>OX422142.1:198577051-199177051 GCA_949129095.1 Volucella bombylans
TTAGCTTCCATATAAAACTAGTCAGATTGTCCAGAAAGCTGCATCGTAAATGTTGAAAGCAATCTAACCGATACCATTGATGTCACAAAATGAGGCAGAAAATGTGGCAAGGTAATGTGCCGTCATAGGACTGTTATAACAATATATAGGATTTTCCAATAAGGACTTGACAAGTTTTTTTTTAAATAAAACGCAAACCATTTGAGATATTTCAAAAACATTATTATTGGCTTGAAGTACAATCAAAACATTTATGAATGGAACTCGACTTCGTTCATATGGCCACCGCGGGCACGTTTGCAGCGGTTGATTCGTTGGACCCAATTTTCAACGACTCGGCCACACATTTCGGCCGGAACGGCCGCTATTTCGCGTTCAATGTTGGCTCTGAGCTCTTCCAACGTCGTCGGCGTAGCCTAAATTAAAAAGTTAAGCGGCGTTAAATCGCACTTGAGATAACACGCTCACCATACTTACTCTTCAATAAATCGATTGTAGCGTGTGCTGTGTGGCGTGTGGGATCATCCTGTTGAAACCACATGTCGTGCAAGTCCATATCTTCCAATTCGGGCCAAAAATAATCGTTGATCATGGCGTGATAACGCTGACCATTCACAGTAACGTGACGATCGTTATCGTCGACGAAAAAATATGGCCCAATAACGCCGCCGGAGAACGCACGTCGCTTCAAATGGTCCATCGGCTTCAATTCTTGAGTCAGCTTGATCTTGTATGGGTGTAAACCAAGATCCTTACGCAAAATACGCCATAATGTGGTCTGAGCGATGCCCAATTCTTGAGAACGCCGTAGAATTGACTGATTTGAACCGATTTTCGACACTTCGACCAACCCGTTGTCTCACTGACACGGCAACATCACACAACGAATATGTAGACTCAAATTTTTGCACTAAACTTGTTATTGCCTGTCTACTAGGGCGAGAATTACGACAGAAAATTGGAGTTAACGCTCTTAAAGTTGCAGTCACCAACTCGAATTTCAGTAATTTTTATAATTTGCAGACGTAGCTCGTTCCTGTACTTTACCATGAGTTGAGTTTACTGAATAAATTGACAGTGTCAGTTTGATGATTAGTGAAAGAGTGCGTTCACAAATTAAATTCAAAGTTGTCAAGTCCCTATTGGAAAACCCTTTACAATACGATATTTCAGAAAATTATACCGAACTCGCAAGCCACTACCAGAAGCTCAATTTTTCAAAAGTCTATGCAACTATTGGGTTGGCAAAAATGTAATTTCAGTTTTTGAGGGAGATTGCAGATGTTTGTCGATTCCCGTTTTTGTCAATGCTGTATTTTTTTTACATTTGATAGTTGTAACTTTAAGTTCACTTTAGTACCAAATCGAGCTCAATTTTTTTTACACCTATTAGTACAGCGCAAATTGGAGTACAAAAACGAACATTTCGAAATTGTTGTCGCATCAAAAAAAAGCCATGAGCGGATTTCCTCCAATTAGTTTTTTGGTATTTTATCCTGGGTCAAACGAGTTGAAGTAATTCGTGAAAGTTTTAGCACTCATTCTATAGTTTTTTTTTCTGCCGGAACAGAGCACTCAAACAAAGAAGTAGTGCATTGTACTCTTTGTCAGTTCCTTTTAATGAAATCCTTTTAATAACAGAAAGAGCGCTGACTTCTTTGAAATGTCGGGAAGCATTCGTTTGGTCTGCCTGTATCCCGGTAAGTTATGCCATCTGCAGTTTTGCTCATATGAGACCCAACTGTTAATGGAAGCCTTAACCGATGACGCAGGCGGGCCCAACGTAGGCTCGGGTCCTGAAAAACTCTCCTCTGAATCTTGTCTGGAAAGTTCATCGGCGATTTCATTTCCCACGAACCCATTGTGACCTGGGTCCTAGACAAGGGTCACTGAATTTAGCCTTCCGACTGTGTTCAGTGATCTCTTGCATTCTTGAACTAGCATGGAAGTCGTAAAAGGATTCAGAAAAGCTCCAAGCGTAACTTGGCTGCCGCTGCAGATGTAAATGCATTGCCCCATCCACCGTTTCTCCGCTATATAGATCGCTGACATCAGGATTGCAGAATCTCCGCTTGGAAGGCAGATGTGAGCTTTCCTAACGTGAAGAAAAATCTAAAGTTGTCGTCCTCTAGAAAGACACCAGTGCCACGTCCTATATTGGAGCCGTCCGTGAAACACAACTGCATTCCTTTCCCGGCTTAAATTGTGGCCGAAACCAGCCCGGATATAGGGAAAGTCGATTTCGTATTTTTTTCCGCAACAGGAGTTCTGCTGTCACTGCATCGGACTGCATGTCCATAAGATTAGAGTCGTAAGTCAGATGACGCGCAAGATCATCAAAGCTCCTATGCGTGTTGTACCAAAGACCACTTCTTTTTAAGCGGAAGATGCCTTTGAGAGTGCAGCCCATGATATGAATATCAGGGGGAGGGTGATTTATCAATGAATCTAGATCGAAGCCAGGAGTGGTGGGTAAAGTCGAGAAAGACCGTTCATTGGAGTCTGGTAAAAGCACCAATCATCAGACAACCGACGCATAGGATATAATTGGCCTTATCATAGTCGTGTAGATCCAAGGAACCTTTCTCGGTGACAGGCCCCATGTCTTGCCGATCGTTCCTCTGCATTGCCAGAATGCTGACAGCGCCTTAGATGCTTTCGACGTAACATGTTTAGTCCATAGAAGTTTGTTATCCCAAATATTTAGCTTCTTTGCAGAATTGGATGGTGATGCCTTTAAGCATTAGATGAGCCAGACCAGGCAGCTTCCTGCTTCTCGTAAAGAGAACAACCACAGTTTTGAGAGCATTGACTGAAAGCCCATGCACTAGTAGCACCAATTGTCTATCACGTCTAGGGCTGCCTGCGCTTTAGAGCAAACAGTCGCTAGACAGGATCCAACAGACAGTACAGCTAACATAAATCATCCGCATATGTTTATGCATAGACGTTGGAACATGCACGATAGCAGTGGAGACAGAATACCGCCTTGCGGGCAATCCCTGTTTATACCCGCCATCACATATTGGCCGCAGCCAGCATCTGCAATTAATGCCCTATTCACCAGCATTGCTTTTATCCACAAAACTAGTGCTTCGTCTACTCCGTGCTGTCTGGCCGAGTTACACATGCCGTCAAGAGTTGCGTTTTTGAAAGCACCCTTACCATTCTTATAAAATGCGCCTTCAAATCGTCCTACCAGATTCTGAATCGCACTCTCGCAAGATCTTCCATGTTGGTAGGCGTGTTGCATCGCCGACCGATGATGCATTCGCAAGGCATCTCGATCTCGACCTTTCTCTCAATGATTTGCAGTATGAAGGAAGTCAGACTTACAGGTCTGAAACTCTTGTCGAGCGAGTAGTCCTCCTTTCTAATTTTTGGTATAACGGCCTCGTTCTACAGTGCTGTACACATTTTTTTGGCTGTTCAAGGATACACGGAGCCCTTTTGGTATATTGTGATTCCCCGTTGATATTATTTATGTACGAGTATGTTATTATTATTACTATTATTATTATTACATAGCTAATGTTGGGTGAAAACCAGGAAGAGGTACCGAGAAGATATTAACTTGGTGGGGTTCGCAGACTTTAATTAGAGTTGAACGACATTTTTGTACCTCTATTGATTTGGTGGTTTCACTAGTCAAAGCTTGAATGGCTGCTTGAATGTCCACAAAGATATGTATCTGAGGGATCAAGTTCCATTAGTGGTAGTAGTCCAGCTTTGCGAATGGCAAATATTTCTGTCTGAAAGACACTACATTCGATCGAAATCTTGAAGGAGTCCTGGATGTATAGCATTTCACAGTAGACTACAGCTCCAGTACAGTGGAGTTTTCTATTGTTGGTGGCAGTGTTAGTCAACCAGTCATGTCTGCTAGCAAATGACGTGGGGAAACTTCTATCAAAATTCACGCTTGGCACGATGTAGGTACTACACTTCGTCATGATAATGGCAATGAATGACAAAACTTTCAGTCATTAGTCACAAGTGAGCGGAGATTCATGCTGATCCATATAATTCATTTAAATTTGCGGCTACAAAATCGCTTATAAAACAGAGGATGATTAATTGTTTTAAGTCGCTGCGATTTCTCGCTTTGTTACATATGCGTGTATATACATTAACTGTGTGTCTCAATGCACTTACGTCCTTCTTTCTAACGCCATAGAAATGCTGATAAACCGTCAGCTCATGAAATATCTCGAAGCACGAAAACTTTTCAATGCCCGGTAGGTAGTACGGATTTCGTAGCAACAGGCCCACTGGTCAGTTGATGGCATGTCTCTCCGAAAAGTGGAACCAAAATCTATACCTACCTAGTGAAAACAAGATGGCTGTACATAATATTTTAAAGGCTGATGACAGAATTTGTCATCAGTCTCTTATGTCGAAGAAGCGTGCATTTGCATTTGGGATCCATGAATCTCTTTTTCAATGGGTTGGAAATTATGTTGCGGAATGTGTGTCAATGACAACCTACGTTTGAACGACCACAGTTAAAATACTGCGAAATGCCGTGGCGACCTCTTCAGATCTGGCACAACATAAAGGGTCTTCCAAAAGTCGCGCCTAGATGTTTTTTCTAAATAAAACATGTAAATACTTAGATTATTTTTTATTTTTATAAAAAATATGGCTCTTAACAATTATCTGTGAAAAATAACATTATTTAAATGTCCACCACGAGTAGGCTTACCGGCTTTAAGTTCATCAATTTCGGTCCGAACCGAATGTTGTTGCTGAATGCTGTGCAATTGTTTGTTGGCTTATCCACATATGGAGGATGCATCCACTTACAAAATAAACTACGAGTACACCCCGTCGTTGGTCTTCTGTCACAACAAAAGACATGAGAACAGGATACTGCAGCTGATGATTTGAAACGACCAGTAGAACTGACTTACAAACGTCACAAACATGAAAAGTGTGTTTTATTATTTTGTAATTAAATTAGAAGCAAGCCTATTACATAATGAATATTTGTCCGATGACACAGTGACGCTAGCTGTGAAGGCAATTCTTGAATCGAAAGCATAGATAATCTAACCTAGATGTCAAACTCTACTAATACTTTTGCAAACCCTTAACTTTCCCATAGACACACTGTAAGTGAATTCCAACACTTTTACATTTCTATAACTTTGTCAAAATTTGCCAGAATGAGAGCAATTTACAGGTAAAATTGCTAGAATGAGAGCGATTTGCACGAGTGTATGTAATGCGGATGAGATTTGTTGACTAAAATGATCGTGGTTTGTATAAAATGAGAGGGAAATTGCCATTGATCACAATTCACACGTATTCGCACACAGTGTCACATGGATACGGGGGATCAGTACAAAACCGGTTTTGATTTTCCAATATCTGGAAAGTTTGACATCTAGGTTAGTTTATCTATAATCGAAAGCATCAGCTAAGATTGAGGTCCTGTTTCCAGTTAACGTCTCTCGTAATGAAATCGCAGAGGAGAATCAAGGTGAGATTCAGTTTCACATTGTGGGCAATACGATATCACAGCCCGTGGAGAAGCAAATGATGCTGTGGCTTTTGGGTCTTATGAGCTAACTGAGATGCCTTGTGAATACATATGTAAGTCAATTACACAAGGCACGAGACTCTTGATCTCATCAAGGAGAACCAACCGATAGGAGGTTTGCTTTAGACCATTCCCTACTCAAGGTTTTAGAAAAACAGTTTTCTGGGCCGTGACAATGAGTAAGCTATGGATTTCACCTAATAAACCATTTAAAGAATTACAGTATTCGACGTGGTCTTTACCAAGAAGCTGACGGGTCCCGTTTACGATGGAGCTACTATTATGCACTGTGAAGTCCATACCAGTCTCGTGTACACACAATTCCAAAGCAAAGGGATATTCTCAAAGAAATAATCGCGCAGCGGCATAAAGAAGTGCCTAACTTGTTATAAAGAAGGTTTTTGTGAAAAATGCGACCACAGCGTTTTTCCTATTTTTAAAGGGATCATCCGATCCGAATAAGCTAACCACTTATTCTATTTCTATTTATAGCCGACATGCCGAGGATCTTTCTGAATTGCTGATTTTATAACCAGCCAGACACGTAATATTGTAGATGTGTTAATTCAATGGAGCGATACTTCCAAACGTAGATGCTATGTCCTCATCGACTTTTAAGCATTTATAAAATTCAAAGGACAATAGGTAACTCCTTTGAAAAAGCAACAGTTTCCAAAATAATCAGCTTTATTTTGAGTATTTAAACTTAAGGTGTCGTAACTGAATATCTGCTATAGTTTCATATAAAAGTTGATACCTTCTCTAACCTGGTGTCCAAAAGAGAGTTAAATGTTGAGTTTCAACGTACGTAATATCCATAGACGTTTAATATTTAAAAAAAAAAATTAGCAGGCACTTTGCCTACAAACTACATATGTATGTTGCTGCACGCCATATAAATTTCCACTCGTCTCTGCTCCAAATAAAGATCGACTATCTTTAACTATCTGATTTTATTTTCTGCGAGTAAAAGGTTACAAATGTTAACAAATTGTACAATTTAAATTTACTTTATAAACTTACATAGGTATCGGGAAAGTGTAACCTTGAAATTCCACCAGGGGCACCAGCATCTCCTCTTCTTACAATTTTAAATTGAACTGTCGTATGACAGTACCAAAAACAAAGTCGAAATACACTACTCTGTCGTGTTGTGTCGTGACGCATTGTGTCGTGCTGCCGGGTGTGTAGACTAATGTGTCGTGTCGGGACGCACGCTGACATTATTTTGAACAGTATCAATCGAATCAGCATCAACAAAATCGTTTTTACTTTTAACTTTGTCTCTTGTATCTATATAAGCTGAAGAATAAACAAAATTAGGCGAAAATGTTTTTTTTTACTTACCATGTTCATTTAGTATTCCAGCTATTTCTTCCCATGCAGCGGATCCTAATAATCGTTTGACTTTGTGTCGTATAAAACTGTGTGTTGACGAAGAAGTTCAATCAATTTTTCACATATTTTATTTTTATTTAAATATTGTGCATCCAGAAGAGTGCACATCCACGACACAACTGGAAATATATTTGTATGTTGTGTTGTGACGCATCAGAACCCCCACGAGCTCTCTGACGCGATCGGTTTCGATCGGTTTCGGGTTGCGACACAATACACTGTAATAATGTGTCTCTAACCATACTAAATGTATGAAACCGATACGCTTATGACGCGTCACGACACGACACAATAGTGTGTTTCTACCTTAAAAATTCACTCTTTCCAACACCGATACCCGGTAAGTTTCCAATGCAATAGGAAACCTGTATGAGCGTATTGGTGAGACAGTTAAACAAAAAACAGCAGTTTAAACTGCACTTAGTCTAAATTTGCACTTGCAAATTTTCTGTAGAGAGAGACAGAGCTATTTGAAGTTTAGAACGATTCGAAACTTGGTTTAAAAGTGATGCCAGGAGGTTGGAAGGAAAATTTATTTTACCAGTGGGCACAACATCACGAACCTATGGGTTCTTCAATTCAATTAAATTAAACTTAAAATATATTGCAATTGAATTCATGCACTTAGAAAAAAACAAAACAAAAAACAACATTTAAGCCTTGTGGCTCGGTTACAATGTACTATTTTCAATAGGGTGCATCTTTTTTTATTACAGAATTTTACAATATTTTAGTATATTGTATAATAGAGCTTTTTTATATAATCTACGTATAAATATAGCACATTTTCAGACCAGAATAGAATTAAAATTTTAAAAACTATTTTACTAGTTAGTTATGCACAGAAACCATTTCAATGTAATTTTTTTAATTTGAACTATGGGAACCCCAGCTTATAAATGATTTGATGATTATATTGTTACATTATGCGCACGTGCGCAAGACAGTCAAAACCTGTCTTCAAGAGATAAGACAAATGATTACTCTTTAAACTGCGCTGTCAGTAAATGAAGTATTCTGGAAATGTTGTCTTTTTGGTCTAAATACATATGAAAGTCTCTCGACTCCACAAGTGTAGAATCAAGTTTAACTCATTTAAATTATTTGCAGGATACTGGACTATTAGATGCAGGGTGTAATTCCTAATATGTACTGGTAGGTATTGTGGGATTCGTAAACAAAAGCCTTAACGAATGAGCTTACTCTAATGGATGAGGGTAAACTGATGAGCCAAGTAGGAGTACACATATACATATATACGAGGATGTTACCGTTAAAGATTTGAATCTAGAATGTGACTAGCAAGCACGTTAAAGAATTGATGATGGAGAAAACACTAAAATGAGGTGAGAAGTTACACACATAACAGTTGGATGTTGTCGATATCATAGATAAACTAACCTAGATGGCAAACTCTACTAATACTTTTGCTAACCCTTAACTTTCGCACAGCCGCACTGTAAGTGAATTACAAACATTTTTACATCTCTATTTGAATTTCCTAGAATGAGAGCAATTTACAAATAAAGTTGCTAAAATGAGAGCGATTTGCACGCGCGAGTGTAATGTGGATGACGATTTTGAGTAAAATGGGAGAGAGGATAGAGGCGATCAGTAGAAAACCGGTTGTGGTTTTCCAATATCTGGAAAGTTTGCCATATAACATATTGTAGGTAAGTTTATTTATGGTCGATATACTGAGTCAGATATACTTACTCGTTTGCTTCAACCATAGATAAACTAAACTAGATGTCAAACTCTACTAATACTTTTGCAAACCCTTAACTTTCGCACAGACACACTGTAAGTGAATTCCAACACTTTTGCATCTCTATAACTTTGTCAAAATTTGCTAGAATGAGAGCAATTTACGAGTAAAATTGCTAGAATGAGAGAGATTTGCAGGAGTGTGTCTAACGTGGATGACGTTTTTTTGGTTAAAATGGGCGCGATTTGTATAAAAAAGGAGGGAAATTGCATTGATCACAATTCACACGTATTCACAGACAGAGTCACACGGATAGGGGTGATCTGGAAAGTTTGATATCTAGGTATAGTTAGTCTATGGCTTAAACACTCGGTTCTGAATCCTAATGACATAATGAAGTTCTGTAACTGGAAAAAGAAGAAGAATCGCATTTTTTCGGGGTTAGTCCGATAAATATTCAAATTGGTCGAAAAGACTCCTGCAGAGTTGAACTGCTGAAATGGGAGGAACATTTCTTAAGTACAATACATTCTTGCTGTAGAATGTTGGTCTTTTTATGTAGACATCTTTGAATATTTTAACTACTGTACGGCTTCACTGCTGTGGGGCGGTCTTTTTGGTTAACCTTGTTTCGGCTTAGGAACCCCCTACAGAACGCAGGCATAATTATCTATTCAAACATGCATGAAAGTTTCTTAACAATTTGTATAGTTTTCTGCGAAGCCTTAATGGCTTTTCTGCAGAAGGTTGTTTTTCAAAAGTTTAACAAGATTCATTTATTTTAAATTTAATTTTGCGAATTTAAAAGAAAATATTTAATAATTTTTTTTCTGTTTTTAAAATTTACAATATTTTTAAGATCAGCAGGTAATTCATTTAATACTGTTGGAACGCTAAATTTGAGCTGCCTTTTACCATAGATATTGTAGTAACAGGGCACTTGTAACATACCCGTAGCACGTTTTCTGGTGTTGATTTCATGTTCGATTGGCCTTTGAAAGCATATGTCACTAGAGTATTCCAGTACCAAAGTCATCTTGAAGATATTTTGCACCTCAAGTACCTTAAATCTTCTTTCGTCAGGAACATTTCCGCAGTTTATTAGCCTCAACGCAGAATTTTGGAGTTTTTGCAGCTTCTGGATATGTGTTTTGGAGGCGTTACCCCAGGTCAGTATTCCATACCTTAATTTGGATTCAATCAAGGCGTAGTATACCAGCTCCAAAATTTGTGGTGTTGCATGATTTCTTAGATGCGCCAATGCAAATGAAGCCTTCCTTAAATCAGAGCGTATCTTGTTAATTTGCTTGTCCCAGATGAAATGGCTATCAAAAATAACTCCTAGATATTTATAGCTTTCTACGACATCAATTAAATGTTTGCTTGATTTAGGGCAGGTATCATTTTGAAAAAATACTCGCTCTTGCGTAGCTTTATGATGTGGATTTTGTTTTCGTCACGTTGATTACTAAGCCATTGTCGTGACACCATTTAACTGCATTATTAAACTCTACTTTCATTAGTCTTGTTGCCGTCTCCAGAGACCTATGGCGCACAACTATCGCGGTGTCATCTGCATAAGCAAATGGAATGCTATTTTTAAAAGTGCGAAGAAGTTCATTTGTGTACAAAATGAAAAGAATTGGACCCAGTTTCGACCCTTGAGGAACTCCATATTGTACATGCTTCTTTTCACTGTAAACGTCCTTGATTTTTACACAAAAGGTCCTGGTGAGTAGGTAATCCCTTAGCCAGTCCGCCATCAATCCTCGTATACCAATCCGTTCAAGCGCTTCCAGTAACTTTGCATGGTTTAGTGTATCAAATGCTTTACTAAAATCCATAAACATGACCAAAATATGATGACTTTTATTTAGGGATTCATTGACGCAATTCGCAAACTCTCCAAGCAATTGTCCAGTGCTTTTTTGCTTCTGGAAAGCGTACTGACTTTGGTGGATAAGGGAGTGGTTCTCAATAAAGCTAATTAGTCTACTTCTAATTACATCTTCCAGACACTTTTCCATGACTGGCAGTATGGATATCGGTCTATAATTGCCGATTTGACTTTTAACACCTCCTTTGTAAATAGGTCTAACCACAGCAGTTTTCAGTTTTTTCGGAATTTTGCCCTGCATCAGACTGAGGTTAATAAATTTACACAAGAGGGGAGCAAAAATATCTGCGTGTTTGTTAATATCTACCGTCCGTATTCCATCGATAACGGGGGATTTATTTTCGTCGAGGAAATTAATTATACTGCGCACCTCTGCGATGTTGGTTTCCCTAGCAAAAATTGAGTTGGCTACGAAGGTATTCGCATGATACGATGTGATAGCGTTACATTGATGTATTATTTGGAGAGTCTGTTCCGAGAAAAGCTTAGCACATTCATTAGAAAGGCTGATCATACATTTTTCCGATGAGAAGTTCTTAACAAGCACTTAATCAACACTTAACTTTTTTCTTCCCATTATCTCGTTGATTAAGCCCCAGGTTTTACGAGAGTCATCTTTAATTGCATTAAACTTGTTTCTATAAAAATTGGATTTCTGTGCTTTAATTTCTCTGTTGATCTTGTTTCCGAAATCTTTGTATCCAGTTTCGTACGTTCTGTTAAGCCTATTATTCTTCCACCTCCTGTAAAGCTCGTCTCTTCTTTTACATTTTGCGGCTAGATTTGGGGACATCCAGGGATTTTTTATGTATTTACTCTTTAGTGTTCTAGTATTCGTTGATTTTTTATATACGGCTTTTAACTTACAAGCTAAATTTTCATACAGGGTAACTGCATCGCATTCCTCTAATACATCATCCCAATCTACTTCACAGATGAGTTCATCCAATTTTGCTTTACAGATGTAGGACATACTCATCGATTTTTCTCTGTTAGCTGTCAGTCCATTTGTGGAATACATGATTGGGTAATGATCGGTTATGTCGCTTTCAATTACAAAGGAATTTATTTGGTTGTCTGCTCTGCTAACTAAAATGTGATCTATCACTGACTTAATCCCTCTTTTAAGATCTATCCTTGTATATTCTTTGATAACATTCATCAGTCCCAACGACGCTAACATCTCTAAATAATCCTTGACGTAGTTAGAGCTCAAGTCACGGATATTGATATTCATATCACCCATCACAATAATTTCATCCTTTTTTCTTAATTGACCTAGGTTATTGAATTAACTTTTTTAATATTTTAATGTATACATACAGTCATCTACAAAAGTTAAGGCACAGCTCCTATTTTTTTTAAAAAAAGCACCCAAACTATCACCATATGGCAAAAATTAAAACGAAAATTTGCATTTTTATGTAAACCAATATAACTCCAATTTTTGTTAGGAATTTTACTGTATTGTTGTCAAAAACAACGGAAATATTTTCGTTTTAATGCGGCAAGGACGAAAATTAATTCCACAAAAGTGAAGGCACAGTTAATAAAAATATTGTCAAAGAATGTATTCCCATATTTTGGGTTTGTGGTTGCTCCCAATTTTATTTGTTGCACATTTTGTTATTACACAGTATCATTTGATGTGTTTATTTCTTGAAGGAAGCGTCTCCAATTTGGAAATACATGTTAAAATGCAGCGTAAGGAGTTAACGGTAGAAGAGGGTGAAATTATTATTAATTTATACGTACACGAAAAAAAATCGTATTCTTAAATTGGTTCTTCAGTGTCTCGTAGTCGGTATACGGTCCGTAATGTGATTCAAACGTAAAGTCTCAAATAAAAAATATGCCGCGAAGTGGTCGACCCCAAAAACTAACTCAACGCGATAAAAGGCTAATACAATACATGATCTAAAAAAAATCCTTTTATAAGCGCAAGGAAGACAAGTGATCATCTCGAGAATTATCTAAACAAAAAAATTAATCAAGAAACCATAAGACGTTGCATTGTAAATGCTGGTTTCAAATCTCGTTCACCAAGGAAAAAACCTTTGATTTCGCCTACGAACAGATTGAAGAGAATTGAGTTTGCCAAAAGTAATTTCAATAAACCTGATGACTTTTGAAATAAAATAGTATTTTCTGACGAGTCGAAATTCAACATATTTGGGTCAGATGGTCGCCTTCGTGTATGGAGAAAGGCGGGTACTGCACTGTATAATAAGCATACCATAAAAACAGTAAAGCACGGAGGAGGTGGCATCATGGCATGGAAAGCTGCATTCTATAGACGGAATAGTGAACCAATACACATACATAGATATTTTAAAAAGAAATTTAAAGGAAAGTGTAACCAAAATGGATTTTACGGAGTCGTATTTTTTCCAGCAAGACAACGACCCAAAACACACTGCCCATAATGTTAAGATGTGGATAATAATGAACAATGCCCATATGTTTGTAACACCTCCGCAAAGCCCCGACTTGAACCTTGGGATTTTTTGGAACAAAAGATTCGCCAAAGAGAGATTCATAATAAGAACGATCTCAAAACTGCCTTACAAGAGGAGTGGGAGAATATTATCCCAGGATATACAACAAAATTGGTCGAATCAATGAACAGGAGACTACAAGTTGTTCTTAAATATAAAGGATACGCCACTAAACACTAAAAAAGTAATGTTTCATTATGAATAAATGTATTAAATATATAGCATAGTACATTTTTGATCCCTATTTCAGATGTGCCTTCACTTTTGTGGAATGAATTTTCGTCCTTGCAGCAGTAAAACGAAAATATTTCCGTTATTTTTGGCAATAATACAGTAAAATTCGTAACAAATATTGGAATTATATTGGTTTACATAAAAATGCAAATTTTCATTTTAATTTTTGCCATACGGGTATAGTTTTGGTGTTTGTTTTTTTTTTAAATAGGAGCTGTGCCTTCACTTTAGTGGATGACTGTACTCGTACTTTAAATTTAACGAACCCAAAATAATTATTGTCAACATCAGTTAGTAGAAAAAATTATAGTATAATCTTTCGGATCGTGCAGTTGTAATATAATATATAATTAATATCCACGTACTTTGTACATTACATACGTACGAGGGGCGTTCAATATATCCTCGGTATCGATATGAAGGAAAATGCGAATTCAATTTAAATTGTTTTTATTTTTCAATATAATCTCCCCTAACATCAATGCATTTGTTACATCTTGAGATAAGCTTTTTTAAACCCTCAAAAAAATAAATTTCCTCTTTCTCTGCAAAATACCCATTTATTGCCGACTTGAGTTCTTCATCATCCGAAAATCTTTTTCCACGAAGACATTTTTTCAAATCCGGAAACAGGAAATAATCACTAGGGGCAAGGTCTGGACTATAGGGTGGGTGTTGGATTTCTTCGAAACCACAATTTCGCGCAGCAGCCTCGGAAACTCCGTGTGAACAGGAGCGTTGTCATGAAGAAGCAACACACCCGCTGCGAGTTTACCCCATCTTTTCTTTTTAATTTCCTCCCGCAAATTATGCAAAGTGGAAGCGTAGGTTGTGGCGTTGATGGTTTCACCTTTTTTTTGTACTCAATGAGCAAGATTCCCTTTGAGTCCCAAAAAACTGTGGCCATGAGCTTCCCGGCAGACGGAGTGACTTTGAACTTCTTCGGGGGGTCTGTTCCTTTTTTATGCCACTGCATCGACTCTTGTTTGCTTTCAGGTTCATAGTGGTGGACCCATGTTTCGTCCCCAGTAACAATTCGATCCATAACACCGTCCGCGTTCTCACTACACATCTCCAAAAGCTCTCTACAGCATGCGATTCTCACTTTTTTCTGAGGCACTGTGAGCATTCGTGGCACCCACCTTGCACTGAAGTTTGAAAGGTTAAGATGGTCATGAAGAATGGTGTGAATGGTACCAATTGAAAGCTTGGTGATCTCTACCATCATTTTCACCTTTATTCGGGCATCCTCAGGAACAAGTTTTTCGACTTCTTTGATGCTTTCTCCCGTACAAGCAGTAGCCGGGGCGCCGGAGCGGGGGTCGTCTTCAATGCTCTCTCTGCCTCTCTTGAACTCACTTGACCACTTTTGCACAGTTGATAATGAAGGTGCGGAACCCTGGTAAACAGCCACCATCTCTTCATGAATAGTTTTTTGACTTTTTCCTTGCTTAGTGAGAAATTTAATTACAGCGCGATGCTCAATTTTCACCATCATCGTCTCAGTTGCCATTATGATTCTGTTTAACTAGAGATAAAACGCGAATTAATAATCACATTTATATGAAATTTTACATGAATGCACTAAATAATAGTATTACTTGATAAATAAGTCAATTTATATATACAACCACAGCTTCACCCCGATACCGAGAATATGTTGAACGCCCCTCGTATATGAGTAAGTACATATATAAAGGGTGTCTTTTATGCGTTATGCGCATAGAAAAAAGTTGTAGGGCGGATAAAACTGCTAACTAACAAAAAATCAGGGATCGGTTGCAGTTTGGCAAAGCTAACTAAACAAAAACGAGACCAAAACTCATAAAAACCTTTAGAAGTCGAAAAGGAAGAAAATTACCTCTTGAGTTCTTCGACTTAAAATGACCTCAGGAACCCATGGTTTTCGTCTGCAGCGGTGACTGTGGAACACCCTGTATAATCATACATACACTACGTACAATTCTGATTGATTTTGCTATGCGATAATATTGTTTGATTTATCGAAGAGGTTTGTTTTTTGACCGCTTGCGTAGCAGTCTAATTTTGTAATATTTTTTTTTTCATAAGATAAGAACCAAATTCTAATCTCTTAGAACGAAATCGACGTATATATGTGGGAGAAAATAATTTCATAAATATACATATATTCATATACAATATATAGATTCCAGAGATAGTGTATGATTTCAATCAACCACCCATGGCTGTTATTTTCTTAACTACGATAAAAAAAATTATATGAACGGGGTAAGTGAGTGCAACTCATTGAAGTTGTAACTGTTGAAATGATAGCAGTTTTGTTTGATCTGCACTTGCATTTTTTGTGGTTTTTAGCTGATAGCACGGCAAATAATTCCTACTAATTCCTACATTTAAACAGAAATACCACGTATTGCACACAAAAAATATATTTTAAGCGAACTTAGCTTATTTCGAAGTGTGTTGGCCATTCTCAACCCTCAATCGGTATGGAGTGAAACAAAGTAACGGTTAGGTTAGGTTAGGTTAGGTTAGGTTAAACAGGGGTATGATGGGCATGTCATCACATAGACACCAGACACAACGGGTCCATCGCGATCCCTGTGGAACCAGTTGAATTTGTCTTCAAATGGCAAAAATCTAAACAATCGCCCTGGTGAAGCACCCAATTTTCCTGCAAAAGCCAAGAAGACCTTTGAAGTTCGTGCCGTCTATTTCCTCTAGGTTTCGAAAAAGTATTTCCGTAAAAATTTTCTGCGACTACGCGATAGTGCCTCGCATTTACACAGTTTGTGTGTTATGTCCTTAACAGCTTGCAGATCACCGCAGAATCTGCAAATATCTGTATCTGAAAAGTTTAGTCTCTTTGCGTGTTGCCGCAGGTGACAGTATCTGTCAGGATGACTGTCCTAAACTTATCCCTGATTAATTTTATTAACTTCCTAGATCTTTCGCCGTCAAAAAGCGGCCAAAGAGCCTTGGATACCCTGTGTCCTTCAAGATTTGACCACCTTAGGTTGGCAGTCTTAGTGATTTTTTTCTTCGATAGTGCCCCTTACTATGCGAATGGGTGGTTTGATGTTAACAACCTCAAGTCACATTTACAATGCTGCAAGGTGCGATACGTTGTTCGAAAAAGAGAACGCATGAACTGTCATAAATATTTCCGTAACATGTACTTCAATGTGTTTGTTTAAAATAATGCGAGTCTCACAGCACAGAAAATCTGGAAAACTCTCGCATCTCGCAATGCGTGACAGCTAAATTTTTTTTGTTTTCATTTTGAGCTTGTCATTTGTGAGTGGTGTTTCAATTAATTATTTGTGAAGATTTGTGAAGACACAAATTATAGTTTTTGGGGTCATGGGAAAGATTAGCACTTCACTTGACAATTGTTCGTTGCGTTTTGACGTATCATTGTAAACAGACGTCCGATGTCCGTATGCGAGAGTTCTCGCATTCAAATTCGAATACTACCCTCGTATCGCATCTCGCAGTATTGTAAATGGGACTTGACTATTATCGAGTAGCCCTCCTCTTCATGCAAGCTCATCCAATTAATCATTTCCCTTTATACCGCCGTGCCCTGGCACAGCACATTCTCACCTGTTTCTACGAGTAACTACATAATGCTTTGAGCACTGTGCGACAGCCGCTGACTATATCAGAAGTGATGTTGGTCGATTTCATTGCCTTAAGTGTGGCCGGGCTATCGATGTATATAGCGATATCTCTTCCGGATACGGAGCTCATCTGCTCATCTACTGCTCTTGAAGTAACCCAGATTAGTGAGTCGTATCGCACTGTTACCAGCCAGTTTTTTGATCTGTAAATCAAGCGGTGTTAGGTGCAAAAAGGTCTCTAATGCTGCCGTAGGGGTAGTACTGAGCGCACCTGTAATCGTTTTCTTGTTTGTTGCTTTCCACCATACTATGCGCCGTATGTATTGTAAGTAAGGATCTCACCACCACCGTATACAGCCAGTACACCATAGCAGGTTTCAAGCCACAAATTTTTCCTACTTTTTGTTTTGTAGATAAAAAGAGCATTATATGCCTTTTTGGTACTTTCCGCTACATTAAGATTCCAATTCAGTTTTTTGTCCAGCATGTCGATAATCGAACGCCAATTTGATTTCATTTCATTTATTTATTTATTTAAAAATTTGTTTTGTTTGCTTAGTAAGCTCAGTTTTGACAAAATAAAGAGTCTTCTTCAACTGTGTTGTCCCTTAGTGTAAGGATTGGAGGCTTTTTGTGTCACTAAAATTCATATTCTCTACAAGTCTTAGTGGTCTTAGGATACTAATGCGCATTTTTCTGAGCAGATCAACCACGCTGTACAGCTAGTGAAACTCACAAGTTCGCATCAACACAAACGGAACCAAGAGTCTTGCTTTCAAAGCGAACAAAGATATTTTCATGCGCTTTCGCTAATATTCGTATTTCTCCGCCATAGACCTGAGCGGTGCCGAGATAGATAAAATCCTTAACTACCTCAAGGTAGTACATAATTGTCTATTGTGACATTCCACAAGATGATTCGTGTTGACAGCATATATGTACCTGGTTTGCGTGCTAATCGTTTTAATACTTGGTGTGACAGCTTGCTGCGTTATATGTTTTTTGTTTTTGTTTGTATAATCTACGCGCGCTCAAGGGATTTTTAGTACCCTTCAAATGTTTGCACACAACGTGAGCGAAGGAAAATTAGGCAGGAAAGTAAGGGATATACCGATGTACCTTGGTTTTGAATGTTTGTAGATTTTAATCAGTAGACAATAAAAAGCTGTGCATGGGAGCGAGTTGTACGCCTTACGTGCGAAAGTAGGATAGAACAAAGTAAGAAAGGAGACATTATAGGGGCTGACCAGATGTGAACATTGTACTCAAATCTTGGGCGAATATATGCTTTATAAACGGTCTTTTAAAAGTCACGCCTAGATGTCGGTACTAGACACATGTACAATTTTAACTATGGATAGAATATGTATGCAGTAAGAAGTAAGTCTTATTCCCTGGAATGAATTGAAATCAATAGCAAGGTCTAAATTTAGGTTTATCATATATTGCGCATATGTGTTTGCTTACTCATCATATTTTTCCAATTTTAAAATAAGATCTTCTTAGATACTGCGAGTATATATTATCTTTTTTTTATAAAAAAAAGTAGATATGACCATTAGGTCTCTTATCAGATGAATCACATAAAATTAAAATAAAGAAGTAGCGGTTACTCGGTAAAACCCGATGAAGATATCATTATTATTGATAAAACTTAAAATGCAAAATTTTTTCAACTTCAGCTTTATCAAAATTTGGATCAAATTCAATTTTGGACCTGGCTATAAAAGGAAGTTGAATTATTGGAAGTTCATCAGTTGATAACTTAATTTGCTTCTAAGAAGTCTCCAGGTAAAACTACAGACTAAAAGCTATACCAATTTGGACTGATTAATACATAAAAAATTATTTTCTTATTTATTACAGTTTAATTATTTAAGAAAGAAACAATGGCCGATGTAAGATAAAGATTATTTTTTGCCTTTACGTAGACGGTTTACACAGATTTCTTTTTTTATATACAATAGTTTGCCGATATTGCAAAGAAAGCTGCTTCATTCACCAAGAAGCCAACTGATGAAGAATTCTTGGAATTCTATGGTCTCTATAAGCAGGCTACCGTAGGTGATGTCAATGTTGAGAAGCCAGGTGTTTTGGATCTTAAGGGCAAGGCTAAATGGGAATCCTGGAACAAAAACAAGGGTCTGTCACTTGATGAAGCAAAGGCTGCCTACATTAAAGTCTACGAGAAATATGCACCAAAATATGCATAAAAGTACTAAATAACTAAAGTGACATTAAGAAATTAATTTAAATAAATTAAAAAAAAAAGAATAAGAAAAAATGTTGTTTTAATTTTTTGTCTCATTATTAAAAATTGTTTAAATACTGATCAGACCTGCGTGTCCATAAACTGTACATACGTAAGTTGTACGAAGAAGAAAATATGATATAAGCAAACTGTTGTTCTAAAATTTCAAATGCCCTAAATACCCCTCTACCTATTTAGAGGTCAGTTTGGATCTGTTCAGAAAACAAATTATGTATTGCAAGCTGGAACGTTGGAACAATGACGGGTAAGAGTGTAGAGCTAGAAAACGTATTATGACATATTACAATATTGTTACGTATGTACATATTATACAAATAATCTAGGCTAAAATTCACCAACCAACAGCTTAACCAACCAACAATCCATCAACTAAACAACTTGCCCATCGAATTTCTACTTGACAATTGAAATTGTAAAGGGAGTTTTTTTTTTCAGTGGTTTTGTTTTTAAACTGGCAACAGTGTTTCTACAGATTGTGAATTTGACAATCTGTTGATTGGTGGTTAGTACGTTTTGCCATTTTACAATGTATAGGTTAATGCCAGAACAACGCGTGCAAATTGTGCAAACTTATTTTGAAAACCATGGTTCGGTTCGTCAAACTTATCCTGCGCTACGTCCATTTTACGGTCGACATAATCGTCCATCTGAGCAAGTTATTCAGAATACGATGAATCGTTTTCGCACCACGTACACTCTAGTGGATAATACGCATCCCCAAAGACGACAAACATTCCGGACAGAAGAGGATATTGCCGTTGTGAAGCGCAGTGTTGAGGAGAATCCGAATGAGTCGATTCGCCATCGTGCACAGCAATTGGAACCATGCCCATCCACTTTGTGGAAGATTTTACGGAAAGATCTTTGCTTAAAAGCTTATAAGATCCAGCAAGAGTTGAAACCGCGTGGCCATTATACGCGTGGTAGGTTCTGTGAATGGGCCGAAAACATGATTCAACTTGATCCTCATTTTCAACTCAAAATTTTGTTCTCCGATGAGGCCTATTTTTGGTTAAATGTATATGTAAACAAGCAAAATTGCCGAATTTGGAGTGGAGAAAACCCAGAATCCTTTGTCGAGACGCCCTTAAAACTATGAACATTCACTGTTTGGTGTGCTTTATGGACTGGTGGAATCATCGGTCCATATTTCTTTAAGGACCATGCCGGCCAGAATGTTACCGTCAATGGAAAACGCTATAGAAACGTGATTTCCGACTTCTTCGTTCCTCAGTTGAATGGCATTGACATGACAGAGCTTTGGTTTCAACAAGATGGTGCAACATGCCACACGGCGAGCGACATCATCAAATTATTGTGGGAAACATTTGCTGAGCGCATAATTTCGCGTAATGGACCTGTGAACTGGCCTCCACGATTCTGTGATCTCACACCTTTAGATTGATTTCTTTGGGGTATGTGAAGTCACTAGTCTATTCCGATAAACCAAAGAAGTTGGACGATTTGGAAGTCAACATTCGCCGTGTTATTGCTAATACACGGCCCCAGTTGCTCGATAAAGTTGTCGAAAATAGGAGTTCATGATTGCGCTTCATTTGAGCTAACCGTGGAGCGTATATATAGTGTTTTATTTGATATTGAATTTCTAGACCTCTAAAAAAAACACCCTTAATTAGAATAGGCTAGGCTAGGTTAGCTCAAGTAGCAGCCTACATTGAATAGATTCACTTAGGCAAAAAAGGGCCCGTTGTGATATCACAGAATCTCCTTACTTATAAAAAGTGAAGACCGAAACGTTAAGAGTATCTGAAACGATGAGAGGTGATTAAATGCTTAATCAGTGAAGAGAGATCTTTTTTGTTGCAATGTATAAAGCCGAGTGTAACTCCGAGAAATTGCAATAATTATCGATATCACATACTAAGAAAACATACGAGAAAGTTCTACACAGCCAACAACGCAGTAGCAGTCAATGGGGCTATATTAAAGGCATGTTGGTATACAATGAGTTTTATTATTATTATTATTATAATCTTTATTGTTATGTAAGTAAATTACAAGAACAATATTTGCTTAGCCATAGCTACCAGGACTATCAGCTAATATATATACATATATAATACATGGATAATTATATAGATAGTGTTAATGAAGTTATAATTGTGGGGGTTATAATATTAAACAAAATAATATACATAATTGTTTAGATGTCATTAATAAAATTTAAATACTTAAGCAGCATAAAGGTTTTCTTGATGTTGGTTTCTGATGGTGTCATTAGCAGTTCTTTAAGTGAAAGAGAGCAAGATGTGTTTGTGAGTGCGTCCTTAATTGTCTGGCAGTCGAGGAGATGTTGCATGGATTGGGGTGTATTGTTGCAGCATAGTTGACAGTTGGATGGCGTGGAGGTACCCATGAGTAATTTGGGTATGTCCCATTCGGAGACGCAGAAAACATGTTAGCATTTTTTTTGAACAGCTGGATGGGTATATTGTCGAAAGGCTTCCGGGGTTGATAGATGAGTAGTGATGTGTGTAGTCTTTCCAAAGTGTTTGCCTTTTAGCTTCAAAAAGTCTTTTGATTTCCCTCTGAAGATCTATTCTGTTGAGGCAGTTGAACATTTGAAGTGGTTCTTTAATCGCCAATTTTGCTACTTGATCAGCGTTCTCGTTTCCTAGAATTCCCATGTGCCCAGGTACCCAAAGAAGTTTTAATGAATTTTTGTATTGTATCAGTTTGTCCCTGATGGCTTCGATAATTTCACAATTATTGTTGATGTTTTTTAAAGCTTCTTAGGTAGATAAGTTATCTGTACAAATAAGTGTAGTTTTTTCCCCGGCAGCTATTGTAGCTTGAAGTATCGCTCTAGCTTCAGCAGTGAAGATTGAAGCGAAATGAGGCAACAAACCCTTTGTGAGGACCCTGTTGTTTTCACTGACAACTGCAAATGAAGTGCAGTGTTCTGTCTTAGAAGCGTCTGTAAAAACAAGTTTCCAATTTTGGTTCTTGAATTGGTTATTGGTTGGATATTTCAGAGAACAATGCTTTGTATATGTCGCTATGTGTCGAGTTTTTTTGGAATGCATGTAGATTAGTAACTATAGATTCTGGGTCTAATTGCCATGGTGGGTGGGTCGGTGTCCTGTGGGTATGAAGGTTGAAGGAGATGTTGAAGTCTTTGGCTGCGGAGATTGCGTTGCACATAGTTGACGGTCGTTTTGAAATCCTTTTACGGGATAATATTTTTTTAGCGTCGGATGTTATTGGCGATTTTTGTGATGATAAGATCTTCGGTAAGAAGAGTGCGGTTAGATAGTCGATCCGTTGTTCGATCGATAGAAGACCACATTCTGTTAACATATTTTTTATGGGAGTGGTTCTGAAAGCTTTAAGGGCGCATCTGAGAGCTGCATGATATTCAGGTTTAATTGTAGAGAGCGGAGATTTACTGCATTTACCGTAGATAACAAGGCCGTAGTCGATTTTTAACAAAATTATAGACTTAACTACTCTTATAATACTGTTTGTATGGGAATGATGATAAATACTTAACTACTTTTAGTCTGGTAGCTAAGCTTTTTTTTAATGATTTACAATGTTCATTAAAACTAAATTTAGAGTCAAATATAACTCCTAATATACTTAATGTGTTAATGCTCTTTATGGTTCTATTATTAAAACTAAAGTTCAGCAGATTTTGGCAGCTTGTTTTTTTGCTAATATGCAAAGCTTTAGTTTTGTCGAACGAGACCTTTGCCCCGGATAATTTCCACCATTTAACTATGTCGGACAAAATGCTGAAAAAGCAGGTCTTAACTTTATTTAAATCTTTGCATTTAGATAATATATACAAGTCATCTGCATAAAGAGAATGTCGGATTATTTTAAATTTTATTAAAATTGCGCTTAACTCGTGAAAAGCTATTATCCTTGTGGAATACCGTTCTCAAAGTTGTAGATTCCGGAGTAGAAGTTATTATGTTTTACGCGAAATTTCCTTTTTAATAAAAATGATTTTACATATTTTAGCATTTTTGGACCGATTCGCCATTCAAAAAGTCTATTTAAAATTATGTGTATTCCGATTCTTTCAAAGGCTTTTTCAAAATCGACTGACAGAATAGACACATGATTTTTTGTAGACAGTGCGGAAGCTATGAAATCGTCTATGTGTAAAAGCGCATCTATTGTAGTTCGGCCATGTTTAAAAGCGACTTGGTTTGCGTCTATAAAATTGTTTTTTTCTATGTACCAAAGCAGTCGATTAGATATTATTTTTTCCAAAATTTTTCCTGTGCAGGGCAGGAGAGAAATTGGTCTGTAACTGTTAATATCTGTTGGTGATTTTTTTGGTTTCGGAATCGGCGTAACACTAGCTGTTTTCCATATCTGAGGGATGTATCCAGATTCGAAAATTTGATTGTATAGGGCAAGCAGGCGAGTTTTGAACGCAGGTGGTGTGTTTTTTAACATGGGATAGGAGATGCGGTCTATACCCGGCGTTTTTCCCTTTATCTTGCTAAGACAGCTTTCCAGCTCTAATAAATTAATGGATGATTCGATGGTTTTGGCTGATGGCGAGATACTATATTCTTGTGGAATGTTATTTATTAGGGAGTATTTTGCTTCGATAAACTCGCAAGGGAAGTTAGAGTCCTTAGTGTAATCAGACCAAGTTAGTCCAATTAGGTTAGCGATCTCAGAAGGATCAGAAAGAGTTTTATTGTCCGTTTTAATAACTTTAATGCCTCGTTGAATATAATTTCCTGTAAGGGTACGAATGTCGGACCAGATTTTCTTCGAGGAGGCTTTTGGGTTTATATTAGCGGTAAAGTTCTTGAAGGTTTCTTGTTTCGCAACTTTAGCTGCACGTCGGAAGGCGGCATTTGCTTTTTTGTAAAAAACAAGGTTTGTAGGGTTTGGGTGTTTTTTGTAAATTTGCCATGCTTTTGCTTAACTTGACGAAGGTAGCCCAACTCCCTGTTCCACCATGGCACATGTTTTTTTGCTATTATGTTATTCGTTTGTGGAATAGGTAAGTTGGCTGCTGATCGGATGGTTTTGGTAAGTACGGCTGCCTCTTTGTTTATATTCGTTGTGGCTGATTTTTTGTCTAAGATTCTACATAGGGTGCTTTGGAATAGTGTCCAGTCTGCTTTATCGGTTACAAATTTGGGCAAGTTTTTGGCGGGTGGTGTTTGGTTACCCATATTGAGTGTGGTTATGATAGGAAAGTGGTCACTACCATGAAGGTCAGTAAGTGCGAACCACGATGCAGTTGGATAGATAGTGGCTGAAATAAGAGATAGGTCGACTCTGGTGAAGGTACACACACACACAATGAGTTTTTTTTAATAATGATGGAGCGACGACGCGATGCTTCAAAAGATTTGCATGTTGTCTTCTGAAAAAGCATTCAATAGAGTTTACAGAGATCTTATATGAACGGCGTTAAGGTCCAAAATGTATGAGACGTATATAACAATGGTACGTGATAATATTAAACCAAAAGTTAAATGCACAGTGGGAATAAGAGTGCATAAGGGCAGTGTTCAAAGTCGTGCAAGATCTCTATTGAAGCAGCACATTGACGAATACGAACGATTTCTGTTCTTTTCGCCTTGCGCTATTCTAGGAAACGGCGTGATAGTTCTTGGGGCAAGTCCTTATTATATACAACAGTCGTTCGGTCTTAAGACACATATGTATCGTAGTGTTGGGTGATATATTTTCATAAAATATAAAAGAAAAATAACGCCGATGGAAATGAAAATTTTACTAATTGGGCAGTTATGACAAAACGTGGCTGTTTTCGGAAACGTCGTCTGCATCAAATTGCTTCTGCAGCATATTCGAAAAAGCAAGTTTTCATGTGTTCGAAAGTCATGTAATTTTGATTTGTCAAATATTCGTAAACGTTATTTGCGTGTCATTTACAGTGCAGCGAGGCAGATAAAAATCGCACATGCATTTCTATAAAAAAAAAATCTGAGAAGGAAGTGTCTTCTAGTGTACTAATAAATAGTTAGATAATGGATATGCTTAGCCACCGATTAAGTGAATATCAGGAGGCAGTTTCAAAGTTCCCTAAATTATCGTTATTCCGAGTTCACTTTCTTTAATTGAATCGGTCGCCGATTGCTCTATACGAATTTTTTGTTTCCTAAAGCCTATAGAGTTATGTATAAACATTGTGGAATGTGTACCCGGACTTCCTGTGCTTGCAGTCGTCCATAATGGAATCAACTCTTCTTTGAATTTCTGCAGGATTGAATATCGGAAACCAAATATATATACCTAACTTATATTCTAAACACTTTTCGGCATCCTGAAATGACTGCAGACAGTCTCATCTGGAAATTCAATAATTGTTTCAAAATAGTTAGTACCAGTCTAGTCTGTTCGATGCAGCAAGATATTTGGGTCTCACTTTTAGCAGGAAACTAAACTGGAAACCTAATATTCAAGAAAGTGTCAAGAAAGCTACAGTAGCTTTAGGAACAAATCGGCCTTCAACCTCGCATAACCCGCTGGCAATACATCTCAATTATAAGACTGATACTGAGTGGTTGTCTGGTGGACAGCCTTAAACAATGCAATCAACTGCAGCAAACTAAGCAGAGTCCAAAGAACAGCATATCTGTTCATAAGCGGAGCCCTACGTAATACTCCCTCCACAGCACTGGATATTCTGTTTCACATGACATCACTCGATATATTCAGTATTCCTATTCGACCTAAAGCTACTACACAGTGGACAAATAAAAAGTGCCGATCATCTTATGGAGATGGCAGAACAGTTCAACCTAGAACATATCTTTATAAAAATAATTGTGAAATACTAGTTATGGGGTGTATATATATGGCTCCTAACATAGCCAACTATATACACATTAGAGATCTGTTGGAAGAGCTGTCTGCGCTGTATGCAAAAATTGTTCTTTGTGGAGATTGGAGGGCAATAACAAGCAATTAATTAGTACGGTAGAGTCTTTTAACCTTTATTTTACAAAATTTTACCCTTAAGGGTAAAATCAAAAGCTGTTGGCTCTAATGATGTACACCCGGCTTTTATACAAACTCTTCTTCCCGCTTTGCTTCCGCATATAACGCATATATTCAATACTATCATTACAACGTCTGTTTTTCCCAACCAGTGAAAAGTTGCCAAAATTCTTCCATTGCCTAAACCAAATAGTAATGAATATCGACCCATAGCTATCCTTCCTTTTTTAAGTAAAGTCTTCGAAGCAATAATAAGTAACCAAATTAAGTCTTATCTAAATAGTAAAAATCTTGTCACGAAATTTCCGTCGGGCTTTCGTGTTAAACGTAGCTGCACTACCGCGTTACTAAAGGTGTGCGAAGATATTCGTGCCGGTTTGGATTGCGATATGTGGGGTCTCATAATTTTCTTAGACTTCTCAAAGGCGTTTGACAGCGTAAATCATTCCATACTAATAAATAAACTGCATAGGCAATTTTCCTTCGAGAGCTCAGCGTGCAAATTAATAACTTCATATTTATCTGGTCGCATACAATATGCGTCTAATGGCACCAAATGCTCCTCATTTCTTCAAGTCCCAATGGGTGTTCCTCAAGGTTCCGTACTAGGCCCTCTTCTTTTTTTATGTTTCATAAATGATATATCTGAATGTTTCGCGACTTCCGCGTACCATATATATTCCGACGATGTACAAATATATTCTTTGTTTCCGAAATACCATAAAAACCAGGCGTTAATTAATATTAATGAAGATCTTAAAAGAATTCATGATTGGTCAACAAAACATTCAAATTCAACATTTAACAGAACAGTCAAATAAAAAGCTATGTTCATTAATAGAGGTAGACAAACAGAAATTTCAGCTCCAATATTTCTCAATCACACTCCTGTAGAGTATGTGGATAAAATAAAAAATCTTGGAGTCTACTTTAGTAGTATATTCACTTGGAATTTACACGTAAACAAAGTAATATCGCAAGTGTATAGCGCTCTTCGTGGTCTAAGTCCCACGAAAAGCTACCTCCCGATAGGTGTTAAACTGAAATTGGTTAAATCTTTTATCTTGCCGATATTGCTCTACGGATGTGAAATATACGGGGACTTGGACTATGTGTTGAAAAGAAAATTAACTGTGGCATATAATAGTTGCGCAAGGTATATTTATGATATCAGACGGTCAGAGCACGTTACGTACTTGGGTAAAAGTATTACCGGCAGTTCCCTAATAGCCTTATTGAATTATAGAATCATACTATTGCTTCATAAAATAATTACTACCAAAGAACCAGACTATTTATTTGAAATGCTAAAATTTGCAAGTAACCAAAGATCTATGCAAATAATTTTACCTAGACATAAGTACTTTAGAACTAGTCGAAATTTTTTTATCCATGCGACTCATCTTTGGAATCGTCTACCAATAGATATCAAACGATCAAGCAACACAAATATATTTACAAAGGAGGTTTTTAAATACTTTGCTCAACCTTTATACTCCTTCCCCAAATCTTTTTTCCAAACTATTTTAGTTTTCCACATCCCCTATTTCTTCTCCTCTTCTTTTTTTCCATTTTCTTTTTATTTTTATATACCATAGTTATAAGTTTCCTAATTTTTTATCGCTACAATTTAACTTGGTTTTTTTTTTTTAAATGTATAATTACCTAGCTTGCACAATAATAACAGAAACAAGTTGTGGCACAAATTCTTAAGAACTCGATCTGATTCCGACTACAGTAATTATCGATCGGTATATAATCGTTTTTCTGAACTTTGTGAGTCTCTTTACCTTGAGCACCTCTACAGCATGCAATTTAGCTTAGTCTCGGACCCTAAACGCTTCCACCAGTTTATTAATACCAAAAGAAAGTCAGACGGCTACCCATCTACTATTAAATTTCTTAATGAATCTTCTGCCGACCCAAAAACCATTGCAAATTTCTTTGCCTCTCATTTTAACAAATCCTTTTCTAAGAAAACATCTGAACCCGATCCTAGGTACTTTAGCTATATGAGAAACTATCCTGAGACGTCAGCCATTTCACTAAATATAACAACAACTTTGGTATCTGAAAACATTACCAAACTTAAAGATGATTTCTCGTCCGGCCCTGATGGAATTTCGGCTATTGTAATAAAAGAGTGTGTTACCCATCTCGGTCCTCCTCTTGCTGCCCTATTTAACTTGTCTGTCTCAACAGGTACTTTCCCTTTCCTATGGAAGGAATCTTACATTATCCCTATTCATAAAAAAGGAAGTAAAGCCGAAGTCGATAATTATAGGCCCATAGCGAAACTCTCTTGCATACTCAAACTTTTTGAAAGCATAGTCTATCAACAACTGCTTCCGTACTGTAGGCCAACTATCTGCACAAATCAGCACGGCTTCATGAAAGGTAAATCAACGACCACTAACCTAACAGAGTTCGTCTCTAGGACTC
Source organism: Volucella bombylans (assembly GCA_949129095.1). NCBI lineage: Eukaryota > Metazoa > Arthropoda > Insecta > Diptera > Syrphidae > Volucella > Volucella bombylans. Next base: position 198,605,617 of record OX422142.1, read on the forward strand.
TTCATGCTTTAGAAGACAGTGATGAAGTCGATTCAATTTCCACAGATTTCAGCAAGGCATTCGATAAAATTTCTCACCAACTTATCATCTTTAAACTAAAAAAACTTGGCTTTTCCCCTCATTTTGTGGCATGGACCAAATCCTATTTAGAAGACCGAGAATACAAGGTCATCTTCAGATCTTCAATATCCGAACCCATTAAAGCAACATCTGGTGTCCCTCAGGGTAGTCACCTTGGTCCAATCATCTCTATCCTCACAATTAATGATATAAATTTAATTTTAACGAACTCTAATCTTTCTATTTTCACTGATGACGTGAGAATTTCCAAAGTCATCTCATTGCCTTCTGACTCCCATTTCCTGCAAGATGACTTGAATAAGTTTTCGGTATGGTGCAAGCAAAACTTTTTTGAGCTTAATGTCAGCAAATGCCAAGCGATAACCTATTCCCGTAAACGTCTACCTCCCCCTCCAAAAAATTCTTCATCTGCGATGAGCCTATTCCTTCCACTACCCAAGTACGGGACCTAGGTATAATTTGTGATAGAGAATTGAATTTCGACTCACATATTGACAGCATTATAAATAAAGCTAACTCTTCACTCGGCTTTATCAAACCCTGGTCAAAAGAATTTTCCAACACTTACGTTACAAAGTCCCTGTACATTACTTTTGTAAGGCCTCTTCTCGAATATTGCAGCCAAGTTTGGTCACCCTATAAACGAACCCACATTCAAAGAATAGAAGCAGTCCAACGCAGGTTTATCCGTTTTGCACTTCGTGGTCTACCTTGGGCCGATCCATATGGATTACCCCCCTATGAAAATAGGCTAAAACTAATTAGCATGCGTACCCTAAAAAAACGTCGTGAAGTCGCTGATGTACTTTTTATCCACCAGTTACTGACTGGAAATATCGACTGCTCGACAATAACGCAAAATATTGCATTCACTCCCAATCCCCGTAATCTAAGATCTGTCCCACTCTTCCTGATCACTTTGAACCCATATCCAGAATGTTGCGTATAACGAACAACTACGCCGAAGTCTTTGACCTAAATAGCAGCAAACAAGAAATAAAAACAGCGCTGCTCAATATGCCACTCCCTTAACATTTCCCCCGTCCACCATTTCTCCACGCCCCATTAGGTTAAGTATATCTTTGTTAGTTTTTAAGTCTAGTTTTAAGTTTGGCTTGTTAATAAGCTTAATAAAGTTGTCCGGGGTAGACCCGGGCCAATAATAATAATAATGTAAAAAAGATTTAATCTTAATGTACAAGAATTTTTCAATTAAATAAATAAATAAGTAAACCTTGGGTGCGGCGCACAGCGACATTACAGGGCCGACGAACTCGCCACAATTCTACCAGAAAAAGGGTTGCATCGGTATACCAATCGTGCAAATTAATGTTAAAACTGGATGCTAACAAAAGAAAAAACTTTATGTAAACTGTTGGATCAACAAGTCTATTGACCAAACAGATCTGCCCAAAGTTGGATCAGAATCGCTCTTAGATCTTTCAAAGTCGGAAACATCTCAGAGCTATCATAGGTATTATCACTGGACACTGCCTTGGCTTGGCGTTTTTACAAATGGTCTCTGCAAAGGCTGAATGGACTAGGAGGAGGAGGAGACAATCCTCCACCTACTCTGTACATGATCAGCACTCCCCCAAAGAAGGAGAATCTACAATGACTTAATCGATGTAAACAATATAGACGTTAACAATCACAATAAGCTCAAATTGGTTCCAAGAGTAGAAGGATCCCAGATCCACGTGGCATCACAATGGACCAATAGGCCTAGTAGACCGGACAAAAATCAGCTGCGAAAAATTACATTTGCACATTTGATGATCGGTTGACCTTTTTATGTCATTCATTGATGGTCATTTGCATTGATATCTAGATATCTGCAGTTATTCCCTAAACTTACTTACTCTAAACTCTAAATACTATTTTACGATTAAGTTTGAATGTACGAGTAAGTATCTAAGATTTTTATTTTAATTTAAAAAGGATGGTAATATCCTTTTCTTATTTTTTATTTATTATTATTATCAGTTATTTTTTATAAAACTTAAAGACTTACGGTCTTGTTTTACATAACCTATAGAGTAATCGATATGGCGAGCACTCTTGCCTTATTACCATGAATGGTCTAACTTCTTGGAGACACTCCTTTATATTAACGAGCACGGCCTCACAGCAAGAACTATCAGCTGAAATTGATATGGCCATTCTACTGCCTTATGTAGGATGATAAATCACCGTAAAATGTTGTTCATTTCTGGTTAAACGGCTACGTAAACAAGCAGAATTACTGTATTTAGGCTCCGGCCCATAGAATCCGTTGCGTCCGTTGCGATGCCGCATAGGTTGACGTTAATGTATTTGACAGAAATGACAGTCCCATAGAATCCGTGGCATACGTTGGCAGAATAACGAACGAAACGAAACAAAAAAATTTAAATGTCATTTAATTTCAATATTTTCTTTCAAACTATGGCAATTTCTCTTCATTCTCTCAATATCTCCACCAATGAAAGTGCTTACTCTCAATTTGTGAATGCGTAAACCTCAATATGTGAAAGTATGGTCCTCAATGTGTGAATGTGTGAACTGCCAACGGATTGAAAAGTAGAAATTAATTCTACTTTATCCGTCCGTTCCGTCATATCCTTTGTTTATGGGCCTGCTTCCATAACAACGTGTATATTCTATCGAGCTGTCAGTCGACGCAATTCACGCGATGGACGCACCGGATTCTATGGGCCTTGGCCTTTTGTTGCAAGGAAAATCATCAAGAAGTTCATCAGATGCCATTGCATTCAGAAAAATGTACGTTTTCGAAAACGTCATTTGATCGTCATTTGCAATACTTAAGGGTTGCGAACATCAAACTGCAAACGTCATTTGGTATCGTTGATCTGTGTCATCTACATGATTTTTTTCTTGCAAGAGCATTTGACGTTTTCTAACAGAGCAATCATCCTTGAATGCATGTTATTACGCAGTGCAAATTTCTGGCTGCTTTTTTGCAGCGCATATGACGTTTATGAACATCTGCCCTGCAAACACTGCATTATCGAACATGCTGCAAAGGCAGTTTGATTTCTAATGTTTAACATTTTGCAAAAGCAATTTGATACAGATTACGTTTTCGAAAACGGCCATGGAAGCGTCAACTGGTCACGTAAATCAGTCAAGTCACTAGTTTATGCTGATAAACTAGCAAGATTGACGCTTTGGAGCAAAACATTGCTGTGGTAATACGTGATATACGCCCCCAATTGCTCGAAAAAGTGGTTGGAAATTGGACCTCTACAATGCCCTTTGTACGAGAGGCGGGCGTGGTGAACATATGTCCGATACTATTTTCAGATATTAAATGGCATTAAATAATCTGTCGACTGAATTTAATAAATCATCAAGTAATTTTTTTGCGTTTTATTAAAAAAAAAACTCCCTATTATAATGTGTGCACATGATAAGTCTATCGCCTGAAAGTAGGCAAATGATATTAAGCATCTAAGCTGGCTTCCGATTCGGGCATTGCTATAATAGCAGCTATAAGCGGTTTAGTTTGCTTCAACTTAGTTATTATTATTCGAACAACTGAATTCTCTTTTGTTAGTGTGAATGGTGGTAATCCATCCTCCAAGGATAATATCGCAGTTATTTCAAAATCAATTCTTAGTGGTGATCCTGGTAAAATTGCTGGCAACTGTAAGTAAATGGATTGGAAAACGAACATACATAATTGATTTCAGTTAATAATAATTCAAAAAATCGAAAAGTATAAAATGATTGAAAAGAATCAGTCGTATTTGATTGAAAAGCAGATTTACAAAGATACATCTCAATTTTTTGAATGGTTGTTTTCTTACATATGCTATGCTTTTTGAAATTTTATAATGTCTTCGATCTGCATGCAGCAAAACCCGTAAATTCGTTGCAACTTTATGTGATGACAAGTTTTGAATGGTAAGAAATAAACGAAATATGGGTCCTGCTCCACAAACCTCAGCCGCCACTTTAATCGGTGTACACGCTACGTCTCCAGATATCATACTTTCAGCTGAATTAATGGCTTCAACTGTTGCTCGAGCGGCTGTGTGCCGCAAGCGCCATAATTCGACTTGGAAGCTTCCATACGTAGCTAAAATCAAATTAAAATTTATTTTTTCTGCCATCAACTGTAATTACGTGCATATGGTATAACAAACCTTTTGCAGTAAGTTTTTCTCGTAGAGATTGTTCTATGAAAATTGAACTTTTTTTTGGTTTGTCAAGTAATGAGACGCTGTTGTTGCTTACATTATTTTTACCATTCAAAGCAATAACTCCCTGAATACTAACATCGAACGTGGCACTTCTTTTCAGAATCTTAACAAACATGTTACCACTTTCAGTTATTAATGTTAGAACATATTCTTCTTGACCTAAACAACCAAAAATCATCGCCATAACTGTTTCTGGCATCTTAAATTGATCCACAATAGTCTTTTGTATAAAAAGTTGAACAAGACCTCCAACTAAAGCCACACACACCATAGTTAGTCCCAGGTGAGGCAAACAAATTGGTAACATGCAAATGGGAGTTGCTTCTAGACTATTTGAGTAGAGCTGTTTCCCCTTTTTTGAGTAGCAGGTTATTTTCTGGTCCATGCCAGCCACAGCGATGGTTTCATCAATCGGTATTAGTACTAGACCAGCAAGCGGATAATTCAATTTAAATATCTCCTTTCCTTCTAACCAAGATTTCCGTAGTAAATACACAGCACCATTGCGGGTAGCTATTACAATTCGAAAGTCAGATTCATACAGGCCATGAACACTCATTAAACAGGGTGTAGTTTCATATGAGCAGGTCTTGGCCTAAAATACAGAATGAAATATAATAAATTTCATACAAGTACTCACATACTTAAGAAGCATACCTGATACAATATACTGAAACTTAGGGTATCCAATATAAAGATTTCTCCGTGCTCCGAAGCAAGGACTATACACGAAGGTGGGTAAGTATCATTAGAAACCCTTTGGAGACATTTCATCGCTACAATTACAGAGAATTTTTGTAGGGGTATATCCGCATGCTCCACAATAAAGTTCTATTGCCCATTTAAAAGTATAGAGTTACGTCAAATATTATAGTAGCTTATTTGAATGAATATGCATTCTTCAAGTAACTTACATGACGCTCTTGAGCCGGAAGCTGCAATAGTTTCTGAGATATTCTTGTTAATTGGTTCCTGTCTAATAGCTTCAACTTTTCAATAAGCAATTCTTGATTTTCAGCTCGTTCTACAGGCAACTTCCTCCAAATTTCCTTCTCCTCCTCATCAACTCCCATAGCTGGTAGAGTATATTTGAAATATGGTTTCATATTTCGATAAAATAAAATCGATTCTCCAATTGCGACTGCGAGAACTTTTAAAAAATTAATTAAATTTAAAGAGTGTAAGGCATATTTTTATTTTTTATTTTTATGATTTTGTGCTTACTCGGGATTTTCGGCTCTGGTTCATCGATGTACAAACTTTCAACAGCTGATGGAACTCCTGGTAGTCCTTGTTCACTTACCAAACTCGTACCTTTGAACACTTTCAACTTTGAAATCTGCTTGCTTTCCCAAGATATATCAGCGGCAACCAACTTTATGTAGTTGTCGCATTTTAAATCGCAAAGTGTTAGGCAAGATTGAATGGTGTTTATTTGAATAGGATGTTCCGATTGAACTTCTAACCATTTTTGGCTTTCCATTGTAATGTAAAATATAACGTAAATACGAGCAAGTAGAAAAGTCTACCTTAAATTTGTTGCTCACCCTTGTAGAACTAATATAATTGTGTATTGTTTACCTTAGCAACCAAAGTGCTATTTAGAGTTGCCATTGTCTGAAAAGCCTTTAAACCGCTAAAATTATTATGCCTGAAACAGAGACACACAGTTGTTGTGTGTTGTTGTTCCATTTTCGGCAATATATTTTTCGAAAAAATACATATAAAAGTCCGGTGTAAACAAACTACCGTAAAATGTGCTAAATTGTACTAATTTGCAATTCTATTACAACAGGTTTGCAGTAAGATTAGAATTTGCGATACATTGCAGCAACGCATTTGGTGCAGAAAACACGTGTGTTTGCTTATATAGAAACCAATGCTCTCTAATTTTGCTGCACGAGTTTTGCTCGAGTGAATAAGAGTCTGAACTCCTCATGAACAACATGGTGATATGCAAGTTTTTAGACAAAAATTTAGGTTACTGCAAAAGAAGCTAAGCGTGTTGTTGCAGATTTTGAAATTGCAATTGCCAATGTTCCATAAATTGTTTGTTTATAAACAGTATAACCATATTTAATGTATTAACAATTATTTGAGGAAGATTTAATATTCTACAAGCATTCTTAGGAGCGTCTGTCCTCCACCGTAGTATTAAGTACCAAACATCCGTAATTTGGTCTGCAAGCTTACATTTTGATTGATTGAGGCCCGGATCAACGCCAGACAGTTTGTTTTGTTAGTTATTGTGGATTATTTTATGGCACAAATTGAATTTCTACCAAAAAATATACCATACATACGAGTACAGGCATCATTTGATTGACATTCAAAGTAAAATAATTTGATCATTTTATGTACCTTATATGTTTTTAAATTTAAACAAAACAATGTTTGCAATATTATTGTAGGCAACCTTTTCTCAGAAACTATCTTTGATTATGCGGCTCCTGTAGCCTGAGTTTACTGTGTAATTATAAAGTAAGTCCCAACAACTGCCTCCCTTCAAGATATGAAATGATTCATACAGCCCAAGTGTCCGATATTCGACAAATTTGGTACGGAATTTATTAAGTATTGAACACTAAGCAATGGAATGCAGCACATCTTCACGCTCCCTTAGATTGCACAAACTATTTAAATGGGCGGTGTGGAATAAAATTAAGTTTTAGTAGCTTGGCTCTTACTTTGAAGATAGAGTTTATCTTGTATGTTCAATAGCCATTCAAAAAATACGTCCTCTCCTGTTGGTAGTGGTCCATTTCGCTATAATAAGCTCTGTATTTTGATGATGGCGCTTCATTTATAAATTTTTCATACATTTTGTTGCAAGTTTCTGTCTTATTGATGCCAGTTACTCGGTTAATGGCAAAGTAAAGTTGTAGCCACAATCCGACCCCAAAGGATTCCCACTCTTGTAAATATTTTACCTTATTTCGTTGCATTTGTGAAAGCAAATGGAATTATTTTCAGGGTAATTCCATTCCAAATGAAGCTTAAGAGTATTTAAGAACAAAGGTTCAGTTAATTTTCCAAACTTTCCAAGTGAAGCATATGGGTAGGTATATAGATGTGGCGGTTCAACATGAACAGAAGTAGAACTAGAATGTACCTCTTTGTTATCACGACTCGTGTGACCTGGTTGATGATGTGTGCCGTTGAGGATGTGAAAGAGTCGGTGCCATAGATAAACTAACCTAGATGTCAAGCTCTACTAATACTTTTGCAAACCCTTAACTTTCGCACAGACACACTGTAAGTGAATTCCAACACTTTTACATCTCTATAACTTTGTCAAAATTTACTAGAAAGAGAGCAATTTACAAGTAAAATTGCTAGAATGAGAGGGATTTGCAGGAGTGTGTCTAATGTGGATGACGTTTTTTTGGTTAAAATGGGCGCGATTTGTATAAAAAAGGAGGGAAGTTGCCATTGATCACAATGCACACGTATTCACAGACAGAGTCATAGGGCAATAGGGGCGATCAGTAGAAAACCGGATTTGATTTTCTAATATCTGGAAAGTTTGCCATCTAGGTTAGTTTATCTGTGGTCGGTGCCTAGATCCAATCTGTGGAATTAAGAAAACAGATTAGATCTCGTATCCCTTTACTCGAGATGTCATTAAGGTTGTCAAGGAATGGTTGGACATTTGTAGAGGGAATGGGAGAGAGTTTCTTTCTGTGGCAGTGGGGGTTGTATGGGATATTTAGTTTAGCCTTGTGGTCTCTAATTTGGCAATTCACCGAGATTAAGGCCGTGATTCTGGCGACATCTGGGCGAGTTCTGTTTAGTAGGTCTTTTGTACTACTCTTATCGTTAGTCGGCAATATCATCCTTGATATGGCGCAGTTGGTTACCCCCTTCCATTGAAGGTTGGCCTTCTGCAGGAAGTATGAGTGGATTTGTCCTTTAACCGCTCCTAGCGGGATATGGACCTTTGCCAAGAGTAAGCCGTGCAGAGGTGAGTCCTTTCTGACCAGATAATCTGCACGCTCGTTTCCTTTATTTGTCACATTGCCCTTAAAGCCATAGCAGTGTGACTCTGAAGTGTTCGCAAAAGCGGCCCAGCTCGTTCCGAAACATATGCACCAGTTTGGAGAATATGGTAGCCGATTCAATAGATTTGATAGCGACTTGACTATCCATGAGGATAGCAATGTTTTGTTTATGCGTAGTGTAACGCCCGAGCTGTATGAAAGACTCTCGGATTGCCAGTAGTTCCACATAGAAGACGCTGGCAATATCCGGCAAGCGATATGACATTGATATTTTCATTGTATTTTTTGTGTGTAGGTCGAGAAACAGAAGATGACCCCAATGCGCCCATGGTACTTATACTGGGTGGTCGTTGCTCAAGTGGTAGTGTATTGACTTCCCAATCGAGAACCGTAACCGTGCCCAAGACATTCTTTTCTTCAGGCAACTAAAACCACATGAGATGAATGTTTGCCAATTTACACTAATAGTTTAGTCTCCCTATTAAATTTTGAATGCCACCCATTTTTTTCCATTAAGTCGGGAAAATGATATCGGCTAAGTGCCGCCTCCAGAATTTATGACCATTTGGGCCCGATTTTGTGAGATTTTTCATCACTCTTGCCGGAATTTCCGGTGATGGGTCCTCACATTCTTTTGAGGGCATCAAGAGTGTGAAGCTTGTTGACATAGCCTCGTGAGTTAAAAAAACTCCACAAAAAGAAGTCGTTTAAATCAGGCGATCTTGGCTGCCAGTACAAAACGAGAGATTAGGCGAACCGGAAATGCAGCCCTCAGAATTTTGGTAGTGGCTCGTACAGTGGCTCACCGTTGCTACATCCTGTTGGAATCACATGTTCTCCAGTCCCAATTCATCCAACTGAGGAAGGTGAAAGTCGGTGAGCATGGCTTTGTATCACTCGGCGTCCACAGAAATCGCTTGGCCGCGGCCTCCAGCGTAAACAGCATACCATGCAGTAACTTTGAGCGGGTGTAATGACTCTTCGTGGGTTAGACGCGGATTTTCAGTGCCCCAGAACCGCTAATTTTGCTTATTCACATATCCACAGAGATGGAAATGAGCCTCGTCACTCATGATTTTCGATGAAAAGTTGTCTTCCTCGTGGTCGAGATTCAGGATGGCTTAAGCGTAGGTTACACGGGCTTGACGGTCAACAGCTAGCAGCTGATGCACTGTCTGTACTTTGTAAGGGCCCATCTTACAGTCTTTCACCAAAACTATCTGTAAGGACCGCCGATTGATGCCCAATTGCGTGGCACGTCGTCTGGCCGATACCCCGGGGTCCTCTGCCACATCTTCAACCATACTCGTAGCTGCGATATTCTCAGCAGAACGGCTGCTCCGGGGCTGGGCAGACCTGGCCTCATCTCGTGTTGTCCCATACTCTTCTTGGCGAGGGGCTAAATGTCGTAGTGTTTGCCTAATTGGTGTCGGACGGCCGGGAAATCTGCGCAGAAATTCACGCTGCGCCACCAACGAATTATTCCGCACAAAAATCGCACCAATTATTCCGCGTTCTTTAGGAACATAGCGATTCGTGTCTCGTTGACGTCTATTTTGTATTTGTTTACTTCACAAATGTCAAAGTAGAATTGGCATTTTCCGCCATTTGCAAAAATTATAGCATTATCCGATAGTGTGATGACTTTTGCGCCACCTAGTACTTTCGTCTTTGACTGTTTTTACAGACAGCTTAAATCAATTTCCTTTTAAAAAGACATTTCCAATAATACTAAAACATTTGATCTTGACTGACTTCTTCTACAAGGTCAAATTAAATAAAACTAAGTAAGTAACAATTGAATGTAAAATAATGCGTGAAGAACTCAGCGTAGCAGAAAGCTAATGTTAAAGTCAGTCAAGGTTAAATGTACTGAACATACTCGTATATGTATGTATTGTTGGAAAAACCTTTTTAAAAGGAAAAGTGATTTAAGTAGGTATGTAGGTAAGTAAGCCTATTGGCCCATTGTAATACCACGTGGATCTATGATCCTCTTACTAGTGGAACCAGTTTGATCTTACGATGAAGCGTAGTAGACTGTTTACGTCTATATTTGTTTATATATATGGGAGGGAGCTGGACATGTTCAGAGTAGGTGGAGGTTTGTCTCCTCTTCCTCCTCGTCCATGCAGCTTCTACAGAAATCGTTTGTAAAATCGCCAAGCCTTCTTGCGTGCTTGCCTATGAGGCAGTGTCCGGTGATGACACCTATGATGGCGCTGAGATGTTTCCTATTTAGAAAAACCAGACTCTTAGAGCGATTCAGATCTAGCTTTGGCCAGATCTGTTTGGACGCTAGACATTTTGATTTGGAAGACGGAAAGAGAGGCTTAGATTTAAATTATCTGGGAAAACAACGCCACCAACTCTGCCATCGGTTTTAAATCCACCTGTGTAGAAATGGATTGACTAGACGCTTTAAGGCGAATAGATGCAGTTGCAGCTAGTTGCTTGCTGAAAATATCGAGGGGTGTCAAATGAAACAGAATGTCTAATGCCGCAGAAGGAGTAGACCGTAAGGCTCGGTTTATGCATAGACATGCTGCTCTTTGGACTGTGCTTAGTTTACAGATGTATAGCCAGTGGGTTATGCGAGGTTGAAGCTCCCATTTATTCCCAATGGCTTTTTTTGCAAGAGAATAAAGCTATTGTAGCTTTCTTGACTAGTTTCCTGTCAAAAATGAGACCCAAATATTTTTCTGTATCGGAAAACACTAAACTGGTACGGTTTATTGAAGGAGGGTCTATAATTGGAATTTTGTATTTCCTGGAAAAGAGGACAAGATCAGTTTTATGGGGGCTTACTCCCAATCCACAGCGATCTGCTCAACGGGTTAATCTGTTGACATTTAGTTGAAGGAGTTCTTTAGCAACGTCATCCGCATAGGCAATCACCCTGCTACATCCCGCTTCCAGGGATATCAGCAGTTCATTAACCACTAAGTTCCAGAGATGGGGAGAGCGGACACCGCCTTGCGGCGTACCTCTGCTGACACATCTTTTAGCAGAAGACTGTTTTCCTGCTATTTAGCATAAGACTGATCAACTCCGCAAGTGAGTCGTCTACCTTCAGAGTTGACAGCGCAGTCATGGTTGTGGATGTGTTGACATTGCTAAAGGCACCCTCTATGTCCAGGAAAGTAACCATTGTGTATTCTTTAATTATAGGAATCGTTCGATGTGGCTAGTCAGTGAATGCAGAGCCATTTCCACTGACTGACAACATGACAGTAGGCATGTTGAGTCGTTAACAGAAGTCTTGGATCAATTTTAGCTTGCATATGGATATCAATCAATCGTTCTTGAGTTTTCAGAAAGAAAGATGATAGAGTATAGGTCTGACGTCCTTTGTGACAACATGAGAACATTTTCCGGCTTTAGGAATGAAAACTATATTGACTTCTCTCAATGCCAGTGGAATGTGAATAAGTTCTACACAGCTCCTCACAATATTTTCTAACGTAGGCAGAATAATATCTGAGGACCTCTGTAGCCAGCAGACTTGTATGGTTTGAAGCTATGCAGCGCCTAGAGCAGTTTGTCTCTTGTGATCAGATCATGAATTTTAGTCCCGGTTGCAGGAGGCCTGTTTGGGTTTCTACTGACCCAACTGACTGAAGTGATTTAAGTAAAAGATAAGAAAAGTATAAGTGGTTGAGATAAGCGGTTAAATTGTGAATTGTAATTGTATTGAATAAAGCGATTGTATTGGAAGGAATAAAATGTGTCATTCGTAGCCACACAAATATCTTACAATATTTTCCTAGTAATTTTTTTAACAAAACAAATTTAAATAACTCTTATTTTAGACAACTGCCTCAAAAGACCTACCACCGACTTACTATCGACCCGTCTTGCCAACCCTTCCCCGACTAGCCTACACAACAGCTTCTTCGACCCGCACTGTACGACGTCTCTGCGAATGAGTATTACCAATTAGAGTATGTGCGGCGCGAAAACGATCTATGATTATTCGAATTACTTGCTCAGATAACGAGTACATCGAAAGTAGAACAGACGTAGCCCAGTAAGTTACGCGAACTGAATCACGATTTGCGAAAAAAAAAACATTTTCTTCTTCAAACATGAAGTGTCTTGTTATTCGAAATATTTCTCGTTGCCCAAAAATATGCAAGCCTTCATTTGGTCTCTGGTAAAGCTTTTTGGAGCATGAACTTTCGCCTTACATCTATACATACAAAAGCGGTTTGTCATTGGATCTAAATCCATATGTCTTACTAAGCTTCTTAGAAACTTCACTAAAAGCCGAAAAATTCCCCAGCTTACAAAAATATGAATTGTACGTGTATTTACGAGTGTAATGTATAATTCATAGTAGCGGCGCGGTGGTGGCAACCTCTGGTAAAGAAGAGCTGTTTTAATGAGTGAGTTTGGATCAACAAGTTAGAGTTCATCTTACTGATTCTATGGACGAAACCGTTGTGGTGCTGTGTGTACAGTGGTGTTGTCTAAAGGCATGCATATGTACTCGTACCTTATACTCGAATTTGATTTTCACACTAAGCTTTAAAACACTACATACGAGTACATATGTATGTTGCGGTATAAATGCTCAATCGACTATACTTTGATTGGTGTATTTTTCAATCCCTTGAAAACAATTTTTATGTTCGCACTGCGCTTTAACCCACATACTTCAATTTTACTCCCTTAAGTACAGAAAAACCATGAAATTCTTTCAAATTCAATTGTTCAAAATCTACTTAGATAGTTCTACTACAGCTGTTCGCTTTTTTTTTTTTAAATAGAAAAGGGATTTAGCGAGCTGTAGCACCTCAGTCAACGGAGCTTCTTTATTGTTAGCATTTCGTCGTGCTTAATATACATTTTGCACAGAGAGTTATTGTTGCTTAGAAATAGTGAAGTGAGTACAAGTATACAAATATTTTAAAATGGGTGTAACATACCAATAAAATCTAATTGATTTATTTAGTATCAGCACGGTTTTTCAGACATTTTCAACAGCAAGACTTCACGCAAAAAGTTTCAATAATTTTCCTAGTTTTTTTTGGATACAATGAAGGAGGAATTTTAGTAGACATTACCACTATACCATCTGAAACTGACTATACCACAGATGAAGATGAGCCCAGTTGCTGTACGCGGAAATATTGAATTGCTTTGCGGTGGTGACCACTTCAGCGGAGATGATATGCATACCATTATCAGCAATGAGATCCGTTCTCACAAATGAACATTCGGCTCACCCACACTGGTTAAATAGCGCGTGTGATATGGAAAAGAATGCTACTACTAATTTTGAGGCCAATTTCGAAAATACAATTGGAACATAAGAGCCCCGTAGAGGTATTCGAAACTCTTTTGATAAAGATATCGTAAAACTTATTACAGATCAAACAGGCCTTTATGAATTTCAACGCAACGATCATAGCTTCCAATTTGCGAACGATGCCCTTTACACACTTTTGAAAATATTGTTTTGCAGTGGCAAGAGACTCAATGTATTGGAAAACAGATCAATTCACAAGGACACCAATAGTTGCCAGGAACAGGTACTACAACATAATAAAATATACCATGTGGCTGATAACACTGGTCAACAAAAAAACACTTTTTGTATGTAGAGTAAGTGCGGCAAATGTTGCATTAACATTTTTTTAAATAAAACCATAAATTTAAATCTAATTCATTTATTTTTTTTCTAACAGTCTTACAAATCATTTTTATTTCAGTCTTAATAAACTTTAATTATAAAAACAAACATAACAAAAATGTAAAAACAAAAACTTAAAGGAACTTCATAATTCAGTTTTGAAAAAATGGCGGCTAATGTAGCCCATCTGGTGTTAAATATGGCCCAGGCTGCGTCATATTCAACGCAATGTTTTTTCGAGGAACTTTAACTTTAACAACAGCAAAAAAAAAATATTGCTGTTCATTGCATGTGCAGTCTTCATGTGCCCACATTGTACACACAACACATTGTACCCAAGCTTCGACTCAATTATCTTCAGAGAATAAGCTCGAGCAGTGGATGCATTTAGCATCTGCCTGATTATTTCTATTGGGACTAGGGTCGGAATCATCGTCTGGAATGAAATTACTGTCATGACTTTCTGATTAAGAAGACTGTTCTTTGCGAATGCGTTTCTTTTTGTTCGGTATGATCTGTTCGCCTCCCAACATCAGATTTTTAAGAACCTTCTGAAATTAAAGTTTAAGATGCATTAAAATTATTACATTAAGGTCTGTGTGATAATATTTCTACCTTCTTCTTTATTGTGTCTTTTGTTATCATATCCTTTTTAGGTCCTAGTTTCTTTTCCCTCTTATCCTTTAATTTAATGAATTTTTCCAGAGATATTTTATAAGGCGATGACGAAATGATCTCCGATTTTCCGCGTTTTCGTCTAAGTCGATTCGAAGTTTTTTTCATCCGGTCATGTGGAGTAAAAAAGGTCGTTGATGGATTTGAAGAAATAGTTCCCGAGGCCTGCAATTCCGATTCATCTGGATGTTTTGATTGTTCAATATTTGAGTCTGTTTCAGCAAAAGTTGGAGGTTTGGATTTCATTATTTCCGAAATAGATCTTATTCCAGCTGAAGTCGATGGAACATTGTGATCTGGCTCCATTTGCATCTCCCCCTCAATATTTTCCACATTAGGTTGAGATTCTGTTGTATCAACTTCTTCTACAGCTAAAAAATCGTGGTCTTGAAAGATATTTCTATCAAATGGGCATATTCCAGTCGACGAAAAACCATTAACTGTGATCTCTCCAGTTTGGGCCTTAAGGAAGTCTCGACCGTATAGCTCAATTATGTCGTAGCATGTTAAGGCTTTTGTGTCGAATTTC
Organism: Volucella bombylans; assembly: GCA_949129095.1. Lineage (NCBI taxonomy): Eukaryota > Metazoa > Arthropoda > Insecta > Diptera > Syrphidae > Volucella > Volucella bombylans. The sequence goes on from OX422142.1 coordinate 198,620,749, forward strand.
CTCAGTCACGTACGTTTTTAATGGTCCCATGAAGGTCTTGTCAAGCGGCTGTATTTTATGGTTCGAATGCGGAGGAATCGATAGAATGTGTACATGATTTGTTCTTGCAAGGTCCACGAGTTCTATGTTCCTGGTATGGCTTGCATGCCCATCCATTATAAGCAGCACTGGTGATGATTAAGATGGTTTCACTGATTTCAAAAACTGCTTGAACCACTTTGCAAATAAGTTAGTTTGCATCCATCTGGATGGATGATTTCCATATATGGATCCTGATGGCGCACCTTTCATTAAGTGGGAGCTGTCTCTCTTTCTCGTAACGATGAACATAGGAGGAACAAATGAGCCTCCTGCACTCATGCACAATATTGAAGTTATCAAATAACCTCTTTCAGCTGAAGTTAATGCTCCAACTTGTTTTCGAGCTTTCAATGCGGGTACTTTAGGCATTGTCGAAAAAAATGGAGACGTTTTCTTCGAAAATCCGGAAGCGAGCGCTAAAGATGTTCCAGTCGGCTGACGGAACGACAACGATCGATGTCATAGAAGGAACAAACGAAGCCAGTCCCTGCCTGCAACTTCCTTGACAATAGAAAATGGATTTGGAACCCCGGTTTTAATGGCAAGCTGGAAAGCTAACAACCTTATGTCGTTTCTTGTTAGGCCAAATAGTTTTTTTTTCATTTCTAAACAGTAATCCACTAGGGACTCTTCTAATTCTGGTGGGAATATAGTCTTTCTTCCTAATTTGGCACTTACCACTTCTTCCAATGGCACTTCTTTTTTTGCCACCGATTGCCTCAGTGTTGTTGTTGATTGCCGATATTGCTTCCATGATATCCTCCTTTCGCCAAGTCTTACGTGGTTTTAGACTTTGCTTATATATTTTAGCCTTCAAAATAAAAAAGTGCAATCGAGAAAACTTGTCAAATATGGCAATATTAGCCACATTTAACACACTGTGAATTTTTCACTCATTGTAATTTTCAACACACTTCATAAACTTTTTTTTTAAATTATAATATCACACAAATTAAGAAAATATTTACCACTATCTAATTTTAGAAAAAAGTTACCAATTTAACACAAAATTTTATGTAAAAACTCTTAAGAAAACTTACCAACAATTTACAACGAAAGTAAAGAAAACAAAATGCCCGTATATCTTCCACACCTGTCGCGCCACACTCACCACGAAAGACTGAGGCTAAGCCGGTTTGAACGTGTTCGCAATAAACATTTTTTAATTTCGCTGTGGGTTTTGGTTTGGGAAATATAGTGGTAGGCCATATTACCCACGTGGCCACATTTGCCGCACTTACTCTAACGTGAAAACTTTTGTCCAGTTATGTTTAGAACAAGGATAAGGATAATAGAAGTAACATTAAATTTTCCAAATATGAATAGTTTTTTTTTTTTTAATTTGATTTAATTATATTTTTGAAAATTTAAGTTTTTATCGACAAAATGTAGTTATTTCGTTATGAATTTCTTCTGTATTTTGCGTAAACAGTAATCCGCCAGCATACATGGAATCCACTTGCCCTGATATCATTTTTCTATCGTAGAAATGTCCTGGTGGAATCTTTCACCATGTTTATCGCCCACATTTTTAGGAAAGAAATCTAAATGTGAATGTAGAGAATGTATTTTCAAAGACATATTACAGCTCAAAGCCTTATAAGTAAATAATAGCTCCGCGACAATACTTTTATAGTCACTTGATCGGTGATTTCCAAGAAAATCATGAAAGATTCCCAAGCTGATTTTTCCAAATCACTAAGCTTTTCTTTAAATATTTCATCTTTCATCAATTGTCGGATTTGGGGACCAACAAAAATGCCTTCTTTAATTTTTGCATCGCTCAGTTTAGGAAATTTTTCTTTCATCTCCACTCCTATCCATAGCTGTCACAAAGTTTTTCATGAGCCCAAGTTTTATGTGTAAATGTGGTAAAAATATATTATCAGGTTGCACTAACGGAGGTTTTTTAATTTTTTTTTTTGTCCTGGCAAGAGTTTCCCTTTTTGGTCAGTCTTTCCGAACATAATGATTTTTCCGGTCTCTGCTGTCCCACTCACAAAAAAAACAACAGTATTCTAAAGACCCTAGCAATAATCCTAAAATTAGGGCAATAACCTTCAAATCTCCACAAACTGATGGAATTTTTTCCAAGATAAATTTAATAATTTCATAAGACTCTTTCATGTTAGAATGGTATAGAAGAACTTCATTGCAAAAGAACAGTCTTCAAACTTTCTATCGAACTATCGATACATAAACGCCATTCTTCTGCTTTATATTCTATACCCAAGTCAGTCATTACGCCATAAATATTATTGCCATTAAATACCAGCTGATCATCTTGTGAAAAAAAAACCTTTTAACTCTTTACCTCGATTGCGAAAGTAATATACTTTTGTTTTTGGTTGTAATAAATTCTATCCCTTTAATCGAGAGCCCAAAAGTTTTGCCAGTTGTTTGGACAAATTTATGTCACGTACCAAATCATTGAGATCTCCTTGAGGTAGTAGATGTGGCTCATTAGATGAGGAAGCTTCTTCGAAGTCAGAATCTAATGTTTCGTTATCGATTGCTTCTGGTGTAGTGGACAGGTAGTTCTTCACTATAAGGGACCGGTCTTTTAGCAGATCGCAGGTCAGGATACCTAATTTTACTTTTTGTTTTAATAGCAATACCTTTTGTATCAGTAAGACAAAAATAACAATCAGATGAGTGATTCGTTGGTTCCGTCCAAATCATAGGAATTGCAAAAGGCAACACCCCGAGATCTTTTCGCCCATTCTGTAACACAACAGATTGTGGAACCCACGTTTTGTCCCGTTGGCCGATGGCAAAGCCAAAATATTGTTTAGTTACTAATGGCGTCAAATTTCTTCGCTGAGTTTTAAAAATAATGTCGCCACAAATGTAACAAAATTTGTCAGGATAATTTTTACACTTTCTTGACATTATTTAAGACTCACTTAACTCGGAAACCAAAAAACACAACTACACTCTTCAAATAATAAATACTCTGAATGACAAAATGAAACTTAAAAGCGGTAATTCTTCAATTTCGTGGATACATAGTAGCTGTAACACAAAAACGAGATCTGATCAAATCAAACTAAATGTGGTGTTCGAATGAGGGTAGGTAGATAATTTAAAATTTGTAAGCACCTTTCTTGTGTTATCTGGTGATAATTTTATTTGATTTTGGTATTTTCTTACGATTATTATTTCCGCGTTTTCAAAAGCCTCCTCTTCGTGTTTTGTTCTTTCCGGAAGTCCCCTTTTTTATTTTCGTTAATTTCTCTTGTTACATGTGCATCGTCAAGTTTATTCTAGGTTTTCAAAATTCAAAGGTAGAGGGCCACACTAAGTAAGTTACATATTTCTACTTCAAAGACAGATGGCGTTATAAATTAAATTACACTTGTTACAAAATTTTGTTTTATCAATTGGATTCATTATAAAATGACGAAACTTCGACCCTGTAAGAGTTTATTATTCCAAAAATATCAACAATTTGGATTGATGCATAAAAAACTTTCTGTGGATGAAGCGATCGATAAGTATTATATTTCGGAATTCATACCACCAAGCATTTTATAAAAGGGAAACCGGTGAGATTTGATTACAAAAACTGAATGCCTACCAATAGCTGTGGATATTTGTACAACCTTGACTCGTATCGTGGCGCCAAAAATGATCTCTGGAAATAATCTAATGCCCTTGATAACAAGAAAAAAACATTTATATTCTTTCCGACAGCAGAGCAGCCCTACTTGCTGAATCAAAGCTGGTCTTGGACTGCCTTAAACTCTTACAATTACTGGCCACCACAAATAAAGCGGGCATGACGGCAACGAAAAAGCCGCATCCACAACTCAATTGATGACGCTAAGAACATTCTGTTAGCTATCAATTAATACAGTAAAAGGAAGTATTAAAACCTGGCTAGAGGAAAAGAAGCTTCATTTCTTGAGAGAAACCGAAGGAAACAGACAAGCCAAAAAGTTTTTGCCAAGTTGTTGCCACAAGAAAACAAAACAACTACTACAACTAAGTAGAACTCAGATTCGAGTGACTACAGGTTTTCTCACGGGACACTGCCGTGTGAAAAAACACCTGATGACCATGGGCATAGAACAAGACAATACATACAGACTGTGCAACAAGGACGTGGAAACAGCAGAACACATACTCGTACTAAGTAATGTTGGTTTAACCCAAACACACCAACGTTACCTAGGTAAATTCTACCGGATATAGCTACCAGCTCACCTAAAGACGTAGCCACCTTCCTAACAAATAGGCAAATTTGTGGTCGCAGTGATCTGGGATTCTTTATACCACCTCCCACTACAATCTAAATCTAATATACTTAGGATCGCGACTTGTGCTTGGCCTTTTACAATGTTTACAATTTCCGCTATTAAGACTTTTAATAAATGTACAGGTACAACCAGAGAGAACAGAACGAAAAAGCAACTCATTTTGATTTTTTACTACAGCAAAGGGCGGGTTCGATCTACATGACCTGTCTGTCAACGTTTATAAAATAAAAATTCGCTGCAAGAATTAGTGGAGATTGGAGATTGTCTAATCCTGCTTCTGAAACAAAGATGGATTTACTTGAATTTTAGCTTAGTATTGCCCAGCGCTACATAAATAAAATGACTTTAAAACATTCAATTCCAGCAAGTGTTTCAACCGCAATTTCCGAAGGGGATTTCATATCCGCGAACATTTTTTGATAAACGAATGAGAAAACTTCTTGAACCACCGAGAAGAATTCAAGTTTGAACAATTCAAGTTCCGAGTTACTTCTTATTACATCCTATAATGTTATGAGTGTACGTGTCTCAATTCACGAATTGAAGGGGGTTTATGGGAAGGCCTTGCGAGAGAAAGTAGTGACGTAGCATTTGTTAATGACCTCTACGTATTTATCTTGCTGCGAACGATACTATACTTATGCCATTCGCGTAGATCTCAAAGTCTGACTCCCTTAAAAGAAGTTCGACAGCACTAATATTTGGGGAACACCAAATATCGCGCGAATTGGGTTTTATACGGAAAATCTTAGAGGAATGTTTTACTACCATACACTAGGTAAGACTGACTCATGAGACAAGCAAAAAAAACTGACATATTATGACAACCAAACAAGATTGGAGGAATTATAAAACGCACCCTGTACTTGAACTCTTTCGTTAACCACAAAGGAAACTGTGGTCACGATGTGCAAAAATCCCGCATCATTTTCTGGCTAAAAAATACCGGTTGAGCTTAAAGGCTTTTTATACACGACTATCTCACGTTCGGCCTTCATATACCATATGCATCACAGTGTTGGATGATGTTCGAGGTGTAAAAGAAAAATGACTGCAACGGAAATGAAAGTTAGCGGGTTCAGAATTCTAGGGACTGAAATTTCAGTCAAACTGTAAGACAAATCTGTCTGCAAATGTAGGTAACAATTCTGTATGTCACATATGCCATAATTGGAGCTTAAAACTTGTTGATAAAATGCTAACCACTAAACCATACCCATATTAATAAAAAAAGATAAAAGAGGATAAAATGGGTGACGTAGATGATGAAATATTATGTAAGTAAAATTTGTGAACACTTGTGCTTGTATGTAAAACTATTTACATTAAAGGTCAAGTTATGATTTTCGTTGCAAACGATTTGTTCTATTTGGGATGTCCGATTTACACCACCAGCCGACTAGGAATCGCAACTACTACGAAGAAGTTATTCCAGCGTATTGCTTAGGTGGATTCCGCCCGCACTTCAGGATGAGCCGGACTTGTTTTTCTTCCTCGTGTATATCTTTTATTTAAACAATTTTTATAAATTTTGTCTCACAAAACCTTATGCAAAAAGTTGGAAATACCGTGCACATCGAAAATATTGAAAAAAAGTTAACGGGTGACAAGATAGTAAAGATAGTTTTCCAATTGTTATGTTTCAGCAGCTGCCAAAGTTACCAATGGCATCCAGATGTCAAAATATTCTTGCTTGCCGAACGTGCGGGAATTATTAAAAACTATTATCGAAATTCCGGCTCAGTTGCTAATACTCGTACTAGTGCTCTTGATTTTACCCGGGTAATACCCATCTCAACAATTACCGCGTAATACCCAAGTTCGCGGGTACCCGGTAATGTCAGCTATAGGGTACCCGACAATATCTGGTAATGGGTACTCAAGGGTCACCTTGAACATATTCCACAGAGACAACTTGGCTTGCATGTGCCGAAATTAATTCAAAGTTGTCCTGCAAGATGGAATACATCTTATTTAATGTGTGAAAGGCTTTTAGCAAATCGAAGTGCTTATACATCTCCAACATTGGCTCTGAAGCTTGAAGTAAGCGAAAGGGAATGGTCATAAACAGAAGCGATGGTTAAAATCTTGAAGCCATTTCAAGTTACAACAACACTACTTTGCGAAGAAAATATAACAATTTCCATTCTACAGCCGATTATACTTGGACTAATTAATAAACACCTAAAAACAAACATCTGAGGTAATGAAAATATTGTCAGCTTCATGGGAGTCATGAAAAAAAGCTTGCAGAGCAGGTTCAAAATGGATAGCCAGGAATTTGAAGAAGTTCTCACAGAACATGTTTCCCCTTTTTTGGATCCAAGACATAAAAACTTGGAAGTCGAGGTTGAAGAAGTGAGACAACTTTTTAGAAAACATGTGCGGAACTTGGTAGAAAACTCTGTGTCCATCGAGAGTAGAGAAGTTGTGAGTTAAAGATGTAGCGCCATGGATTTTTTATTAGAAGCCAAATCAGATGGTGAGGCCGTTAATGAGTTCGACATGTATCTGTGTGACCCACAGTTAAACAATATTATTCCTGACCCATTAAAATGATGGGAAAATAATGCAGAAAAATATCCAAACCTGGCATTTCTGGCCAAAAAAATATTTATGCGTTCGAGTGACATCGGTGTCATCAGAACGTGGTTTCTCCACTGCAGAAAACATTGTATTGGGTTGTATAATGTACATGAAATGTCCGGTTTCGCTCAGTTCTCGAGTAAACATTTGTGCCAGAAAATAAAGTGGTACGTGTGCTTGCGGTGTGAGAATTTTAGGGTTCGTTACAAGTACCCTTATTTTTTTTCTAGGAATTATTTACCATGCTGTCCGCAGTTCAAATTCGAACCCTCTTCTTTTACGAATTTTAAATGGGACATAATGCGTCATTGGCAATGAAAAACATTAATGACGCATTTGAGGATGTTGCGGTAAACGAACGCACTATACGAAGTTGGTTTGAAAAGTTCCGTTCGGGAGATGCTAGCCTCGAAAATGAACTACGTGGGAAGCCGGAAACGTTAGTTGACGACGATGTTTTAAGATCAACGAAATCGGTGCGGGAGATTGCACAAAGCATGGGGGTATCCCCAATGACAATAAGTCGACAGCTTTCTCCCATAGGAAAGGTAAAGAAACTCGATAAGTGGGTACCCCATGAACTGAACGAATCCCAAAAACTGCGGCGCCTGAAAGTCTACACATCGCTTACATTAAGAAACCAAACTGAACCGTTTTTGCACCGGATAGTCACCTCTGATGAAAAGTGGATACTGTATGATAATCGCAAAAGATCTGGGCAGTGCTTGGATTCAGATGAAAAACCAAAACACACCCCCAAGCCTGATCTTCACCCAAACAAAGTTATGGTGACAATCTGGTGGACTAATTTGGCGCTGAAAATGTTGGCTGAAGATCCGGATTTTGGCCAAAAAATCATCGTCTCGGCGTATTTTTGGCTCAGCGAACACAATCCACAAGTGTTAGGCCAAGCATGAATGCAACCACAAAGATTGACTGTTTGGTTCGGTTTATGGCATGGCTGCATTATCGGACCTTATTTCTTTCAAAATGAGGAAGGATACACCGTTACCATCAATGGTCTCAGGTATAGAGCGATGTTAGCCGACTTTCTGTGGTCAGGGCTCGAAAACATCGATATATCCGAGCTGTGATTCCAACAAGACGGCACTACATGCCATGCAAGCGACGCAACGCAACGCTCTAAGGTGTGAGGGAGAAATTTGACGACTGGGTCATCCCACGATGAGCGTTTATCAATTGGCCGCCGCGATCATGCGATTTGACACCACTTGATTATTTTCTCTGGGGCTACGTCAAGTCCTTAACCTACGCTAACAAGCCAACCACTTTGGAGGAGCTCGAGGTCAGCATTTGATACGCTATTGCCGGAATAGCGCCGCACATATTAGACCGAGTCATCAAAAATTGGACCGACCGCTTGAATCACTGCCAGCGAAGCCGATGCGGCCATTTAAATGATGTGCTATTTCACACATAATGGCTTGAGCGTAACTTCAAAATAAAGCCAGAAACAATTTTATATCTCACACCGTTGTTGTTATATTTAAATTGTTTTTCCTATCGTTCTTATCTGGTCACCGTTTCCTATTTTTGCTCAGTAAGCAGAAAAACTTTTTATCGGCTGGAGACCGATTTAATTTTTTCGAAAAGTGCAGCATCTACGAGATGCTAGATGTTCAAGAAAACAATATCCAGAAATCGCATGGGTAATTACGAGTAATTTTACGTTACTAATGATAATTTTATTCAGATTTTTAAACAGAATAGGAATAGGATATATTCCAGGAATCGTCGCTGCAATTGATGGATGTCATATCCAAATCAAACATCCAACTATTTACATACATTAGCCTAAGGCCTCCTCTGGCTACTAAGCTACCCTTGTAATTTTAAATATTCTGTAGCTATTCAATAAATAAATAAATAAATAAACATACATATGTACATACGTACTGAAAAGAAAACTTACCCCAACATTGCGTTCTCTGTTTTCCTCAGCCATATTTTATACACTTATATTTCTGTGACAAGAAAACACGCCTACAAATATTTCAAAGAATAACCTATTTCGACCAAAAAAAACAATGCAATGACAAACAAATGTGTATCAATCGAGACAACGACGCGATCAAAAGCCTGCTTATAAAGGGTTTTCCAATAGGGACTTGACAACTTTGAATTTAATTTGTGAATGCACTCTTTCACTAATCATCAAACTGTCACTGTACACGAACGAGCAACATCTGCAAATTATAAAAATTTTCTACCGAAATTCGGGGTCGATGACTGCAACTTAAAGAGCATTAACTCCAATTTTCGGTCGTAATTCTCACCCTAGTAGACAGGCAATAACTAGTTTAGTATAAAAATTTTAGTCTACATATTCGTTGTGTGATGTTGCCGTGTCAGTGAAACAACGGGTTGGTCGCACGCCACAATCAGTCAATTCCACGGCGTTCTCAAGAATTGGGCATCGCTCAGACCATATTATGGCGTATTTTGCGTAAGGATCTTGGTTTACACCCATACAAGATCAAGCTGACTCAAGAATTTAAGCCGATGGACCATTTGAAGCGACGTGCGTTCTCCGATTGGGTTCTGGAGAAGATGCGCCAAGATGATGAATTTCATCGCAAAATCATCTTAAGTGCTGAAGCTCATTTTTGGCTCAATGGGTTCGTCAATAAGCAAAATATGCGTTATTGGTCGGGTGAAAATCCACATGTACTTCATGAATCACCACTTCATCCACAAAAAATAACTGTTTGGTGCGGTTTGCATGCCGGCGGCGTTATTGGGCCATATTTTTTCGTCGACGATAACGAACGTCACGTTACTGTGAATGGTCACCGTTATCGCGCTATAATCACCGATTATTTTTGGCCCGAATTAGAAGATATGGACTTGGTTTCAACAGGATGATGCCACATGCTACAATCGATTTATTGAAGAGTAAGTATGGTGAGCATGTTATCTCAAGAAATGGGCCAGTCGATTGGCCGCCTCATTCGGCCGAAATGTGTGGCCGAGTCGTTGAAAATTGGGTCCAACGAATCGACCGCTGCAAATGTGCCATATGAACGAAGTCGAGTTCCATTCATAAATGTTTTGATTGTACTTCAAGCCGATAATAAAGTTTTTGAAATATCTCAAATGGTTTGCGTTTTATTTAAAAAAAAAGTTGTCAAGTCCTTACAATCCGTATTACGTTGGGTCACAAAGTGATCCTAACGTATCATGAGCATTCACTTACCTAAAACTATGTCTGGAAGATAACTGTAAAATAACTGACTGAAGTGTTTAAAAATATGTTGAAATTCGTGCACTGAGTAGGAAGGAATTGAAAAAAAGCGACTCTAAATAAATATATATTAGTTTGTAATCCTTTTGCGTCATAAAATGAGCCCAACAGAACAGAATGATAATTTACGTTAACAATGATAATTTTATTTAGATTTTTAAACATAAAAGTGGAGGATATATTCCAGGAATCGGCGCTGCAATTGATGGATGTCATATCGAAATCAAATAGTCAACTAGAAACCCCATTGACTTTTACAACAGAAATAACATGCATTCTGTTGTATTACATATGTAGCACAAATTGTAAACAAAAACCTAACAATTTTGTTTAAGGCGTGTGTGATTATAGCACAATCTTCAAAAAATTTATTCGTTGGAGCACCAGGTCGGTTGCACGATGCTAGGTTTTCAGAAATAGTCTTCTTCAAAATTGATGAGGTAATACCATCCGATTACCATCATAGTGACTCATTTTAGGAACAGTGGCCATCTAAGTGAACAGCAGATCCAGTTTAAAACACGTCTCAGCAGTGCAAGAATAACGATCTAGTTATCATTCGGGTTGGTGAAAGGAAGATTCTGTCGCCTTAAATATATGGCCGCAGCCAACCCTATATGATAAACAAAATTGTAGTGGCTTCGTAGTATTATGCAACCACATTTACATATTTGGAGATGAAAACAGTGAAGAAAAAAATTATTCAACAGGAATTCAATCCAGTCGATACTCTTATAACACCGAAAATGAACCTGAAAGTGGAAGTGCAAGTCGAGGTGGACAACGCGGTATCACAAAGCGAAACATTTTGCTTTTAGTATTTTAACTTGGTAAGAAATGTTCTTTGTATTTCATAATTTTTTATTAAATATTTAACTTATTTGATTTACTTAACTTAAATTATTTAATTTATACAAACCAAATAAAAAGTAGTAAATAAATAAGTAAACAGAAACAAACTAAAAACTATATCACAAATTCATAGTTCAATTCTGTATAAAAGAAACAACGGAAAAACTTAAACTGAATTCAGTTTAATCGACAGATTTAACGCTGGAATTGGATGCAGGTGTGAGTCGAACGTGGGACAATCCCGCACGAGCACTTCCTCCTCATAAATTAAACTCATTTACTTAAAGTATAGCCCCGTCGGTCGATCCTTTCCAATAGAGTTTTTTTTTTATATCATAAATATACATATAGGTAATTGTAAATGATGGGTGATCATTTTCGTTCACTGAAAGGATGATGTTTCAATATTGGCTGAAGTATATTTGTCAATTTTGGAAATTTGAAATGCCTGAGCACATGTTAAGTTCTGTGGAAAAGATGATGAAAGATTATAGAGAGAAAGAAAGATGTTTTGGCTAGTGGTTATTTCGCTGCACAATTAATGGGAAGCCTATTGTTAGTGTAATTTGACTGAGAAAATGAATATCATTCGAACACCGAACCTCCCGGTTTGAAATCCAATGCACTACAACTTGAGCCACGGCCACATGCCTGTTTGTAACTAAAGAAAACTATAAGAAGACATCATTTGTGTGAAGGTTAAACTCGTGGTAGCCAACAAGTACTGGTCTCGTCCAACTAGACTTAACCTGCCAAACTTACGAGTATAAGCGCGAGTGTTGAACAGGAAAAAATAACAACACTATAATATCGCAGATGACTAACCTTCAGAAGAAAGACGACAGATTTCTTAAATGAGCTACTTAAACCTATTTTGAGCTGTGGTCAGTAAAGATAAGTTTGTGGCGGATGAATGCTTAATGGGTCGACGAATGCTCATATCCCAGAAGTGGGTTACTGGCTATGGAATATGCCACTCTTTTTGCACAAGAAAGGTCCGGTTTTCACAGAAGCTACCATAGGCTCGGATAATACAAAAACTGGAAAACGAGTTTCGGAACTCAGAGAGATACTCCTTCGTAGGCTGCATTAAATATTAGAAATCTGTAGCGTTGATACTATGTAGCAGCCGTCAGAAGAGTGAAAATAAACACGTGCAGTAAATCACCCATTAAGCGGAGTTGCATAAAAGTATAAGTGCTACCATATCTTTTAAGAGCAAAAGAGAAGAGTAAAGGAAAGAGCATGAAAAGACCATGATCGCTGAAATAGAGATACGTACTGAAATTTTACCACATGGTAGGAAGAACGTGTCGGGGCAGTCAGTATTAACGATGTGAAAAACCACTTCTAAAGATTGTTAAGCGACGACATAAATTCCACTATCAGACAGAACGAACCATTCAACCTAAAATTTCACAGACAAGATTTTCATCCACCCGACCAAAGTAAACTTATGACAACCAATCTATATCTACTTAAGTATAAGAACGCCTCCAGACGTCCGACCTGATAATGTAATAATACGTGATGACTCAGTAGAGAGCATATATTAAAGGCATGCATAATGAATAGCAATATTGTGTCAACACCTGAAACCATTTGACAATTAACTAAATTAATCAAATATTCACACTTCGGCAGAAGCAGCTTGTAAACGACCCAGGAACGATGGCAATGTATTTATTAAGCATGTACAACATCTACGAGTATATGACTAAAAAACTGAGGCGAAACATACTACAATGTCCCGAAGGTAAAAAAATTGTTGATTGATAAACTCTGCCTCATCCTCCATCCCAACGCTAATTTATAATGACAGATTTTAGACAAGAACAATCTGTTTGCTACACACTTTGCGGATAGCTCAACATTTCCAGATTGTGCGTTGTCTCCGCCTACCCTTGATTGCGTCAATTTTCAATGGGACGAATCCACTTTCGCACTCGTGTAGAAGAGTAACTTAAAGAGTACTTAAAGTTCTTAACATCCACAAATCCGCTGGTCCAGATGGTATATCTTCCCTTCTTCTGAATAGGCGTCCTTTTACGCTGGCAAAACAACTGCTTAGCATTTTCATCAATCCTATTTTTTAGGACTCAGCATTTTTTCAGCCCAGCCCTAAAAAATACGAATCTTCTTCTCTTACCTCCTACAGACCCATTTCACTTACACCTCTCCTCCCAAGGTCAGGGAAACGCTGATAAATCGTCAGTTCCTGAAATATCTTGAAACACGAAAACTTCTTAATAACCGGCAGTACGGTTTTCGTACCCACAGGTCCACTAGTGATTTGATGGAATCTAAATTCAGAAAAATGGAACTAAAGCGAACACTAATCTGGTGAAATCAAGATAGTTCCACTTGACATATTTAAGGCATTTGAGAGAGTTTGGGATCAGGTTCGACGACTCTCTTTTTCAATGGAGTAGAAATGGAGTTCAAATCTGATATTCACAAAATAAATCCTGGGGTGCCCCAGGGTTCCGTTCTGTTTCCGACACGCTTTTCAATTTTCATCAATGATCTCTTGCTTGCTACTTCTAATCCGTGTTGATTGGCAGCGTATGTTAAGCTCATTGAATTCCGATATTAACAGAATAACCAATTGGGGAACTATCAACAGTGTGGAGTTTAATGCATCCAAAACACAATGTTGTGTGCTATCGTTAAAGCGAAATTTAAATTCACAGCTACTATCCATGAATAGCACTTGCGTCGTCGAAACCGAATAGTTTTCATCCTCGGTATGTGTGTCAATGACAACTTACGCTACGAAAAGTCTAGGTTCCTCAAACGATATAAGAAATACTTTTCCCCCTCTGATCTGGTTTCAAAAATTAGAGTGCAACGCCCACTTCTGGTCAGGTGCCCACAAGACCACATTGTACTCGCTGGAAAAAATTCAAAACCGTGGGACCAAACTCATAGGTGGTGCCAATATTGCACAGTCAATTGACACGCTTGATCACCGAAGTAACGTCTTTTGCCTCGCCATGTTCTATTGCTATTTTCACCAACAGTGCTCCACCAAAGTTGCCAGTAGCATTCCGCCCCTTAAAACTTTTAACCGTGACACCCGTTTCGCTATGAATTCTCATCAAGGCCACCTTTGCACGTTCTCAGCAATATCGTGGTTCTTTCCCAAAACGTACAACTCACTTTTGAAATGTCCTTCCGAGCTATTTATTTCCTGGTCATTGCAAGCTCTAAACATTTAAAACCAAAGTATTATAAATCGGTATCTTCCTTTTCATCCTCCCTAAGTTTTTGTGTCCTAGGATTTTAACTGTACTAATAACCTCGTGAGCGTGCGTTGATTATAAAAAAAAAGATGATATGTAGGAAAAAGCCAAGCAGCCCGGACTGATACTCACCATCTCTTCATTGATTTGATGGTAGCATATAAAAAGGATTTAGACCAACTAACAAAGTTAACATCGTGCCTGAGAAAATTATGCTAAACTCCCAGCCCAATACCAGAGTCACAACTTTTCAAATATCTGTGCAATTGCTTCATGATGATTTCATCAGAATTTAAACGAAGAGTTACACCTGCCAATAGCTGTTTTGTTGGCTTAAGAAACCAACTGATAAGGCCTTGGGAACACGCTGATTTATACAGCGACATCGTGGTGTAGTGGTACTAGCAATCGCTTCTCACTCGGAGGGTCAAGGTTCGAATCCTACTCGTGACAAGTTTTTCATTTGTGTAATTAGAACTCAGTCAGAAAAAACTGCGTGTGTAGGCATAACACTGACATGTAGATTTGGTTCTTGTAGAGTTTCAAACACAAAACAAGCGTGAAATTTGATAACCTTCGAATCATTCCGAGTGAAGAAAAAACTCTCCGTCCTATTCGGACTCCCGCCCCCGGAGAGCTACTATCGAAACCAAATATACCTGAGTTTCAAACCACTACATCACAACAATGTTTTCCTTTCTCCTCCGTCCAACTTTCCTCCCGCGCCAAGGCAACAGTAAAAGGGTATTATAACCCCTTAGGCGCGCGTAAATTATAAAAAAAAAGTCAGGAAAGTGCGCATTAATTCCTTGCGAAAGTTCGGACATGTATTCTGATTCGTAATAACGAAGGGGCAAGGCGGTAAAGCCGGAACCTTACCTTTGTTGACGCGCACAAGTGGAAGGGAACTACCTGACTACAAAGGCAGTTGGCCAAAGATCGCGAATGGCTTAATTGGTTGGGGATCAACCCCGCTCGGGACGCTACCGCAATCTGAATAAATTAGTATATTTTAGAGTGTAAAAATAAGAAAATAAGACCATCGGCAACTTTTAACGTACGCTTTGGCATAGTTTTTCCGCTTCATTCGATTACTTGAAAATGTAAGTCCCTATTTTTTTCCGAAATTTTGCGATAAAACATTTATAAATGCATTTTGATAAACTTTTACATAGCATCATACGACTGATAACAACTTCGTAATTGATTATGGTGCACACAATTCTTTGTTAGAATTTGCAGCAGAGCTACCATCATATCCATGACACATAATGTACCCATGTCAATTTATACGTTACGTACATATTCGTATTCCAGTCAACTCTGTTTCAATCTCTTATTGCTCGGTGCTCCGTGCCTCGTCGGCGGGATTTAATACAAAAAAATTTTTTCTCAAATACTCGTAGTCTGCCATAAGTAATTTGAGTTCATTGAATTGTTTGTGCGGCTCTCAAGAACAACCCAATAATTTTGTACTTTTAATTTTTTTTTTTTTTTAACCAAACCTAACAGCAAATGTATAGAATAGTGCTGCTTCATCAACAGAAGCATTATACTTAAGGCAGCAAAAAAGCTCCTATCTCCTTTCGATGTTTATTCAGCCACATCAGTCTCATTTCGAACGTGCTTGAGATCGTTTGTCTTACTCGTATGTATTGTGTTCTGGTTGGTGTTTTTCAAAAAAATATGTAATACTTTAATGGAAAGCTGAAACTGCACTTTTACATACATATAATATACTTACAGTCCCTTTAATCATTTATAAAAACCATTTCTGTGTAAAGCCTCATGCGATTGCGTTTATAAAAGATCACAGTGCAATTTTGATTTAAAAAAAAATAAAAATTAAAAAAAAATTTTACAGAATCTCAGAGAAATCTATTGAGAGTGCCGTTGTTTGAATAAGTGGAACACCAAAGTGATAGTACGAGTAGCAGCTACTTTTTTTTCTCATTGGATAATAGTCATACTTTTTTGGAATTTAGCCGATTAACACGCAACAAAAGATATACAAAATGTGAGTTTTAAAAAATATTGTACTAACGTGACAATAACGTAGTTTATCTAAAATTTTGAGTTTCCGCAACGTATATAAGCCTACTCGTATACGGGTTGAAAATCTTAAAGATATGTGTACGTTATAGATTACGTATGCACATTGTACATTACATTCATTTGAACATACTCGTATATAGATACATGATATGCTTGTTCATGGTTTTCTTACCAGTCCATGATTCATACTTGGGTATTATTTCCAGATTCAAGGCATGATTTTCTAAGAATGGACGAGTAATACATATATTTGTACTCGTATGTATGAGTATGTAGAGGGAAATCAACTTTGGTGAATAATCATCATCTGAATGTTCCCAGCTGCATTCCACAGATAATAGCAGAAAAACTCGATGGAAATGGCATTGCTTAATGAATTAGCTTTTTGTTTTTTTTTGTACCTAACACATCGTACATACGAGTATTTTTTTATGGCACTACTTTCGGGCGGGAATCTGAAAAAGAGGTCATTGATACCGGAATTCCTCAGAATTACGTGGGGATCAAATGTTTATACATATAATTGATATTGGATTCTTCTTAAAACCGACTGTTTCCTATTTAATAGTGCCTCGTGTACGGAACAATGGAATTAAAAACTTTTCGTACATTTTTATTTCTTAAAGCTACGTACTCATACAATTGATACTCGTAAGTCAGTTAGTAATGCGTAGAAATATGTAAGGGTATACAAATCGCAGTTTAAAAGTAATAATATGTGTACTTGTTGTTAGCAAGTGATTCAAATCCATAAATGATTGATCGATGGATATACTTAGGGTCTAATTTATTAAACATTTAAAACTCATCATGTTAAATAGTTAATCAAATATGTACGCATCCATGACCCTACAGATCTATCTGCAATATATATCAAATACCAGCTATACTAAGTGGCTTAATGTACTCGAATTTGTATGGACTTTTTTTTCTAATATGGAGGTACCACATACAATTTTAATATTGTGGAATATTAATTTAAGAAGGTACATCTAATGAGAATGTTTCACCATATTTTTGAGTATAAACCCCTAGACACAGTATTAGTCCATTGTACTCATAGGTTTCTTTATGTCAACAACTCGCGATATGGTATGGGGTTCTCCTCACAGTAGATACAAATTGCGTTACACGTTGTGCGGTTTTTATAAACGTTCGAGAATCGATGTTTTGAGAGAGGTAAGGTCGTTCGCTAGTACTTTATTTACATACGCATGAGTATGTATTTACACGTACATACATTCGAAGTCGATCAAAGAAAAATGGCGATAGAACGCAAGTGTGTTGCTTCTTTATTACAACGCACTGGCTCACATGACTCGTGTTTCCAAGGCTGCTGTGAAAGATCGTGACATTGTAGAAATTAACCATCCACCCTATAGTCCGAACTTGACACTAACGGTTCTCCAATGATAAAGCGAGCAGGGGAGCGATAAATGCACATATTTTTGTCAATAAGAAATGGTGTTTACGAGATATTGAAAACGTATGCACAAGGTGGGCCGTAATGTATGACCCTGTCGGAGAGTGCAATAGATTTAAGTGGCTAGGTCACTCTAGATGCCATAAAAATAGGCTGTTTTTGTGATTTTTTTCCAGGAAAAATATCAAATAAATTGGGTTTTCAAAAACTTTATTATCGGCTTGAAGTACAATCAAAACATTTATGAATGTATGCATTACGCTTGTAATGCAATTATTCAATGATCATGTACCAATAAAAACCGTCGCGGTCCGAAACAGTGCGTGTCCCTGGTTCACGGAAGGGGTAGTTGGTGTTCTAGAGAAGCAAAACAGACTGTACAGTAAGTGGAAGCGTAGACAAAACGCGATTAACTGGAGCAGGTACAAAGCTGTTCGTAATGCTGCAACCGATGCTGTTCGTGCATCTAAACGACACTAGTACTCATCTAAACTGAGCACTTCTTTACCCTCCAAGGTACTGTGGAGAAATCTACGCCAAGTTGGCATTGGTGTAAGTAGTGACAGTAGTACTATTGATTTAGATGAAATGAACGACTATTTTGTTTCAAATGATGTTGCTGCCGATTGTTTCGAGTATGACGTTGTCTCCAGCAGAGGCCTTGAACAGGAAATTGATTTTGAAGTAGTTACGGAGGTTGATGTCCTTTGTATTATAAAAAGTTTAAAATCAAGTGCTATTGATGAAGACGGCTTGCCACTTCGTTTCATAAAACTTATTTTGCCGCACGTTATAGGCCATCTAACACATATAATCAATTCCTGTATAGCAACATCTACTACTCCTCTGATATGGAAATGTGCTAAGGTTGTACCTGTTCCTAAAAATACTACTGCTACCGATGCTTCTGACTACAGACCTGTCAGTATCTTACCATGCCTGTCTAAGGTCTTTGAAAAGGTAATAGAGTCACAAATTCAGAAACACTTGGCTGAAAATTCCCTGTTGAGCCCATTCCAATCGCGCTTTAGGAAGAGCCATAGCTGTTCTTCCGCCATGGTAAAAATCTTGGATGATATCAGGCAAGATTTTGACAAAGGATTTGTGACGCTGCTCTGCCTGCTTGATTTCTCTAAGGCTTTTGACAGAGTGAATCATATGGTTTTAGTGAAAGAGCTGGAAGGCTCATTCGAAACTTTTTATGTGGACAGTCACAAGTAGTCGTTTTTGGTAACAATCGCTCAGGTCTACGGTCAGTTTCTCAAGGGGTTCCGCAGGGATCAATATTGGGCCCAATTTTGTTCTGCATGTACATAAATGACTTAGCATCAATTTGTAAGCACGCGCTTATTCATTTCTATGCAGACGATGTACAACTTTACCTATCTCATCCGGTGAACTAGTGTCACTACTAAATGAGGATCTTGCTTCCATTGTTGAATGGGCAACTAAAAATGGACTAGCTTTGAACAGAAAAAAATGTCAAGTACTTCCAATATCAAACAAGTCTTTTGAGCTAAGTCTAGTCCCTGATGTTTGCTTAGCCGGTAGTAAGATTAGGTTAGTTGAGGTGGCTACAAGTCTTGGTTTCACCATAAAACGAAAGCTTTCCGGCTATAACCACGTTAACATCGTTTTTGGTCGCGTGTACGGATGCCTGCGTAAACTTTGGACTTCTGCCAACTATACCCCCTTGAATACTCGCCGAAGACTTGTGCTCACCCTCATAATGCCCATTATTTCATATGCTGCAGCTGTCTACAGTGACCTTGACTCACTATCTTTTCGCAAGCTCCAGGTTACTTATAATGATGCTGTTCGGTATGTTTATGCAAGGCAACGATACGATAGAATCTCGGAATTCTCATGCCGGTTTCTTGGCTGTACATTGAGAAAGTACCTTGATTTCAGAAATTGCATATTTCTACATCAAATCATAAACACAAAGCAACCCCCTTACCTTTACTCCAAACTGGAATTTCCCTTTCCAGAAGAACTTTCAACATTAGCACTCAGCGTTGCAAATACCTCAATTCATCGCGATTATTTTTCATTTATGCTATTAGACTATGGAATAACTTACCGTCTCATATAAAGTGCTTGTCAAATACTGCTAGCTTCAAAACTGCCTTGTATATGTACTTTACTTCTTAATGCATCTCTTTACTATCAACTCTACCTCAGTCTTTCTCCAATTTCTTAACTATTTTATTTCCTCTCCCTTTTTTTTTATCTTTCTTTTTCCTTTTTATTTTTATTTTTTATTATTATCATTATAATTACTATTACTTATCATTTTGTAACTAAATATTATCACTTAGTACTATAAGAGACATTGTCTTAATGTCTTAATGTACAACCTATTTATAGCAATAAATTGAATTGAATTGAATTGAACTCGACTTCGCTCATATGGCCACCGCGGGCACGTTTGCAGCGGTCGACTCGTTGGACCCAATTTTCAACGACCCACACATTTCGGCCGCTATTTCGCCTTCAATGTTGGCTCTGAGCTCTTCCAACGTCGTCGGCGTGTTGGCATAAACCAATGACTTAACGTAGTCAAGTCAAGCGGCGAACACTGGGGCAGTTTAACCTCATACCTGCCATCAAATAAACGAGAAATGTTAGATCTTCTGAAGTGGATCGAATGTTTTCATAGGCATATATATTAATCAAAAAAATAAAAATTTTGGTAAGGAACATTATTTTTATTGTCGGAAAATAAATAAACACATCAAAGAATTTTATTTATTTAAAGAGAACTTTTGCATTGTACATATGTCATATAATACGCACTAAATTAGTCGGGTAATGCTCAATATAACAATTATAAGTACTCCTCACTTTCTTCAATACGTATAATGTTCAAAACAGTTAATTATGTAAGATACACTAAAGCACCATCATCTTCATCATCATCAACTGTTGCATTATCAGCTGATTTATTTGAAAATGGAACTTTTAACATTAAAAATGCTTCTCTGGGAATATTTTTAACTTTATTTTTGACAGGCTTTTGCTTACTGGTGATAACTGGATCAGAGCTCAGTAAAAAAAATTGAAATATCCCTCTGCTACATTTTCTGGAAATATGCTCTCTGTAGCGCTTAAAGTCCTTGTTTCTTGCCTCCTGCAAAGTAGGTGGCATGTTGTACCATGGGTATAAAGACACAAAATACCTGGCAGTATCATGTGCAAATAGCCTGTACTTTTCAGGATCTACATCAAATCCACTTGATATCGTGATCACAATAATGTGAAACTTTTTTATTAAGTTAATGTCTATATTTTGCGGACAACTCAGGATTTTGGAAAAAAACGTCTGGCGGTGTTTCCATCGTTGCTACTGCTAAAACCGGGTTTTGGTTTGTCTACAATAAGGCCAAACTTTTCTGTAAACTCTTTCTGTATCCGAGCTTTATTTTCTGAACCGATTTGTTTGTCTTGGTCCCCATGAATTCGCCATTTTGCTATAGGCAGCTTGTATGCCAAATGTAATAGACATTCGAAGAATCGAATGCAACCATGCAAAACAGAAAGCCCAAATCTCAAATTTTCCGTGTTCACTTCCCTTGAAACCATTTCATTGTTGAGGTAGTTTCTGTAAGGGCATTACACACCTTCCCGTCTATCATTGATAAAATTAATTCATGACGAATTTTTAATGTGTTTGCACCAATCTTAATAATGCTTTCTTGAAGATTTGATATCTGATTTTCTATTTTTCTGTTTTCCTGAATACACACATCAATAGATTCCTTCCGAAATTCAATAGTTATTGGTCTACAATACCTTGTAGATGCAGGACTTGGGTTTTGTCATATAATTACATCTTTAGGCATTAATCGAAGCGGTACAAGACATATGATAAAAACAGCTGAATCACTAGCTACAGAGTCTTGAAAGGCTTGTTTGTAAGAGCTATGTCCCGACGACCCATCAAATCCCCATTTAGAGATAAGGCACATTTTCTCAAGTTGGTCACCTTTTTGACCCAACGCATGGGAAAGAAAGTGATGTCAGAAGCCACTTTTTATTGTGTTTATTAAATTTTTCTTAAATTCTCCTCGCTTTTATCCATCTTGACCTATATTGAAACTTGAAACTACTCAATTTCTGTTTGAGATTCTTGGCCTGGCAATTTGTTCGTTTTTCTAGCTCTTTAATCAAATATATATATATTGTTGCTCGAAACTACTCTCCCCAGAATTCTGCATTATATTTAAAAGTTCTTGCCTTGTAATAAATAATAGTGTATGAGAAGTTCCTGAAACGAAATAACTTATTTTGAATAATAATAACATTCGAATACAAATAATTTTTTTAAGTCAAGTAATTAAAACTGATCTTATCGTAAAGTAGAAAAAAGTAGCAAAAAAAAAGAATTTGTTTCACCGAGCCTATTCAATAAAGATTTTTTCTATATAACAACCATAGCTTAATATTGTTTAGAACCTAAACAAAATGTCCTTTTTTTATTAATTTCATATTATTTGATTGCAAATATTAATTTATCTTGGCCACATGATAATGAAAAAAAAACCCTTTAAAATATAGTAACATACCTGAGGTTGAAGCCACCACAAAACGCAAACTACGCTTCACTCTAATAACGAAACAGTTTTGTAACGTGCCATTTAAGTATTGCAAAAAAGTGCAGTTACTAGTATCCTAATTAAGTCATGTAATAGGGTTTTCTCAGAATTAATTTTAATTTTTGGCAGTTTTTATGGCTTTTTGCCCCAGTGTGCGACGTTAAATCGCACGAATGAGGCGGCCAATCGACTAGCCCATTTCTTGAGATAACACGCTCACCATACTTACTCTTCAATAAATCGATTGTAGCGTGTGGCATCAGCCTGTTGAAACCACATGTCATCCATGTCCATATCTTCCAATTCGGGCCAAAAATAATCGGTAATCATGGCGCGGTAATGCTGACCATTCACAGTAACGTGACTATCGTTATCGTTGACGAAAAAATATGGCCCAATAACGCCGCCGGCATGCAAACCGCACCAAACAGTTATTTTTTGTGGATGAAGTAGTGATTCATGTGGATTTTCACCCGACCAATAACGCATATTTTGCTTATTGACGAACCCATTGAGCCAAAAATGAGCTTCAGCACTTAAGATGATTTTGCGATGAAATTCATCATCTTGGCGCATCTTCTCCAGAACCCAATCGGAGAACGTACGTCGCTTCAAATGGTCCATCGGCTTCAATTCTTGAGTCAGCTTGATCTTGTATGCGTGTAAACCAAGATTCTTACGCAAAATACGCCATAATGTGGTCTGAGCGGTGACCAATTCTTGAGAACGCCGTGGAAATGACTGATTTGGATCGTTTGCTACGGACGCCTGAACGGCAGCGATATTTTCGACACTTCGACAAACCCGTTGTCTCACTGACGCGGCAACATCACACAACGAATATGTAAACTCAAATTTTTGCACTAAACTTGTTATTGCCTGTCTACTAGGGCGAGAATTATGACCGAAAATTGGAGTTAACGCTCTTAAAGTTGTAGTCACCGACTCCAAATTTCGGTAGAAAACTTTATTTTTGACAATTTATCATTTGCAGATGTTGCTCGTTCGTGTACTTTACCATGATGGAAATGTTGAGTTTACTGAATAAATTGACAGTAACAGTTTGATGATTAGTGAAAGAGTGCGTTCACAAATTAAATTCAAAATTGTCAAGTCCCTATTGGAAAACCGTTTACATACCGTCGTCTTTCTTTCTCAACCTCGTAACTCTGTTTTGCCAGGTTTTCAGTAGAAAGAAAAAAGTATCTTAAATTTGATATAATTTTTTAATTCAAAATGTGTGAATGTAATTTCGTTATAACTTACAACACGCATGGTTTTCGGATATTTCAGGTACATTTAATAACGCATTCCAGGTAAGAGAAGTATTTACAGATACGAGGTTGCAGTATTAAGAACTCTAGTACAATCGTTTTTTTACCGTAAATGTGAGATAAGAATTTGCTGCGTTAAAACTACTATTGTAAAGAAGCATGTTTATTATTTATTAGAATAAGTTACAAAAATATAGACTTAAAGCATCGTTGTTCATGAAACAGGTTATCATAAAAGGAGTGATAGTCCTTTGGAAAAAGCTTCTTCAAACTTTGAAGATCCTCCATTTTTGGGTTGATTATAGAGTCTTACCACGCGTTTCTGTCAAAGCGTTGAGGTAAGAATGCCCAATCATTGTCGAAGTAGATTTTATAATGTATTCCGAATTGTGTGTATTTAATTGCCTTAAGATGCACCACAGAAGGATCGCCAGATTTCCTCCCTGGTCGTATTGACTTACAATAATTTATGGCTGCTCCGAAATTACGAAAGAACTCATGGCTTAGGTAGCGTATTTCATATGATTTTCCCAGTCTTGCTTCTTTAATGATACGTACGCAGTCTGCAGGAATGAAAAGCTCTTTTTCTTTTTAATTTCAATTGCAGAGTGGACCGAATTGCATGATATCTAGGTATGTCGTACTGCTAAATATTTTTGATATATCTCAGCATTTTGTTTAATAGCAAAGATTATTATTGGTTTGGTTTTATCGGCCGATCCTTCGAAGAAATCAATAATACATAATGCAAAAACGTTTGAATCGACGCCGCCCTCTCCCTCGTGCCGTACATAGCAAAGTACACTACCATCTTTTTCATTGTATATTGTGAATTGATGAATGCACAGCTTTAGTTTGAAATATTATGCACTAGCAGCGATAAAAGGAATATTTTGCATAGCCTGCAAATCTACAGTAAACAGTTTTACTTCACCTTTTAAACATCTTTCTTTGTCGCAATCCCTTTCCTGCCTTGCTCTTTCTTTTGCCTGAATGTGCACCTGATGTTTTTCTGTTCCGATATTACAATTTCTAAATGCATAGCATAAATCGCATTGGTCCTTTTTTGGTTTATGAAGGCCGATATTCATTCCATGCATGATAGTAAAAAATCACTTATAAATAAGCTTTTTTCTCAACAGGGATGTTTTTATCGTTCATGTAGTTCTCGAAAGTTTTGTATAGTTCCATCCAAGTCACATAATCTACATCCACGTATTTTTTGCTTGTGCTTTTTCGACAATATAGGCATGGCATTCTAGAAAATGCATTCAAAAATGTTTTGATGTGCTCTATTATGTGCTCTATTAGCGTTACAGGTTAGGCATCCATCTCCAGATGTATCGTTCCCTGCGCAACCCTGTAGTCGGAAAAATTAAAGCGGCAAAAAAAGAGTTCCACTAAAACAAACTAAAGACACAGATTAGAGGAAAACAACTTTGGAATAATCTCCGTGCAATTGGTATTGGCAAAAACAAAGAAGACGGCGATGTTAATTTTAACGTAAACGAGCTTAACAAAAGTTTTGTTAATCTTCTCCTCCCATCCTTAAATGTTGAACGTCCTACATCGTCAACTTCACATGAGGTAGGTAGCTTAGAGTTCGCCTGCATCGATGATGTCGAACTAGTTTCATGTCTGTTATCAGTCAAATCTAATGCCGTTGGTTTTGACGACATCCATCCCAAATTCATAAAAATCATCCTGCCAGTTATTCTTCCCTACTTAGTTTATTTCTTTAATTCTATTTTAACTACCGGTTGCTATCCCACACAATGGAAAATGTCAAAAATTATTCCTATCCAAAAAAAAGCCTAACAGTAACGACTTTCGTCCCATTTCAATTCTAGCCTATTTGTCAAAAGTATTCGAGCGAGTACTACAAAGACAAATGAGTTCTCACATCCAAAAGTATAACTTGCTCTCTGCTTTACAGTCCGGTTTTAGGAAACACCATAGCTGTATCACTGCAACCATTAAAATTGTGAACGATATTAGGGAGAAGTTAGATTTTAATGAAGCGACGTTTTTGGTGCTCTTCGATTTTTCTAAGGCATTCGACACCGTTGATCATGCACAACTGTGCCATAAATTGAAAACTTGTTTCTCTAGTTCATCTGTATCACTCATCTCCTCGTACCTGAAACTGAGAAAACCGGCTGTCGTAGTCGGACCTCAGACATCTGACTTTATTCTAAATAATAAAGGTGTCCCACAGGGCTCTATTCTGGGACCGCTTCTATTTTCCCTATATATAAATGAGATTCCTTCTATTGTTTCTTCTTCCATCCATATGTATGCCGATGACGTTCAACTCTACCGTAGTTGCCAACTAGGTATGATCAAAGACTGTTCGAGCGCAATTAATTCTGATTTAGAAAATATATCCAACTGGGCAAAAAACAATGGCCTTTTTCTCAATCCCTTAAAAACCAAATGCATTGTTATAAGCAAAAAATTACTGGATCTTACTTACTTTCCCGATATTGTGCTTAATGGCCTTGAAATTGAATATGTTGAAAGTGTTAAAAACTTAGGAATCGTGTTCCACAGAACACTGACATGGAATACCCATGGAATACCCATATCAATGCAACAGTTGGTAAGGTATATGGCACACTGCGACAACTCTGGATGTCTCATTACTATGTCCCCCTAAAAACGCGTTTTTTGCTAGCCAAAACCTTAATATTTCCTATACTTAGTTATGGCTGCGAAATATTTTCCAACTGTGATTCTGCGTGCCGGAGAAAGCTGAATGTTCCGTTTAACAATACTGCCAGCTATGTTTTTAACCTTAAACGTTTTGAGAGAATATCAACATGTCACTTGACCACCTTTTTCGCTATCGAACTCTTATACTGCTATCCAATGTCATTCAAACTCATCAGCCCTCTTATCTCTTCAACATACTGCGCCCCAGCACCTCAAACCGAACTCTCCAACTTATTCCCCCCAGATTTACTTGCCTATCTTCTGAGCGCCAGTTCCTCGTTCACGTCGTCCGCCTGTGGAATTCTTTACCTAGGCATGTTAGAGAGCACGGCGGCACTAGACGTTTTCGTGTGAAACTTAAGTCCTTTTTTGTCAACAACCCAATTTAGCTTAAAGTCCTGTTTATTTTCTATTCTTTTTTTCTCTCTCCTTTCTTTTCTTTTATATCTATTAAATTTAATTTAATGGAGATGTTCTTGGTTTTGGTTTTGTTTTATCTTAGTTTCATTTAATTTCACAAGAATACTTAGTTTTTAGTTTTCTTATTGATATGTTTGTTTTACGTTTACTCAGTAGTGTTTAATATTTTAATTAATTCTAGGCGTCACTAACATACTCGTATAAGATAATTATTTAATCTTAAAGTGTATGCTTCCAATTTACAAATAAACAATAAACAATAAAAAATATTTTGGTAATATTAATGGGTTCGAACCTATTTATTTTGGGAGCTTTACTTGTCATGCATGTTTTATTTTTAGAACTCTTCACCCAATTTAAAATTGACCATTGGCCGATACAGAGAGTATTTATGAACATCTTTTTGCAGACAGCTTTCATCTCACCATTAATTTTAGGTGATATTGCCAAGTATTTGATCTTTTACTCTGAATTCCAGGGGTTTGCTTTTCAACAGGTTTAACTGCAATCATCGTATTTTCATATATTTTTCGTTGCTCCCAAGAAAGAACGATCCAGAATGTTTAAAAATTTCATCTCTGTCTTTATCAGATACATATTTCTTGACACTTTTTTGTTTTGCTTTTAGCACATTTCAATGAATTACACTTCGATTTAATTGTTCTCTGCTTCCGAACTTAAATTCTTGTAATCCCTTCACCCCTCTTTCTTTTTATGGAAGTATAATGCTTGCCTTTTATGCCTTCTTCGTTTCAATTGATTTCGCATCCATATGTCCTTATCCACTTAGCTCTTCTTGGCTTTTTTTTAGTACACAAGCCACTTGTTTCATCTAAAGTCCGTAAGGACATGTATAAGTCGGTTGAGTCTCTGGAATCTTCGCTGCATTTATAGTCTGTGTCGTCAGTCGTAGCAGAGAAGTCACACAGAGAATCACCACTTTCCGGGCATTTAGAGGCAAGAAGAAGTTTGAGCTCGATAGTTGTTTCATCCAAAATAAAGTTAGCTTCATTGATAACTTCACTTGTTTCCGGTTTTGAATCTTGAAAAACAAAAAGGCCAGTGCTTTCATCTAAAACAATAATCTGATCTTTTTTATTCCAATTTTTGTAGGTTCCATCGATTGCACTGAAGAAGACAATACAATAATACATGTCATATGTGGAATAAGTGCAGGATGATACCTACAGTTTGTGTTCCTTTTCGAGGTAGAACTCCCTTTTCATCAGTATTACCTCTCGCCAAATTCACTAACTCCGCACCACTACTCCACCTTTTCATTTTTTACATATACGAGTATATAAGATGATAAACAAAAATGCACTGATATTCAGGTACAATTAACGAAATGACGATAAAGACCTTGAAAGAAAATCACTCTGGCTCTAGAAAACACTGTTTACACGTCTATTTTCATAATTACAGCCTTGCACAATCCACTCTTATTACGATAATTTTGACGAAATCGCGCCAATTAGCTTCCACAATTAGCTTGCATTTAAATCGTTTCATAACGGTAATCCATACTTTTCTCTGAGAGCCAAATATTGTTCTGTCATCTTTCTTTAAATGTTCCATTTAGAACAAGACCACAATAACATCTTTGGTCTCTCGTGCGATGTCCATAGAACCACAACCTCGTATCTCCAACTTTAGGTAATGACGTAAGGTTCAAAACCTCGTAAATGTGAGTTACGAGTTTCTTGAAGTAAACCAGTACAAAGGCAGTAAGATGAGAGGAAATTGCATTTTCATTTGCGGCCATCTTGGCATTTGTATTCAGATGTACATTAGTTACACCTATGAGTCGTCAAGTGACGATGCAAAAAGTGAAAAAATCAAAAACTTCAAATTTATCCGATACGAGGTTGAGAAAGTAAAGCGACGATATGATTGACTGTAAAACATAATTTTTTATAGAATAATTTATTTCAAAATGGCGGATGTACAGCGTTTCTTTCTTTTTTGAAAGGGTCTACGGCCGTACCAGCAGCTCCTGTAAATTTTGAATTATGATGATTCGCTAACCTTTTATTGTACCTATTGTACATAACAACAGCTAGAGAAGTACGTAGGTCGAATGGCGCACTTCCAAAGTCAAACTTGTAAAAATCGCCAGAAAATTGTTAATAACAAATGAATTATGCACTATAAAAAAAAATCCAACGTGCTTATTTAGACAATATATTTCAACAGATCTAGTTAACATTTGAAGTGAATCGGTTGAAAATTGTGCAAGTTATGGGTGCGGCCAAGTTGAAAAATGCAGTCTAAACAGGCTTGCTGCCTACCTGGCGGCCTTTCACCTACTATACTTTGAAAAGCAATTACTTCGAGATATTTCCCGGATATAATCTTTTGGAATATCATTTTTTAGGTACTAAGGGACCATTGAAAAAAAAATCTATTTTTTGAAAATCCTAGAAGAGCCTAACTCCTTAACAAATTGCATCGAATTCATTCGGTGAATGAATGAATTTTAAACATTCAAAAAAACGCGTTCATTTTTTTATTTTATTCCAAAGATATAGCCTAGGAAAATAGGGTCATAGGTACATTATGGCCAACCTTGTATTAACTTACAAAAGTAACATTTGATTTTTTATTTGTTCTAACAGCAGTTAGGATGTTAGCTACTGATTTCCATCGTCTTCTTCTAATTGAATCTTCTTTATTTACTTGTCGCGGTTCTACCCCAGACAAGCAAGGAACTTAAAATCTAGACTTAAAAAAACTAACAAGAAAAAGTACTGAAACTTTACGGAAGGATGGAACGAGTTCCTTGGAGGAAGTTAAGATGGTGGGATGTTGAACAGGTTATTTTTAATTGTTGATTGATTAGTTATTTGTCAAACATTGGTTCATAATGACCGTAATTGGCGATAGTAGGGGCACTGACATTAGATTATGAACATCAGAAGTGAATGAAATTCACAATAAGTCTGTGACTTTTTGAATTTCTGACCTTTTTACTGAAACAGCAACACTGCTCCTGTCAAGAGGCATCTGTCAGTTGACTCCTGTCAAAATTTAAACTTGCTGCGTCAGTTAGTTTGTGTTTGACAGCTATTTTTATCAGACTACTCACTAATTTGAGGAGAAAATGGAAAAAAGTGAATTTCGTGTGCTTCACTTCACAGGAAGGTTTGGCGTTGTTTAATCGCAATATGGAGGAGTTTTTGCGCCGTTTTGTAACCGTGGACGAAACATGGATCCATCACAACACACCAGAGAACAAGCAACAGTCAAAACAGTGGGTTTCTAAGGGTGAATCGGCGCCAAAGAAGGCCAAGGTGGGTTTGTCAGCCAATAAAGTTATGGCGACTGTTTTTTGGGATGCACGCGGGATAATCCACATTGACTACCTTCAAAAGGGAAGAACAATCAATGGGGAATATTATGCCAACTTATTGGACCGATTCAATGACGATTTGAAAAAAAACCGACCTCATTTGGCCAAGAAAAAAGTTCTTTTCCACCAAGACAATGCAAGGGTGCACACATGTGCAGTTGCCATGGCAAAAATCCATGAATTGGGCTATGAATTGCTCCCTCATCCACCCTATTCTCCAGATTTGGCTCCGAGCGACTACTTCTTGTTCCCAAACCTGAAGAAATGGCTTGGTGGAAAAATATTTGACTCCAATGATGAAGTCATCTCGCAAACAAAGGCCTATTTTGAGAAATTTTTTTGAATGGATAAAAAAATTGGAGAAGCGTTGGACAAAGTGTATAGAGATCAAGGGAGACTACGTTGAAAAATAAAATTATTTTTTTATCAAAAAATCTGTGTTTTATTCCAAAAGTCACGGACTTATTGACCCGCCCTCGTAGTATATCGTCAATAAAAAATAGTGTTTTTCAGTAACTTCCTCAAGTTGTTTTATTAGTTTTAATCCATTCACGTAAGAGAGTATCGTGTAATGATCGACTCATGGAAGAGTACGCATTTTGAAACGAACATTATATCGTTGAGCGGCTTCAATTATTTGAGTGTGGATTTGTTAGCGACCATTCTTAGCTGGAATTCTCTGGGAAAGGTCTGACGTTATATACACGGATTTTATATGTTTACGCTTGACATTTGTTAATATTCAGCTCTAAAATGTTTTACCGAAAATCAGCTTAAGCCTCCTTACAACCATAGAGGGTCAGAGGCCGAATATGACTCTGGGAATCCTAATGTCATCAGCAAATGTACTCGTACATATGCATGTTTGAATCCGTAATGAAAAAATTGATACAATATCATTTGTATTTAAAGAAAATATAATCGGACCAAGATGGCTACCTTAAGGAACTCCCGAAGTTGCTTTAATACTGTGGTCAGATATAGATGCAAGCATAAGGCTTGCGACAAATTTGAGGCAAAACCCAAGTCTTTTGTGTTTGAAAATTATAAACTTGATTAATTTTGTCGAATGCTTTGCTGAAGGTAGTGGAAATAGTATCGACATTTCCCAAAGTCATGTTGGTGGTAGTTGATTTGCCTTACTCAAATCCGTACTTACTTACTTACTTAATGTGGCGTCCGGGGTGGAACTGGGCTTCAATCAACAAGCGTCTCCAAGCAGCTCGACCTATACCTTGTTGACTCCAGTTTCGCACCCTAAGTTGTAAGTTGATTGAGGTCCCCTTATGTTCCTCGGGGAAGTTTTCGGACAGGAGCATTGGTATCCACCCGCTCTATATGACCCAGCCACTTCAGTCGTTTGACCTTCACTCTTTTGGCTAAGTCAATGTTGCTGTACAGCCCGTACAGTTCGTTGTTGTATATCCTCCCTCACTCACCGTCTCAAAGCAGCCAAGAGCACCCTCATCCATTTTTGATAAAGTAGATACTTCTGCACAATAGAACAGAACTGGGATTATTAAGGTCTTATAGAGGGTCACTTTTATTGTTCGAGAAGGGCTTCTGGTAGTCAACTATATTCTTAGCCCAAAGGAGCAGCAATTGGCAATAGTTATTCTTCCTTTGATCTCAGCCCTATTGTCGTTATCTGAATTGATAGCGGAGCCTAGATCGACACAGTCCTTAACAGAACTTAACGTTCACACAATACGGTAGATTGGATCTTGTCAGCCATGATAAGGAAACTGATGTTTCTGTAGTTGGCGCAGTTCAGATGGTCTCCTTTCTTGAGGATCGGACAAACAATGCTGAGGTTCAATTCATCGGGTATACTATCGTCTGACTATATTTTACAGATGAGTTGATGCATGGTCCTTACCAAGTCATCGCTTGCCGCTGTGAAGAGTTCGGCAGTCAGGCCGTCCGTTCCAGCAGCTGTGTTGGACTTAAGTTTAGATATGGCTTCATCCAGGCTGGGTTGACGGAATTGTTGATCTACTAGTACCACGTCCAGGTTGAAAGGTTCATTCCGCCGGACAGCGGTATTTGGCCGTCTTCGCCGTTATACAGCCTACAGAAATGTTCTTTCAGCATCGATTGCGACTCTACTACTATGCTCCCTCGTTCGTCTTCTACAGCCTTCGGCTCTGGGTTTGTGTCCGTGGCATGTTTTTTTTTACCCTTTGATAAAATCCCCCAATCTCATTCCTGGAGTAGCATCTGTCAGTTCGCTCGACCGCGCGCTTCTTATGTTCCTCCAAGAGGGTATGAATACACTTAAACTGCCTGAACAAGTGTTAAGTTTTTTGGAAAATAGGATAAAGAGAGAAAGAACGATGTTTGGCTCAGTGGTTATTTTGCTCCATGTTTGGCACATCCAACATTTAATGGGGAGACTAAATTCTTACTGGAGGTTGGCTGGTTGTTTGTTTCTAGTCAACCACTCATCTTACTTGATTTTCGTTAACTGAAAAAATGAATATGTCTTTCGGCCGAGGTTGGGATTCGAACCTTCCGATTTGAAAGCCAGTCCACTACCACTTAACCCACGGCCACCCACTTATGAATATCGAGATGTAGAAACCGGCGTGCCAACTACGATACTGCAAAGTTGATTAGTTTGAATTCGTTATCGATGTGGTATCGTGCAGGCTATATTCTCCGACAGTAGTACCAAAGATGCCGAGGAAAATTTTAGCTGGCGCACTGCTCATACTTTTTGCCCAAGAGCCTGTAGCAGCTATCTTTGGTGTCGTTATCTTTCTCCTTTATGGGGCGTGCGCGCATAAAAGGCTAACCTTAATAAGGGCTACTTAGCAGCGCTCGTGGACAGGCCGGATAATTAATACTTATTGCTTAAATCTGCCTCAAATATCAAATCCGCATCCAAATAGGAGCTACTTTTGCTGTCTATAACAATCCCGCGACGTAGTAAATGTCACAGTTTTCATCCTCTGTTTGTCCGAACCATCCCATCGTATTCCTTGGATGGCGGTAACATCTGCTTTGCATCAGTCCAGGGCCTCTGCTAGTTGTTCGACTGCAAGTGGGATATTAAGCTACCTAACATTCCACAGTAGATTGGTGCGTATCCGAGGCTTGTTGTAGCTTTGTAACAGTGGGTTCCTTTATTACTGGTTAGACCTAAGCCAGTAACCCGCTCGGGGATGTGAGTGCTGCAGAATCCCATACGGAAGAGATACTCAAGAGCCTCATAAAGTGTGGCACCAATTCTTTCTTTGTTACAGATAGAGTGCAACTCTCTATTATACCAAGTGGGAGACGACAGGCAGTCTTTTTGGAAAGAATATGGAATGCCGCCATATGCGACCTTAAAATTAATGTTAAGTTCATACAGCTTTTTAAAGATCCGCCGAAAGGAAGAGAGAGAGTAGGGTGCATAGATGAGAACTTGTACTTGTTTAGAATATTAATTGTTCTATAGTCGACAGAGTTCAGAGGCTCAAATAATAGGGGAAGCTCTTATATAAATTAAAAAATATATTTAGAGATCTTTCCTGTATATGATATTTTAAAGGTGACATATATACTGCCTCGCACTGCCAAATTTCAGTTTTATACCATTTGTAATTTCTAATACAAACAAGGACCGGCAAATACTGATAGTTTCACCATCCAGCATGCTAATAACTCATATCGTTAGTTCGGGAAAAGTCGACAGGAAAGCAACCAATTATTTTTAATAGAACAATGTACACTAATAATAAAAAGAGCGACAGTGACATTAGAATTACCTGCTATTGTATTGTACAATATATTTACTGCTGTTGCTTAACTGTAGCCAACGTTGTAACGAGATAATTTGATTGTAGTGACATAAGCGCTCCTCTGTTTGCTAGTTTAGTGTTTTTATTTTTATTTTATTTGAATACCGCTGTTGTGTTTGCTGTTGCTGTAGTGTCCCTGCAGTCCCTTATTGAACATATTTTAAGTATAAGGCTCTCTACTGTGTTCATATCAGAGTTTTCATCACAATCTAGGTGCCATCAGTACAGATAGTCGCATAGGACTTAACTGACAAGTACGAGTAGGTTGCATTATCAAGTTCTCACTGACATTTAATATTTTTAAGGATTATTCCAAAGATTTATGTCTTTGTATCATACAATATTAGGTGTGTATTTAATACAACAAATGAATTATATAAAAAGGTTACATAAATACACCAAATTTGAGCATAAACAACACAGCATACCGTATGTACAGGCTAAAATCCAATGTCAATATTAAACAAACTGGTTTTGCTTTTTCCAGTACCAATGCCAATATGGCACCTATTTGTCAGTGCCAGTACTGTATTTGTTTTGACTTTGGAATCCATTATGGTTGCCAATTTTGTTATTGGTGATGGCATGCTTCCCAGCACTCTATGGAAAAACCTATTTTAATTTCGAATTGGTGATTGAAATCTTTTTATAAAGACGTTTGGAAAAAAGACTTATTTATAAAATTTTAACATAATCCTACTTTCATTTATGAAAGCTGGACGTCCAGCAAATTGGGGTCCCTCGTCCTCATATCATCGCATCAGTAATTTCGAAACTATTTATAAATCAATCAAGACGATGCAGAGTTCTTGTACTGTGTATTCAACTTTGTTTTAGCAGCTTTCTTCGAATAAAAAAATCTTATAACTACACAAAATTCACTTTTCTCCATAACATATTTGCAAATATATAAAATAATTGTTCAATGGGTGTCAAGCTGCATATTTGTGTAATAATTCATGAGTAATGGTTTGAAGAACCTTACCACATGAAACAAATGACATCATCGCCTTTCGAGATTGTAAGGAGTTATCGAACACCTTCCTTGGATAAGTTTAATAAGACTTCGAGTTTGAATTTTTTCAGCAAAACCAAAATGTTCCTAGTAGTAAATGAAGCTAGGATACAGTCGATTTCTTGGCTGAACAAAAAAAAAAAACTTTAGAACACTTGTTTATTGGTTGGCGCCGAAAGTAACAAAACTATAATAGCAATAGTGTTTTAGGCTCGGTAGCTATTTCGCGTCATGAAACGTCATTTAACAGTTATTGCGGAAACAAAATTATCAAAGAAAGTTAACTTGTTGTTCCATTTTAAGCAACTACTCATATCTGTGTTCTCTCAATTATGTTAATATCATCAGCCGCGTACACTAGTAGTTGCACAGACTTTTGGAAGATTGTGCTTCCAGTGCTCGCTTGTGAGTTCCGCACAATTCTCTCAAGTATGATGTTAAAGAAGTTACATGACAGCGCGCTAAAACTGAACATAGCTCGTCTCTATAAATGCTGTCATATGCGGCCTTAAAATCGATAAAAAGATGTTGGGTATTGATTTGGGCTTCTTGAGTTTTTTCCACTATCTGCCGGAGTGTGAAGATTTGGTCGATTGTGATCTTTCCTCGTCTGACCTTGCACTGATAGAGGCCAATGAGGTTATTGACGAAGGGGTTTGCCCGTTCACATCTATAGTTGGCGCAGTTGAGGGGGTCTATTTTTTTGTGGATCGCGCATATGGTGCTGAGATTCCATTCATCAGGCATACACTCTTCGGACCAGATCTGAGAAATGAGTTGGTGCACGATCTCGACAAAATCATTTTCACCAGCTTTGACTACCTCGGCCGGCAAAGTTGCAGATCCGGCTGCTATGTTGGATTTCAGCTTAGATACGAGTATTGCTACCCTTATCTCATTGTGGTCTGGTGGCCGGAAGTTAAGCCTATCATCGTCTAAGTTGGGCTTCTTCGCCATTATACAGTCTGCAGAAAAAGTTTTTCCATATTCTCAGCACCGATTGTGACTCTACTACAAGGTTTCCTTCTTCATCTCTACCCGTGAAGAAGGGTCTTCTTGCTTTGTCACGTTCTTTTTATCAGTTGGTAAAACTTTCGTACATTATTCGCCGCTTTGTAGGATTCTTGCTTACCTGCATATGCTTGTCGGCATTCTTCATCAAACCAAGGATTTCTTGGTGGTGGTCGGGTGAAACCCAGCACATCTGTTGCGGCGTCTCTGATGGAACGTTGGCAGCGTTACCACACTGGTCTTCAGATTTCCGAATACGCGTTCGTCGAAGATTCCGGTGGTCTCTTGCGATTGCAGCTTTTCTACGTTATATCTTCTCACAGTAGTGGTGCTTGGGATATCCGCACCTTGGCTGGAACAAGGTGGTGATCCGTGTCAATGTTGAATTCTCGGAGCGTTCGGATGTCTAGCATACTGGAGGCATGCCTCACCTCTATCGCGATCCGGAAATTGCCCTGTCCCCTTATATATATTGAGAAGAGGAAACCGTGTGGTTGCTCTAGTAATATTTCGTCCCGTCGCAAAGTCAATAATATTAAATCCGTTGCCAGACTTGGTGTCGTGTAGCTATGCTTACCAACTGTCCCACGAAAGATGCCCTCCTTCCTATCCTGGCGTTCATACTTCGGATATTGCTCATATGTCTTCTGGAGGAGCTCGTAGAAATATTCTTGGAAGACGTCGTCCTTGTATTCCGTAGGATCATGGGCGCATATTAGGCGTATACGCATGTTAGCGAATTTAGTCTTGATGTAGGTTGTCATAAGACGTTCGATTACGTGTCAGAAGATCAAGATTTCTTGCGTTAGTCTGCGAACAAATGGCAAATCTAGATCCGAATAAGCGCTGTTTTTTACCTACTGTAATCACCATAATGTACTCGTATGGTTTTTCATCAACTTATGTCCGGCCCGTCCCATCGCACTTCCTGGATTGCGGTGATATCTGTGTGATAGCAATTATAGCTTTTGCTAACTGTTTGGCTGCAGGTGGCCTGCTAAGGGTTCGCACATTCCGTGCAAGTCCGACGGTAAGTGTTTACTCATGCAGTTACCGTGAACCACCGCTGGAGGGTAAGGCAAGCACTTCGCTACACTGCTGGACCAATCAGCTGCTTCCTAATCAATTGCTATGCAGATCCCCGATGATATAAACTTTTCTTAAAAGCATTTAGAATTTTTTCCGAAAGTTTCATACTGCCAAACATATTTAACAAATCAATTTTTTTCAAAACCGTTAAAGGTAGTTTTAAGGAAAAGTTCATTATTAAAACAAATCTAGCAAGGCGTTTAGATACAACTTGGTATAGAGACAGTAAAAAGACAAATGGAGATACTTTTCTGGGTCCCACTGCACATCCAATTCCGAATCTTTCAAACTTATTTTGAAAGTCGGTCTTCAATTCGCGAAACATAATAGAAGATTATGTAATTTGGTTCTCATTATTGACCAACTAGACTCGCTATTCGTCGTCATGTGGATAAATTTGAGATTACATACACCCTACCTAACGCAAAGCAAACAACGCGTCAACGTACTAATTGTCAAGCAATAGTTCGGTCTTTGTCTGTGTCTCTCTGCAGCTTGAAGTCGTATCCTATTTTGATCGAAATATCGTGTTTAGCGACGAGGGTCATTGGGCTTGTGGAAAAGCAAAGTTGTCATATATGAAGTGCGGCATATCTAAAAAAGACTCAATTTCACTTTCAAAAGTGCAGTGCATGATTCAGTGTGGTCCTTACGCTGCTCCGACAGAATGTGTTCCGTCTAAAAAGCCCAACAATTTGTCATAATGAATAACGATTTTTAATTCAAAATCAATTATTTTTAAAACTGTCCTGCAGCTCTTAAAGACACACGTCTTAGATGTGCAAGCAGGTTTTCACCCGCATTCACAGCTTGTACAACGATCAGTAACTACGCAAAAATTGTATGAAAATAAGTGTTAGTTTGCTTATACTCAACGTGAACTATGTGCAAAATTTAAATAAGATTCAACTTTCCACGATGATAAGCCACGTATAGTTTTTGGCATGCTGACAAGATCGGAGTGTATTTTTCGAAATGGCGCTGATATAATTTATTTCTTCTTATAAATTCATTGTAATTCACAAATCTTAAAATAAGTAAATAAAAACCTTAAATGAAGAGCAATAGAAATAAGGAGATTGGTTACATTCTGTATTTTAGATTGCAGAAGTAAAGAAAAGTAAAGTGTTGAATGTCACTTCAAAGGACTTTAACAATATAAAATTAAAATTTTTGGTTACAGTGCAGTTACAGTGAATGTGGAACGATGTCGATCAGCAGAATTTTTTTCGACAAAGCTGGATGATTTGATTTGAATGGAATTTGATTTCAACAGTATACTAGCATCATACATGTGGTATCTTAGTATGACATACGGTGTTGTGCAAAACAAAAGCAACAAATTTAGTTCAAACACAAACTGGTGGTCACATGCCATAATTACCACGTTTTGCATTACTCATATAAAATCCGCTATTTGTCTGTTCTTATTTAAAATTAAGGCGACATTTTTCGTCTGTTGTTGCGTCAGGCGATTATGCCGTGAGCTTTCATTGCGTTTTTTTCCCTACGATCACTATAGCAAGCAACAATTGTCTCGTGTCGCCTCTTAAGTGTGGACATAACATACTCGTATAACTAGCATACTTTAAGAATTGATTATTTAAGTTATTTTCGAAAATTTACAGTTACTTGATTAGTAAGTGTTTATTTGAAAATTTAAAGACAGACTTACAATAAATTTTATTAACCAGATATGGGAAAAGGTGTAAGCTGCTCCGAAGAAAAGATGGAGCTTATAATCAAACTTAGAGCTGATGGGCTGACAGTTACAGAGATTTCAATGGTATACGAGTATAATGCTTTTAAGCATATGGAAACATATGGGACAACAAAAAAAGCGTCAACGAGCTCCAGGACTCCGTAAAACGTCTGTTAAAGAAGCTACGGCAGCGAAAGTGGCTCCATTTAAAAGTTCAAGCCAAATAAAAATGGAAATGGAGTTATATCATGGTATTTGTATATCGTCAAAACCAATCAGGCGCCATTTGAGCGAGAAAAAACTACGTAGCTGCATTTCACAGAAGAAACCATATGTGCCGGAAGAAAAAAATATGGTTAAGAATATATTGCTAAGAAGCATGTTGAAAAGCCACTTATTTTTTGGAAAAACGTGCTTTAGAACGATGAGTTGAAGTTTTATTGGAGGTGGAGAAAACATCATGGTTTGAGGAGCTTTTTCATGGCATGGTGACCCGATCGTGCAGATAACATCAAAAATGGATCAACAGCTGTACAAAAATATCTTAGTGAATCATATGATCCCATATGCCGAAGATAATTTACCCCTCGTGTGGCGCATTATGCATGACAACGATCCGAAGCACATTTCGCGGCTGGTGAAATGATGCCTAGACGATAATAACATTGATATTTTGCGATGGCCAGTACAAAGTCCTGATCTAAATCCGATTGAGAATTTGTGGAATAACATCGAGCGAAGTATTGAAGGAAACAACCTTCGGAACACTGCAGACGTTTGGTGGAGAGTTTGCCACTTAGATGCTCTGAAGTCATTAAAAATAAGGGTTTTCCAACGAAATACCATATTAACAAAAGAAATTTTGTAAGTAATTACCGAATTTTATGACTTTTACAATTTAGGTAGGAAATGTGCTAATTATACGAGTATGTCCAAGCTAAAAATACTTTTTTTGGAAACACGGTAATACTTTGTGGCATCGAAGATATTAGATTTGAAATTGTAATTTCAGGTATTTTTTGTCATTCAGTCTTTAATGCTTGAAACAGTTCTCGCTTATTCAGTTGCGGCCTGCAATTCGCGCTTTAGTATCCCCAAGAGATTTTCAATGGAATTCAATTCAAGTGATTGTCCCGTCCAATTAAGAAATTGCGCTCCATTGTTCTCCAACCAATCCTCTATCAGCTTGGACGTGTGCTTTGGAAGCGGCGTATTGAATTCAGCATGGGGCATCATTTGCATGTCTATAATCTTTTTATACTTAAAAACATCCATTATAACTTCAATCTGACGAAAGATTCTAACACAATTGGCTGATAAGTATTTCCACACCATCACGCCACCATCTTAATGCTTTAAAGTAACTTTGCAGTTCTCTCTTTTCCCACCCCTTACTGTTGATATAGCAACTGAATTGGCCAGATTGAACTTAGATTCGTAGCTGAAAAGGACATATATCTATTTGTCTATTTACCAGTTCAGATGTATTTTGGCGAAATTTAACCTAATAATTAAAAACAAATTGTTTGGTTTACGTCTGGGTTTTTAAAATCAGATTTTTTGAAAAGTACCTTTTCTGCAAATGCATTTTGTTAAGCATAGGCTTTTTCGGGGGCCTGTAACTTTCTAAGTCGTTTTCGATTGCTCTTCTTCGAACCGAAGCTGGTTAAATTTAGTGATGTGGCAATCTTTTGGGAAGTTGTTTATTATTTTTTTTAATTAGGCGAGAGAAAATGGATGGAGATATATTATATTTCTTGGCAATGATGATTTGAGTCTCTCCATTAAAAAAAATAAATTATTTGGAATTCAAATTTATCAGTAAATTTGTTTGGAGCCATAGCTGCAGCTCCTCTGACAAGAAAGATATCCGCTAGACTTATCACCTTATACGTAGGTAAGAACGCAAAAAAGTACCTTCAGCTTTTTTGTATTGTTTCTAGGATATTCCAATCCGGAATTCAACTTCATGTGGTTAAAATTCTATCTCCGTAAGCAAATTAT
The DNA here is from genome assembly GCA_949129095.1 of Volucella bombylans. Taxonomy (NCBI): domain Eukaryota; kingdom Metazoa; phylum Arthropoda; class Insecta; order Diptera; family Syrphidae; genus Volucella; species Volucella bombylans. Next base: position 198,661,486 of record OX422142.1, read on the forward strand.
CCACTGCTGCTTTATTTACAGAAGCCCCAAACTGGACAGCAATTCGACTTTTAACGAGTTTGATGCGCTGTCTAACTCCATTCAAAGAATTGTATCCCTGTATCCTCATACTGAAATCGTTATTACGGGCGACTTCAATATACACAATTATGGGTAGCTTCGACATTCTGGACAGACAACACCCGAAGGACGGTGTGTTGAGATCTTTGCTGCGGAAAACAATTTGACACAGCTTGTAAATGAGCCCACGCGAGTATCAGATGTTGATAGTCATACCGCCAACACCCTGGACTTGTTTTTAACTTCTCACCCTGATAAGTACACCATTGATGTGCTCTCTCCTCTAGACTCGTCGGACCATTGTGTCATATCAGCTAATTTCTCGTACACCGACCACACAGTTAGAGAAAAAATTCCTAAAAGAACCATATGGCAATACGAGAAAGCCAATTGGAGCGGTCTTAACAGCTTCTTTAGGAATTTTAACTGGTCGTTATGGTTCCTCGATAACGACGTGGATGCCGCTGCTGATATGATTACAGACACCATTCTCTTTGGAATGAGATCCTTTATTGGTCATCGAATGAAGAGTATCAAACCAACAGAAAAGGCATGGTACGACTCGAGCTCTAAAGAGGCCGTCAGGGTTAGAGAAATGTTTTTTCGGTCCCTCAAGTCCAACCCGACAGAGGAGAACCGAAAAAAGTTCAAACGAGCCAGAAATGGCTGCAACACCTTTGTGGGAAATTCCAATACGACCAAAAACTGAGGCAAAAAATACTGCAATGTCCCAAAGTCAGTAAACATTTTTGGTCGTTCGTCAAAAACATTAGAAATTCCTCCACATCCTCCATCCCAACGCTGATTTACAATGACATTCCAGCTGTCAGCTCTTTTTTGATATATCCAATCTGCTTGCTGCACACTTTTGCGGCCAGCTCAACACTCCCAGATTGTGCTTTGTCTCCGCCTACACTTGAGTGCGTCGAATATTCGACGGGACGAATCTACTTTCACACTCGTGTAGTAGCAAAAGTACTTAAAGATCTAAACATACATAAATCAGCTGGTTCAGATGGTATATCTCCCCTTCTTCTGAAGAGGAGTTCTTCTACACTGGCAAAACCACTGCTTAAGCTTTTTCATAAATCCTACTCTGTAGGACTCTTCCCGAGCAGATGGAAAACAGCATTTGTCCAGCCCGTCCCTAAAAAAGGCGAATCATCTTCTCTCTCCTCCGACAGACCCATTGCACTTACGTCCCTTCTTTCCAAGGTCATGAAAACGCTGATAAATATTCGTCATGACCGGCAATTCTCACCGAAAAGTGGAACCAAAGCGTACATCAATCTGGCGAAAGCAAGATAGTTGCACTTGATATTTTTAAGGCATTTGACAGAGCTTGGCATCAGGTTCTTTTATCGAAAATGCGTGTATTTGGAATCGACGACTCTCTTCTACAAAGGATTAGAAATTAGCTTTCGGAACATTCAATTCAAGTTGTCTTGGACGGTTTCAATTCTGATATTCACAAAATAAATGCTGGTGTGCCCAGGGCTCTGTTCCGTCTCCGACATTCTTTTTAATTTTCATTAACGATCTCTTGTCTGTTACTTCTAATCCAATATATTCCTTTGCTGATGACAGTACTCTCTGCTTTTCACATTAGTTCCCGGACTCACGGCCCTGCTCTTCGGCTGTAGAGTGGCGATTTAACGTAAACATGTGATAATACGATCATAACGAGATCTTAATGAGGTGGAACTTGTGCCGGCAACACAATTCCGAATTGGTATCTGAAACAGTGAAATGTTGGTGAGCGATGGCAAGGCGTATCCTTGCTCCCATGGATGTATGGGCATCCCGTAAGTTTAAGCCCACATGGCAGGTACTTACGTTAAACACATGAGACGTTCTGGCCGAAACTCCACTACGGATCAAGTCCGCAGCGGCAGGCCCTCCAATGCGGTTACAGAGGACAATGTCAAAAAATACATGAAATGGTGTTGGCTGACCAGAAAGTGAAGGTGCGCGAGTTAGCAGATACCACAAAGATTAGTACTGAGCGCACACGCCATATTTTGGGCAATATTCTGCATATGAAAAAGTTATCCTGCCGCTGGGTGCCGCGCATGCTCACTCCTGACCAAAAACACGAACGCGAGAGCACTTCGAAAGAGTGTTTGGACTTGCTGATGCGGGATCGGGCGGCGATTGGTAACTGTTGATAAAACTTGGATCCACTATTACACAGCAGAGAACACAATGAGTGCCCGGCAATGGACTGAGGCCGGCACGAGTGCTTCGAAGCGGCCGAGGGAGACTCGATGGGTCGGAAAGATTATGGCGTCGGTTTTCTGGGATTGTCATGGAATACTCTTCGTGGACTACCTCGAAAAAGGAAAAACCATCAACAGTGAATATTACTGTGCATTGGAGCGATTGAAGGCCGAAATCGCTGCGATACGGCCTCATATGAAGCTAAAAAAATTTGTTTTTGCAAGACAATGTGCCGGCGCACAAGAGCATCGCAACCACGGCTAAAATCAATGACTTACGGCTCCAATTGCTGTCGCATTCACCGTATTCGCCCGATTTGGTTCCCTCGGACTATTGGCTCTTCCCAAACCTCAAAAGATGGCTCATCAATAAAAAATTCAGCTCACGCGAGGAAATCATCGACGCCACGGAGGAATATTTTGCAGACCTTCCGGAAAATTACTTTTCGGACGGGATCAAGAAGTTGGAAAATCGCTGGAATAAGTGTATCAACTAAAAGGGGACTATATTGAATAAAATAAAAAACATTTAAAAATAAATTTTTTTTTCATTCCCAAGGAGGTTACTTTTCACCCTACCTAGTATATCTTGGAAATAACAATTGCTTAGTTACTGAGACAGTACTAATATAGTTCCTAATATACCAATGTACGATAGTAACATGTATAACATTCTCAATTTAGCTCAACAAATCCCAAAGTGTACTGAAACTTAAATCGAAAAATGTTAAATGGACACATCACCGACAACAATCGTCTTAAATTGAAACTCATTTTTGCATTATTTGGGCTCAATTTTAAAATATAAGCCTTAGCTCAATTTGAATACCATTCACATATATATTTATTTATGTAAATGCTATTGATTTTGACCATTCGTTATCTGGAGAAAGTATCTAAGTCAATATCTAACAAGTTTTTATATATGTGTGTGTGTGTTTTTTTTTTTTAATTCACACAGAAGGTCGAACGAGAAAACAAACAAATTCTTTTATTGTTGACAGCCATATAGAGTTTCCTTAAAAGACACATTTAATGAAAACATGATTTGAATATCTTTGACCCATATACATACATACATATCTACATTGTACCTATGTTAAAAAGAGATTTTCCATCTTATTTAGTCTGACTAAATCTATTGAACGATTTCCTTGATTATTAATTCAATGGATAATATCAAGATATTATTATAAAATGCGAACAATGTGAGACCCAAATGTTTATCAAAGAAGAATCCACTCAAAATAGTCACGCAGCCATTCGTTGTCAGTTTGTCGAAAACTCATCGCAAAAGCCATAAAAAAAAACCACTCTAAAGAAAACTTTTCTTTACCGCTATAATATAACCTATAACCAAAACATAAACGTGCTATCAAATCGGAAAAGTGAGCAAGTTCGTTGCTTAACGTCTCCATGGTTGTGGAATGTCAGTTTCGTGCTATCACTCGTTGAGTGAATGTGTGTTTCGTATTCGAGTCGCTAACAGAAAAAAAAAATAAAATAAAGAAAACAAAAAAGAAAGAAGTGACCATAAATATTTGAATTAGAAATGATGTCAAACAACTTTGGCGTCTCGCAATAGGTAGGACGAGATTCTTTGAGCGCTAAAATCGGTCGCGGTTCTTATGAAAAAATATGCTGACAAGTGCGCATATTCCTCACGGTAAAAGGATGCGTTTGGTGTTAGTGGCGATTTAACGTAAACATGTGATAATACGATCATAACGAGATCTTAATGGCTTTCAAATGTGCTAAAGGTTACTTAGCTGGATCGTGCAAGTAAATTCCTACCTGTTTGTTAAATCAAAATCAAGGTGTGTGTTTTAACGAAAACTATATTATGTGTAGTTTGAACGAATTTTTGTATTTTATTGATTAATAGTGGTGTTGCTAATAAAAAATAATTCCAAGAATGGGGTGCTTTCAAATGAACAACCCTCAACAGCCTTTGAAATGAGTCCGCGGACTTATGTACATTTGTACATATGGTATACGAAGTATGTTACCTTAGATTCAACCCTTATCCACCTGTATATGCTCATATGTGTATTTATTGAGTGACCTCCTAAGCATTAGTTGTGTGCGTAGTTAGAATATTGTTTTGGTCACAAATCACCTGCATATGCTATGCATTTAACCGTAGTTCTTTGCGAATTTTAAATCAAAACATACCTACGAGTATTATACGCGGCTCGGTGGAATATAAAATTTATTATATCATAATTTTCGAATATTTCAAAATATGGAAATCTTGTGAAATTATTTAATAACGTATGTATTACTAAATCACTAGTAAAATTGCTGTTTGAATAACAACGAAACCATATAAGTGTACGCAAACTGTTTAATTAATGAGCCCTTGGAGGTTTATTCCAATTTTTTTGGTATTACTATTTCACATTGGAACTGTGCATATGTTGTTTAACACCTATAATACATTTTATAATATATAAATATGGCGTAATTTAAAGTAAATAAAAATGAAGTTATATTTCTTATTTGGATTAATCCACTACAATTGATACTTTAAGTAAGTAATCTACAATATCCTACATCACGAGAATCTAGAAAAAACAAACATGTCCATTTTCCAAATAATTTTCTTATCTGTGCCAATGTGGAATTGGTTCAAGTCCATCATTATTATAGAAAACCTTTTAAATACGGTCGCTAGGCATGCAATTTGTTCACACCCAGCAAAAGATTAGGGCTACTTTGTTCCAGTATACCTACTATTCGTGAATTCAAAAACGCTTTTCTCAAATTTCTGTTCTTTAAAATAAGTTTAAAGAATAACAATAACACAATACGCATGTAATTGCTTTTTATTTTAAAATGTATAAGCAAAAGTGTGTGAAAATACGTGTTCATACGTATGATGCTCGTACTACCCAAATAATTCAGTTAGTGCAAAATATTGTAATTATGCTTCGTTTGAAATCGCTTAAATTGAAAACATTTGCAAAAAACGAGGACACCCAAGCACGAGTACTCGTAAATACGTTAAGACACGTAGTTAATTGGAACGTTCGGAAAATCGATAAGCACATTAGCACGTTAAGTATGATATTTAGAAAATAATTCTTGAATAGAATAATTTAACTTCGATACTCGTAGATTCTTGTTTTGGCCTTAGAATGTCATAAAATTCATTCGCCTTTATGTTTATTAATATAATAAATCAAAGTATTTGCATATAATATATGTACATATAATTATATTTCGCTATAATTTGTTAATCTCTTGTGATACCGTTAAAGACAACCTAGTTGGTTTAGGTCTTTTTCAGGTATAGATCATCAGTGTTAGGTATATTGATATGCGTGTACACATTTCATCAACCGAGATCTTTAATCGAGACCTTTGAACCGCATTCAGACAGATGTAAATCATTAGAGTTTAACTCGTGTCCTTTTAAACTTCTTAATAATGATCATTTGGATCAGCTTTAGGTTAACAAAATTAAGCAACACTCTAAACCCTTTGCAAATTGTTTTTTTATTGAATATAAAAGCGTCTGCTCGTCGTCACAGTGTAATGAAAAATGCCAGGACAACGACAAGAACAAATTAACTCTATTTCTGTCTCTTTCCTTTCCAAGTTGTTGTCACAAGAGGAACGTGGAGGTGGTGTAATAGCTGCTGTGCGATCATCTTCTCATGGTAAAGAGATGGATTTTACACTATCTGGCTTTGACCAAATATGTTTTTCTCTGATTTTAAATGCTATTAAGGGCTGGCCAGAATGTGAATCTGAAGCTTCAATCTTGAGTCGTTGTCAAACGCAGATCCACGTCAATCTCGAATCTGTATCTCGAAGTTAAGTGCTTTTCAACTTCGAGATACAGATTCACACAGATGCGCATTATGTTGGCGCTTACGGCTATGCATGCATTCAACTTTTGACAGTTCGATACCAGATACAGATTCTAGCTTCAGATTCACATTCTGGTCAGACCTTTAGTTTGTTTTTAGTAATAAGTTATATACCGCCTAAAAGTATACTTGAATTGTATGAGAAGCACACTTCGAGTACTTATTGAATTAGTAACCAATTTCTGTAAAGAATCAGATAAATTACGATTTTAATCTGACTGATATTAAACTAAATACTCAAAACAAAATAGGTCCCACCAATAATTTGTTTGAATTTTTGTCTAAAAATTACTCTATTGGTAAACATTATCGAAGCGAAGTAATCAACTGTATAGCTTGCATGTCTATCACCCGTATTCACAAACAGTACTTCCTTAAGAGGGGGTAAGGTGATACAATTTCTTTTTTTGCATTTTTTTAATTGAATGCATAATATCTTAAGAATATTGTGTAAAAATTTCAAGTCGATTGGAGCAAAATTGACGAAGTTACGTGTATTTTTATACATGTCGGATTTTAATACCTGCCCGACCCGAGCGTGCTATTGTTCCCAGGCAGATGTTTCGCTCTCTATATATCTCTCTCTAACTTATACCTGTACTGTATATTTTGTCAGTGTAGGGTATAAAATTTAGTGTAGCAGTAAATATTCTATCGAGCAGACGTACACGTGCGTTCCTATTTTCGCATCATTTTAGCTCCGTTTTCATTAAAGCGTTTTCAAAGTCGGTCCCCCTCATAACTTCAAAACTACTGCTGCAAAATTGGTTAATAATTTTTATTTTACAATAAAAAATTAGCCGATTTTTTTGCAAAAAATCGCGTTTTCCCCTTCAAAGCGTTCCAAAAAAGTGAAAAATTGAAATTTCGAAAAACCCTCCCAGCGTTACCTGGGAAAAACTATTATCTAACGAATGAACTTTGATTCTTTTTATTTCGGATGATTCAGCACCAAGCTATAAGGGGCACCGCAATTCTACTTTTTTCCGAGACATGTCTGAGTAATTGCTGCCATTGCCGTATTTTTTAATATTTCTTCGTGAAAATTTTATACAATATTCTTCGAATGTCATACAAATTGTACGAATTAACCTTAATTTTGTTCTAGATGTGCAGTGTTTTTAAGTCACACTGCACGAAGTTCCGGGCCTTCTAGTCGTCTTATAACGGTGTGGAGATGTTCCTTTGTTGTCGTTTATTGCTTTCTAGTTGTTTTCCACGAGTGCACGTGAGCGCATGTTTTTTGCAATATACTGAAACAATTTTGATTACGGTTTTTCTGTACTGAAACCGCTTTTTGAATACGCAAACAAGAAATTTCGTTTCAATAGATGAACAAATGGTACCATACTTTAGCAGGCATTCTGCCAAAATGTTCAGCTAAGAACGAACTGCGTCTTAATGCCCAGAAAACAAAAGCACTTGTGATCCATAAAAGAAAACTGGACCTTACTCACTTTCCACCAATCCAACTAGCCCAAAATCCAATAGAGTACGTCGACTGCGCCAACAACCTGGGCCTGATATTTAACCGGACCCTTACTTGGTCTACCCTCATAAACGCCACTATAGGTAAGATATATGGTGGATTACGTGCTCTCTGGACTGCACATCGCTTTGTTCCTACACGGACAAAGCTCTTGTTAGCGAAAACCCTCCTAATACCGATTCTGCTATATTGTTCTGAAATCTTTTGCTGCCCCGACTACGACTCCAGACGAAAGCTCAATGTCGTATATAATAATATTCCCCGATTTGTATTTCACCTAAAACGATATGACCATATTTCCTTTTACTCAAAGCAAATCAGCGGATGTACATTTAATAATGTGCTCAAATACAGAACGCTAAGTTTCTTGCATGGCATAATTCAAACTAAGCAATCAGCATACCTATTCAATAGGCTACGCTTCCTTCAGTCCGGTAGATCATGTATGCTTTTTCAAACGAGCTATGCCTTCTTGACGTCTGAACGCCAATTCTTCGTAAACTCCGTACGGCTGTGGAATTCTTTGCCCATAAATATTAGGAAAATTAGAAGCATAAAACAATTTAAAACCTCTCTCTTAAAATGTCTGGCCAATGAAACTAATTAGATTTAGAATTTTAAACGCTTAAAATGTTCAATTTGTTTGTAACGCCAATTGTTCTTTTCTATTCTTTTCTCTCTTTTACTTTATCTTACTTACCTTATTTTATTTTATTTTGTTATCACTTCCTAAATTCTTATTGTTATATATACTCGTACTTGCACATACTTGTATCTGATATTTGAAAAATTTAAGGCTTCCACATTTAAAAGATTCCATTACGAGTATCTTACCGTGTAAGCAATACTTACTTAGTAATAAATAAATAAAATAAATTAGGGGGAAGCCAGTCCGATTCAGCTTCGAAATGTGGTTCCTTTGCTCTTCGAAGGGATATTTATATCAGTTTTCTCCCTATTGTGGAGCTGATAAAGAATAGACAATGACAAAACAATACCATTATGAGGGTGTGTAGTTATAAATTTGCTAAAAGTAGTTGAAACCCCTTCGAATCATCCGGTATTTTTTGATAATCTTTTTGCTTCTTACGATTTGCTGGCACTTTTGAAGTCTAAAAGTTTTTTTGCTACCGGAACAGTGCGCGAAAGATGAACAGGAAAAGTTAATTGGAAAAAAGTTAAAAAAAATTATTCAAAAATCCCCCGGGGAACATATGATGACAAAATTAAATAACTGTCGTTAGGTGGAATGGCAACAGTATAGTTACGGTAGGGACGAATCATGGATTTATTCATCCTCTGCAAAAAGTCAAAAGATTTAGCCGGTGTGAGAGAAAAGTAGTTGTAACTGATCAGCCAGATACGCTGATGGACTATAACAAAAACATGGGAGGCGTAGACGTAGACGGTGTGGCTAACTATCGGATACAAATTCGACGCAAAAAATGGTGGTGGCCACTGTTTATACATTTTTTGGATTCCTACCTGGTAAATGCATGCACAATTTACAACATTGCGAATCCTGATACAAAACTCCCGCAACTGGATTTTAAATCTAACGTTGCTAGGTGTCTCATGCGAACTGAAGCCCGTTTGGAGACAAACGTTCTTGCGTGTGGCAGGAATACATCCCGACGGATGTGTCGACGGACACGGCCATCTAATTATAAAAAATAATTGTAATCAGAAAAGAAGGTGCATTGAATGTCATAGCACAACAACATATATGTGTTCCAAGTGGAATACACAAAGAATTGATGTATAATACCACAATAATATGAATGTTTCCTTTTTTGATAATTATATTCGATGAAAATAAATATTTTCTCCATAAAAATGCAAAAAATAATGATTTTCCTTTTAACTCATATTTGGAACTTTGTATACCCTATCCGGCCAACGTTGCGTTTTCGCGACAGTAAAAATTTCTTAGTTACAGCATGGAATTTTCTATTTCTAACCCAAAGTACATATTCAGGCAAAAAAAAAAATTAATTTTTATTAATTTGGGTCTATGCTTGGCCGTTAATGGTCCTCGAGTAATCGATGTAAGAGCTTATAAGATACTTTGCCCAAAAAGAGAGAAGGGTAGTTATGTCAACATTTACTCAAAGTTTATTTTTCGCCTGATAATTTACAGTTTCTTTAATGATGAAAATGATGAAAAAAAATGTATCAACTATTAATTCATAAAAGTTTAAACTGGTAACATCCAAAGGGCAGATAATAATTATAATGTAAAATAATTGTAATGTATAGATTGATCTTAGACGATTTTTAAAAAATGAGAAAGCTTACTGGCTATACGTAATCCACCAATGGCACTAACCTTAATTTTTCCAAACGACGAATTTAAAATTGTTTTGTAAAGAGTGATCAGTTTACTTCTTTTTTATTTAAATCAAAATTACTACTAATATCATTGAGTATTGTTTGATACTTTTACTATCTATCGTACCTGGTACCTAACTATGTAATATTCGCCCTGAATAGTAAATATTCCTATTACTCGTTTACTCGTAACATAAGTGTCACGCAATTATCTCCGATTTTAAGCAACGGATAAGTAAGTAAATTTGACCATATAAACTGTTTTAAATGATTAATCATAGAAAAGCCTGCAATTTAGTGATTTGGAAGGTAAAAAGCCAGAAATCATGTGGATAGGTCAATAGCTCAACTATTTCAAACGATTAACTCTAATGTTTGGATCCAAGTATGACATGACATTAAGCGGCGCATTAAAAGATATACATTAAGCCTACACTTCAAACTTTACAAATCAACATCCTCTGAATACAATTATCTAAACTAAAAACCAGCCGTTCAAGTGACTTTCTATACTTCAGTCTTGTAGTGTAGTTTTGTTTCTAATCTATGTAGGTATTTCGACCTGGTCAATAAGTGTCCCATTCATTTGTCTATAAATATTCCAGAGCCATAAATAGAATGAGAAATCAAGAACAAAAAATAAACACTTTGTATGCTTGCATGTCTTTCATCTTCTAAATGTAAACTTATTTAATACTACTCTTCGAATTGAAAAATATTTAATTTTTTTTAAACTAATGCTAATACCCTTGGTAGAAAGCAAATTATAGTTTACTCACTTAGGTGGCGCTACATTTAGGGGTGAACCCGGTCCTCAACTAACAAGCCTCTAAAGTTAGTCCGGTTGCGCACTCCAAGTTGGTTGAGATCTCTTCCTACTTATTCGTTACACTTAAGCTGAGATGTTTCTCTACTGCGTTGTCCCTCCGGATTGGATTCGAAGACTGCACGACGGAGCGTTGGTGTCAATTCGCTCTACATGTTCTTGACATCTCAGGCGACTGATGAGTTTTCTGACTAGGTCGATTTCGCTGTGCAGCTTGTATACTTCGTTGTTGACTCTTCTCCTCCAAAGCCTGTCATCGCAAATGGGATCGAATATTTTTCAAAGGATTTTTCTCTCACAACGACTGAGGATATCTTCATCTGCTTTCGACAGGGTCCATGCTTCAGCGCTATAAAGTAGGTCTTGGATTATCAAGATCTTCTCTAGAGTATCCTTAGTTTTTCGGAATAGGACCGTGTTAGCCTACAGAAACAACTATTGGCAAAGTAATTCCTTGTTCTATTTCTGCTGAGGTATTCTTGGTAGAGCTAAGGTAGACATGATCCCTTATAAATTATAGCTGTCGACTGTGACGTTCTGTCTTGTTGACAGCGTATACATGGTTTTGCACTCAGTTGACAGTTGACTCATTTTGACAGCTTCCGTTTCAATACTAGCGAACCCATTGGTGACAGCCAGCTATGTTCTCCCAATTATGTCTCCAAAATGCGGCCTTAAAATCGGTGAAAAAATGGTGGGTATCGATTTGGATTTCTTGCGGACATACCTGGTTTGACACTGCACTAACACGGGCCAGAGGGTTTTCAGACGTTCACACAACATGGCAAATAAGGTTTTTGTATGCGATGTTGAGGGGACTTATACCTCTATAATTGACGCAGTTGAGAGGGTCAATTTTTTTGTGGGCCGGGCATTCGATTCTGAGATTCCATTCCATACACTCTTCTGACCAGATTTGAGAAGTCACAAAGGCATTTTCAGCAGCTACGAAAACCTTGGCCGGCAAGACGTAATAATCCATCTGATTTGTGGGATTTTAGCTTAGATATTGCTATCCTTACTTCGTTCTGGTCAGGTGGACGGAAGGTTTGGCTATCATCGTCTAAGTTGAATGGTCTATTCTGCCTGACCGCGGCATGTTGGGTTTCTACGCCGTTATACAGTCTGCAGAAAAAGTTTTTCCACATTCTCAGTACCAACTGTGACTTCACTACAATGTTTCCTTCTTCATCTACATCTTCATCTACAGCCTTCTAGGGCCTTCTTGCCTTGACACTTTCTTTTTACCTTTGGTACGTTATTCCTGGAGTACAAACTCTCAATATCTTCGATCTTATGGAAAAGCCGTCTTCCCGTCTGTTATGCTCGTAGAGCTTGCGAGCGGCTTTCGTCCTTCGTTTATGCGCTTCTTATTTAGCTACATGTGCTTCATCAAACCAAGTGTTTCTTGGTAGTGGTCGGGTGAAACCCAGCACATCAGTTGGCACGTTGGGCATAGGAATTGTTGAGAGATTCTGGCAGTTTCTTGCCATTGCAGCTTTTCTACCTTATATCTTCTCACAACAGTTCTTATTTTTTCGGTGGTGATCCGAGTCAATGTTGGATGCCCGGAACGTTCGGACGTCCAGAATACTAGACGTAAGACATCGTCTATCGCAAAACGATCAATTTGATGAACCAGATACCGCCATGTCCCCTTGAGAAGAGGAAACCGTGTGGTTTCCGTCCCGCTGCAAAGTCAACAAGACTAAGTCTGTTGCCAGACGTGTAGGCTATACTTACCAACTGTTCTACCAAAGATGTTCTTCTTTCCTATCCTGGCTCATATGCCTTCTCAAAGAGCTCGTAGAAACATTTTTTGATGGCGTCGCTTACGTGTCGGAAGGTCAAGGTTTGTTGCCTAAGTCTGGCACATATGGCAAATCAGAATAAATGTTGTTTCTTTTCCCTATAGTAATCACCATAGTATATATCAAAGTTTTTCATTTTCATCGCATTTCTTGGATGGCGGTGATATCTGTGTGATAGCAGTCAAAGGCATCTGCTAATTATTCGGCTGCACGTGGCCTGTTGTCGTTGTCCTTTAAACGTTTGCTAGGGTCGTCATATCTTTATAATCTCTTTCATATTATGCTATTGGTCGGGTATGTCCTTGCCATTTTAGTAAGGGTTTAGTCATGTATTTACTAGGGATCATAACTGGGAGGTAAGGCATGCACTTCAATACGAACTTGATTGTTGCACTCCTTAGTTTCCCGATCAATCGCCACGCAAGCCTCTATTCATTTACTTGCAAATATTTCAGAGCCATAAATACTAGAGGAACCAAGAACTACTAAGCATATATGTATTTCTTTGTATGCATGCATGTCTCTCATCTTCTAAATGTTATCTTATTTGTTATTACTTTTCGAAATGACAATTATTTAATTTTTTTAAACTAATGCTGATACCCTTGTCTTTGGTTATCACCTCTATAAATCCGACCCAGGTTTAAATGGATTGTTATACTCTCTCAATCCATTGGATGTTCCAATTTGCTTTGAATTCAAATGTTTCCGACGAGGTGGCACTTTTTTAAAGTTTCCTTTATGCAAAGAATTATTTATGAAATCTGCAATAAGATACTTTATTTGAACTACCTCTTAACACCACTAATAGGTTTGTTCCTACTCGTATGCATGAAAGAAATTCCTAAGAGTTAAGCTAAGAAAAGGAAGTGACGGTAACAGATAAGAGATTTTTTTATTGTTAGAGTAGTAGTTTACAAAACTTTGTTGATACTCCTAATCAGAATGTTTGTCAATGACTATAATTTGCACGACGCAGAGGGAACAAAAATCCTTTTAATTCAAATTTTGAGCTAAGATTTAGCTTACGGGTGAAATGTTGTGCGCAGGAAATGTTCGAATCACTAAGAAATGTTTTGAACAAATTACAGTTTTCTTCAATTTCAAGTTAATACGATTACTATACCACAGTCTTTATGTGTGATATTACAAAGATCAAGACGCTATGCCACAACATAAGTCCGGATGCTGGTCTTGTTTGCGTTTGTGTCAGAAAAGGAATGTAATTCAGTTTATATGGACGGCCTCGAAACTAAACGCAGAATATCATGTAAATATAAAGGGTTTTCCAATAGGGACAGACGATCCAAATCAGTCAATTCCACGGCGTTCTCAAAAATTGGGCATCGATCAGACCACATTATTGCGTATTTTGCGTAAGGACCTTGGTTTACGCCCATACAAGATCAAGCTGACTCAAGAATTGAAGCCGATGGACCATTTAAAACGATGTACGTTCTCCGATTGGGTTCTGGAGATGCGCCAAGATGATGAATTTCATCGCAAAATCATCTTCAATGACGAAGCTTATTTTTGGCTCAATGGGTTCGCCAATAAGCAAAATATGTGAATATCCACATGTGTGTCATGAATCACCACTTCATCCACAAAAAATAACTGTTTGGTGTGGTTTGCATGCCGGCGGCGTTATTGGGCCATATTTTTTCGTCGACGATAACGATCGTCACGTTACTGTAAATGGTCAGCGTTATCGCGCCATGAACACCGATTACTTTTGGCCCGAATTGGAAGATATGGACTTGGACGACATGTGGTTTTAACAGGATGATGCCACAAGCCACACAGCACACGCTACAATCGATTTATTGAAGAGTAAGTATGGTGAGCGTGTTATCTCAAGAAAAGGGCCAGTCGATTGGCCACCTCGTTCGTGCGATTTAACACCGCTTGACTATTTTCTATGGGGCTACGTTAAGTAATTGGTTTATGCCAATTACGCCAATTAAAAAAAAAGCGCGCGTGCAAAAAAAATAAAAATATATAAAAAACAAAAAGAAGTGCAGTGCAGTGACAGTGAATATCACACAGTGCGGGTATCCCACCTCACCCGCTCCTCGTCGAAGTACTGTTGCTTGCACTCAGTCACTGCCGTTACTGTATTTACCATACGGTACGGGCAGTGGCTGAGTGTATGTAACAACTGATGGATAGCGGGGTTGTGAGTGAAAATTTTGTTGGTGCACTGTTTCATATTGTTGTAAGGGCATAACACCTACAACAATTTGATTCGGTAAGCCAACGTCAGAATTTCCACTTCGCAGCCTTGCTTAGTATCGTCGGTGTTTGTGTTTTCTGTGTTTGTCTGTGATTATGACTAGGGAATTCAGGGTAGACGTAGCCAATATACGCGGGCTAAAAAGCAATCACTTTTCTGCGTACGTCCACGTCTGTAAGTACAGACCAGCTGTTTTGGCACTTAGTGAAACACAGGTAGATCCCCGCCCACACCTCTCAGATCATTCTGATCTGAAGCTACCTGGCTACGAACTAGTGCCATTATTCTTCTCTCACCGCGGTCTCGCCATTTATGTGCGTAGTGATGTAGCTTACCAAACTCCACCACAATGTGATCCATGTTCCAATCCGGAATTCAACTTCATGTGGTTAAAATTCCATCTCCGTAAGCAAATTATACACTACTGCTTTATTTATAGAAGCCCCAAACTGGACAGCAATTCAACCTTTAACGAGTTTGATGCGCTGTCTGACTCCATTCAAAGAATTGTATCCCTGTATCCTCATACTGAAATCGTTATTACGGGCGACTTCAATATACACAATTCTGGGTGGCTTCGACATTCTGGACAGACAACACCCGAAGGACGGTGTGTTGAGATCTTCGCTGCGGAAAACAACCTAACGCAGCTTGTAAATGAGCCCACGCGAATACCAGACGTTGATAGTCATACCGCCAACACCCTGGACTTGTTTTTAACTTCTCACCCTGATAAGTACACCATTGATGCGCTCTCCCCTCTAGGCTCGTCGGACCATTGTGTCATATCAACTAATTTCTCGTACACCGACCACACAGTTAGAGAAAAAATTCCTAAAAGAACCGTATGGCAATACGAGAAAGCCAACTGGAGCGGTCTTAACAGCTTCTTTAGGAATTTTAACTGGTCGTTATGCTTCCTCGATAACGACGTGGATGCCGCTGCTGATATGATTACAGACACCATTCTCTTTGGAATGAGATCCTTTATTCCTCATCGGATGAAGAGTATCAAACCAAAAGAAAAGGCATGGTACGACTCGAGCTGTAAAGAGGCCGTCAGGGTTAGAGAAATGTTTTTTCGGTCCTACAAGATCAACCCGACAGAGGAAAACCGAAAAAAGTTCAAACGAGCCAGAAATGACTGCAACGCCTTTCTTAAGCGTGTGAAATTCCTATACGACCAAAAACTGAGGCAAAAAATACTGCAATGTCCCAAAGGCAGTAAAAATTTTTGGTCGTTCGTCAAAAACATTAGAAATTCCGCCTCATCCTCCATCCCAACGCTCATTTACAATGACATTCCAGCTGTCAGCTCTTTGGATAAGGCCAATCTGCTTGCTGCACACTTTGCGGCCAGCTCAACACTCCCAGATTGTGCTTTGTCTCCGCCTACACTTGAGTGCGTCGAATCTTCAATGGGACGAATCTACTTTCGCACTCGTGTAGTAGCAAGAGTACTTAAAGATCTCAACATACATAAATCCGCTGGTCCAGATGGTATATCTCCCCTTCTTCTGAAGAGGTGTTCTTCCTCGCTGGCAAAACCACTGCGTAAGCTTTTCCATCAATCCTACACTTTAGGACTCTTCCCGAGCAGATGGAAAACAGCATTTGTCCAGCCCGTCCCTAAAAAAGGCGAATCATCTTCTCTCTCCTCCTACAGACCCATTGCACTTACGTCCCTTCTTTCCAAGGTCATGGAAACACTGATAAATCGTCAGCTCATGAAATATCTCGAAACACGAAAACTTCTCAATGACCGGCAGTACGGTTTTCGTAGCAACAGGTCCACTGGTGATTTGATGGCATGTCTCACCGAAAAGTGGAACCAAAGCGTACATCAATCTGGCGAAAGCAAGATAGTTGCACTTGATATTTCTAAGGCATTTGACAGAGTTTGGCATCAGGCTCTTTTGTCGAAAATGCGTGCATTTGGGATCGACGACTCTCTTCTTCAATGGATTAGAAATTACCTTTCGGAACGTTCAATTCAAGTTGTCTTGGACGGTTTCAAGTCTGATATTCACAAAATAAATGCTGGTGTGCCCCAGGGCTCTGTTCTGTCACCGACACTCTTTTTAATTTTCATTAACGATCTCTTGTCTGCTACTTCTAATCCAATATATTCCTTTGCTGATGACAGTACTCTCTGCTTTTCATATTCGTTCCCGGACTCACGGCCCTGCTCTTCGGCTGTAGTACGAGAACGGCAGCGTATGCTAAGCTCATTAAATTCCGATATCAACAGCATAACCAATTGGGGAACTATCAATAGAGTGGAATTTAATGCTTCCAAAACACAATGCTGTCTGCTGTCTTTAAAGCGAAATTTAAACACCCAGCCATTATCTATGAATGGCACTTGCATCGTCGAAACCGAAAAACTTTCCATTCTCGGTATGTGTGTTAATGACAACTTACGTTGGAATGACCACATATTTGATGTCGCCAAAAATGCTGCGAAATGTCTAGGTTTCCTCAAGCGATGTAAGAAATATTTTACCCCCTCTGATCTGGCCTCAATATATAAGGCATTCATCCGCCCAAAATTGGAGTACAACTCCCACATCTGGTCAGGTGCTCCTAAAACATCTCTGCACCTGCTAGATAGGATTCAAAACCGTGCGATAAAACTTATTGACGATACTAATATCAGTCAATCAATGGACACCCTCGAACACCGACGAAATGTCTCGTGTCTCACTTTGTTTTATCGCTACTTCCACCACCAGTGCTCCACTGAAATCGCCAGTAGCATTCCGCCCATTCAAACTTTCAACCGTAACACCCGTCTCGCTATGAATGCT
The DNA here is from genome assembly GCA_949129095.1 of Volucella bombylans. Lineage (NCBI taxonomy): Eukaryota > Metazoa > Arthropoda > Insecta > Diptera > Syrphidae > Volucella > Volucella bombylans. The sequence goes on from OX422142.1 coordinate 198,679,146, forward strand.
CATCAGTATACCCTCAAGCCCATTTTCGGACGTACTCTAAAATATCGTGATTCGTTCCTAAGCCGTACATCTCGCTTATGGAATGCCCTGCCGATCTCTGTATTTCCTGGTCGTTATAACTTGCAAACATTTAAAAACAATGTACATCGGTACCTCTCTTTTCTTCCTCCCTAAATTTCCTTTGCCCGCGCTGTGTACAATCACTTTAAGGGTACTCAAACCCCTTGAGCGCGCGCTCATTATAAAAAAAAAAAAAAAAAAAAAAAACGCCGACGACGTTGGAAGAGCTCAGAGCCAACATTGAACGCGAAATAGCGGCCGTTTCAGCCGAAATGTGTGGCCGAGTCGTTGAAAATTGTGCCCAAGGAATCAACCGCTGCAAACGTGCCCGCGGTGGCCATATGAACGAAGTCGAGTTCCATTCATAAATTTTTTGCTTGTACCTCAAACCGATAATAAAGTTTTTGAAATATCTCAAATGGTTTGCGTTTTATTTAAAAAAAATAGTTGTCAAGTCCTTATTGGAAAACCCTATACATACTCGTATGTGTCTTCCAAGTGAACATTTACATAAACCTAATAATGTAGCAATGAACTATACGTGAGGAACAGCTGGAAGGATAAAAGTATTTGCATCTTTTATAATGTCCAAGCAATCCATAAACTATCCCCTTTGGGCATCGCAAGGGTCAAGCATCCTTGTAGATCCCTTGACTCCCTCTCTCTCTCTATAAATGCAGGCGGATAAAATTAATATTTCTGATGAGAAGAAGATGGAAGACAAGAAGAGATGGCAAACAGGTACATGGTGAACCAATGGAACGCTATGCTCCTGAAGAACGCGGAATAATCGTGGCGATGTTTTTGATGAACAATTCGTAGTAATTTTCGCGCTTTGACAAGGCTCAATTCCGCCTACGAGGACACGTGAACAAACAAAATTTTCGGTTTTGGGGGCACTAAAAATCCGTGAGTATTGCACGAATATCCATTACATCCACTTAAGGTCACGCACGGGCGACGGTCACTGTGGTTGGTGAGCGCTACAGAGCCATGATCAATGAATTTTTCATTCCTCAATACGATGAATTGGGACTGGAGGACATGTGGTTCTAGCAGGACGGAGCAACGTCTAAAGGGTTATACGTTATGACCCACTCTGTATTTCACAATATACTCGTATCTAAAGACATTTTTAATATAGGGGGTCATCCAATAAGTTGAACTGTCAATGTTCAACTATCATTGCGATGACTTTTGATAAGTAAAAACCAGATGGTTATTAAATGTGGATCGGTACATACTCACTCAATGTGCTGAAATAGTGAAAATTGAGTACAAAAACGGTGGAAATATAGCGGAAAGGTTTCGTAAAGTTCGTACTGCTTTCGGTCGACATCAAGCCCCTTCTCACACAGCTATAGTGAATTTAATCCATAAATTTAAACGTCTCCAATAGGTTAATGATGTGAGGGCTCCAACTCGTGTTCGTGCGGCATTGTCAGCTGAAAATATCGGCGTTGAAGTTGTGACTGAAAACCCAGGTGTGTCCATATTAAGACGATCACAGAAATTGGGCCTAGCCGCAACCACTTTGTACTGCATTTTGCATAAAGATCTTAGCTTACTTGCTTATAAGATCCAGGTGCCACAAGGATTGAATGCAGCAGACAACGCACAAAGCCGCACAAAGCCGCACTTTCGCTAATTGGGTGCTGGAAATGTTCATTCATTTCACATTACAAAATTATTCTTAGTGATGAGGCTCATTTCGATTTGTCTGGGTACGTAAACAAATAAAACTGTTGCATCTGGGGCTCCGAAAACCCAAGAGAAATAGTGGAACAACCTCTCCATCAACAACGAGTGACAGATTGGTGCGGTTTTTGGGCTGCCGGTGTCATTGGGCCATATTTTTTCCAAAATGATGCTGGTGCCACCGTTTCATTGAATGAATTGCGTTACCGCACGATGACTTTTTTGCCTTAAATTGATGTTATGGACGTGGACGACGTTTATTTTCAGCACAACGACTCTACATCCCGCATACCTGGTAAAACAATGGCTCCATTACCTGACAAATTTCCTAGACGTGTGATTGGAAATGGAGAATTCAATTGGCTGCCAAGATCGTGCGAATTAACACCATAAGACTTTTTCCTTTCAGGCTATGTTAAAGGTAAAATCTAAGAGAATACATCAGAGCTATTATTCGCGAAATACAACCGCAATTATGACAAAATGTGATGAAAGAATTCACTAAAAGAATGACGATTTGTATGTAGGACTGAGGCCGACATTTGGCAGATTTTGTATTAAATGACTAACCTTCGAGCTTATGCCATATACTAAAACAAAAATAACACCGCTTTTCATAAAAATGCTGCGTTTTTCTATTATTCACGCTATTATGTTTGGTTCTTTATACGTTATAAGGGGTTTATTCGTTATTTCCCTTCAAATAAAGTAAATAAATTCTCATCCCTTATTAAAAATTTCAGTTGAAAGAGACTTATGTATGTAAATCTGCATATCCCTGTATAATAAATTGTGCGGTGGCTTGCCTTGGTAAATTTAAAAACGAAATAATAAAATAAAACGAATCTTTATGCGTTACAAGGTGTAGTTTTTCAATTAAATTTTCATTTTGACTCTATAAGCTCAAATTTTTCAAAGCTGCAACATCCAATCCAAGTAGTTTACCTATTTGTCGTAAATAAATCATTTTCTTATTTAAAATTAGCAATAAGAAAATGCAATGCAGTCTGCGGAAAGCCACAGTAATAATTTTAAAAAACAATCTTAATTTATTTTTTACCATACGAGGGTTGTCTGAAAAGTTTCCGACCGAACAATAATACAAGACATTTTTTCTCAATTTTTTTGTTATTTTTCTACATAGTCTCCTTGTAACTCTACACACTTCTCCCAGCCATGCTCCCATCTCTCTAACCCTCTGCTAAATAATTGTTCACGAAGGTGATTGTCTCCTCATTTGACAAAAATCTCTGTCCTCCGAGCGCAGTTTTTAGATGAGGGAACAAAAAGAAGTCGCTTGGGGCTAGATCTGGTGAATAAGGCGGATGGTCAAGTAGTTCAAACCGTAATTCATAGATTTTCGCCATGGCAACCGCTGAGGTGTTAGACGGCGCGTTGTCTTGGTGAAACAGGATTTTCTTTTTCTGCAAATGTGGCCGTTTTTCCGTAATTTCTGCATTCAGCTTGGCAAGTAATGATGCGCAGTATGCTCCTGTAATGGTTTTTCCTTTTTGAAGATAATCGATTAAGATAACTCCTTTACTATCCCAAAAAACAGTCGCCATCACTTTCCCAGCCGAAAAAACAGTTTTTGCTGTATAATGGTGTATCCAAGTTTTATCTACAGTAATTAATCGGCGCCAAAACTCAGATTTATTGCGCCTAAACTGCGCCAACAGAGCGTTGGAAATGTTCATTCGAACACGCTTTTGGTCTAACGTAAGCAAACGCGGCACCGAAAGCGCGGACAGCTTTCTCATGCCTAAGTCTTGATTTAATATGTAACACGTTCTTTGGACATTTTCATTCAGCTGCCCAAAATTTCACTGTGGTAAATGATGGTGCAGATCCCCATACACAGGGTCCAACTCATTTTTGATTTGCGTTGGCGTATTGCCTTTGAAAAACAAGAATTTAATAACAGCTCGATACTCAATTTTTTCCATTTTCACAAAAAACACACATTGACTCACTCAAACGACTGTCAACTAAAAACTGCGCGTCCAAAATGACTGAAACTTCGGTAAGTAACTGTCAAAAGATGCACAACTAGCATTTACTAGCTTTTATTGACGAGTGCCGCTATCTTTACGTTGCGGTCGGAAACTTTTCAGACAACCCTCGTAATATGATCTGCGTGTAGTATTTAAAAAAAACATCTGATTCTCTCAAAATCAGAGTGCTAATTGTGTCATATAATATCGTTTTTCTAAATTAGAAGAAACCGAACGTTTAACAAATACCGTATACTTATGTACTAATACTACTCGTATACATAAGTACTTTGAAGCCCATCTTAGCGAAATTTCTGTCCAAGAAGCCTGCTTCATCTTTTGCAACCCATCAGCGACATGAAGTTAAAAACAAATTAACTTCTGAAATTGCATTGTAAAAATAAAAATAAAAATAAATGTCTGCCAATGCAAAAGTCTGCCAAAAAAATGCAAAGCCATCATTTTCCAACCAAAGGTTTGAGTACCTTTATCGCCTTTACAATATCAACAATTTCTTGATATAATTTATGATAAACGTTTTCTTGTGTTTTCTTTTTGCTATTATTACGAGTATTTTTACTTTGTTTTGACTTGATAAGCTTTAATTAGTATTCAATAGAAGTCATACTGTCTTAAGAGTTAAATAATAAAACAAATATACACAGACTGTCCCTGTGGAGTAGTCGGACCATGCCATGTGGTCAATTTGTATTCAATAACTTACGCGTTAATCGGATAAAATTCGCTTTCTCTTTCGTTATATTGTATTCGTATATACAAAAGCAAATCGTTGTAAACTGCTATATTAAACCTATTTCTTTTTACAGGGGCTTACAACGAATTTTTTGTCTGCATTTACTTGCCGCCAAAATTCATAACACAAACTCACCAATCAATAACGGCAAACATGTTAAACAATTGTCAACCAGTATCTGTAACCGCTATTATTGACGAACAAGATGTCGTCAAAATTAACAACGATAGTTTGCACGTTAAAGGGAAGCCAGTTTTCAGCTGGATAAGAAATCCAAATAACAACACTAACACACAAATATCAAAGCCAAACATAATCTTATCTACAGACCAGCTAATTAATCATAATACAAACAATAACAAAGAAAACCCCAATCAAGCAGAGCTAAAAGGCGTTCAAAACTTAAAAAACCTTTGGAACACGAGAATTCGCGCTTTTAAGGATACAAAATTCAATACAAGCAAAACGTTAAGTCCTGCAAAAAGTTGCGGTTGCTTATTACAAGAAGGAGAAGCTCCTCAAGCAGTCACAAAAGCTTTAAGCCTACACAATTGTGCTGAAATAAAAGAAACAACAACCTCACTTAGGCTAACAAAAGATAACTTTTACAAATACAAAAGAGCAGAAACCATTGAGAATAATAAAATTAATAATAATTTAAGTCCTTCTGGCACCCCATCGTTTACATCTCAATTAATTTTCAATTTTCCCCTGATAAATGCCACTAAAAGGGGTGACAAAATTCACTGGATGCGACGGGATACTCTCCCTTCACAACGAAAACATTCCACTTCCACTGAGGAGACCCCACCTTTTGTTGCACTGGAAGCTGATAACAAAATGAATGTAATGACGTCATCTGAGAATTTTCAGGCATCACCTGCCACCCTCCAAATGGCTTCCACTACATCACCGCAGCAAAATCTTATCGCTATTGATAACAATAGCAACGATTCCAGTCAGCTTTTCAGTGAGACACGAGACGCAATTGGTGCGCATTATTCATCGAATTCTCCGCGCAGTATAGAATCAACAACGTCGCGTAGAAAAAATGTAAATTCTAATCGAAAATATAGTTTTAAAACACAAGTAAAAAGTTATCATTCCCCTCGTAAGATGCCATACTACAATAATAGCACTGCCAGCAATAAGGTCGCCAAACTCACCCAGCAATTCAATGAGATAATTCAAAAGGATAAGAAAATACTGGCCGAAGTGAAGCGCAAAAATGGAATTCTTTTATCTCGCGGTGGTCACGTTTACAAAGTTATTGAAAATTCAGAACAGGTAATGACAGCAACTCAAGCTACAGTGTTGCCAAATAAAAAAGATACAATACCGGGTCCTATAAATGGTTCTACCGTACAACGTGCAATCAAAACCTTCGAAAGTAAAACAAGTGAAAAACCAAAAGTGCCGGTAAAAAGTGCTCAGGTTCTGAAAAAGAAAAAGGAGTTAACCAACCAGAATGTGAATAAAGGTGAATTTAAAGACGCGATTCGTGAACAAATTCAAATTGAAGAAAAAATTAATTCACGGATACCGACATTGAAACCAGTCTCTAAAGACTTATCAAACGATTGTGTCTCAAACGTAAACAAAGTTGTGCAAGGCATAGAAAATAATTGTAATCGAAAAAAGCCAAAAACCGAATTAATCCAAACGGAGTTAAGAAACGTACCTTGTGCAGAAAATCAGATAGATTTGGAATTGATAAAAAAAAATAGGTATGCCAAAATTTATGAAAAGTTTCGTTTTCGAGGAGCAGCACGTAAAGATGAAACAGCAGAATCCACGGTGAATGCTAAACTCGATGCACTAAAAACTAAAAAAATGGAAATGAAACTTCATTTAAAAGCGATTAACATTCCTGAGGATATCTTAAACAGTAGTTGTAATTCATCACCTAATCAACCCGAAATCAACTCAAATTTGTCTCATAGTGATACCTTAGATGAACTACCTGAAATAAATTCTATGTTGGAAATTAAAAATTCAACGACGGAAAGTATTGCCTCAGATTCCCAACTCCAAGATGGTGGCAATCAGACTGCAAACAGTGAAGTCATTGCAAAACCGTTTGGGGAATTTAAGATATTAAGTGCATTAGAAGAGGTTAACCAAAAACTTGAAATTCTGACTAAACAGTCAGACACAAATTCAGAATTAAAGTATTCGCCCAATGAGTCGTTTCTTTATCAAGGCATCATTAAAGCGAAAAGCAAAGAAGATCAACTCTTCGAGGCTGTAAATACTAGCCTGGTTAATTTTACCGAAGCTAAAACTCTCAATAATCTTCATAAGTCTGAAGATATTGAAGAGAACACAAGTGGAGATGTTGAATCAGGCGAAACAGTAATGGAAGAAAGCATTTACGAAATTATAACACCAATAAATCCAAAAGTTACCTCGGAGCCAGATCCCGTTTTACAGCCTCAAAAATCATTCTTATTTTGTAATAGCAATAAAAATAGCGAAACCTGCATTACTGGTGATTCAACCAATATAAAGAAAGAACAAGATCTGAAATTAGACAGCTATGAGACCTGTAACAACTACGAATCAATTAATGGTTCCTGTGAAGCAAAAACCATTACGAGCACCGATGATGGTTATGAAATATGTGAAAATCCCGATTTAGTATCACCCCCAAGACCTCCGAAGGAGTCCACCGAACTACAACGAAACACAACAGATAAACTTCCAGAACTACCAGAACTACCAAAACCAAAGCGAATCATTCCAAAGAAAGCATTTACAGCTGTAATAACCTCTGAAATATCATCCTGTGCAAGTGAGTCGGGCAGTATAAATGATGAAGAAAACATATATGACACGATTAAGGGCGCTCACCATTCCTATGAAGTGTTGCAAAAGAATTCCGATACGATATCTCTTACATCTAACCCATATGAAAGCATCAACAATTACCGAAAACAAATCTCTCTTCGCAACGCCGGATCAAGCTCCACTATTTCGTCAGATCATAAAACGAATAGCCTTTACGAAGTATCTATGGTAAATGGAACACTCACTGGCTGTCAAACTTATTCCTTTTCGTATCATACATCGAGTGAAAACAGTGATGATTGGGTTGACATTTCTGACAGTGAGGTGAACGCCTACGATCAGATGGAAAAGCAACAGTTCATAGTGTAAGTACATTTTAACATTTCAACAACTTCAATGTTATATCTCTGAATCAAGTTATTTATGTTATGTTATGTACATAAAGGGTGTTTTTTTTTTTAGAGGTATACAAATTCAGTATGAAATAAAACACTTGAAGCTATGATACTACCTTTTTTCAATAGATAATTTTATGCCATTAGTGTTTAAATATGATATCGGGCATATGCGCGCCACGTGAAGTAATATTTTTGACAAACTTTATCGAGCAATTACGGCCGTATATCAGCAATAACACGGCGAATGTTGAATTCCAAATCGTCCAAAGTGTCTGGTTTATCGGCATAGACTAGTGACTTCACATACCCCCAAAGAAAGTAATCTAAAGGTGTGAGATCACAGGATCGTGAAGGCCAGTTCTCCGGTCCATTACGCGAAATTATGCGCTCAGCAAATGTTTCCTGCAATAAATTGATAGTGTCACGCGTCTCGACAAAGGCTTCTGGGTTTCCTCCACTCCAAATTCGGCAATTTCGCTTGTTTACATATCCATTTAACCAAAAAATGGGCGTCATCGGAGAGCAAAATTTTACGTTGAAAATGAGGACCAAGCTGAATCATGTTTTCGACCCATTCACCGAACGTACGCCGCGTATAGTGTTCACACGGTTTCAACTCTTGCACAAACTGGTTCTTATAAGCTTTTCAGCCAAGAACTTTCCGTAAAATCTTCCACAAAGTGGATGGGCTCATTCGGATTTTCCTCAATAACTTCTTCTGTTCGCACTGTTTGTCGTTTTTGGGGATGCTTATTATCCACTAGATCCACGCGGCGAACCGAACCATGGTTTTCAAAATAAGTTTGCACAATTTGCACTCGTTGTTGTGGCGTTAATCTATTCATAGTCAAATGGAAAAACGTGCTAACCACAAATCAACTTTCAACTGTCCAATTGACTATCTATAGAAACACTGTTGCCAGTTTAGAAACCAAACCTCTAAAAAAAAACACCCTTTATATACACACTTAGTAATAATGTTTATTAATTGGTTGATGCTGAAAAGTTATTATTCTAAATTAATACTGACACACTCAGCGTCGACCCATTGCAACATCAAGAGCTTTACCTTCAAATATGCTTTCGGGCATAGATATTACAGTGGGGCTTATCTTATCAGTTAATTTGTCTCAATATTTGTTGTTTAAGAAAAAGCAATCAACAAAAAGATAACATAAATGAAGTTGCAAGTGACTGTCAGCTTTTAGGTATGTCAGCAATTACTGCAAAGGCCAATATGTATGTATGTACGAATACACATACATATGTAGGTTCGATGATACATGACTTACTAAAGGTACAACAACAAATACTAAGTATGATCATTTTTGACTATATAATGACTGTTGTACACGTTTGCTTAGATGGACTCAAATACTTGTAAAGCTAATCAATTCTATTAATTCAAAATACTCACTCACTTACTCACTATTCATTAAATAACGTACTCAGGCCCAAGCTTCTCCTTTTAATCTCTGTAAGGTGCTATAAATTTAACCGCACGAAATTCAGAAAATTACCATTTTTTAGTTATACTTTTTGACAATATGTTTGCTAATTTTTTTTGGTCATTAATTAGTCATACTATGAGTAGATCAACATTTTAGAATCCCGTTATTAAGTAAGGTAAACACCGTAACTTCTTTTCAGGCGATACTAACATACACGTGTTCAAATGTGCATACAAACCATTATACACATAATAAATATGTTCCAACAGTTCGCTGTATAGTAATGCTGAATAATAAAAACAGTAAAGATAATATAATTCAGCTGAATCAATTAGATTCAGTAGAAAAAGTAGGTTATAATATATTTTATCATAATATAGTTTTTAAAAAAGTGTGCCAATTTACGAGAATTTTAAACACTAGTATACACTGACATACCCACAAAGTGTAGCGTATCCTTATATTTTTTCAGTTTTCAATTAATTCTTATGTTAAGAACTGATCCAAAAATATAGTTATAAAATGCAATGAACCGTTATTTTTACGGGCTGAATATTAACAGCAGTAGCCGCGATAGATCAAGCGAATTTTAACTTTTAATAAAAAGCTACGCGTGTAGAACAACAAAAATTTAGGTCTACGAGTATAAGGTATTAAAAACCAAGTCCTGTATGGAATGCAAGAATGCAAAAGGCTGCACCTAGGTAAATCGAAAGAAAAAACTTCGATTAGCTTAGTCCAAAATGATGACGAGATGAGAAGAAGACTATATAAGACTGCTATATCAGCCTAGTGAAAGTAATATGTCTAATAGGACTGAAATAACTGAGCACCGTATGGGTAAGAGCTCCGGAATCACAATTTTTTAAAACAACCTCAAACGAAAAACATGGTAAAAAAAGATCGGCGCTTAGGTGATGCAAGCGAATGGATAATTACCAAAACTAAAGACCACTAAAGGCAGTGACTTGACAAAAGACAAAGCATATCTTACTAACTTCCTGAGAGGGAAGTTCTTGTATTTACCTCGAAAATCGAAAATGAAAATTTGGTGATATTTTTACGTTTTAAGGTGTTTGTAATGGTTTTGGGCAGTTTTTAAGAAGCAAGCACGATTCGCTGTCCTGATTGCTTGATTACGGGAATACGCCCACGTACTAAACGACACCCTACACACTTCGACCACTCTCCGTGGTTTTACATTTGGTATTACATACTTCGCGATCTGGTAACCAATCTATGCTATATCTTCTACATTTGCTTCATCTGCACGTCTTATTCTTCCAACTGCATAAATGGTAGTTACAGTTTCTACGGATGGGATTAATTTGTAGGTCCATCTGCTCTTCGTATTGGTATTCCATCGAGCTTGCCACCTAGCCATTTTTTCTTCTTCCTGGGTTCTTTTGACTGTCGCCTCTTGGTTACTAGAAGTTCTTCTATTAACTTTCTTCGTCTCGTCTGAAATCGTTCTAAAGCCACTGATCACCTTAATGCGCTAATTCGATATGTTGATGATAAATTTCTCCTTGCTTCTTTTGTCGCTAGAGCCCCCACCCAAACTGCGGCAGCTTATAACAGGACTGAGTTTGCTACTTTCGATTTTGAAATTCAATTTGGATATTCCTCCGATGTTGGGCAGTATTCAGTAAGTGCTGCCTGCAGCTTTGACTCCTTGCCCGAATAGTCGATGTGAGCCATAAAGCTTAGTGTACGAGTATTGTCAAGTATTGCTCCTAAGTATTTTATATAGTCTTTTGATCTAATGTCCACGGATTCCACAGCTTCCGTTTTGTAACTTGCTAATTCTAGCCCGGCGGATATTAGCCAGTAGCTGACTCTATCTCGTAAATATTCTTTTCAACAGTTACACCGGCGATGTTGTTAGCGAAACCGATTCGTACATGATATTCCAGAGTAGGGGCACCAGTACTGATCCCTGTAGGACTCCAGAGGACATTTTGTAGTGCCTTTTTCCTTCATCGGTTTCATATCTCAACCTTCTATTGGTGATGTACATAGTATAGTTGCATACAATCTTTCGCATGTAGTAGGGTGTGCTACACTCGCTAGTGATCAAATTTGCTGGGTTAAATGCATTTTTAATGTCCAGGGCCAGTACTACACAATATTCTTTTGTTCCCCATCGTCATCTTTCTCTCCTGATTATTTCGGCTGCTATGTCTACCACCGCTTTTATGGCGTCGACTGTGAAGCACGATTTTCTGAATCCAAACTGTTGATGTGATAATGCTCTTTTTCCTTTTGCCACAATGAGCAATATATCATATATGATCCGTTCAAGTATTTTGCCCAGTGTGTCCAGGTGTCCAGTAGACAGTAATGATGGCTCTCCAGGTGGTTTGCTTCCCTTTGGTACGAGTACCAAATATTGCAGCTTCCACGTTTATTTGAAAACCTCCTGTTTCAGACACTTTTACATTGTTGTTATAAACATTTCTGGTCTCTGGCTTTCACTTAGATGCCATCAGGCGCTTTGTTGACGTCTATCTTCTTGCATGTATTAAGAAGTTCGTCTGGTGTTATTATTGGAACTGCCTCTGCGCTGGGTTCTTTAATTATTTTGCACAGACTCGATGGTCTCTGTGAGAATATGTGCTCTACAATAGACCTTAGAATTGTTACACATGAAAATTGTGGAGATCATTATGTACGCCGTACTCCAAGGTCCGCTTCGTTGCACATGCGCTTGAAGCAACTTGCTTTGCTTTCATTGATCGCCTTTTTGAGGTCCCTTGTTGCCAGTGTCTACGTCTAGTCCTTAAATAAACTAACCTAGACGTCAAACTTTCCAGATATTGGAAAATCAAAACCGATTTTCTACTGATCCCATTTTATACAAACCACCCTCATTTTAATCAAAAAAACGTCATCCACATTACACACACTCGTGCAAGTCGCTCTCATTCTGGCAATTTTAGTTGTAAATTGCTCTCATTCTAGCGAATTTTGACAAAGTTATAGAGATGTAAAAGTGTTGGAATTCACTTACAGTGCGAAAGTTAAGGGTTTCCAAGAGTATTAGTAGAGTTTGCCATCTAAAGGGTCTTTCATTAAGCGCTTACTATTTTTAAATTTAAATAAAACAAAGTGTGTGTGACATAACATCGAAATTTTTTATTCGTTTGAAAGACCCATCGATGCCATTATGTATGGGATGTAACATCGTTCAAATGTCCACCGCGACTTCTCTGGGTGGTGTGCATCCTAAATTTCCAATTTTCCATGACTCTGGCACATAAATCAGGCTGAATTTGACCGGTGGCATGGGTTATGTTGGTTTTGAGGGCCGCTGTGGTTTGTGGCTTATTCGCATAGACCTGCGACTTCAGAAAACCCCACAAGAAAAAGTCTAACGGGGTCAAATCGCACGATCTCGGTGGTCAGTTCACATCACCTCCACGTGCGAGGACCATGCCATGGCGTGAGCTGTATGGCATGTAGCGCCGTCCTGTTGAAACCACATGTCGTTGGTGTCCATTTCATCCAATTGAGGCCAAAAGAAGTTGGTAACCTATACTTCTCGCCGTTGACGATGGTAGCCTGGCCAACCTCGTTCTCAAATAAATATGGACCAGTGATGCCGCCAGCCCAAAATCCACACAAATCAGTGACTTTTTCGGGATGCATTGGACGCTCTTTGATCTCATGTGGATTTGTATCGTCCCAAATTCGACAATTTTGTTTGTTTCATCCAGAAATGGGCTTGATTGCTGAAGATGATTTTTCGATGAAAATTAGGGTCAGTTTCGAACTGCTCCAGAGCCCATTCAGCGAACACACGTCGGTTGTTAAATTTTGTACGGGTTCAGGCCCAAGTCACGACGCAAAAGTTCCCAAGTAGTGGTCTACGAAATTGCCATTTTTTGTGAGTGACGCGATATTGAATGCTTCCGATTCTCCTACAGATACTCATGGACAGCGGCGATGTTTTCGGCAGGTTTATCGGGTATTGGTTTATCGTTTACTGGACCAATGAACTCAAATTTATCCACAACATTGCGAATAGTCCTCTCGGTAGGACGATTATGGCGACCGTAAAATGGCCCTCCTTCTAGAGCGCTGTGCTCTCCTTCATGCTTGTAAGCAGTTTGCTCTCAGTGCTTTTGTTTCCTCTGTGTGTGTGTGCGATAGTATTCATGTAAATGTATGTGTAAATTTTGTTGGCCCTCGGCAACTCGTGAACGAATGGCGTTTTCGATTTGAATTTTTGTCAGATGATGCGTCTTAAATCCGCCGATGACTTTTTATGGAATATAGCTTTAAGCCGCCGTTTAGATTTAGCATAAATAAAATAAATTAGCTAAAATAATTTTTCTGAATATTGAACTTAACCCTTCTCTTTATTTATAGTATTCGAGAGCGAATGAAACATCACAGAAGTCCAGACTGGTCAAAACGAGTTCGAGATAAAAGACTGAATCAAGCCATTAGCGATGATGGTAAGTCAACTAGTATACGAAAATTCTGCACCAATTCATGTGTAACCAACAACTCTTTTCAACTTCCCTAAGAGCTAAGTGCGGAAAAACTTAAACTTTCATTTAAAAAATTAAAATCGCTTTTATCTAATATACGAGCTATATTAAACAGCATTAGGAGAGCCATCAACAGCACCAATTCTGATGTGGATATACATATATCACAGAATATTTAATAATATAGAGTATTTAATGCTTATAACACATTTCAATACGAAGACCACAATCGAGATAGACATTATTGGTAATTGTTTCACCAACAGCTTTATATCTTTTGAGGAGTTTTATTTTAGTTTTTTCACTAGTCTCTAGTTTTTAACTGATACCATTATGAATTTATAACTTTTACCCTACTTTGATGACGCTACAAAAGTCCAGGGTAGGCAAGAGCCCCAACCAACGGACCTCTCCAGCTCTGTGCAGTTTCCCATGCAGAGTTTGTTGGTGTCTCATTTCAACAGCGCAAGTCACTTTACAAGTGATCTTCTTTTCTGCTCAGTTGACCCTCTATTCCTACTAAAATCAAAGAAACAACAACTGGATACATATTTTATAACTGTTAAATGTAAATCTAATAATTATTATCTGTCAAAACTTGGAAAGCAAAGTTATTTTTTTGTTGGCACTAATTGTACGGAGGCACAGGAAGTGGTAGTATTGTGCATCACCCAGTATATCAATTTTTTCTTTTATCTACAATAGAATGTATTTAGAAGATACATAATATATCCATACAGATAGAAAAGAGTTAATGGGAATAATATTTGTTAACAGGAACAAGTAAAATTTAAATGTAACTGCTAATAAAAGCGATATCTATTTACAAACCATTATTTTACTTTTAGATACGAGTAACACAGTTGTTATGTACTCGTATCTTATGACAACTTAATCTTTCAATGAAGGATTTACGCACAAATCCTTGTACTCGTAAAACTGTGAAAATTACGTAGTATTTAAATTAAAAGTTTTAATTAGTTGTCAGGAGTCGACTTTGCGGGTTCGGAAAGAACAACAACAGTGCCGACGTTCGGTCTTAGTGCGACTGATTTGTAGCTAATTGTCTGCTAGCGGCATCATGCAATTATCAAGAGTTGGCTGAAGGGCTGTCACGTCGTTGCTTATCGCGCCGTCATCGCCAAAAAAGTTAAGCCATTACGGACTTGTTAATGTGCGGTCTTAATCGATGATGTTTCTCATTATCCGTAAACGGTGAAATACCCTATATGTTGACCTGCCTCTCACAATATTGCATTGTGGACTATCTAGAACTCAAGTTCTGACCAGAATGTGAATCTTTTTTTTTTTTTTTTTAAAAAAGAACTTAACACTCAAGTGGGTATTAATACACTTAAAATGCCTGAGCACGTGTTAAGTTTTTAGGAAAATGGGACAGAGAGAGAAAGAAAGATTTTTGGGCTCAGTGGTTATTTCGCTCCATGGGTGGCATCCAACATTTAATGGGGAGACTAATATATTAGTGTAATTGGACTTGTTATTGTATTAGAGGCAACCATTCGTCTTACGAGAATTAAGTTGCCTGAAAAAAAGAATGTCTTTCGGACGAGGCTGGGATTCGAACACCGAACCTTCCGATTTGAAAGCCAACACACTACCACTTGAGCCACGGCCACCCACATCTGAAGCTTGAATCGCTGTCAAACGCAGATACACGTCAAACTCGAATTTGTATCTCGAAGTTGGGTGCTTTTCAACTTCGAGATACAGATTCGCACAGATACACATTGTGTTGGTGCTTAAGGCTAGTACTCTGTTCATTCACGTGAAAATCCACTGACAACATACAATTTTCAGTCGTGGAATATGACGTTTCAAAAATAAATGTTGCTGGGAAAAGTCAGCAAAGAATAAAGAGAATACACAAATAAATCAAGGAATTCTGTGACTTCAGCTTAAATACTCTCAGATAGCTTTGACGTTTTTCTTTTACCTGTCACTTTTCACGTCCATTTAAATGGCACAGGCATTTAAATTGGCGTGAAAAAATGTTGCACGCGACTGCTAAGATTCATGTTCATAATATTTCATGAGAGGAAACAGAGTACTACTTTGGCGGAAATATTTGGAAATTTTGACAATTATTTCACGAGCTGTTTTTTTTTATATGGAGTTTCTCGGGAAATTTCACGTGGAATCGAACACAGTACTGGGCTTTACGGCTATACATGTATTCAACTTTTGACAGTTCGATACCAGATACAGATTCAGGGTTCAGATTCACATTCTGCTCAGCCCTTCACTGCTGTACTATTTCACAGATCTGTTTGGTTACTTTTTGTGGCGAAATGAGTAAAAGCTGTCAAATTTCAAAGATGGCAGAAAATTCGCTCAGAGAGAGAGAAACTTGCAAGAAAGTAAACAAACGCAGTAAACCACATTTGTGTATAAAACGTCAAAAGTCAATTAGTGAATTTGGTTGTTGTTAGTATAATAAATTCTTTCGCAGAATAGCTGTTTCCTTTGACAGTTGTTACACAGCTTACCCACAGAAATTTATGAGGCACAAAATTGCACCTATTTCAATGGAGGGGAAATGTTTATCTCTCTTAGGCTGAGTGAAAGAAGGTGAAAACTATTGTTCTTCGGCCATTCGATTTAAAATTTCCGAAAATATTATTTCCATATTCGCTCAGTTTAATATGTGCAATTTCAAATTTAGTTTTAAAAGTTTAAACCTTATTAAAAAAAAAAAATATTCTTAAGCAATATTATAGTAGAAGAAAAGTTGTTGAATGTTTTGTAGTATAAATACGAGTACTACATTATTGCACGGCACAGTCTCCTATGTCATAGTACCGCAAAAATGATTGCCGAGGGAAATGTAGCCGAATCAAATTTAATCTTTGTTTATTTTGCCTTCGTAATACTAGTACAAGACATAACATAGAATAGATAATTGCCTTCAGTCACGTAATTGAGAGTTAAAAGTAAGAACGTAGTAAAGGACGTCCCAGCAAAAGCGGAAAATTTAATATTGGCGTACTTTAACAGTCAAATCAATACAACTGTTCGATGGTAGTTTTCCATTATTAAAAGAGGATCGCTATTCGACACAACCACGATTTCAAATTGTTAAACATTATTTCGAACTGCCACGATTCGCAAGTTGAATTCAATTTTTGGTAACCGAAATGCATCAACTTTGAAAGGAATAATCGAAAAAATCCAGGAGACTGGGTCGATAACTCATGTCCAACCATCAACACGCGTTTGTCTAGGTATCACAGCTGTTCGGCAGAATATCCTAGACGACGTGAACATCCATTCAACATCTTGGTCCAGAATTGAACATTTTAAGAACACTATGCAGCGTGTTTTTGTGCATGAAAAAATTCTATATTCTTTTGCAATTCAAATGCCGCAAGAATTTTTTAAAAATTCCAATAATTAAGAAAGTTATGACCGTTACACATCAGATCGGGCGGAGCGCTCATTAGGGACATGAGCTGCTGCGTGCCTGCCTTCCTTCCTTCTCTAATGACGGGTCAGTGCCCTCGCAAATATTTATGCCTACTTAGCAATAGATTTAAACCTTGTATAAGAATATTAGAATTCAGAATATTCCAGAATGCACTACTCGAGCACATTTTCAGTTTTGCTTTCGAAGCCACGCAGGCAAGACACACTACAGATTTTGCATTTCGTCTGCGTTTTTCTCGAAACAGTGTTTTCCGAGTCGGTACCAGAAATATCTCTTGAACCACTCAACCGATTTGCATGCCATTTTGCACAGATATTTTTAATACCATTATCTAGTATCCTACGTAGGATTTTTTTGATATCTTAATTTTTAGATTTGTTATAAATAAAAATGTGGCTAGTTTTTTAGTCAAAAATAGCTTCGTACGATCAAAAAGCTGCCATTTTGTTAAAAAAGAACAATTTTTGAAAACGGCTATGATAGAGACTTGTTTAATCCATCTACTTTAACAGGTTTTTTTTTTTTTGTTTCAAATGAAACTTACCAGAGATATTCCTGGTACCGACCAGCACGTTTTTGAAGAGAGGTTTCCGGAGATGGGCGAAATGTATACTTTATAATTGTTTTTCTTCAATTGTCAATAAAGTTTTGTATTCGTCAAGGATTACTTTACACAATGAATATTTAACTTTTTTATATTAATTTAATATCGTAGCGAAAGAAAATCTTGAAAAACGCTCCGTTTTTGAGCGGAGAAACCTATGTAACCCCTTAACAACTTAGGCCTATAGACCATACACAGCGAGTAAAATTCGCTTAAATTGGTTTATTGACCAACAACAAGTGAACGGTAAGTTTGCCAATAAATCCATCTAAAACAAGAAAAGTTGTCATATTTGGAGTGAAGAAAACCCCCAATGTGTCACTGTTCGGATTGGATTTTGGGATTTAGTCATAATAGGAGCATTTTTCAAATATAGGGTGACCAGATAAGAACGATAGGAAACAATTTTTAAATAAAACAACAACGTTGTGAGATATTAATTTGATTCTGGCTTTATTTTGAATCTACGTTCGTGCCATTATGTGTATAATAGCACATCATTCAAATGGTCGCCTCGGCTTCGCTGGCAGTGCTTCAAGCGGTCTGTCCAATTTGTGATGACTCAGCTCAATATGTGTGACGTTATTCCGGCAGTAGCGTGTCGAATGTTGGTCTCGAGGTCGTCCAAAGTGGTTGGCTTGTTAGCGTAGACTACGGACTTGACGTAGCCTGAGAAAAATAATCGTGTGGTGTCAGATCGCATGATAGCGGCGGCCAATTGATGAACGCTCGCCGTGAAATGACCCAGTCGCCAAATTTCTCGTTCACAACTTTGATCGTTGCGTCACTTGTATGGCATTTACCGCCGTCTTGTTGGAACCAAAGCTCGGATTTATCGATGTTGTCGAGCTCTGACCACAGATAGTCGGATAACACCACTCTATACGTGAGACTATTGACGGTAAAGGTGTCTCCTTCCTCATTTCGAATGCCGCCATGCGATGAACCGCACCAAACTGTCAATCTTTGTGGATACATTGATGCTTGGCCGAATATTTGTAGATTGTGTTCGCTCCAATAACGGCAATTTTGCTTGTTGACTTAGTCGCTGAGCCAAAAATGGGCCTTGTCCGAGAAGATGATTTTTTGGCCAAAATCTGGATCTCCGGCCAAAATTCTCAGCGCTCAATTAGCGAACTCACGGCATTTTATATGGTCATTCGGCTTAAATTCTTGCGTCAGCACTATCTTATACGGATGTAGACCCAAATTCAGCCGAAAAATAAGCCGGGTTAACTCTCTGCGATGTCCAATTCAGCTGATCGGCGCCGAATCGAAATTTCTGGCTCTTCTTCGATACCGGCCGCTATGGCGGCTATGTTTTATTCATTTCGCACCAATCTCTATCTGGTTGGTGGCTTAAGATCTAAAAGAGTGTATCCACGCTCAGATTTTTCCATGGTGCGACGAATTGCCTACACACTGAAGCCATGATGACGACCGACCTCACAACGAAATTCACGTTACGTTGTTACAACTGAGCCGGAGTTTCGATAATTTTTTTAATAATTTCCGCACGTTCAGCAAGTGTAAAATCGTGTAATCTCCCGGTTGGGCGATTCACGGTTGGCTGCCTAGGTGAACCCCTTCGAACTTCTTTCTCTACTGTCCAAGGCTCACATCCACCAAGCATTGTTGAAGGGATTAGATGCTGTACTACTGATATCTAGTCACATTTGTGTATGCCAAACTATCATCAGATACTCGTATGTTAATCTAAATATAGCTGACACATGTCTACTTTATGATTGAATCAAAATTTCAAATTTTCTAAAAAAAACAGGACTCAAATTTTCCGCTCTTTACTAATACGTTCGTATCAGTATATACAGTTATTCAATCACATATGGGTTTTATCAAAAATGTTTGTTAATAATTGCTGCAGTAGGTTGGGAATAAAAACATCACTTTTTTCTCAGCAATAAATTGCAATGTGCACTAATAAAGAAATGCTTTGCTTGACCATACGCACAATGAATAAAGTCAGTGAGCGAAACCTGTTCTCACTAGTCATCGGCCCACTACTTTTAAAAGAGCTTCTCTAAATTCCATCGCAAATGAAATGAATTAGGTGTATCTACGTTAGTATGACCATTCAGAGGCAACGAAACAAGATCATGAAAAAGCCTAAATAACATCAAAGCAGCACACATGCATCTTCTCTCAAGCTCCTTCGTTAACAAAGCTCCAGAGGAACTCAGTCTAGAGGCAGAAACTGGCCGGGCAAACTCTGGAGGTGGAGATTGGAGAACCCAGTTGACTCTCACAAGAGCCGTCTCTCCTCAGTCTCTCGAGCTTATTTCATACGTTTAGACGTGTATCTATTGCTGCTGTCACCGATCGACAGTTTATTGATCGCATACGTCATACATACGTACAAGCGTTGGCTTAAGCATTTTTGTGCGGTGTAAAAGTAATATGGTTTGAAAGTTATTGAACATAAGATGTGAAGAAAGAAAAAACAAAAAAAAACAGCCTTGAAAATAGTGTACATACATAAGAGTGCACTTGCATTGTTGCTATAATCATTGTTAAAATTATTTAAGTTCACTGATCGCGCGTATGAATATTCGTTGTTCATGGTGCAGTATGTAAACGCTTTTGTTGCAAAACAAAAAGAACAGCTATGTAGTCTATTATATGATATAATTGTTCTTTTTGTTTTGCAATAAAAGATACATATATTATGCGAGTAAATAGGCGTTTGCCTTTGAGTATATATTAAACATATTCGTATGTAGCTTATTGTTTGGGCAGTTGTTAAACGTGTATGAAGATGCGAGTGACACATCTCTTCTGTTGGAGCTTTTGCAATGTTCATGGCTCATGCCTAATGTTTATCTTCATTTGAAAGTGAAAGCCATAAAAACTACATTCCCAACTGAATGCTTAACAACGAACTTTTCAATTGCGTTTTCGACTACCTATTTTCTTATATACATCTGTACGTATATAAATGTACGAGTACATACACGGATGCATTCCTGTTAAATTTTCTGTGCATTTCTGATTGTGTTTGTACCTTTTAAAACAATTTATTAATTATTTGTTACTCTAGTCGAAACAAAGTCCATTATATGGTGAACGAGTATATACATATGTACATAATATCTACGAGACCATACACACAACAATAATTCAGAATTGGAAAAATTAAGAGAGGTTAATTCTTCCTTATAAGCGAGTAATTATTCTAACTAGTTCCATGGGCTATACCATATACCTAAATACACATGAACGAATACAAGTAAATTTAAAAAAATACAATAAGTGTGTAGCTACAAATAGTGTATATGTGCATATTCAGAATCAACTTGAACCGGTCTATTGCTCACCCTTAGAAACTTTATTTGATGTTTGGATTTAAAATTGAAACAAATGTGCTGTTTTATGTAGTAGTTCGAAGTATGTAGGTAATTGTCGACAGAAGTTCAAAATTAGTGCTGCATGTTTCTTTATTGTTATATAATAAAACTGGTCCAAAAGCAGGTATTCGCTCAGCAAAAGTATTGGTGGTTGTGTTTTTTAATAGGAACATTGTTTTTATTTAATATTTTTGGTTAATATTTAAAGGTATTTAATATTATTGGAACACAAATGTGCATATGTATGAATGAACATACTGCACACATTTGTACATTTCATATCCAGATTTTTTTTTAATGTTTTGCATATCTATCTATACCTATACGAGCATAGTAAATTTATTAATTTCTACCTTTGCTTCGGCTATATGTGTATATGTCGAGTGTAGCGCGTCTATTTTAAGCTCAATATTTTGTTTCTTGTTTTTAAGAAATAGAATTTTTTTATTTTATTTGAGCACATGGACGCTGTGTCCAATTTTTAGCGACATTTTCAAACAATGATATCTGTATGTTATGAATTACTTGATCAAAAAGTTCCCGGAATGGATTCAGAAAATTAAAAATACAAATTTATTCATCTACTCGTAAATCTATATTGTCCACTTCAAAGATATTCCCCATCGACTGCAACACACTTCTACCAGCGCTTGATCCAATTCTCGAACGGTTTTCGGTATGTCTATCAGTGCTTCCTGCGATTTTGCCATTACTTCCTCTCGGCTGCTGAAACGCGTTCCCCGTAGTGGTTTTTAACTCGATTGAACAGAAAGAAGTCACAGGGAGCCAAATCAGGTGAATTCGGTGGCTGTTGGATGGTATTTGTTGCATTTTTCGTCAAAAAATTACGAATAATGATGACACTGTGCAACGGTGCGCTATCATGGTGCAAAATCCATGAGTTTTCTGCAAACAATTCTGGTCTATTTCGGCGAATTGTTTCACGCAAACGTCTCATAACGCCCAAATAATACTCTTTGTTTACTGGCTGGCCTTCTGGCAAAAATTCATGATGCACTACACCGTTGTAATCCATGAAAACCGTGAGCATTGCCTTCTTTTTTGACTGAAAACGACGTGATTCTTTTGGCCTCGGCTCATTTGGTGACCGCCATTCACTTGCCTGATGTCTGGATTGTGTGTCGTACTCATAAACCCACGTCTCGTCTCCAGTAATGATCCTTTTGATGAATGTGGGATCGGATTCGGCCTCGCAAATCATCTCTTTTGCGACGTCAACACGGTCTCTTTTTTGCATGAAATTGAGGTCTTTTGGCACCAATTTTGCTGCTACACGACGGAAACCCAAATCATTAGCCAAAATGTCTTGGACGGATCCATAGGCAATGTTCAAGTCCTCCGCTATCTCTCTGATGGTTAATTTGCGGTTATTGGCCAACATTTCTTTTCCTTTTCATGAATGTGTGATCGGATTCACCCTCGCAACACGGTCTCTTTTTTGCATGAAATTGAAGTCTTTTGGTACCAACTTTGCTGCTACACGATGGAAACCAAAATGTCTTGGACGGATCCATAGGCAATGTTCAAGTCCTCCGCTATCTCTCTGATGGTTAATTTGCGGTTATTGACCAACATTTCTCTTACTCCATCAATATTTTCGTCGGTTTTCGATGTCGATGGTCTGCCACTGCGTTAATCATCTTCGATTGACTCACGACCGCTTTTGAACCGCTCGTGCCACTGGTAAACGACCGTTTTCTTTAAAGAATCGTTGCCGAAACACTTTTCCAACGTTCGCGCACCATTAAATCCGTTTTTTACGCAAAATTCAATACAAGTTCGTTGTTGGAAATTTAAATCCATTTCTAAAATTGTAAAAAATCGCCAACACACACAGAGATAGATGTACTCTTGACTACGTAACTTTTGCAAATGTCAAGCTATGATTCTAAGATTTAGAGGGAATGTCAGCAACAGATTTACCAACTTACCAAAAAAAAAACCGAACGCAAATCGGAACAATGGGAGCGCCACACAATGATCAAGGTGGTATGTTATTTAAATAATTTGATGGTTTCAATCGGCCTATGATATTTAGTGCCATCCTGAAGAGATCCGACTCGTCCAGATCAGTTTGAATAGTTTGAAAGGAGTTCGGTTTAAATCTTAAAAATATGCCAGCGGATAACCCACACCACACGGTTCATTTTATTGAATGGATGGTTAAGGGGTTACATACGTTTCTCCGCTCAAAAACGGAGCGTTTTTCAAGATTTTTATTCGCTACGATATTAAATTAATATAAAAAAAGGAAAATATACATTGTGTAAAGTATTCCTTGACGAATACAAAACTTTATTGGCAATTGAAGAAAAACAATTATAAAGTATACATTTCGCCCATCTCCGGAAACCTCTCTTCAAGAACGTCCTGGGCGGTACCAGGAATATCTCTGGTAGGTTTCATTTGAAACAAAAAAAAAAAAAAACTGTTAAAGTAGATAGATAAAACTAGTCCCTATCATAGGCGTTTTCAAAAATTTTCATTTTTAACAAAATGGCAGCTTTTTGAACGTACGAGGCTATTTTTGACTAAAAAACGAGTCACATTTTTATTTATAACAAATCTAAAAATTAAGATATCAAAAAAATCCTACGTAGGAGACGAGATAATGGTATTAACAATATCCGTGCGAAATGGCATACAAATCGATCGAGTGGTTCAAGAGATATTTCTGGTACCGACTCGGAAAACACTGTTTCGAGAAAAACGCAAACGAAATGCAAAATCTGTAGTGTGTCTTGCCTGCGTGGCTTCGAAAGCAAAACTGAAAATGTGCTCGAGTAGTGCCTTCTGGAATATTCTGAATTCTAATATTATTATACGAGGTTTAAATCTATTGCTAAGCAGGTATAAATATTTGCGAGGGCACTGACCCGTCATTAGAGAAGGTAGGAAAGCAGAGCAGGCACGCAGCTGCTCATGTCCCTAATGAGCGCTCCGCCCGGTCCGACGTCCAACGGTCATAACTTTCTTAATAATTGGAATTTTTGAAAAATTCTTTCGGCATTTGAATTGCAAAAGAATATAGAATTTTTTCATGCAAAAAAAAAATCGATTTTTTTGAGCGGAGAAACGTATGTAACCCCTTAAATATATTCAGTAGCGTCTCTTTTAAATTAACTTGCCATCATGCGGAACAATATTATTCATAATTAAAACCATTAAGGCGAAATACCATGTACGCCACTGGCAATTGTTCTAGAGCATAGTTAACGAAGGAACTGTACAAATAATATTCTTATGGGTTAAATACACGCACCAGCTGTATTCAAGAACTTTGTACAAAATTTTCTACAAAATTGGCCCACTGTTCGGCTAATGACTGTTTCAAATTATGTTTTCGATTACATTAGACGATTACGTTCGCCATAAAAATTAAAAATCATTTATAAGTTGTATAAATCGTCAACTGATTTGCAAACAAAATTAGTATAATGAAGTAAAGTTATTCAGATTTACGATGATTTCACAAAGTTATAGTGAATGCCGCAAATCGCGGTCCTGACGTTCGGCATGATTTGACAGTTGACTTTCTCGCTAAGACAAAGCCAAAAAAATTTATATATAAATAATAAGTATTTCCCTTGCTTAGATAAACGACTGAAGAATGGTGGGTATCTTGTCCTTTTCCACAGTATACACAATTAAAAAGTTTAACTACTATACTCTGAAACTATGAAAACGGTAGGATTGAGAGTTTTTCTCTTTAAAATACATATGAATCGCTCAAAAACCAACGCCGTCAAGTACAGCAAATAAAAATTTTGAAAAATCAAGTTTTTAAATACATTGTTCATACAAATTATTCTATAGCATATTCAGAAGCTTTAGAAAAAAGGTCTTTCTAAACCGGAAAAAACAAAGAAAAATTAATCGATTTCTAAACGAGTCGTACATTTATTTTTCGTCTGCATCCAATGAAATAAAATTGATGGGAATCTTGTAGGTCTTATCTTTACCATCAATATTTATAGTAAAAAAAGAAGAAATATACAGGTTTCAGAGCGTGTACAATGTATATAAAAATTGTATCAAGAAACTGTTTGATATCGTGTGACAAAATTCAAGTTAGTTTAAACGATTTGTTCTTTTCGTCAAAAATATTAAGGTTTAATTCTTGACTTTTAACAGTCCTAATGAACGACACCTGACACGCATATGTACATATATATTTGTTGCAGAGTTCCAATTGAATTCACGATAAGAAAACTCTCAAGATCAACATCAATCCCAATGGATAAGATGCGAAGTCAAACTAAAGTTCCCAATGAAGGGTTTATGAGAATTTATTGCATACAAAAATATGCTAAAAATATAAATAAAATGTTTAAAATAAAATGTTAAAGTAAAAAAACCTATTAACAATTTATAATTGTGTATTGATATCTTAATAAATAAATAAATAGATAAAAAAAAAACATATTCGTATACGGTATATGTGATACGCATACGCTTTTTAAAAAAGAAAATTGTTGATTATACCATCTGCATGCTAATATAGGGAAACATTGTGCGGTTTTCTTGCATATGCAGCTTAAGATTTGAACACATATCAAGATGATTAACACAAATTTTAACAAGAAATAATAAAAAACTCTAAATATTGCAAAAGTGATAAAAAGTATTTAGTATTTTTCTTTTATTTTTAAAAATGCCTTCACGTCTTTGATCTATCATCAAAAATGCCAAAATGGTACCACTGTCCTAATAGAGAACCACTTTCGGTTAAGAATGTCTGTTAATGGTCGTTATTACTAAATGCGATAGCTACAGCAATAACGGGTTTAGATGTGTGCGCGCATTTTTTATGTTTAGTAAGGCGAAAAATTGTGATGGATTTTTTTTTAATGAGTAAGTTAACATATGAAAAGCTTTCAACAAAGGTGTATATGATTTGTTTGCTCTGCCATACAAGGGCAGAGCACTATTACGCACTTAAAATCTCTGGGAGTTTATCTGAAAATCTTGCATTGTTTTGCCACGAATCCAGAGGCCAAAATACTTGTCTGGGCAACTGTCAAACAATAAAAAGCAAGTTATTTTGCATATAACTGTGCAAACCACATCAGATACAGTTTTGTGGAAATTTAAATCAATTCCGATTAATTCCATTTTTTTTGTGAGACAATCAAATACATATGTAAGCAAAAAAAACAGCTGATACTAAAAACTATGACAGAACTTTTATCGTAACCTGAGTCCAAACCTGGGGCAACTCTGCGCATAATTAGAGCGCACGAAAACACAAAGTGTGGCATTAGTTAACAACAGACGAAAAGTGTGTTTTATGTTAGCGCATGACATCCTAAAGCAGACAGCGAACAAACATAGATATGTTATCGTTTTATGAATATTACTGGAAGTCAATGTGATATTACCAAAAATTGGTTTCTATCATACTCCATCAAACTGAAGTATGTTCCACTTGAAACCATGGTCCCGAACCCCTAAAGTGCAAATATTCCTAGATACTATATTTAAGCATAATGTGGCAAGGGCATCCTGTTCCGATCACAATTTGTTTTTGTGCATAAGCATATTTCCCACTCTGGTGGGTGTGACTACACTGACATATGATGCCAAAGCATGTGTTAAGTTTTTAGTAAAATGGAACAGAAAGAGAAAAAAACATGTTTGAACTAAGTGGCTATTTCGTTTCATGTGTGGCATCCAATATTTAATGGGGAGGCTAGATTATTAGTGTAATTAAACTTGTTGTATTCGAGGCAACCACTCGTCTTATATGATTTTTGTTCCCTGAAAAAAATGAATGTCTTTCGGGCGCGGTTGTGATTGACCGCCAAACCATCCGTTTTGAAAGCCAATACATTACCACTTGACCCACGGTCACACACGGCATGCATATACATACATACACTGCGGGCCCAAAGTTTGAAGCCTTCCTAGCCAATTGACTTCATTCATGCGTGGGAATTGAATTTTATTGTTTACATTGGATTTTTTTATATAATTTTCTACCTGACCAATACACA
This sequence comes from Volucella bombylans, assembly GCA_949129095.1. Classification (NCBI taxonomy): domain Eukaryota; kingdom Metazoa; phylum Arthropoda; class Insecta; order Diptera; family Syrphidae; genus Volucella; species Volucella bombylans. Next base: position 198,706,221 of record OX422142.1, read on the forward strand.
ACACCCACGTTTTTGTATAGTGGGCGTGCGAAAAATCACGTGGTTTATTCGTGGTTTATTGAGAACTGTTTAGGGTTTTCATAATTATTAAATTGTATGTCATTTGGTTGTTGATTCAGCGCTCCTTACATCAAAAGGGTTGTCTAATCCCAAAATTTGTCGACCTGTTAGGGCTTACAACCACATAGTGGGTGGCCGTGGCTCTAGTGGTAGTGAACTGGCTTCCCAATCGGTAAGTTCACTGTTCGCATACCAGCCGCGTCCAAAAGACATTAATTTTTGTAATCAACTGAAATCAAGTAAGATGAGTAGTTGACTAGGAAACTAGATACAACAAGCCAACTTCCAACCATTGAGCCCAAACATATTTCTTCTCTCTCTGTCCAATTTTCCAAAAAAACTTAACACATGCTGAGGCACTATAAGTGTATTCATATCCACTTGAATGTTAAGTTCTTTAAAAAAAAAAACTGGCACACTTTGAAATCATAAGAATTTATTTGAGATTCTGCACGTAAAAAAAACGTTAAAAATGGGAAAAGCCGCAGAAACTATTATTGAGAAACGATACGATGGAAGTTCGTTAGCAGTTAAAGGACGATCAGGAGGTCTTAGATCTACAACCAAAATCGAGGAATGGCTAATAGTCACAAGAAGAAAAGGAAGTAGACGAAAAACAGAACCCGAAATACGCGCCGACATAAGTCATACACGCAATAATTCGCTGTCCTTGACAACGGGGCCCCCGCCGAATTACCAAGTCTTCGCCCTTTAATGACGTTGTCTAATAATGAACGGGGGCAGAGCAAAGTACTGGTCTTATCGTAATCATCTTCAGATGACGCTACCGAAGGTTGCTACGATTCGATCAGTCACAAGTTGCCGGTCATAGGTCTTGTCGGCGGCTGGACCACCGGTAGTCCCTACCAGGACTTAAATCACGGTACCATGGGAGCCAGGAGCCCCCCGGATGACGGTCCGGGCCTGTGTCATGGTGGCTGTGGTTTAAACCCAAAATCGCGGGAAGGGTCTTCCTTTGTTTGACCCAATATAGGGTTGCAATAAGTACTGGGTGCTGCGACCCTAAGAGCAGTAAGAGGTTTTAGGTCGGCCTCGACTCATAGTTGTGCCGGCAACACAGTTCCGAATTGGTATCTTAAGAAGGCGGCAGAGCGATGGCAAGGCGTATCCTTGCTCCTTGGGCATCCCATAAACATAAGTCATCATGACAGGTGGTTTACGTTAAAAATCGGACACTATGTCCTTGACAACGGTCAAACGAATATTAAGACATACTATTCGAATTGCTGTTCGAAAACTCCTGCTGCGAGCACAAAACAAGCAGAAGACGTTAGAAGGGCCAAAAAGCGTAAAGACTGGACAGAAGAACAACCCAAGAAAGATTTATGGAGCGATGAATCCCAGTTCCAGGTATTTGACACAAAACGGAGAGTTTTCCTTCAACGCAGCGCTGAACAAAAGCTACCAGACTGTGAGGTTCTTACCGTCAATAATGGAGACGGCTCTATTATTGTCTGCGGATGTTCCTGAGTGTGGAAGATCTGTTTCGAGTTATAAGAGAAATCAATAATGAGGCATACAAAAATTGCATTCGAAGAAAAAGCTGTGGTGACCTCTGCACTAAGATTAGTTTCGTATTTCAGCATAAGAAGAAAGCATAAGAAACGACCCAAAACACACGTCAAAAATTTTTCAAGACTACGTGTAACAGAGGGCAGATGAAAAAATCTTACGAGTCATGGTATGGCTGTTGGATTGCTGGAGCAATATATGAGTACCGCAGGCAACAATTCAAAAATTGATAGGTAGAATGCCAAGAATAGGAAAAAAAAGGAATCGAATGTAAAGGTGGCTTTTTCGAGGAAAAATCGGTTATTTAATTTTTTCTTCATTTTAATAAATTCCTTTATATTTTAATTTAGTTCTTCAAATTAAAAATAACAACATACTCGTACTTGTACATAGAATAAGTATTACGAATTTTCAAGTAGACATCCTTTAAGAGAATAGACTTAGATTTGAGGCATAGCAACATATGTCTAGCGTTTTAATTTAGCCAGTTAAAATATTCATTTTGTATAAATTAAATGCACCAACAGATCTGCATGTGTACGTCTATAAATATATGGCTATATCATAGATACATTCACATTTGTTAATAAAAAAGATTTATTGATTGTGGACAAAATTTAGCTAAAATATGTTTACCCTAAATTTAACGCAACGCCAAACACATAAATAGTCTAAGGCATCAGGCTCTGTAGGCAATAGTCTACATTTTTAATGTGGCCCTGACGATTTGCCTTTCAATGCCTCCTCATTTCTTTATTCTTATGATTCGCACATTTAAATAATATTTAATAAGTATGTAAATGAAGTTTCGAAAAATTGTCGCCTATACAAAGTTTCATAAAGTTAACAATTTCAACTTTGATTTTGTTAGCTAAAGCATGAGCTCATTAGCTGTGAAATGGATTCATTTAATGCCGGAACAATTAAAACTGTGCCGCGTCGACGCAGACCTCGTGCGGTCGGTGAGGTTTACATAACTTTGCCATCGAGTAGTATTTATTTAAATTGTGAAGTCAGAGAAGATAATGTAATAAATGACCCTATATACCAAAATACTGAAATCGAACAGCTCAACCGTAAATTTAACCGACAGCGTGATAAATTTTCTGCATTCCGAACGGACGTTCATCTAGCTAATGAAACTGATACAACTTTGGTTACATTTGTAGGTTGGTGTGGATTTTCATATGAATGCGTATTATTTACGCTAACTCAAGCTTGTTCTTATTAAATAACTATTTTCCTTTTAATTTTATTTAAGATGATGTTGATCATTTCTATGAGCCTTTATTTGTTCATGGTAATAAATACAAAGATCGTGTAAGTGAAGTTGGAAGTGCTAGTACGCCCAAGAACCATACAAGTTCGCACTATGTTAATAGTAATTTGCATTTACCAGATGACTACGATTCATTTGATACTGATGATGATGTATACGAGGATGAAAATGGGTCTGTAAAAAAGGTAGACATTGGAAATAAATTGTATTTCATTTGATTTTTTTTTATATAACATACATATTTATTTTATTTTCTAATTTAGAATGATATTGATGTTGATATATCAAAAGTAAAGCTGCCAAATCCACCACCGTCAAAGAACCAGGTTTATGAATTTGTTAAAAGAGTCAAAAATTTTATGTCATACAAAAAATCACCGAGCGATCCGAATAAAAGTTTTGCCGACTCCATTCAAGCTAAAATGTATGAAAATACTCAATTCCAAGTAGAGGGTAATGAATACCAGAGCACTCTGAAACCAACTAGAAGGGCCCCAGACAAACCTAAAACTCCCAAGGCTAGAAGTAAGAAAATCATTGATAGGGCAATTAATAAACCGGTCACGCACGATGACAATATTTACGAGAATACAGACTTTCATAACCAAAATATGAAAGCAACTAGTCAACTAAGCCCTGGAAATGTGGTTCAATTGAGCACTTCAGAAAAAAATCTCATTGCTGCAAACGATATTGCAGTTAGATCTAAATCCAAGACTGGAAAAAGCTTTAAATCAAGGTTAAAGAGCCTCGGAGCAGTAGGATTTGATAATAAGCAATTATCGACATTGACAACGGCAAGAAGTACCTTCTACATATCAGAGATAACGTCCAATGAGCAAGACTCTGGGATTTTTGAAAAAACATCTTCAGGAGATATCACCTTGAATAAAGCAGAATTAGAACCGACAACGGAACATAGACCAATCACAACTATTCGTAAAAACAAAAAAGAAACGAACTCTACTTTATCGAGCTCTTATCGAAGACGGACAACCATTGGTATGCGACCTAATGATCCACCACCTCCACCTCCATTGCAATCCGAAGAGAGTAAAAGAGGTAAACAGCGACCTTCCACAACTTCTTGGTATGCAGAATGTGGGGTATTCAAGGTAGATAATAACATGAACATCGATGATGGAAATTCTGAAAAGCAAGCTTTAAACTCAAACAAAAATATTTCGAGTACATCATGGTATGCCGAAGCTGGTTTGTACCAAACCAGCGGAATCTCAGTAGCAAGCTCAAGTGGTAGTTCTGGTGTTTCAACTGCAAACGAAGGTATTCCAGGAGATGATTCTGCACATCATGTATTTCTCAACGAACCACTATATCAGATCTACAATGCAGAAAAATTAGAGGTAAGAAAAGACTACAAAGTGCATATCTGTAAATTCATTACAGGGCTGTTATTGATTTTTCACAATTATTGCTTTTTTTATACAAACACGAGTACAGTAAAGAGTTGAGAGGGAGTTTCTTATTTTTATTTTATTATATGTAATAGTATAAACATTTTAGATGAACATAGGGTTTATGTTTGGAAAAAGAAACTGATCCTCTATTTTTTTTTTTTTTTCAATTATCTTCTACTAAAGAGCTCTCTAAAACTCTTTTCAAAAAAACATACTACTATTTTATGTATAGACTATCTATTTTATGTAAAGGCTATACACAATGCAGTAAATATACCCATAGCCCGGAAACGTCACCACTTGTTTTCCCTAAAACTCCTCATCGTAAGTGCAAAATAAATGCACACTCAGGTGCTTACCAAAAGCGTCGTCCCCCGTCACGGCACCAACAAGCAGTCTACAATCTTTCCAATTAAGAGACAGAAGGTAAGTCGCTGACCTTTTAGAGACGAAACCAAACTGACAATGGAAGCCGTAACCGATGTCAGTACTAACGCAAGTTTGAGTCCTTAGAAACTCTGCTCTGAGGCTTGCCTAGAAAGTTCCTCGGCGATCCCATACTTCGTGATTCCATTGAGACGTGGACCCAGGGTTACATAATAATTTCGAATATTTTTAACTCTTTCCGATATTCACTTTTCGCTTGAAACAAATTTTCTGAAACTTGGTAATCGGGAGGAAATTTTTCATTTTATTTTTTTTTTTCCTGCACACAGACTGATGATCAGTTCCAAAACAAAGATAATACATTACAGTCTGACATCTCAAAAGTCGTTTGACGCTGAAGTTTTTTTTCATGCACCTGAGTGTCAAAGGTTTAAATTGTTGAGCTGCTTCTGTAGCACCATCCCTTCCGCTAATACTTTTTCTAGCAATCTCAACTGCAGCGAAAAGTGTTTTCAAATTGAAAGCGTCAAAGGATTTAAATACTTGGGGCTAATAATTGACTCTAGACTGTGATTTAATAATCACATTGATAACTTAAGGCAATATTTTCGCATGACGCTTAGAAGTTTCTTTTTTCTGAAGAATGCCTGCTCATTGAACCTTCTGAAGATAATTTATTTTGGAGCTTTCCAATCTAAGCTACAATACGGCATTACTTGTTAGGAGGGGGCGTGTTTTAACAGAATCTAACCACTTCTCATTTTACAGAAATTTATTGTAAGAAAAATCTGCGGGAAAAATCGCTTACATTATAGCTTTCCATTATTTTACGATTTGAACATTCTTCCCGTAATTTAAATTTTAGAGTTAATTTAAATATTAGAAGTCTTGAAAATTACTTGTTACTCTTAGTTCTATCAAAATATTATTGAAGCATGCAAGATATTGGCTTCTAGCCCGTGATATTAAACGTTTAGAGTCCATCGTTAATTCTCATTCGTAGTCTGATGTTGATGTTTTTGATGATTTGGTGTTTCGTTCTTTACTATTTCTGATTAAGAAATATAAAATGTCTCATATTTTTCTCTAGTTAATATTATTTGTTGTTTAATTATGCTAAGTATATTTTGAAGTATTGTAACTACATATATTCTACTGAAAATAAACTTTTATACTACTACTACTACTACTATAATATTTGTCTTCTGTTTCTAAATTTAAATACAACTGGCAGAAGTTCAGTCGGCATTTCAGAAATACGAAGCAACAACAAAAATATTCGTAGTATTAACTCATAAATATTTAAACAAGCTAAACCGGAATTACAATATAAATATGATAGTATTACCCCTACAATAAAGTAGTAAGAACCATAATGTGCATTTGTAACTTATCACCTGGATATCAGGTGTTTTTTGTTCTTGTTAAGTGAGGAAGATATACTACGACGTATTTTATTCCATATATATTATCTTTACTCCATGTTGCCCAAGATGTATTGTATCAAACATACATATATCGGGCGGCCTTCGACTGCACATGCAAGTGCTCAGAGAAGTGCTATGTAGCGTGTTGTCCATTGCAAACTTATTTTTTAAAAGTATTTTTATTTTTAAAATTCATGATACTTAAAAGATTAACAAAAAATTGTTAACACTTAGCTTAACTAATCTTATTGTAACATCCAGCCAACTTTGGCTGATCGACTCGAACCGCTCAGCCTACTTCCTTAGAAAAACGTCTCAAATCCGCCGACATTTTCTTTACCAATCAGCTCTCAACCGGAAACATTGACTATCCCACACTGATGCCCTAGCTTTTGTTCAATACTAGCCCACGAAATTTAAGGTCAGTGCCTCTTTTTCACCGAATGACATTTAACGATCTGTGTCGCATGTAACATGAAGCGTATAGAATGCGCTACTTTTTTTATTTCCATTTCCATATCAGTAACGATATCACCACTCACATCTTTCGACCCTAAAACTCCTCGTCATTTATTTAGGAGTTCTGGACGATCATTTGCAGTGTTCTGTATAGCTCGAACTTGTACTCGGAATCATTGTTTGTTTAAGAAAAATGTTTAGGCGTTGTATTTAGGTATTACAATATGTTTAGCAACATATTTAAGACATTTCTCGACGAGACAAAGACCTAACGCGCCATGTTAAAAATATCCTAATTACTTTCTAATGTACAATAGGAAATTGTTTATAACTTTAGACCAAAAATATGATAAAAGGAAACTCCTCAGATCTAAATATTTTTCCTTAATTACGTATAATCTAAAATGTTAAGAAATTATTTGAATAACACTACACACTTTATTGCTCTTTACAGTCAATATCTCGTGATTTGGAAGAGCATGAATCTGCTGATGGTTATGAAGAAATAGGTTTGAACGGACACCGAAACGGGAATGAACAAATAAAACCAACAAGACCTTCAGCACTGCAATTAGTTGGACCCAGATCAGGTCCGTCGCGAACGCTTTGGAGTGAAATACCAGAGGTCATATCTTCAGAGATATTGCGTACGTATTGCTGTAGTGTGATAACAATTTTCTTCATAAATACACGCATATATATGTTTATTTTTTTTCATATTAATTTTAATCTATAGCTACATTGACACCACGAGAGCGAAGCCTTCAAGAAGCAAAGTTTGAGATAATAACATCTGAAGCAAGTTACCTCAAATCTCTTAATCTCCTTCGAAGTCATTTTATGAATCATCAAACTTTTCACGATACAGCGATTATCAGCTCTCGAGATCGTAAAACACTATTTTCATACATCGCCCCAGTTCATGAGTGCTCCGAAAAGTTACTAAGTCAACTTGAAAGCTGTTGGCAAGATAATATTATGCTTTTAGGTTTAAGTAAACGTATTTATCAATGTGCGGAGAAACACTTTCACGTTTATGTATCTTATTGCGAACATCAGGGCAAAATGGATCGTACTTTACGAAAACTTAAGGAAGCTAAAAGTACCTTTAGTCAGAAATTAGATTTACTTGAGGCGGATCCAGTGTGCTGTGGCTTGACGTTACATTCATTTCTTATGCTTCCAATGCAAAGAATAACACGTTTGCCACTACTTATTGATGCCGTATTCAGTAAGGTTCACCACAATGATGACGAGTACGAGAACTGGAAATTGACTTTAGCCATTTTGAATAAAATCGTAGCTCAGTGTAATGACGCAGCAAATCGTTGCGAACAATCTTATGAAATCGAACGAATCTCAAGACAGTTGGAGTTTCCCTCTCATATAAGAGCGCTAGCCATAGCACCAGCAGGAGTTAGTGCTGTTGGTTCAAAGCCACGTTTTCTAGTTAAAAAAGGCGAACTCGTGCATTTAATCTGGCGCGGTGACGATGCTAAACTGACTTTCGGAAAAAAGTTTGCCAAATCAAGTATTTATGCATTTTTGTTTTCGGATTTGATGGTCCTAACTAAGCGAAAGGGTGAAGAACAATTTACAGTATTTGATTATTGTCCGCGAAATATGTTGACTATTTCATCAGGAGATGCTATACCACAATTGCCAACCAAAGACACCAGTCAAACTAGCAAAAACCTAATTTTGATGACACTTCTTGAAAATTACGAGAAAAAGACTGTTGAGCTTGTAAGAATTATACAAATATTTGCAATCTCATTTTTCTGATATATATAAAATTAAATTAGGTTCTTTCCTGTCCTTCTGTATCGGAACTAGAACGGTGGCTTCAGGCTACTAGGCCTCCCAAAGCTGAAACTCCTGGAGAAAAACTCTACGAACAATGGGACTGTCCACAAGTGATTGCCAAACATGAATATGTCGCAAATGAACCAGATCTTTTGAGTTTAGAGGTTGGAGACGTTGTCAATGTGTCCCGAAAACTCCCAGATGGTAAGTTTAATGAAAAAATTTTGTGTAGACATAAATCATTCGTATTTATGTGCATGTGTGTTATTTTTTTTAATTTTAGGTTGGTTTAGTGGTGAACGAATACGAGATGGAGCTATTGGTTGGTTTCCAGGAACTTTCACCGAAGAAGTTAATTCCGCTCACGTCCGAGCGAGGAATCTTAAGCAAAGATATCGTTTGCTTACCTTTACTGCCACTTATTTAGAACTGCAAAAGCGTAAATAAATGCTTTTATTTGTTTATAGATTCATGTAAATAAAAAATTCATTTGTATATATGTAAATATACGAACATATGTAGATAATAATGTACAAAGTAAACTGCAATTCGTAATTTAAAAAAAAATGTGATAGATTCAATGTAGAATGTATGATAAATATATTTTAATTAATGTCAAGTAAAATAAACTCAAAAAAATTGTATTATGTATATGTACATTTATTCATTTGTAACAGCCTTTAATTTGAGTTGGGTTTATTAAAATCAGTGAGCTAAATGATTATTCCTTGGCGTAAATGTTGTATCATGCTAGGCAAGGGTTTTTTCAATATTTCTTTTATGGAAACACCGCCCCTGGACCTTTGTGGAGAGCATGAACCAACTCCTTTTACAGATCTGGTCAGAAGAGTGTATTCCTGATGAATGGAATCTCAGCACTGTATGCCCGATCCACAAAAAAGGGGACCCTCTCAACTGCACCAACTATAGAGGTATAAATCCCCTCAACATCGCATACAAGATGTTATGTGGCATATATCCTTCAGGAAAGTCCACAATCAGGCAAATCTTCACACAGCGGCAGATCCTGGAAAAAACTCAAGAAATCCAAACCGATACCCACAACCTTTTATAGAGACGAGCTATACAGAGCCATGTTTTTTTCCAAGGGGTTACTAGTACCCTTAAAATGTTTCTACACAGCGCCGGCGAAGGAAACATAAGGAGGAAGAAAAGAGAGGTACGGATTGGTCTTAGATGTTTGCAAGTTATAACGACTAAGGAATAGCGAGCTCAGCAGGGTATTCCATAAGCCAGTTCTACGGCTTAGGAATGAGTTACGATATTTTAGATTACGTCCGAAAGTAGGTTTGACGGTATACTGATGAGCATTCATAGTGAGACGTGTATTACGGTTAAAAGTTTGAAGGAGCGAAATACTACTGGCGATTTCGGTAGAGCACTGGTGGTGAAAATGGCGATGGAAGAAGGTGAGGCAAGAGGCGTTAGGTCGGTGTTCAAGCGCGTCAGTTAACTTTGCAATATTGACGTCACCTACTAGTTTTAGCGCACAGTTTTGTATCATATTTACCAGGTGCAGAGATGTTCTAGGAGTACCTAACCAGATGCCAGATGTGGGCATTGCACTCCAATTGTAGGCGAATGAATGCCTGTTATATTGAGGCCAGATCAGAGGGAAACCTACGCATTACGCACCATTTTTCACATGGTCATTCCAAAGTAAATTGTCATCAACATACATACCAAGAATTGGAAGTTTCTCGGCTTCATTCATGAGTAGGTAGATAGATAAATGTCTTGGTTTGGAATTCCTGCCAAACTAGTCCGTTTGTGCAGAATGAAGATGGATAACGCTCCGTCAAGGTCGGCAACGACTTAACCGAGATATTTGATGTCAAAAAAGGTTTAAGACAAGGTGAAGCTCTATAATCTGACTTATTTAATATCATACTTGAAAGTGTGCTTGCGCTAGTATTAAAACGGAAACTTCCAAAATATGCTAAGCAGTAAATAAGGGCAAAACCAAGTATTGTATATGCTGTCAACAAGAAGGGACACAGAATTGGATAGAACGTCATAGTCGACAGCTATAAATTGTAAGGAACTTTGTCTACCGTGCAATTGCTTTGCAATATTGGCCTTACCTCAGCAATTGCTTTGCAGTATTGGCGTTACCTCGGCAATTGCTGTTTCTTTGGGCTAAGAATGCAATTGTGTAGTAAGGCTCTATCACGAAAAACTGAGGAGACTCTATATAAGACCCTGATCATCCCAGTCCTACTTTATGGTCCTGGAGTATAGACTCTATAGAAAGAAACTCTATCCTCAGTGGTTATGAGAAAAAACTTTCGAAAAATATGCGAACCCGTTCGCATTGACGGGCTTTGGAAAAGAAGATTCAATAACGAATTATACGAGTTGTGCAGCGTTATCAACTACGCTTCAGTCGCCCGTGATGGCCAGGGCATGTAGCGGGAATGGACATCAACGCTCCGGGCCGAAAAGTCTTCGAATCAAACCCGGAGGGACAACGTAACACACAACACAAATAGGAGGATATCTCAACCGACTTGGAGTGCGCAACTGAAAGCCGTTAGATAAACACTCTGCTAACTGGAGAGGTTTGTCAATTGAGGCCCAGTTTCACCCCGAACAGTAGGGCCACCTAAGTAAGTAAGTATTTCAAGAATATACTGTAGAGTCTGTGAGATTTAAACTATACCATAAACGTACATTTAACAACAAGATATAAATTCAAATTAACAAAACTATAATAGAGTGAAGAGAATAATACAGAAAATTAAAGTACAAGTGATTAGTAATATTAATATTTATGTTACATTTCATGATTCATATTCGCATATTCCAAAAAGTATAGTTAAACTACAACAGTTGGTTTGACTTTTTAGGAAACGCTGTAACTCACTTCTAAATCGACTCGTGCCATTCAACTCTCTCAGGTAACGCGGTAGTAAATTCCACATCCGGAACCCAACAATAAAAAATTCTTTTTCAGACGTTAGACAGGAGAATTGCGGGAGAATTAAACAAGCAGATCTGTTGGACGCGGAAAATTGTATTTCACTGTATAGCTATAGATACATGGGTTGCATTGTTTTTATAATGCAATAAAACATAACGAGAGTACGAAATTTAATGTAGCTCTAAAAGGACATACACAGAATATTTGCCAACCATAAATAAGTACAGGAACAACTAGTACTTTAGTAAGAGTTAACCTTGTCTTAGGTGGTGTAAACTTCTGCGCAGTCTATAGAATTCGAAGAAAACCATATTCCATGTGAGTGTACCATTGAATATCATGACTAGATTTTTCGAAGACTCAACAAATTATATTGCTGAACTGTTTAATGCAATTGGTGGAAAATAGCATAGCTCTGGTTTTTTTTTTAAATGTACACTTGCTTGGATTAACTGTTAGGCTATATTGCAACAACCAGCTGGAGATCGTTTCAAGATCTTCATTGAAGTCATTAGCGCAGTTTTCGTTCGGAAGAAATTCTGATAAGACTCCCTCCAGAGGCAGTTTGTTTTCTTTGTGTTAGATAAGAGCACCTTTACGGCAAATGGAGACATATTAGGACTATGACGTAACTTATCAATGAGAGTGGAATGGTTGATATAAAGGGTCCGCCATCTAACATTTTTATTTTCAACTAGTGCTTATTTCGTAAATGGTAATACTTAGCTCATGTCTGATTTGACAGATAATTAGTTTTATCCTTCCGCTGAACGAATATGGTTGTGTATACGCTTGAACAACGCTGGGAAATATTGCGACATTACTTTGAAAATCATGGTAATGTTGCAAAATGTGTGCGAAAATTGCGTAGAAGAGAAGCACCGTCAGCTCCGTATGTTCGTTATCTTGTGAAAAAAGTGAAAGAAACTGGCATCCTCATCGATAAACCAAAGCGTGAAAAGCCAAAAACAGTGCGTACACCCGAGAATATTGCTGCTGTGGCAGAAAGTGTGCGTGAAGCGCCATCAACATCAATTCACCGTCGTTCTCAACAATTGAACATTTCGGAGACATCATTGAGACGAATTTTGCATAAAGACCTTGGTATGACGCCATACAAAGTCCAATTGGTTCAGGAGTTGAAGCCAACTGACCATCCAATGCGTTTTCGCTGCGCTAAGTGGGCCTGCGATCGACTTAGAGAAGATGCCGATTTTGCCAAAAAAATCATCTTTTCAGATGAAGCTCATTTTGATCTTGGCCGGTATGTAAACAAGCAAAATTGTCGCATTTGGGGCACAGAAAACCCGCACGCATACATTGAAAAGCCGATACACCCAAAACGAGTCACTGTTTGGTGCGGATTTTGGTCCAGAGGCATAATTGGGCCATTTTTCTTCGAAAATGAGCAAGGAGTGGTCGCCCTGTTTTTGACGATCGCATTATCAGCCGCAGAGCTGATGTCGTTTGGCCACCTCGGAGCTGCGATTTGACACCTTTGGACTATTATTTGTGGGGTGCCGTAAAAGATAAGTGTTACGCCGACAAGCCAGAGACAATTGACGCTTTAAAGGACAATATTCGTGAAGCCATTGGTGAAATACAGCTGCACACAATCGATAATGTGCTTAAAAATTGGACCGATCGTATAGGCTACTGCATGGCCAGCCGAGGCAGCCATTTGAATGAAATTATTTCCCATTATTAACCGGAAGGATTGTACTTTTAAATAAAAAAAGAAATTTGAAAAAATATTCAGTAGTTTTTTTATATAGCATTTTCAAAAAAAAAAAACGTTAGATGGCGGACCCTTTACTAGTACGTAGGCCTAAATACATCACTTGATGAATATTTGGAATCCTATCCGCGTTTTGTATTCTAGTAAAGAAAGATGGTGTGTCTTTTGAGACAGCAGAACTCCAGTAGCTGTAACCTTCATATATTTCTGAAGTTATCCGATTAAGTTCGTTGCAATTGCTGTCATGTGAACAGATTAATTTTTATTTACCAATCCTCAATTAAACTTTTAAAATCATGTGTCCCTTTAACAGATGCACCATAAAAACAAAACACTCACATTTTTACAAATGCGTATCTTTCACGAAATCCAACTCAACTTTCAGTGGAAGATATTGGTTGACGTTGATGCAATTTACAAAACAAAACTTGAGACCAAAATTGTTAAAAATCTGTTTTTTGTAGGTTTTCAGAAAACGTGAACAGTATTTGAAGGAAGGCGTTCACACGTGCCTTAGACAGTCTCACACAGTTTTGCTACAAAAAAAGAAGTCGATAATATAACGGTACGTAAAGGTAAGATGGCTTGCTGCCCACATGATACCTGACAACAAACATTAACCGAACTGACAAACAAAAAATATCGTTATAAACCCTACAAATTGGATGAACATGTAATGAACCAAGCTCTCATGTTTGTACATTAACGATACGTTCATAAATTAAATCATAAACTGCCTCTTCAATTTTTATTGCAAATATGTGAATTCCTAGAGTAATAGTACGTTTACATCGACCCGAAATTCAGCATTTCGGTCAAATTCAACATTTGGAACGAAATGTTGCATACAATTTCCAGCATTTCGAAATGTTGAATTTCAGTGAAATGCTGCATTTCGTCTCTGCATTTAGAAGGTTGTCAAATCGAACAAACCTTTTTAATTATTCCGCACGTCATTCAGCGCTTACAAAAACAAATTTGAAAGAAGTCAGCTGTTCCAGTATTTACAATCATTAACGACTTGTGCCTCAACCAAATGGACCAAAAAAATATATAAGAAAAGGAGGAAGTGGGAAGACCCTGACGAGGAGTTTATTGTTGAACTCTGGGAAGAAAGTATTGTTGGGCTCCGGGGAACAAAAAAATAAATGTAACTCTTGTTTAAAAATAAAGGGTGGAGTTTCCACCGGAGGAAATTAAAACAAATTACGAATCTGTAGCTGACAGTAGCTGTCATATAAATGTTTTGCGTTCAATGTAAACGGTGAAACGAAATTCCGAAATTTCATTTCGAAATGTTAAATTTCGGGTAGATGTAAACGTACTATAACATCGATTCGTGACAAGAATGTTATCCCCCCCGACAACAGATGTCGCAGGAAAAAATTATGGCAACATAATTTCATGTAACGCAACGTGAAAAATGTCAAAAAGACAGCATTAATAAGATATTTGTCAAAAGGAAATAGTGTACAAACCATCATTGAAATGAGGAAAGTGCTCAAATCAATGGGAATTCACTGAAATTCTATATAAACCATAAAAAGCGAACGAACACCGTCATTGCTACCAAGTTATTTCAATTATTTAGAAGCTACTCACAATTGCCTCTTTTACTTTTTTATGTTTTTATTCGTTTTTATATTAATTTTTCGAAGAACAGCTAACTACTAAATAAAAAAATAACAAAATATGAATGCCCAATTCCATACGCCTTCTTTTGGAGATGAAGTATTTGATTTAACTGATGTGGAACCGGTACAGACCGTAAGTGATAATTTGTAATATTTAGAAGCTCTTACTAATGTCGAAATTTTGTTAGATAGAAGTCCAGAATCAAAACCGCTACAATATATTCGCAAATCAATCCGTTAGTGGTGATGAAACTAAGGATGTAAAAGTTGATCCACCCGAACCAATAAAACCTGTCTCTGCATATGCACTTTTTTTTCGTGATACGGTTAGCGCAATAAAAGCTCAGAATCCAAACACTTCATTTGAAGATATTTCGAAAATAGTTCATTCTATGTGGCAAGTATTAGATCCTACACATAAGAATGTGTACAATAAAAAAAACGAATTAGCAAAAAAGGAGTATATCAAGCAAATGGCGGCATATCGAAACTCTCAATTGCGACAAGACGATATCTCTTCAAATAGTTTTGACGAAGTTAATGCAATGCAAACTAATATTTCACAAAAGCCAGCCCAAATTGCCTCTAAACCAGCGGTGTTTACTATAAGTCGAACTGCATCCGAACAATCCGTGACATTACAAGACCAGCAGGGAGTAGTTTCGCAAAACAACATTGTTTATTGTAATAATGTAAATGCACAGTCGAAACAAGAAAACGCAACTGGTAATCAGCAACCTCAAAATGTACAACTCGTAAGTGATGCCGGCTCCGTTCAAATTTGTATAAGAGAAAATTGTAATAAACGAGCAATTATAAATCCTGATTGGGAGGATGAATACTGCAGTAATGAATGTGTGGTAATCCATTGTCGCAATGTATTCAATCAATGGGTAAAATCAAATATGGAGGGTCAAGTGTAGATAAATGGATATTTGTTGAATTACCTACTGTACTACAAAATAAATAAATTTCCTTAATCTATAATTGGGAAGATTAGTGTAGTTCAGGTAACCAGGTTTGACAATTTGCACAGTACTTGTTTAGGGATTGGCCTTTTGCCTTCTCAACATTTATCTACTCAATGCAATGTTTAGACAGGAGCCTGTGCCCGCACTGGCTCTATGGAATTTTCTAAACTTCAAGGATTAGTTCTACATATATACATACATATATATTCATATGTATAAAGTGCACAGTATTTTTTACAGCTGGCCTAATTGTATCGGAATCCGTTGTCAAAACTTATTACCTGGAGTATTACAATCTCCCATTATTATTTATCTTTTCAAATATGCTTGCGTTTTATTTATAATCGACATCGGATTTTATTTAGCTTACTTTACTTTAGGTGGTGCTGAGGTCCATAGCAAATCAGGACTTCAAATAACAACTAATCATGTATCTCAATTTATCGCGGTCTAGCGCTAATCGGATCCAGTTGAGAACATAAAGTTAGATGATTTCCCTCTTCAATTGTGAGAACCCCAAGGCAAATACTTCCTTTTCCGCGTTGTCCTTATGATATGGCCGCTCCAATGTTCATTCGCTCCAAATGTGAATCGAAGCGGTTGAGTCTAAGACATCGCCCAAAACACATGTGCAGAAAACCTGCTTGCAGCTCTGCCCGTGAAACAGATGTGCAGATTTTTTTAAAGTCAATCGCATCTGCTGCTGTCATTTTGCAGCTACTGTCACTTACATATGTGTACTGAATTGAAATCTCATTTATTTTGTAAAAAATTGTTTTCTTGTGAACTGATAAAAAATGGATATTACAAAATACAATAAAGTTCGGAAAGTGATCTTGCTTTTATGTGTTTATCAATCATACTTCAAGTTTTTGTGCTTGTGCCAGTTAGCGCTGAAGAATAAATAAAGGCGCGTATGGACTCGATTTATTTATACAGAAGATGAAAGACAATTACATGGATTTTCCAACAAATTATTTCTGGTTATAAAAACTGAAGATACAGACGAATTTAGGAAGGGTACTCGAATGGGAATAGATGAGTTCATGCTGCTAAAACAATTGGTTGAAAGAAGATTAATGAAACAAGATTTTATTCGGCAATCTATCAGTGAGGCATGCAGATTAGCAATAACATTGATGCAAGTTTGTGAACAATAAGAAAGCAATTAATTCAGTAAATAATTCAATTTCAGGTACTTGGGGCATGGTGTTGCCCGAAAAATGTTGGCCTGGTCTTTTCAATCCGGCAAATTATTTTGGAAACCTGCGAAGCTATTTGGGATGAACTGGAAGGGACTTATTTAATTTGAAAACATAATACTGACTTCATAGCAACAAACAGAAAAAATAAAGAAAAAACTAAAAAATTAAAATAACAATTATTATTTTTTAAACATAAAATTTTTAAAACAGCAGGTCAGAAAATTCTGCCATAGAAAGATTGACTGCATCCACTTGCGTTGCGAAGCCTTCAAAAAAATGTTGAGCCATGGTTTTTTTTGGCTCTGGTTCCGCAAAATCCACTTTTGCTAGGAGAATAATTTCAGACACTTCTGCTTTTGCTTCCTTCAGAAGACTTTCAATTCCATTCCCCTTCTTTATCTTTTGGGGAGTGGATGCTTCCACATTTTCTTCAAAAATATCGTAGCCGACATCGTGACAAAACGTGATGCAGATGTTGTTGGTTTCTCCGAGTATGGGAATTTTCATATCAACCCTGCAAAACCGGAGCACGATGGGAAACTTTCGATGGAGGATGAACTACATACTTGTTTCTTTTGGGAAATTACCTGAAGTGCTGTAAATACAAATTAATCTCATTGTAAATGCATATGTCTGGCTAAAATCCATTTCAAGTACTTACTTTTCATTGGCAAATTCCACATCTTTTAGAAACATCAATTGATCCATCCACTTCCATTTTTTTCTTGGAGAGATCACTCCACTTCCTGAAGGATATTTATTTATTTTTCAATTCTCTGTAGAATTTGTCTCTTAGAGTTCGCCATCTATCTTTTAATTTCTTGGCTGAAACAAAAACAAAACCCAAACATGTAGGAAAACATATATTTATTGCTGACCACATTAAGTATTTACCTGGAAGTTACATTTTTCTGGAGAGCTCCTCGAATTTGTTGTCTCGCAACATTATATTTTTGTAGTGCCGGCTCCTCTTATTATACAGAAATTCATTTTCATTTTTAAATTCAGTAATCTGTTCTTCCATTTTCAACCGATAAATAAACAATGAAACTTCAGAAATTAGTGATATCAAATTTCCTAAATATCTGTTTCTTTTTTTTTGTGTTGTGCCTACACTGTTGATTGCAGCGAATTTAGAAATAGAGATGTCTTGCAAAACAGCGCTGCATGCAGCAATTTATATGTAGCTTCGCGAATTAAAATATGTCTATTCTAATTTCACTTCACACAGAACAAGCCCAAAACACCGGCTTTACAGTGTCAGTGGCGCTGTATAGCCCATATAGTTCATTTTTATTTATTCTCTAAACTCCGCTTATGCAGCCGGGCCGAGAATCACTCGAAGAACTTTTCTTGGATCAACCTAGTGCACATTCGTCTACATTAGATAAAGTTCGTGTTTCTGTCACACGCAGTAGGACTTCAAGGGTTTTGTGCTGTGCAGAGTGACAAGAGTGGTTCTTCACTTGGCCCTACGATTGTGTCGTTGTTTGAATTTGCAGCATACTTACAGCAAGTCGTTGGTGCTGAGTATCCTTTCTTGTCGACAGCATATGCATATGTACATGGTTTTGGTCATAACCTATCTCCACCACTTCTACTGTAATGTCCCAAGACGTTACAACTATAACTCGCTGATTTCTCCCCATAAGGTCAATGCCCATGTATACTAGGAGTTGTACAGACTTTTGGAATATTATACCTTTGGTATTGGCCTGTGAGTTTGTACAATTCGTTCAAGTATGATGTTGACACTTCACCTTTCACCCTTTACTATTAATATCGTATCCCTCTTTTCGGGATTTGTATACTTGCCAGTTCATTAATTTTTTTTTTTTTTGTAGAACAACTAATATTCCTGCCTCTCTATGGCCTCGATTGCGCTTCTTTCTTTTTCTTCCTGAGAAACCGAAGTTCCTCCTATCTCCTTTGGTCATAGAGCTCCTGAGTAGTTCTCGTGCTGTTTTGCAGTGCCTTCTTGAACACTTCTTTCGCTGCATGGGCTTGTCTTCACTCCTCATCAAACCAGTGCTTTCGTTGTGGTAGCCGGGTGAAACCTAACAGATCCGATAAGGTATCTCTAATGGCTTCCTGACATTTTCGCCACTAATTTCAGCAAAAAAAAAATCAACTTAATTGCCGTATAAATTTTGACCAAAATTGTTATAGGAGTAAGTCTCATCTACTCGATCGTTATCATTTTCGCACAAAAAATTCAATTACGACAATATTGGCGAGCTGTTATAATATGAATGGACTCCAAGTGTACCTACTCGCATATTTATTTATTTATATTATACATTTGCACTTAACGAAATCAAACAAAAACATTATCAAGAGTGCTGTTTTAAAATAGGCAAAAAGATGAAGGGCAAACAGCCATATGATTAAGCACAATGCATACACTGGTCTGTATTGGAACTTCCGCGTTTTTGAAATGACGTAAAGTAGTTTATTTCTTTACAACGACTTTATTTCTTTGCAACCATCATTCATAAGATTCCTCTTCCCCGATACCAATATGTTAATGAAAAATTTTATACATACATACATTAGGCAATTATTGTAAAATGTTGCTCCGGCATTGCCTTTTAATTAATTCAACCTCGATGCTCGCCTTTCTTATCGGCTTAACGAATTTTACAAACTCTATCCAGCTATACATAATATGTACGTGCATTTCTTAATCTTAAGCAAATATTTCACAAACCCACATTGCCAACGTTGAGCAACCCATTTCGTCTGGAAATGTAAAAGGCTCATGTTGAACCTTTTGTAAGCCCCGTTCAATTTATTCCAATGTTGAACGGCCTCATTCACCTAGTTGATCAGCTCATTCCAATGCTGGAAAACCTCGTCCACCTGGTTAATCAATTTGTGTGATTTTAGCCAAAAAAGAAAACGCTCCTTGATTTCACCAACTACATTCTGGATGTGGTGATACCCTTGTTGACTAAACAATGCACCAAGTAGTTGACAGCTGTATGACATGCCCATGCATTGTCGTTGTAGACAGATGTTAACGATTTGAGTGGATGATCAGTGGAAAGTCGTTTATATTAAGGTGCCTAAAAGTTTTTTAAACACTATATTTACCTATGCACTTGAAAATTATAATTAATCTTTGAGATTTTGATAAAGATTTGGTAAAGGACACTAAGAGATCCAATACTTACATAAACATTTCAAAACAGAACAGGATGGAGCCATGTCGTTTTCAAGGGTGTACATAACTCCACATGAAGAAGTGAATGTTACGGGCTCACATCTAGCAGCAGATATGTAAACATTTTGCACGAGGCTCTGCGGAACTTTCATAGATAACTATCTCCTTGTCATATGATATATTTATCAAGAGCGCTTAGTGTTTCTCTAGATTATTTTAGGAATCTTGCTGACACCATATTCCAATTATCACTATCCCAATTCATATCAACAATAGGTGTGTTTTTTTGGCTTCGGTATCAGCGCTTAATTTTTCGACCCCAATAAAACGTACTAGCATTTTATTTGTTCAATAAGTGACACATGTTTTGACGTTCCCATACAAGTTATCGCTATCATGGAAAATAAGTCTGGAAGCATTGTTGCTATCCACGTTAATTCCGATAAATACTGTAAAATGTTTGTGTGGGTACAAATGATAGAACTTATTCTTTTCAATAGAAATCGCTTTATTCAGTACAGTTACAATTCACTATTTAATTGTTTCTCTCAGTACAATCCAATTTCTCAACCGCTTATACTTTTCTTATCTTTTACTTAAACCACTTAATAACTTCTCCTAATTAACACTTCAAATTTCACTTCGAATGACATACTTCGAGAACAATCCTCGCCATCCAGCGTCCCATACAATTTCCAATTTGCTAGAAAATTCGATTCCACTCTCCAGTCATCAATGGTCGAGACTTTGTTATTCAAGTATCGAAATCTTCTGGTCTTCGAGTATCGACATCTTCTGCTCTGTAAATCTAGATGTCGCTGCTCACATTTAAGTGGTTATCACAATACCTTGCATCAAGTTAACGAGTATAGGTTAAGCTTTTAGTGTAATTCACACGTAGATTGATGTGGATTCTGTTGGTACTGTTGTCGGAATCAGCATCATCATACATTCAACAGGAAAAAAAGCACCTCGGAATATATGAGTATGTACATTGGAGACAAGTTATACAAAATACAAGGTAATTGCCATGTTCTTTGGCACATCCCCTGTCTTACAACAATAACATAGCGATGTACGCCAAGTCAATTTATATACGCATACGCTATCTACTTAACGGATATAAAACAGAGCTTCCAAATTCTATGTTCTCCTCTCCCAGTGATTTTTCCGAAATGTCAAACATTTACTAACAAATTTTTTTTAAAATTAAATTTATTCACCAACCGACAGATGAACTGCTATTAAACGTCAAGTATACAGTTGTGGCGAACTCATTAAGAACGATAAGAGAATATGTCAACTTTTCATTGTAATTTGCGGTTTTTCTTCAATATTTTGTCGGGAATCCTTTGTTTGTAATTTAAGCCCTACATTGCCTTGGCATTGACAAAATTAGGTCCTGACATATTCTCGGTGTTATTGCATTCCAAGCTGTCCTTACGATTGCATACAATTCATTTGTATTGTTAATTTTATGCTTTTTAACTTCTTTTTTTAACTCGTACCAAAGGTTTTCGATTGGATTTAGGTATGGTCTACATGACGGCCAATCAATGACATCCACAGAATTATTCTGAAACCATGTTTTTGTTGACCTTGCAGTATCCAAGTTTACAATTTCCAAGTTACTAGCAATTCTGCCTCTGTATATGGCACCATTACATTTTGAAATAATCCTATATAGCTTTGAGCGTTCATAATACCTTCCACGCCACGTAACGGTCTGGTTCCTTTAAAAGACATACAATAATACTAGCATAATACTACCTCCTCCATGTTTGAGAGTGACTGTTGTGTACTTAGGTAGGTTTTGGTCGTCGAACACATTGTTTACCACGGAACTAACTCTATTGATTTTAGTCTCATCACTCCAGAGTATTTTTTTCCATTGTGAGATGGTCCAATCTTTGTGTTCCTTTGTAAAAGCTAACCTAGCCGTTCGGTTTTTCAGCGAAAGCAATTTTTTTTTATGGCTAATCTCCCAAAAAGCTGATTCTCATTCAATCTCTCTCTAATGGAGCGTGCAGAAAGTGCATTTGGGTTCTCGCCGAAAACTTCTTTCCGAATACCGTTCGAGCTCAAAAAAGTTTTTTTTTTTACGGTGCCAACAATCAGCCTATTCTGAGCTTCATTCGTTTTGCGAGGTCTTTTAAGTCTTTCTACGCTTTCGATGGTTTGATGTTTCTCGATATTTTTTATGGCATTAAAAATCATTGTTTTCGAGCAATCAAGCTTTTTTGCGATATCATTATAGGACAATCTTTCAACATTGCGAAGTTTTATTATGGCTTCCCTTATGCCTGCAGTGCAGCTCTAGTTTTTCCCCATATTACGCTAAGAAATATCTTTTAACCCAACAAAAACTAATAATAACCCTTTAATTTTAAATGAATTAGTATATTTACCAAAACCTTTTTCCATTTACAGCGAAATTCTACAAACAAACCTGTTTTAATGAAACATTCTTAATTATATCACCAAATAAATAATGGACCAATATGCCAAAAAAACCTATTTAAACTGTTAAATAATGTGCAATAATATCCATAGTTACAGTTTAACATGAAAATGACATGAGTGAATAGATAGCGATAATTTTAATTTTGGTTGCTTTCTGTCTTATTATTTAAGCGATGCTGTTGCCAGTAGTTACGATCGTTCTTAATTAGTTCGCCACAACTTTACGAGTATATATATCTGCTATCAAAATTTTATGATTAATTCTTAATTGGGTCGTTTTCTTGTGACGATCGTTAACATGCGTTCAAAAAAACACAGCTTATATATTCGGGCGCAAAATTGTTGTCATGTACTGAGCATTACGTCTCACGAATTGTTTCAAATTATTTTTCGCAGGTTGATGCGTGGTTTGACATTGCCAATGCAAGACTTCCTGCAGTGGATTCCCTACTACATGGAATGCTTTTTGCTAACTTCTCACAATGAAATTCCCAATCAAATTGAAAACATATATACTCGTACATATTACTTGAGATAAGATTTGGTACAACAACTGGCTTATTAACATTTCAGCAAAGTATTTTAATAAGCATAAGGTCACCAAGGATGGATTTTGAATACCTCAAGAATAAACTTCAGGATGCATACATATTGTAAAATGTTTGTGTGGGTACAAATGATAGAACTTATTCTTTTCAATACAAATCCCTTTATTCAGTACAGTTACAATTCACTATTTAATTCTTTCTCTCAGTACAATTCAATTTCTCAACCACTTATACTTTTCTTATCTTTTACTTAAACCACTTAATCACTTCTTCTAATTAACACTTCAAATTCAACTTTGGAACTGATTTGCATACCTTTGGGATGCTGGTATTTATACTCGAATGACATACTTCGAGAACAATCCTCGCCATCCAGCGTCCCATACAATTTCCAATTTGCTAGAAAATTCGATTCCACTCTCCAGTCGAGACTTTGTTATTCCAGTATCGACATTTTCTGCTAGATGTCGCTGCTCACATTTAAGTGGTTATCACATTGCTCCCTCCCTACAGTTGTTCGTCCCGAACAACTTCGTCATTCAGCATCCCGTTGAAATGACACATTCTATCCAAATGGACCACTTTCAATTTTCCTCGATCCCCACGCTGGATCCGGTAGACAACGTCATTAATGCGGGTTATCACCTTGTATGGACCTTCCCAGTCCTGTTGCAATTTTGGTGATTTGCCTTTCTTACGCTGAGGATTATACAGCCAAACCAGATCTCCTTAGTTGAAACCGGAAGATTTCGCCTTGATATCGTACCTACTCGTAGTTTTCATGCGGCTGCTTGCTAGCTTCATCTTTTCTCTGGTGTCTTCATGCAATTTACGAATCCTGCTGCGTAAGTCATTCACGTACTCGTTCACCTCTTTGGGCTCCGTCGGTGGGGATCCGAATTTTGCTTCACTTGGCAACCGAATTGTTTGGCCAAATAAGATCTCGGATGGTGTGTGCCCTGTTGAGCTATGGACCGCGTTTAGGTAGGCCATTAAGAAGAGGGGTATGTGTCGATCCCAATCCCGCTGGCAGTTGCTGACAACCTTAGATAGATGCTCATTCAAGGTCCGATTGAATCGCTCGACCATTCCATCAGATTGAGGGTGTAGTGGCGTTGTCCTTGTCTTTCTTATTCCCAAATATTGGCATATTTCCTGGAAGACTTTTGATTCAAAGTTTCGCCCTTGATCAGAGTGCAGCTCCATTGGGACCCCAAATCTGCTCACCCAGTTGTTGACTATCTGTTCGGCTACGGTCTTAGCCTCTTGATTTGGGATGGCAAACACTTCCGGCCACTTACTGAAGTAATCCATGACTACGAGAGTATATCGGTTTCCATTAAAGGTTTCAGGAAACGGCCCAGCGATGTCGATGGCTATTCGTTCGAAAGGTGCTCCGACATTGTATTGTTGCATTTGTCCATGTGGCTTTACTTTTGGACCCTTGGTAGCCGCACATCTTATGCACTTTTTGCACCAATTCTCGACATCTTGTTTAGCGCTTAGCCAATAGAAACGTTCCCTTACCTTTTCCAACGTCTTGTTTATTCCCAAATGGCCTCCTGAGATTCCGTCATGTATTTCATGGAGCACTTGGTTGACTCTGGACCGTGGCACAATTAGCTGCATACGAGATGTTGTCCCATCTGCACTTTCCCATTTCCTCTTCAGCAATCCATCTTGCACAAAAAGCGAGTCCCACTGTGCCCAGTATGCCTTCAGAGTTTGGCTCCGATCTGATATCTGCTGCCAGCTTGGTCTTTCCTCGTGTTCCTTCCAGGCCAATATTGGTTCGATGTCATTGTCTGCCTGTTGGGAGAAACGGATTTCGTCTATACTCCAACCCTCTATTGGCTCAGTCCTGATCATTTGGATAGTTGCCTGTTCTTTCGCTTCTTTACGGTTGCAGTGTTCGCATTTTACCCCGCACGGTCGACGAGAGAGAGCATCAGCATTTGAGTGGAGTGTTCCCTTGCGGTGTTGCACTTCAAAGTCGTAGCCCTGCAACTGCTCGATCCATCTTGCAACTTGGCCTTCAGGGTTCTTAAATTGGAGTAGCCATTTCAGAGCTGCGTGGTCTGTCCGGAGAATGAACTTTTGTCCGTAGAGGTACTTATGGAAATGCTTCGTAGCCAGAATTAAAGCCAGAAGCTCGCGCCGGGTTACACAGTAGTTCCTTTCAGGTCTGGAGAGTACTTTACTGTAATATGCGACCACTTTCTCTTGACCATCATGAACCTGGGAAATCACAGCTCCGCTAGCTTGCTAGCGTCTGCGTCCACGATGAACATTTTTCCGGGCGTCGGGTAACCCAAGATGGGGGCATTGCACAGCTGTCGCTTCAGTTCTTGAAATGCTTTTTCGCATTCTCCAGACCACCTGAACTGTCGGCCTTTTTCTGTAAGTTGATGCAGGCTCTTCGCAATGCCAGCAAAATCCTTTACGAACCTTCTGTAATACGTGGCGAGTCCCAAGAAGCTTCTCAGTTGGTGTTTATCTTTTGGAGAAGGCCAACTTTTCACGGCTTCGATTTTGTCAGGATCCGTTCTTACTCCTTCCGCTGATATAATGTGACCCAGATATTTTACTTCCGGACGAAACAAGGCACACTTTTCTGGGTTGAGCTTTAAATGAGCACTTCGTAGCCTCTCAAACACTTCTTTTAGATTTTCGCGGTGCTCCTCGTACGTCTTACCTATGACGATAACGTCGTCCAAATATACTAGGCAGGTTTTCCAGGTGAGTCCTTGCAATGTTCGTTCCATTAGTCGCTCGAAGGTGGCCGGAGCGTTGCACAGTCCAAACGGCATCACTGCAAACTGCCAAAGACCGCTTCCTGTAGTGAAATCAGTTCTCACGGTCCGTACGATTTATCTCTACCTGCCAGTAACCGCTCTTCAAGTCAAGTGTTGAAAACCATTTCGCTCCAGAAAGCATATCCAAAGTGTCATCGATTCTCGGAAGTGGGTAGCTGTCCTTTTTAGTGACATCATTGAGACGTCGGTAGTCTACACAAAATCTCGTGCTGCCATCTTTCTTCTTCACCAGGACCACTGGAGATGCCCACGGACTTTGCGATTCTTCAATCACTCCCTCAGCTTTCATCTTCGACATCATTTCGGCAACTTCTGTTTGCTTTGCCAATGGAAGACGCCTTGCAGGTTGACGGATTGGTCGAGCGTCTCCGGTGTCAATGTGGTGTTGAACAATATGCGTACGTCCATATTCTCCGTCTTGTGTAGCAAATATATCAGCGTACTCACCGATTAGTTTTTCTGCCAGGATTCGCTGATCTTCGTCCAGATTACAGAGGCTGAGAATTTTGTTCTTGATTTTTATGCTCTGAACTGTTGTGACCGGTTTTGCACCCTTTTTTCCGTTGTGGTCGATATAGCCTCAACAGGTACGCATTTTCCCACTATCTCCCCCTTTTTCACCTTTACACTGAATGTCTTTGGATTTAGAATCCTTACAGGGACCATGTTGTTCTTTGGCTCCACTAAGGTCTTTCCCACCATGAAGTCTCTTTTCTTTTCTGGCTCCATCAAATAGAATCGGTGGCTATCAGGACCACCTTCCACGTTTGCGCACAAAATTGCTTCTGACGAAGGCTCTAGACTCTGATTGCTGCAGATGACGACATTTGAGACTGAGGTATTGGCATTTCCGTATATCATTGGTATCTCCATGTTTCCGTATTTCAGGGTTTGTGCCCCCAAGTCGACTACAAGTCCATGTTCTCTCATGAAGTCTGTACCAATGATGCACTCGTCACATATGTCAGCTACCAGAAACGCGTGAGTGAATGTTATTCCGGCCAATTGGATTTTTATGCGAACTTCACCATATACCTTAATCGTTGCTCCTGTAGCTGTTCGCAAGCTGCAACTGCTAGTGTTATGCAGCCAAGACTTCTGCACAAGATTCCTCCTGATGATTGAGGCCGTGGCACCGGTGTCTACTGTTGCCATCCATTTTTCTTTTCCACTGACTACTTCTACTAGAAGGCTTTCGTTGCATCGTTTTGCCAGCGAGACGTGGATGATGGTCCTGGGGCCGTCGACTCCTGCTACCAACTTCTGCCCCGCGAAGTTGGTGCTTAAGCATTTCCCGACTGATGGCTTCGGGAAGGTTGACCGGCTTCTTGATAGCTGTTTCTGCTGGTTTCTTCCTCTATTGGCTTGCCACCACAGTGAGGGCAGTCTTTTCGTCGCACCGGTTCTTTACACTGCCTTTGAAAGTGTCCTATTTTATTGCAATTCCAGCAGCGCATTATCCGTCTATCCCGTCGAGTACCTCGTTCCTCGGCACTAATTCTTGTGCAGGAGCATTCGATAGATGTTACTTCCCTGACGAAATGTGTTCCTCTGGAAGCCTGATTGGCTGCTTCCATCGCCAGAGCGAAGGCAAGTGCTTCAGCAAGGGTTCTTTTCCCGGCCATCCTTACTGCTGACTGTAGCTTCGAATCTGCAATTCCCCTGATAAATGCATCTTTTGCCATTTCGTCGATAATTTCCTGGCCTGCGGTGGGGTATGACAGATGTGCAAATCTACTCACGTCTGCTTGGAGCTGCTGCAGTGTTTCTCCTCTTTGCTGCGTTCGGCTTTGCAATTGGACCTTGAAGACCTCCTGCATGTGACTATCCCCAAACCGTTTCTCTATAGCCTGTACTAAAGTCACATAATCTTTATGCTTTTCGATGTCTACTGTTTGCAACAATTCTGCTGCAGGACCGTGCAAGGCCATTGTTAGGGCAAAGCATTTTTCCTCATTGTCCCAGTCGTTTGCACAGGCAGCCATTTCAAACTGCTTCTTATAAGTAGACCATGAGGTCTGGCCATCGAATGAGGGAGGCTTCACATCTTTTCTCCTTGGGCCGCTTAAAGAACATTCTCGCAGTTTCTGTTTTCGCACTGTGTCGAGCTCTTTTGCCAGTTGCTGAACTTTGCTGTCCATTTCTTCGAATTTTTCGCCAACATTCTTCTCTATTGTATCAAATTTGTCATCAACGTTCTTCTCTATTCTATCAAATTTGTCATCAACGTTCTTCTCTATTGTTTCAAATTTGTCATCGATTTCTTCGAATTTTTGCTGGAGAGTGTTATTTTGTTCTTCCAGTTTTTGTTCTAGACTATTCTTTTGTTCATCCAACTTTTGTTCGAGACTATTCTTTTGTTCATCCAGCTTTTGCTCGAGACTATTCTTTTGTTCTTCCAGATTATTCTTTTGTTCATCCATTTTCTGTTGAAGACCGTCCATTTTTTGTTCGAGACTGTTCTTCTGTTCTTCCAGATTTTTCTTTTGTTGGTCGAGACTGTTCTTCTGTTCGTCCATATTTTTCTTTTGTTCGTCCATTTTTAACAAGAGGAGTTGCATCATCGCAGCCATGTCATTGCCGGTACTTGTCTGTTCATCCTCGTCAACATCAAAGGAATATGCATCAGGATCATGTCCCTCGTTGTTCAAAGCCTCCTGAAGTCGGAGCACCAGGTCACTTTTTCCTCCACTGGCGCTGAGGCTTCTCTTGTTCAACTCGGATTTGAGTTGGACGAGGGTCAACTGCAATAGTTTTCGACCCATTCTAGCTTTTTCAAATAGTCAGAAAACACTCTTTTTTTTTTACACACAATAAGTCCTATCCCACTTCTGACACCAATGTAAAATGTTTGTGTGGGTACAAATGATAGAACTTATTCTTTTCAATACAAATCCCTTTATTCAGTACAGTTACAATTCACTATTTAATTCTTTCTCTCAGTACAATTCAATTTCTCAACCACTTATACTTTTCTTATCTTTTACTTAAACCACTTAATGACTTCTCCTAATTAACACTTCAAATTACACTTTAGAACTAACTTGCATACCTTTGGGATGCTGGTATTTATACTCGAATGACATACTTCGAGAACAATCCTCGCCATCCAGCGTCCCATACAATTTCCAATTTGCTAGAAAATTCGATTCCACTATCCAGTCGAGACTTTGTTATTCCAGTATCGAAATCTTCTGGTCTTCGAGTATCAACATTTCCTGCTAGATGTCGCTGCTCACATTTAAGTGGTTATCACAATATTTATCAAATAACTCTCATACGTGCCAAAGAAGGACCATCCAAGTTCACTAGAGCTTATGTATCGCTTACGCTCGTATTTACTTGGACGGAGCGAAGGGATTAGGTCCGGTGCTTCAAATGTAGAAGTGAATGTGAAAGATGAAATAAAAATGGAAGTATGTATATGTTGATCCTGAAGTGACAAACTCAGATGAAAGCACACTCTTAACATCGCAATTTTATCTAAATTGCTGACTTTGTCTGTACCAAACAAACCAGATGATGAGGATCCTTTTATGCCGCAGATGATGTGGCCAATATGAAGTACGATGCTTTAGAATATTAGAATACGTTGCTAGATAGCTTTTAGGCCGGTTCAAATCCAAATATTGTTGTTATATTTTGCGAGAAAGATTATGTTTCGGGGATAAAATGGACTTAGACGTTCAATAAGGGAGGGCTTCGGAAGGCCAATGCGTTATTAGTATCTGAATTGGAGAAGCCCTTTTCAACAAGGAAAATATTAAAACCTTGAATTTTGAAAAGAAACCCAGTGTTTGCTTGAAAAGTTCTGATGTCTTTATTTTAGTTGACATGGAGACATGGAGGTTATGTTTGGAACACAATATGCTGTTTATTAAAATAAAGGGTCCGCCATCTAACGTTTTTTTTTTCAACTAGTGCTTATTTCGTGAATGGTAAAACTTAGCTCATGTCTGATTTGACAGATAATTAGTTTTATCCTTCCGGTTAATAATGGAAAATAGTTTCATTCAAATGGCTGCCTCGGCTGGCCATGCAGTAGCCTACACGATCGATCCAATTTTTAAGCACATTATCGATTGTGTGCAGCTGTATTCACCAATGGCTTCACGAATATTGTCCTTTAAAGCGTCAGTTGTCTCTGGCTTGTCGGCGTAACACTTATCTTTTACGGCACCCCACAAATAATAGTCCAACGGTGTCAAATCGCAGCTCCGAGGTGGCCAAACGACATCAGCTCTGCGGCTGATAATGCTATCTTCAAAAACAGGGCGGCCACTCCTTTCTCATTTTCGAAGAAAAATGGCCCAATTATGCCTCTGGACCAAAATCCGCACCAAACAGTGACTCGTTTTGGGTGTATCGGCTGTTCAATGTATGCGTGCGGGTTTTCTGTGCCCCAAATGCGACAATTTTGCTTGTTTACATACCCGCCAAGATCAAAATGAGCTTCATCTGAAAAGATGATTTTTTTGGCAAAATCGGCATCATGATTTTCAAAGTAATGTCGCAATATTTCCCAGAATTGTTCAAGCGTATACACAACCATATTCGTTCAGCGAAAGGATAAAACTAATTATCTGTCAAATCAGACATGAGCTAAGTGTTACCATTCACGAAATAAGCACTAGTTGAAAAAAAAAACGTTAGATGGCGGACCCTTTAGAAATATCAGAACTTTGCAAAACACTGTGTTCTTTTTAAATTTCATTATTGATACCCCTTATATTTATAACACAAACAACTGACAAAAATAAAATCAAGAAAAATAGAATAAATAGAGGCATGACCAGCAAATCTGCGCTTGTAGCTCAACTGCTTCACATTATTGAGTTGAGAGACGCTACAAACAAGCAGGCGACAATTTGTGAGTGTTTCAAAATGTTAATGGAAATTCCAAATTCGTGGGAATATCAGCAGATTTTTGATAGCTTTTATGCTAAAAAGGCTATCAGCACAGAGCACCTACTTGGACAATGTGGCGTGTTTGCATGCATAAGAGCTACAGCTTTGGTGCTGAGTCTTAGAACTATCGGAAAAATAAGTTTTTAAGATTTTGAAATGAGACAAATTTCAATGGATTTAATAGTGCGATTTTTTGGGTAATTTTCCAGAGCTAAAACGACGGTTCTGACCATGGATGATAGTAGAAGGTTAAGAAATGGAGAATTAATTTAAGCCAAATTTGCCAGGAAGAGAAGAGACACGCATTTATTTCACTTGCTCTCTTCAAGTGATGGAAGACAAGAATCACCCAGTGGTAGGGAAGGCAAAGATAGATCTCCTGACAGCTTAATGATACTCATCCATAGATGACTTCATATTCATAATCAATTTTGTCTAAAATAATCACTTTCGTGAGATAGCACAATGTGGATATAGCATATACAGGAGGAAAGAAACTTTATACAGCCAGGTTCTACATTTCATTTTCACTCGAAATGAAATCGAACTAAAGTGAAATTTTTTGTTCTGCATTTCACTTTTACCGATATCGATTTCAAATTTTTCAAAGTTGAGATTGCCGCGTTCCACAATTCGATTTGCAAGTGATTTCAAAGCGATCACTTCATTCAGTGTAAAATAGTGCAATGCAGACGTCATTCAAAATGTAAGAATGATAACTGAATATTAGGGTACATTTTTTTATTAAGTTTTTAACTCGTGTCCTGTAAAACCTCTTAACAATAATCTCTTGGATCAGCTTTGGATTAGCAAAATAAATCAACACTCTAACTCTTGCAAATTGTTACTTTATTCGATATACAAGCGTCTGCACGTCGTCACAGTTTAAACTCAACTCCCTCAAAATGCCAGGATAACGACAAGAACAAATTGACTATATTCCCGTCTCTTTCCCTTCCAAGTTGTTGTCACAAGTTTATTAAAAATAATATATTTAAACAGCGGCAAGCACAAGAATATTGCACAGGAGGCAGTATTTACTGAATTTATGGAGAACCATAAGGACAAACATTAATAATTTGTACCACTTTGTTTGGCTGATATTTAAGACAACGGGCCAAGCGCCTAAAATGGTTTTTCCAAACCCCAATTGTTCTCTCAACTACGTTCCGAGCCGAGGAATGTTTCCGGTTGAATGTGTGCTGTAAGGTTCGCGCTGCGGAATCTCTATAGGGCGTCAGAAGGAAAGGCTCTAATGCATAGCCAGCATCTCCCAAAAGCCAGGACGAACGCTCGCCACTTTCATATCTTTTTTGAATATAGGTTCGAGTTGCTCATGCTCCAGATAAGGGCATCATGGCTTGATCCTGGACGACTTGCATCGACAACTGTTATTAACATGTTGTAATCGCATATCCAAGTAAATTGCAATATGTACTTTGCTTCGAAAAGATAATATTTTTGATACTAACTTACAATCATTGCGTTCACTGAGAAGTATCCTTTCCTGTTATAGAATAACGAGGGATCTTGATGAGGCTCCGACATTCTAATGTGTGTGCCGTCGACGCATCCTATGACGCTGGGAATTTTAAACTTGTCCAAGAAATGTTGTTTCGATTTGCTTCGTTCTTCATCTGACATACAAAGTTGAATCCATGTTGGGCAAATTTTTTTCTCCAAAATTCTAAGAACTTGTGTCAAAATCTTCGATACTCTGCTTCGGCCCAAAGCAACATCAGCATCTTTTCCAACTGATCTTTAAAAATTTCCATCGGCAAGGAAACGCAGAGTTCATGTTCAGATGTGAACTAATGTGAACTAGTAGTTTGCAGCACCATTACGAAAGCACATTTATTTAGTGGGTAATATGATATGAATCGTTTTCAATCGTTTCAAATCGTTCGCAAATCGTTTGTTTGTAATTACGTACATAGCTTCTGCAATTTCCTACGGATTTAAAAGATCTCAATTCGCAACACCATAGAAATTAACACAACACTGATTATTGAATAAATTGCGAAAATGAGACAGATATAAAAAATACAATTTACCAAAATACGAGGGTTGTCTGAAAAGTTTCCGACCGCAACGTAAAGATAGCGGCATTCGTCAATAAAAGCTAGTTGTGCATTTTTTGACAGTTACTTACCGAAGTTTCAGTCATTTTGGACACGCAGTTTTTAGTTGACAGTGTTTGAGTGAGTCGATGTGTGTTTTTTGTGAAAATGGAAAAAATTTAGTAAAGAGCTGTTATTAAATTCTTGTTTTTCAAAGGCAATACGCCTACGCAAATCAAAAATGAGTTGGGGACTCTGCACCATCATTTACCAAAGTGAAATTTTGGGCAGCTGAATTTAAATGTGGCCGTAAGAGCTTGGGAGATGATGAACGTTCGGGAAGACCAAAAACTGCAACCACTGACGATAACATTGCTAAAGTTCACCAAACGGTGTTAGACGACCACCGAATTAATGTGAGAGAGATAGTAGAGGTTATGAAAATGTCCAAGGAACGTGTTTGTTACTTATTAAATCAAGATTTAGGCATGAGAAAGCTGTCTGCGCGTTGGGTGCCGCGTTTCCTTACGTTGGACCAAAAACGTGTTCGAATGAACATTTCCAACGCTCTGTTGGCGCAGTTTAGGCGCAATAAATCCGAGTTTTGGCGCCGATTAATTACAGTGGACTGCAAAGGGCGAGCCGGCTCCAAAAAAGCAAAAACTGTTTTTCGGCTGGGAAAGTGATGGCGACTGTTTTTTGGGATAGTAAAGGAGTTATCTTAATCGATTATCTTCAAAAAGGAAAAACCATTGCAGGAGCATACTACTCATCATTACTTGCCAATCTGAAGGCAGAAATTGCGGAAAAACGGCCATATTTGCAGACAAAGAAAATCCTGTTTCACCAAGACAACGCGCCGTTTCACACCTCAGCGGTTGCCATGGCGAAAATCCCTGAATTACGGTTTGAACTGCTTGACCATCCGTCTTATTCACCAGATTTAGCCCCAAGCGACTTCTTTTTGTTCCCTCATCTAAAAACTGAGCTCGGAAGACAGAGATTTTCATCAAATGAGGAGGCAATCACCTTCGTGAACAATTATTTTGCAGAGAAAAACGCCAAGTACTATTTGGGCAGGTTAGAGAGATGGGAGCATAAGTGTGTAGAGTTACAAGGAGACTATGTAGAAAAATAAAAAAAAAATTTGAGAAAAAATTTTCTTGT
Organism: Volucella bombylans; assembly: GCA_949129095.1. NCBI lineage: Eukaryota > Metazoa > Arthropoda > Insecta > Diptera > Syrphidae > Volucella > Volucella bombylans. The sequence continues at coordinate 198,740,210 of OX422142.1, forward strand.
ATCATTGTTTGGTCGGAAACTTTTCAGACAACCCTCGTAAAAATATTTCTGCAACATCTCAAATGATAGATATTAGTTGTTTTTAATTTCAATATTAGGAAATCGGTCGAAATGCGGAAAACTAAAACCGAATTCACTCGATTTGCAATTTCGACTTCGATTTAATTTCACTCGAATTCCGGAACCTAGCTTGATAATGTTTAATCGGGGAGTTATATTTTTTTTGTCAAGCTTAGTAGCCCCAATAGAGGGAGGTTTACAGCGTTTCATATTTTCGTTCAAATTTCTATATTTTCATTAATGAAAATTCATGACCTGTATTAGATAATAGTGATGCGCTGCAACTTCGTCTATATACGTCATCCGTCATAAAAAAAAAATTGTTTTTAAATCAAACGCTCAAGATTTTTACGTTTGTAGAATAATCGGACTTTTTTATTGAACAAAGTAAAAGCAAAAACTACATTATAAATATACTTAAAGTAGGTGTACATAAACTTACCAAAAAAAATGTTGATCAAAAATTGTTTATTTAAAAATAAATCTTACAAAAAATAATAAAGTTTTTGGACGAAGAATTTTGTTTCTTTGAGATATTGCCTTAAGATTGCAACCGAAATCGAGGTTCAATACAAAAACAAAAAATAATGCGAGTTAAAAATCTTTTATCACAAGATTAATGGTCAATTTCAATAGCAAAAGGAAGAATTATAATTTGTTTGTAAGTCCACATAGAGTGGTTTATGTAATGCTTATATAACCATCTATTTAAATTCTAATAAAACTAAGCTTTTTTCTCCTAAATTTACGTAATTTTACCGCATAAAAATAAAATCAAAAACTAATTGCGAAATAAAAGGGACGCAAATGAAATTTAAATTTCCATTTATTAGAAAATTCTTTTGCTAGGTATGCTGTATTATAGCCACAGCAAAAAATACAAAATTGAAAAAAAAGAAAACATTTACAAAACAATATACTATATAAGAATGCATTTTAAAAGTTTTTATTTCGTTCCTTTTCAAAAAGCAACGCTTTTCTGTTATATCACGAATTTTTGTTTTCTTGTATTGTAGTTTGGATTAACAAATAAGATTTATTGAATAATATGTATCGTATGAGATATACGCGCACATATAGATTCATATTATAAATTCAAAGCAATAATATAAAAAAACTATACAATAAAATGTATGCGCATGTTCTGATAACAAAGGTCTTCGTTCCATTCTAAAATTGTTTGTCAACTTCAAAACAAAATAAAATATTAATAAATATTTTTTTCGGAAGAACACGAGAATTTCGGAACGTCGAAAAAGACCTCCCGTATCCAGTTTCTACCACTGTTTTCTTGTTTTCCTTTTCTCAAATATTTTAAGCAAACCAATATGTTTTTGAACATCGAAAAGTTGGTCCAAATTGTAAAAAATCATTCTTTCTTTAACATTACTCATTTATTTTTAAGGCAGCGAGCTTCTATGCTTTTATCTCGTAAATAGTCTTCAAGTCGAACAAGCTGTTTTTTTTCTCTCTATTATTAAAATGTTAACAAATGAAAACAATAAAAGATTGAATTGAAGACTCTAAAATTACTTTTTACTTATGCAGTAAAAAGACAATCAGAAACATGCATGCTAAAATATTCATATAAACTATTCTTATATTTTGACTAGAACGGCGTTGATTTTAAACTATCAATAAGTCAATTTTATGAGAAGCAAATCCCACTGCATAGCTTCCCAAATCCTTTAGACGATACCATAAATTTCACATGCTGTTGGTAGGAAGAAATGATGTGTTGCTGAGAGTAAATTTCCCTTGAAATAGTGAGCAAATAAATAATTATATAATTAGTTATCATGTTAAAAAATACCAATAATAATGTTTTATTTGAATTTACAACTCCACATTTTTATCATCACATTAATAATCCTACCTTTTTGCCTGGATAATCATCAATCTAGTACTCGGTGGTGGTCACAAAAAACGTAAGGCAATTACATGCGTCGAAAAGGTAGATGATTCACTAATGTACTGTCAAATAGAAGCGGAGTTATTGCGTCTTAAGTGGCAGTATGCATTTGTCATCTGTGCATCGAGCAAAAATTGCTCAGAATTCAACATTCGAAGGACATCATCAAGGAAACCAACATTGTGACTGGTGGTGAAACGTGGTGATTTCAATATAATCCAAAACCAAGCGCCAAAGTGCCGAGTGGAAGGCTCTAGACGCACCAAAACCCAAAAACCTCGTTTTAAGAAGTCAAAAGTGAAGACAATGTTAATTTGCTTTCACGATTTCAAGGGCATTGTCCACAAAGAGTTCGTTCCATTGGGTCAAACGCAAACAGTTAATGCACAATTCTATCTTCGTGTTCTATTTTGGGTTTGCTGAATCGTATTCGTCGTATTCCGGCAGAATATTGCGCAGAAGAAAGTTGGTGTTTGTTGCACGGTAATGCGCCATCCTATCGATCGACGCTTATAATCGATCTTTTTGCTACAAATCACCGTTTAACTGGTCCAACCGTGAGTATTGAGCAAGAGACAATAAAAACATTATAATTCACTGCTAGAAATGACTGAACCTGTACGGCGGAAGATTTCACATCATTGAATCAACGGCAACGTAAAAAGCTCACTGTTGTAACGCAACCAGAAGCCTTAGATAAGGATCGATCTACTGTTGACTACCTTGCAAAACGAAAATAGGATAACAAACTCGCCTGTTATAAAGCAGATATCACCATCTATTTGGATGAAGTTTAAAGGTATTTCCGATCTATAAAAAAGGAGACTCTCCTAACTACGCCAATTATAGAGGCATCAGTCTTTTTAACATTGCGTACAAAATATTTGCCGTTTTGTGCGAACGCCTGAAGTCGCTGATCAACTATCTCATGGACCCCTATAAGTGCGGTTTTAGGCCCGCTAAGTCCATAATCGACCAAATATTCACACTACGGCAAATCCGTATGACAGCATTTATAGAGACGAGCTACACTGAGCCATGTTTAGCATGTTAGGTTGTGCAGAATGATGATGAAGAATGCACACAGCTCCGTAAGGGTCAGAAACAATAACTCTGGAACAAGGCAAGGTGATGAACTATCAAGTAAATTTCTCAAAATTATACTTGAGCAAATTGTGCGAAACTCGCACAGTTCAAAGTCAAAGTCAACACCAGAGGCACAATTTTTCAAAAGTCTGTATAACTTCATTGACATCATTGGCAGAACTCAGCGAGCTGTCACTGGTACGTTCACTAGTATTGGAACAGAGGCGCCAAAAATGGTTTTAGTCGTGAATGAGGGCAAAATTAAGTTCGTATATGCTATCAACACGAAAGGACATACAAAATCGACGAATCGGAAAGAATGTCACAACAAACAATTGAGGGAGCCAGGGAATTTGTTTACCTCGGCTCCCCTATTAAATCTGACATCAGAAAACAAACGAAGAGTTACTCTTGCCATTCGCCGTTTTTTCAGCCTAAGAAGGCAAATAAGTAATAAGGCCTTGTCAAGAAACACTTAGGAGACTCTAAATAAGATCTTCATCATCCCAGTGAAGAAGCATGGACGAAGAAGGTTGAGCATACTCTTAGCCGTTTTAAATACAAAATTCTTTGAGTGATTTTTGGCAATACTTGCGTTGACGGGGTTTGCAGAAAGAGACTTAGCAGCGAATTCTACGAGCTGTACAGTCAGTCACATAAAATAGCTAAGACATGTAAGAATGAACACCAACTCGCCCGAAGAGTCCTGGATGGACGACGCAGCAGAGGAAGAGTCCAGCAGACAGCAAAAAAAGTTATAAAGCTTTTTTAGAGTGGGCTCGTCAGCATAAAGATTGTCCATTGAAATGTGGAAGAAAGTCTTATGGACCGATGAATCCAAATTTCAAGTCTTTGGATCAAATAGGCGAGATTTTGCTCGTCGATCGGACCAGGAGAGGATGGTCTATGATGTGTGGTTCCAACTGTGAAGCATGGTGGCGATTTGGTATGGTATGGAGATCGTCCTGTTATGAGAGACTTGGAGATTTGACAAAAATCGGTGGCACATTGAACAAAGAGGGATATAAAAGCATTTTGATGGACTACGCTCTTCCATCAGGAGGTCGTTTGATTGGGGATAGCTTTTTGCTGCTACAAGATAACAACCCCAAACATTCCTCAAAACCTTGTAGGCAGTACATTAAATCCCAAGAGCAAGGAAAATTAATTCAAAATATGATATCGCCAGTTCAATTCCAAGACCTTAACCCAATAGCGCTTCTATCGGACGAAAAAGCTGTCCAATATCAGAACCACATCTTTGGACACTCTTACAAACTACCTGAGAACCACTGCCATGTGAAGCCTTAAGCAAATGAATTGAAACAATGCCTAGCATTTGTGAATCAGTGATCAAAAATAAAGGAACCTACTTTAATGAAAAGAAGTTGAAATTGTGTATTACAAATGAAAGAAAAAAATAGTTAAATTTTCAATAATTTTCTGCTTTCCTCTAATAAACAGAAATCGCCCTTACACTTACAAAAAATAATTTTTAAAATATCTCTAATCGTTTAAAAGTTATTTCGATTCAAATTGTCAAATATTCTTTGACCCCAATTGAGATCGCAAATTCTACACAAACACAAAACCTAAATTTTTGCGAACAGCAATTAAGCCAAAGACGATACGCCCATTCATTCGCAATCAACAACTGATAATGAAAATATATTCGTAATATCGAAACGTGTCGGACAATTTGCGCGAATACAACCTAGCATCTGGAAAATCAATAATGTATCGCATTTTTAGTAGTGCGTTGGTAGTGTGTATGATACGGAACAGCTGATCTCGAAACTGTTTACCTATGCATTCAGAATAAACTATTTGCCAATCCTATTGGTAGCCGATACTAATGTGATAGTTATACATACCTTTATTCTATGATCTGCAACTCATTAGCATCCATCAGTAAATCAGAGGATTCTTTACAGAATGTACTCGATCGTTCTAGTTTCGTATTTATTACATTGCTTTTGGTTTCTTTTGGTGGAGTACTTTCAATGTGTAATTCAATGGTATTGCTACCGTTGGCAACCATGTTTTTGAATTTAAGTTTAGATTTTTGCGGATCGAACTGTTGATTGTTGCAGCTCTTTTGTTCACTTACATTAATTTTTTTCAACTGTAGTGAATTCGGTCGCCGGGTAGGTATATTAGAGTAAGAATTTCTGTTAGACGGTGGAAGTGATTCGCGTCCAACACTGCCTCTTAGAAGTGGCTGAGGTTTAGACGATGCAGATGTCGATGTTTGACTTTTTTCTTCGCTTCCGTTTGTTTGCTGCTGCTGCTGCTGCTGTTGTTGTTGTTTATTCTTCTCTGCACGACGTGCAAGAATCTCTCGAGATTTTGCGCTAAGAAAACTTTTTCTTATAGTAGTCGGGGTTGGTTGTCCGGTGGACGCCGCACTTTGATTGCCAGGAACGGAAATCGAACGGTGTTTAAATGCATCCCGAGGTGAATTAACTGAACTTACACTAGAGAGACGACTTCCAGATTTATTGGTTATTGAGGATGGACTCGATCCAGCTGACGTAGTGTTTTGTGATGAAAATTGCCTTGCTTTGGCTATTGGTCGATTTGGCGCAGGTTTTGTGGTTGGCTGATTTTTAATCTGTCTTACTCCCATTTTATTGCTAATAACTGGATTAGAGCGAGATAGCTTACCAGCTGTTAATGACTCTTGTGAGACTGTTTTATCAGTGATTACTGAACTTTTCATGCTGTCAGCCAATGAGTCTGCACATACATCTGAATATGGATCCGAAGACTTATTTTTTGCTTTACCTTTCCGAGAAGGAGATGCCAGACTATCCAAAGACATATTTATAGATTTAGTTCCGATTTTCCTTTCTGCATTTGCAGGATTCTTTCGGACGGCAGGACTAGAGTTTCGAGAACTATCACTCGACGAAATGTGTTTGCCTTTGGACAGGGTTGATGGAATGCTAGAACTTGTTTGACTGCGAACGGGACCGCTTGTGTTGTTTGAAATATTTCTTGGCTTACGTGGCTCAAGGTAGCGCGGGCGAACTTCTGTCAGACGTGGAACAATTGCTTTTTCAACTGCTTCAAAATTATTTTTTGAAGGTTTCTGACCGGGAATGCGTATGGCAGATGCTTCCGATTGAGTTCTTCTGTGAGTAACCGACTTGTCACTCTTTTGATGTGCAGACATTTTTGCTATAAGTGGCACATGAGCCCTAGAATTGGTTTTTAAAATTTTCCCTACAAAAGGAATAAGAAATTATTAAACTATGTTACAAACAAAATTATTTTAAATTGTTACCTTTGGCTTCATTGACATCATGGTTAGCCTGAACGCCTCTTTCCGTTGTCTGAATTCGGTTTTCTTGAGCATGCGTTTGTGTATGGGTTGTAGCCTTAAATAATTGTGCATCGGCAGATGCCCGCTTCGAATGAGCTTGTATAGCGAGCTTAACTTGGTACAAATCCTGGTTTCTGCTACCGTTTCCTCCAAAGGAAAAAGCTTTAGTGACTGCTTTCCCTCTCCTTAATTCCACTGGTTCAGTTAGTCTTGCCAGAGTTTGAATTTTTTTTCTCAGTTCTAAATCCATTCTCTGCCAAGCATTGACCCGCATTGCACGTGAACATTGCCGAGTGAGGCATTGTTCTATGGCAGATAAAATAGCACTTATCAACCGAATGAACTCATCACTCCACTCGAGTTCTTCCTCATGTAGTCCCTGAAGTTCCTTAGCTAATTCCCCTAAGTTTGGCATTTTAAGTATCTTTGCAGAAAGTACGGTGTTAAGACGGGTAATTCTTTGGTAGCTTCTACAAGCTTGATCTGGTGTAAGCGATGAAGCAGTTCGAAGTAAAAGACTTTCTAACCGTGGTATATGACAGCTTTTATCGTGACCAAGCGAAAGGAAGCTATCACTGGCAATAAGACTGGAAAAGTGATCGGCTACATAAGCGTACGCAACGTCAAGTATGTCACGTACTAGATTCTCAATAACAGAAGCCCATCGAAAAGGTGCCAACTGAGCAAGCAAATTGTCACAATCCAGAACAGAGTCCAGAACAGTTTCAGATGTCTAAATACAATTCAAAAACACAAAAAACAAAATCAAAAAGAATAATTACTAAATACATACTTGAAAGTAAATAATTATTGTAAACTTACCAAATAGGCGACAATTTGTTGGCGACATCTTAACAATATATCTGACGGCAGCTGGGCAAACGATCGTGTGGGCCAAACTTTCAAATAGTGGCGACAGGTCCATTTTAAGCATTTTCGGTACAGATCATCGAGTGCATGATTCAAAGCCATCGGCAAAACTTGAAGAATTCCGTCAATACATCCTGAACAAGGTTTATGAAAATTATGGCAGTAGTTGCTTTTTAATGCGTGCGCTGTAACTTCTTTAAGTCCTTCCAAGCCAAGTAAATCGGCTAGCGCTGCCAATTCCATTAAACTGATTCCATCCGGAGGATGCGATGCACCAGAATATATATGGCACAAGGCAAAATGCACTGCACTATATGAATAGCCCGGAAGAGAGACTACATTACCTGAACTCTGTGCCCAACCACCAGCTAGCATCGCAGCAAAGTACTGACATCTTGAACGTAAAATGCATTTGTGAGCTTTAATGCGTCTTCCACTTACTTCTACGGTCATATCGGTAGCAATTTCTTGAAGGAACATTTTTAATAAATCTTCGCCCAATCGGCGCGGTTGTCGACAAGAAATAGATGATTCGTCCATTCCCGAACGACTAAAACTAGAGGCGAGACTAGAATTTATCGAGAAATCAGATGAATTCGCATAGTCCAATAATTCTACATTTCCTGTGAAATCGTTTGGTAAGCTGCAACTTAATTCCTTAGAAAATTGAGGAAAAAGTCGTGATAAACTCCTTAGATTGTCCACGGAGTTTGTAATGTTTAAGATGCTTGGTCCTGTCGATCGTGTCATTGTCCAGGAATGTGGCCTAGCTCGAGTAGTTTCATGGAAGAGACGATTGATTTGCCTATGATTTCCCACCGACTTCGACATCGTATCACTCGGTGAATGCAGTTCGAATTTTCCCATCGCAATAGGTTTATCCATATCCGACAATTTTACGAATGAATGTGATTCTGTTGTTGCATTTTCAGTTACAGTTTCTAGCAGTTGCTTTTGCTTTTCAATCGTAGCATTCAAAGATTCCATTGTATGAGTTGACGAATAGTTTGTTGTTGACTTTTTGGGAGATGATGTCTCCTTTGCTTCAATGATAGTCTCCATGACTAGAGATCGTGTGGGTATTTCTTTAAGTTGATGTAGTGGGGGCTCATTTTTTACATGAGAAATATCTTCATCTTGTTGGAATGTTAGATCTTCTGTATCAGTGCCAGTAGAAACCGGCGATTCGTCTTTTGAAAGGACTCCATCCGATATAGATGCCAAGCTACTCTTATCAAAAGTCTCATTTAATTGTACGTCCTTTCGGCGTTTTTTTACTTTTATTGCAGCCGTAATATGATTACCATTTTCTACACCCACAACATCTCCTCCAGAACCAGAAGTCGTTGAGTTGTTCGAATAAGTACTTCCAAGTTCACTCTTTGAAGATGTAAAATCGTCAAATGGTGACAAAGAAGAATCTATAGATAAACTAGATGTTTTTGAGATTAGGGGAATCTTATCAATAATATGCATCAGCCCTTGATCACCAGACAGAGAGGATGAGCGCTTACAATCTTCGTTTTTCGCTGCCACAGCTGGATCAGTCCACGAGTGCCGTTTGGGATCACCGGATAATACTGAATTCTTTGAATTCCTTCGAAGAGCTGCCACAGTTGTAGCAAGAGGCGAACTCAGTTCTTTTTTGGGTCTTTCTTCGTTTTTTTGATCAGAATCTGAATGAGCCTGTTGACAGCTACGTGACATAAGTGTTTCAGTTGAGCTTGCGCTTGATTTCATGAGATCATCGTTGTTACCTCTTTTCGAGTTAAACGAGCTGGACAGACGAGCAGCCAGTGAAAGAGGTTCCTTCTTTGGAGAACTTCTTTTTTCGCCAAAATCTATAAACATGGAAAATATATTCTTTTTATCATTTGTCTCCTCATTCGCTGGGGTTTGATCTACCAGGGATGATGGTGGGGTAATGTTGCGAGAGTCATCATCACCTGAAAAATCTACATAAAACCCTGTAGGTTTCTTAGTATTTTCAAATAAAAACTTCTTTCCTTCCTCTTTCGGTTTGGTTTCATCTTCCACGTTGTTTGCGAAAGGAACAAAATATCCCGTGCCATTTTTCACAGTATTGTTAACATTAGATGATGAACTGACATTTTTCACATTTTTACAATCACTCATATCCACTACCCATGATGAAACTCCTGTTTGAGTTTTTCGCATTTTTGGCTTCACTTTAAATTCCTCATCATCTTGGTTGGCACGTTCGAAATCAAGTGACATGAAACCACCCGATACAATTGGGCAAGTTTCCGTTTTTCTTCGTACTGGAGGGCTTTCACATTGTTTGATGCTAAAGTCTTGAATTGAAGCTCCTCCCGAAACAATCGGATTGGCCTCATCAAATTTTGAAAGTCGCTTTGGAGTTCGCGGTGCTGGAACAGGGCTATCAGTAGCGTCACTGCAATAAGCTCCAGAGTCCCTATATTCAGCCCTCGCATGTACTTGCACAATAGAATTATGAGGAGTATCAGGTAGTACACAAGATGATTTTTGGTTGCGTTCTACATCAGATGACCAAACAAGACTTGCCGCTGGACTTGACGACGAATAGTCGGTGGTATAGCTTATATCATTATTAAGTGGTAACTTTGGACTGATCATATGGCCGGAAAATTGCTGGAGACTATGTTGAAATACAAATTGGCCCTGCTTTCGTTCTTTTTCCTTTCGCAAATTTACTGCTTCATTGCTCTCTGAAGATGATGACGATGAGTCGAGTTCACGACTATTATTATCTCCGGATGTCTCAAATAAACAAGCAGAACTTCTTGCAACAAATGGATCGCTTTGCTTCGTTTTTTCTCGCTTCCTGGACAATTTCTCCTCATCGGATAGATTATTTATTTGGTCACAATCTCCATCTTTTTGTGAAGATTCGTCACTGGAGCTACTTACTTTTAAAGTTTCTTCTTTTTTATCCTCCAAACTTGTGCCGGTGTTAGTGGTGGAGGGATGATTTCCTTTACAAAATTTAAAAGCCTTATGAAATGTTTCCAACTGTTGCATACCAATAGCATTATTTAATGCTGCCGTCTCTAAAGTTGAAAAAGTCACTGGTTCTTCCTCATCCTCATCCCGTAAAGAAGATGCATCTATAAAACAAGCAGCAACATTTGTTGGTTTCTCCACCCCGCCGCAGTAATTTGATCTCTCGTTCTGAAGGAAGTCATTGCAGCACTTTCGGACATCCGCTGCATTTATCTTTCCGTGATTGTTTGGGAATATCGATTCCCAAGAGCCAGTTTCTGAAGATATCGACGATGTCTCCATTATAACAATCTCTTCATTTTGCCTTTGCTTTTCTTCTTTTGTAGTTGATATCGCCCCGATCGGTACTGGATGTTTTCCTTTTCTGTCGAATATTTTATTGTCATCATTCCCATTGCATTTAGGGCTTTCCACCTCAACTAATCTTGGATGTTCGCTTGGGCTGCTATCACTACTCATAGGCGAAAAGGTGTCTCTCTCTTCCCCACAATCCGCTTCACAGGTTTTCGTTGATGATCCACTACTCTGACGATGAAACATTTCTAGTGTAGGTGGTTTTGTTCTTGGCCTATCGCTGCTGTTACTCGCATCGACTATTTCAAATGCGGAACCAGCCGATTCATCTGTCGATAGTCGTTGCGTACACGACACATCTTCGTATCTTATTTCATCGTTAGTATCGTTGATGTCAATCGATCCCCCATTACCAGCAGCTAATGAACAACTTTGAATGCCATTTTCATCACGATTCATTTTGCTGTGATTCTGTATACGACTGTGCATAGATTTATCCTAGACAGGTTTTAATTGAAATCTTTTTTCATTTCGATACGGCTTTATTTTATATACGAGTATATCTTCGGAATACCTAATCTTACTTCGTTGTCGTCGACATTAACGAAAATGATGACGATTGGGCGGGCGCACTACTGAAAAATGTTGTATCGTGTTTAAGCACTCTAAAATATTACCTCTCAATTAAGTATACATTGATGATTTACTATGTAAGTACCCAGATGTTTGCATTTCTAAGTTGTTGATGTACCTTAAGTCGCTGTTGCTTTAAGTTCGATCAATGTAAGCGTTTGGATTATTTGCATGTATATAAGTTTACATTTGCATAAACTTCGTTGTTCATTGCTTTAAGCAATCACTCGAAAAAATCTGCTGTAAATAAAAAAAATTAAATAAAAATGTTTTGTTAATCAATTATGAAATTTTTTTGTCGAGAATTGTACTCTCTTATATTACTAAGATATAAACACATACTTGCACATATTTACTTTATGCCAAAATATCCGCAACTCGAATAATGTTATCTTTTCTTCTTGTTGCATATGAGAATAAATTTTTTTAAACATTATATTTCTTACAAATTACAAACAATAAATAGAGCCCGTAACGCTTTAAGCACATGATACTTTAATAATAGAAGAGGTGCCACCACCTTTACTTCATTTTTGGGTATTTTGGATTTCTTCACAATTCTTTCTAAGGTCTTATATAAAATGTAAAAATTATTTCTTACTCTCGTTATCACTTTAAATTCTCTTGGGAGAACAATATCTACAACAAAATAATACTAAAACAAGCATGCTCGTAATAAGAAGGAGCCAGAGCGTATGACTCCGTGAAATTAGGATAAAAAGAAAACACTCATAAGCATGAGAAAACATGACAATATAATAACATACTGCACTGGTAATGTAGAGGGTGTCCCAAAATTCACGCAGGATTTGCATTTTGTGCCATGCATTTGTGCGGTAAAGTGTTGCCAACGAAAACAAGAGAGTGTGACAGCTGACAAATCAGGGTTATTAAAAATGAAGCGCTACACGAAAGAACAATGCATTTTCATTGTTGAGCGATGTTTTAAAACTAATGAAGGTTTGCCGGCTACAGTTCGAAATTTTTGTACAAAATACTTCAATACTTCATACTTCAATACTGAGTACTTCAACACAAAACGTCAAAACAATTCGTGAGAGTGAAAGTCCAGGATCATCAATTCGGCACGGTGTCAAGAATTGCACATTGCACATTTCACATTTCGAAAACCTCTCTACAGAGTATTTTCACGAAAGATTTGCCTATTCAAGGATACAAAGTAGAATTGACTTAAGAAATGAAACCCTGGTCAGTGGTCTCAGCTCAACGAAGAGAGTCCGTTGAATAGATTATGGAACAACAAGCTGATGCTGATTTTTTAAACAAAATCATTTTCAGCGTGAGGTTAATTTTCACCTCAAAAGCTTTGTTAATCCTCAGAATTGTCGAATTTAGGGTCCAGAAAATCCACGATTGATGGTTCAGAAACAAATGCATCCACAACGTGCCACTATTTGGTGTGGATTTTGGGCTGGAGGCATCATCGGACCATTCTTCTGTGAAAGTGCGGCTACTCAGGCAATAACAGTTAATGGTGCTATTGCGACACGATAACCCAGTTTTTTGTGCCTGAATTGCAAGATAAGGATGTGAACGACATGTGGTTTCAACAAGATGGTGTCACATACCTGCAATACAGCACAAGAAACAATTTTGTTACTGCATGAGTCATTTCCTGGTCGTGTAATTTCCCGTTTTGGTGATCAGAATTGGCCGCCCAGATTATGCGATTTAAGACCGTTGGACTTTTTTCTGGGGGTTTTTTAAAGTCTATGGTTTATACTAATAATTCCACGACCACTCACTCCTTGAAGGAGCAAGGTTGTATCAAACGAAATTCATGCCCGTATTTTGGCATATGTCACAACAACCTCACAAGAGCGTGGTGAGTCACAATTTGTGAGGTTTACGTATTCTAACCAAAACCTCACAAGTTGTGAGTATCACAAGAACTGTCAAAATTGTGATGTCCGATTGAGCAGCTTACAAGCCGATCACAAGAGAAAAATAAACGATAACGCATTGTGAAATTTAAAAAACAAATGGAGGAAGTTTTGATTTTGCAAACAAAAAAGACAAAAGCTAAAAATATATATTTATTTCTTGTTGGACAGTATACAAATGTAGTAAATACTTCAATTCTTTTAGATTACAATGCTTTCTCATTAAATGATAGCTTTTTCATCAAAATTTTCCGTATTCCGAAGACATTGTGTAGGGATATCATAGAAGAGCTGCGTATTTATGGTCCTAGTAGTTTCCCTTTCATATTCGAGTAATTTCATTGCTAAAAATCCAATATACAGTATCTATATCTTTCCTTACAACAGTTCCTTTCAGTATTGAATTTTCTCGGAAATGGCTCCTACCAAATATGAATAGGAAATAATTATACCATTGCATTAAGTCAATCTTTAGTTTCTCGGTGTGTGCAATACATTTGCAAACTAATACTGCGGGTCAAGGGAAATGTGATCCAATTTCCTGCAACAAATGAAGATATGCAAAAAAATAGTTACACAATAATGGGAATGCATAATTCACTTCTTTTTTTTTAGGTTTTACCAAAAGTTTCACATTAAAGGAACGATTGATGGGTACAATAGCAATTTTTTGACGTGACAATGAATTCACCATACCGTGGTAACTATTCTTGGGTGTTTTCTTGTGAAGTGTTGGCCAGAATATCAAACAGCTGATCGCTCATAAGAAGCCCCACAAGAGGAGCATCACAATTTTCGCATCTCTGACATTCGTGAGTTGTGACCACATCACAATCAGAATAGGGGCAGAAGTCTCATTTATGTAAAACTGCCACTGAAAAAAGTGCGTATGTGCCAGCAAACCCAACCCGATATACACAGTCCTATACTGTATATTTCTGAATCAATAGAAAATGGAAAATTTTTAATTAAAAACTTGTATTTTTTATTAAAATTACTTCTTTCGTCAATTTTGGAACACCCTTCATTTTATTTGCAGATCTGTTGTTTATCAGAATCAGTGGTGAGTATACTGCTAATCAACGCTATATTTGACGACCAAATTGGTTATTAATTAGCATGTTATGGGTTTAAGGGAGGTACACCATTTACAAGGTCATGTTTCTTGATTTTCTTCCGTTTTGCTTTAAGAATATTCTCTACAAATACAGGATAGTCCATAATGCATGACCGTTTAAACACTTTGCTTTAGAATGTCGGTTGTGGCTCGTTCAGTATGTTATGCGCCGTTGCTCTATCCTGCTAGAACCACATGTCCTCCATTTGAGGAATGAACAATTCATTGGTCATGGCTCTGTAACGCTCACCATCCACAGTGACCATTTGGCGCGCGGCGTTCTAAAGAAAAACTCCTTCAGCGTAAACAGCACACCATGCAGTGACTTTGAATGGATTTAAGGGCTCTTCGTGCATTACTCGCGGATTTTCAGTGCCCCAAAACCGAAAAATTTTGTTTACATAGGTGGAAATGAGACTCCTCAATGCGTCAAAATCACTGACAAATTTTTCATCAAAAACACCGTGCGGATTATTCCGCATTCTTCAGGAGCATAACGTTCTATTTGCTTCACAAATATAAGTACCGAAATGACATTCGACACCATTTGGTCATAATGTAGTTGTGTACCCGTTATTATGAAGAAATTTAATACATTTTTTAAGATATAACGTTTTAAAGCCTTGAAAGTGCGCGTGGAGAATTTGTCTTTCCGAGTTGTGATGTTTTACTATTATTAATTACCGTTACTTTTAACGTCAGATGTTTTTATACTAAGTGTGAGTTATATACACAAATCGTTGTCAGTTTATTTGCACACAACCATATGCACCTGGCATTGCTGATTAGGCTTAATTCAAGGGAAGTTAAAGTTTTGTATAGCCAACACACCTTTTTTTTCAGTAAATAAGAGTGATCAAATTTTAATTGTTATTTTTCTTTTTAAATTCCGCTTTTGTTACGATACAAGTATTAGAGGTTCATCGACGACAAACATATATATAAATTGTGTTGTGTTGCTCAAAAATTCATTGCGGTTTTTTGCCTTGCCTGCGTTTATTTGTATCTGAGCGTGACATGTATGTATGTATATCAAATTTTATTGTTGACACTTAACCTAAAAACAACAAAAAAAGTTGGCGTGAATCGCCCGAGTTTTCTGCTTGCAATTTTGTTGAGAACGTGGAGAATTTTGAAGAGCATATTCGCCATATTTTGTTTTCTTACTTCAAAAAAGAGAAGAAAGCAACTGAGACAAGGTGAAAGTTGCGTAAAGTTCATGGCAGAAATGTTATCGAAAAACTTCAGTGCCAGAATTGGTTCACCCGATTGAATGAAGGTTATTTTTCAGTTGAAAATGCTTATCACTCCGGTGGGCCTTCCGAGATAGACGACGATAAAATCAAAGCATCAAAGGTGACGAAACATGGATTACCTACAACAATGTCAGCCAAAAAAAAAAGGTTGCAGTAGGAAAGATGAAGCATTGAAAGGACCAGTCTTCTATGAGCTGCTTCCAAAGAGCAAAACGATTAATTGCGTTGCCTACTGTGATAAGTTACAGAAATTAAGTGATGCCATCGCACAGAAACATCCCGAGCTGATCAATCATAAGGGTGTTTCACCGTTTCACCGCGACAATGCGAAACAGTTTGGTTACGCGGCAAAAATTATTACAGCATTGTTGGAATTGTTGCCACATCCGCCGTAAAGCCTAGATCTTGCGCAATAAGACTCCCACTTATTTCGTTTATTAAAAAACTTTTTGAATGGTTGAACGTTTACTACGTTTACTTGTTTACTCAAACAGCACCTTGACAAGTTCATTGCAAAGAAAGATAGGAAGTTTTATGAACGCGGTATTATGAAGTTGCCTAAGATATGGCAGAAGGTCATCGAACAAAACGGCCTATACATCATTGATTAATGTTCATTACGTATAAACGCACCTGCAAATGAAAAAACACCCAATGACTTTCTGAACAACCCAATCATTTTTCTTGCTGGGCTGTCACATCAAAGTAAAAAAGGTTAGAACGCCATCGAGTTGCCATTGTGGGAATCACCCGCCAGTATACTTGAAATATATATGCTCTAAAAAGTTTTGTATTAATAACATTTACCTACATATTACTCACAAAAAATTGTTAAGAATTCGTGAATTTTAGGCCTTATGTACAACTCGTATGTACAATACGTTAAGGAGAGAATTAACAATAAATTTGAATCGGAAGTAGTGGAGGCATCTGTTCAAATCCGGTTTTGAACTGAAGTGAAATATCCACACAGATCAAAAGTTCTATAGAGAAAGCAGAGGCCTTGAGCAGTGCCTTTGGAGGAAACCAAAAGTATGATCGAACGTTAATTATGAAATTCTTCTTTGTTGCGGAAATTGGAAATCATAATTTTCAGGTTTTGTTTAAACACATCTTATCATTTCATTCCTTATCCAGCGACCTCCTTCTATCCTTCGTTAAAAGATAATCTGCAGAACTTCTGCCGTTTCGTAAAATCCCGAAAAAATTTATTTTTCTTTGATATTCTTCGAAGTACCTTTTGGTTTGTAATTCTAAGCGTATATGAATACACCATCATGGTTATTCTGCTCAGCGGACGGCAGATCCCGGGCGAATAGAATTATTCATATCAAGCTGGCGTCGGCATAATGATTGACAAATATTTATTATAAGGAATGTAAAATTGTTATGATATCTGTTCTATACTTGAACGAAAGCGTAATCGATGAAAATATAAACAGAGACATCGTTAAATCGAGCTAAAAACATAAAGCCTTCCTGGGCTGATTGGTGGAAAAGCATTACAGCGGTAGACACCAAACCCATATACAATAGATTACCATCTATGCTGGAGTAATGCGAAACGGCGAGGAAACCACTGATTTTCTAAAAGCCAAAATTAGCGAAGCAGTAAAAAAATGAAGCGAGGACGTGCAGTCGACCGAGTCCGAAGTATGGGCGACAATTGGAATCATTGGATTTGAATGACACGCGATTTTGTTGTATGAAATGATGCCAACGGAAGAGGCGCTTTCTTGTTCCATTGTATAAAGGTCGCATACTATGAAAATATAGGAGAAAATTCTAGACAATCGACAATGCAAAACTATAAAATCTCCTGTCAGTTAATGCGTGGAGCTTGGTCGACAAACGATGCGACTCTCCGGATAACCGGAGAATTCAAAATTAAAGTCAGAGTACACGAATTTTCTATTGCTTTTTGCCGATTATAGCAACTACGTAACAGTCCTCCAGACAACTCGTACTAAGATCGAATATCTGTATTGCAGATTTTCCGAACCGATACAGAAAAAGTTATAGATCTAGTGCATCAGAGAGTTTTGTCATGTTTAACGAATGTTTACGAAGAATCGAAGAATTATCGAAGAACAGGCGAAACGAGTTGGCCTTGAAATACGCGTAAATAAGGACAAAACCAAGTAAATGTTGTCAACAAACACAGAAGCATCTGTCCACCGCCAGGGACAACAGTAACTTCGAAATAGTTAAAGCGTTTAGCTATCTCGGAGTAAACATCAACTGCACAACCTAGTGGAGATTCGACGAAAACCTACCCTAGGAAACCGCTATTGCTTCGGTTTGGCGAAACAAATGGGTTCAAAACTCCTAAATTGGAAGACAAAATGCACGCTCTACAAAACATTGATCCTGACAGGAGGATGAATGGAGGAGAAGATACAACCGCGGACACTATGAGTTGTATCAAGTTGTGGATGTAGTCCAAAAAGCTAAAATACATCGGCCACATCGACAATACCGACAATAGACAATAACGCTCCAGCAAATAGGGTCTTCGAATCACAGCTCCCAGGTTCGTGGCGACAAAGAAACTCCAACTTGCGTTTTAAGAACATAGCCATCGAGGATGCCAGACCGCTTAGTATCAACGACTCAAAGCAGCGCGCTCAGGATAGAAAAGAATGGAAGGCTGCAGTGTCTCAGATAGAGACTCTTCGCGGATCGGGAGCCCGTTAAGTAAGTAAAAGTAAGATAATGAAGGTTGTCGGTCCAGAAAGTAATAGAGGCACGTACAAGTTCCAGCAGAGGCTCGAATAAGAGCCCGAGCAAATAATAATTGGAAAGGCGAAAACAAACATCAAAAAACTAACTCTTGGCCTCACTAATGACGTGACTTAAACTAGTTCGTCTGTATAAGTCCACAAATTTATCTGAACCGTATCGAGTTTATAGTTGATCCCCTTCATCCCAAAAATCTCTTATCTTATGAACTCATAAAACTTCTTCTTTCTATTCTTTGTCTGATCCTAGTTGGTTTCTCAATCGGGTACCCAGATTAATTTAAACATGATTTAAACTCATGATTAAACCGGTCGACGATACGACTTCTAACAAAAAAATCTTAAATTTAATTAATTAACTTTTTTTTTGTCCAGATAAGATTAAAATAAACAGACTTGTCACTTCTGTTTTGCTTTCAAAAGATGAAAAATTATCACCTGAATGAGAAATATGTACATATGTATGTACATATAAAATTTGCTAAACCTAAATGCCGCTGAATATTCGTATAATCACAGAGTAAGCTGCTAACTGCAAAATACGAATACTACTCGTATCTAGGAAAAATACATGAATTAAAAGTGATGTGACCCTTCAATTTCATGAGTCTCTTATCAAGTTAAAATACTATTATATTTCATAATTGTAATCACAATCTTATTATGTAAATACATCAGAACCTGCCCCAATACGTAAAGTTCACAATTATTGCGGTGATGTCACACAACGCAAATCAGCTGTAAACAAGATAAACAAATATGCCCGCTGACAATTTAATTTATTATCACTCGAAATTTCTCCATAAATACTGATTGCGGTGAAGAAAACAGAAAACAGAAAACATAAATGAGAATATAAGCTGAAGAGTAGTCCGCCTAAGAAAAAAATACATCTTCATTCCATGTATCGAGAAGAAATATGTACGAGTATATGTATAATGCAATATACAACGCATAGACGCCAACAAATTTCACTTTACATAACCGTTTAAATTGACAATCGAATATGGAATCTCTCTCCTTATTATCTCATGCTGTTTGTTTTTTTTGTCATTTTGTTGAATTATTTAAATAACCAAGATGTTGGCACTATGAAAGTTATTCACGAACAAATCATTATGTATGCAGATTGCCAGCCTTTCGGACATGGGAACTCACATATATATACATACATATGACATATGATATGATGTTTCGCAAACGTTAGAACACAACTCTAAGAATGTATTTTTAGAGCCAATACTTTAAAATACAAGTACTGCCTTTGCATCAACTATACTATAGTTCAGACTAGCCAAGTGCCCTTCAAATGTTCCTTGAAGCAACTTAAGTTGTTTTGTGCGTGGGATAAATTAAGCACTGCAAAGTAAACGTACGGCTTAGAATACTCGTAGTTACCTTGAAATATCTTCAAAGAACGAAAACCCTTGAAATTTGTAATTATGCTCGTATATTTGAATTATGAATTAAGCTTTTTGTGTAAAAAAAAAAAATCTCAGCTTCTGATATACATATGTACATATTGCCTGTCATAGTTTTACACCGCTCATGAATTATGAAATTGAAATCATCTGGGATAAGGTCTTGAATTTCTTTTCATGCTGAAGATTGTGTGGTTTATTCATTTGATCACTATACATAATAGTAAGTTTTATCAATATGCGAATGACTTAAATAAATATACCGCTTTGTGACGATTATTTGCAAAGACAGTGGAGATCGTAACCCCTTGTGCTGTTGTTTTATAGTTATCTATAAATTCACGTAATCAAGAATCAATAGTATCTTTTGTGACCTTAAGTTGAACACTGAAAGGCCGTTCCTTTCTCACCAGATTACATCACTAGTATGTCAAATATGTTTAGTTCATAATTTTGGAACCAGTAAACAGCAACTAAAATTGTTTTGCCATTTTGTTTCTGATTAATATTGTAGATACTAAAAATCTGGACTAATTCTGGCAACTTAATTGCAATCCTAATACAAGGAAAAGAATTAAGAAGACTTACGAGTATAACGACTTTTTATCCGCAAGAGATGATTAGAGAAGTCTTGAGATTAAAAAAACATACTTCGTACTACTCCTACGGCTGGAAACAGTACGCTACGGTATTGGACATTGCACAAACTTAATAGCTTTACTAATAAAATTGCTCCCTTGATAAACCTTGACATTGGGTACGATGTGCGAGTATTCGCATGTCACAGAAATGCAATAAAAAAGCCAAACGAGATTGCTCATATGGATCCAAAACAGTGAATAGATTGATATCTGGAAGGGAAACCGGTATCTTCGTCAATAGTTAAGCTGCGTACAAGGCAATGGAATCATGATAGTTAGTTAGATAGTTAGGAGCTGTCTTCATGGCATGCTCAAGACATTATGCAGGCAGAACAGAGTGGGAATATGCTGGGTACTATGATATTTCGGTATAACTTAAGCTGGCGCTACAGTCCGGGGTAGACTTGGGCCTCAACAAGCGTCTCCAGCCAGATTGTTCTTTGGCCCTTTTCGAAAATGTCATCTGCATCAAAGCTCGTACATTTGCAGTTTGTTCGTAAACGCAAGTTGCAAAAGTCATTTGTTCGAAAACATCTTCAGAGTCAAATTGCATTAGCATGGTGGTCGATAACGCAGTCTGCTTCTGTCATATTTTCGAAAACGTCATTTGCGTGTCATTTGCACTGCAGAAAGGCAGATGGGTAAACCAAATTTGCGGCGCAGTAAGAATTTGGTTTCTGAAAAAAAAAAATGGATAGCGATTCCTCATACGAGTTTTCTTCGTCTTGCTCTCGGTCACCTGAACGGAAAGTTTTTATGAATCTTATACATTAAACCGTAGGACCGCGAGCCAAATCCAGGAGGAGATTACGGAGCGCTGGACCCGGAGTAGGGCCAAACTACTTCTCTCTGTGAGATTGGTCTCGGAAGATTCTTTCCAGAAAGAAATCAAAAAGATCCGCGTGGAGTGGGTTTCGACGGGACTTGTGGATATCTGGTGGTAGTTTCAATGTCCCGTTCCCAGTCTTTTCCCTAGCTCACTTACCTTAAACACGCTTACATCGTGTGATCTACCGGGCCATTCAAAGAACACATTTGTAAAACTCCATCACTATCGCATGTCGCCTAAAATATAAAAATAGCATTTATAAACTATTGATTAAAAATGTGTTACTTTTTTTTATAATTTACGCGCGCCTAAGGAGTTAGAAGGAGGAGGAAGGAAAATTGTTTTGTAGTGGTTTGAAACTCAGGTATGTTTGGTTTCGATATTTGCTCTCCAGGGGGTGGGAGTCCGAATAGGACGGAGAGTTTTTTCTTCAATCAGAGTGATTCGAGGTATAATTCACAGTATTTTTTTTCTGTACTTAAACTCTACAACAGCCAAATCTACGTGTAGTGTTATGCCTTCACACGCAGAATTTTTCTGTCTGAGTTCCAATTACAAAAATGAAAAACTGACTTGCCATGGGCAGGATTCGAACCTGGACCCTCCGAGTGAGAAGCGATTGCTAGTACCACTACACACCTTTCGATTGTAGTAGATACTTGTGGGTTGAAGATTTTAAAAATCGTGCATTCAATGGACCCTACCAAGTTCAGACAACTATTAGCCCCACGCAAATATTTGAACTCTGCGACTACAGAATTAATTTCTTCAGTCAATTATTTTACAATAGTCCTACAGGTTTTCATGACTATTTTTAAAACATTGCTGAGAGATTTACTAAACTGGTCTCCAATTTCCCTGTATGAATTTCGATCATCCAAGCTCGTACGTGGCCGTCTTGTCTTTGCATTTATCCACAAGGGCTGTAATTCTTGTTTTAGTTTCTGTAATTAGGTATACTCGTATAAGTACATACTTTTCGTTATATTATAAGTTGGGGAAATCACAGATAACTTCAGAAAAAATGCTTTTGGACACCCTGAAGTGGCTGTAGAAATTATCTTCGAAAAATTTTTTAATTGTATACAGATACTCGTAATTCCGAACTTTTAGGATTCTTCGTTCTTTATTTAGCAGTTTCAGTAAAACCTTATTTTTCTTTAGTGCGTGTCTTCCACGTAAATTATAATTACTATTATTACTTGTACTCTCACTAAGATTTCCCAACACAATTTTCGCAATAAAGAATGACTCCATCTGATTTGTCCGAAAATGTCAAATGCAATTGCAAAAAAAAATCATGCAGGCGACACAAATCAATGGTAGCAGAAAAGCTTTCCAGTTTGATATTTGCAACACTTATGTGCTGTAATGACGATCAAATGACGTTTTCGAAAAGGGCCTTTAGCTATCTATATCCAGTTTCTCACGGTACGTTTGTTGAGTTTCCCTTCCACTTGCGAGCGCCACCTGAGTTGCGGTCTTCCTGTACTGCGTCCCTACTTGTCCCTCGGGGGCGGATTCGAAGACTTTTCGGACCGGAGCATCACTCTTTTGGCTAAGTCGATGACGCTGTATAGCCCGTACAGTCGATGTATCACCTCCTCCACTCACCGTCTATGCAGACGGGACCAAAAATCACCCGAAGAATTTTCCTCTCAAAGCAATCAACAGCACCCCCATCCATTTTTTATAAAGTAGATACCTCTGCACCATAGGATCGGACTGGGATTATAACGGTCTTATATAGGGTCACATTTGTTGTTCGAGAGAGCGCTTTGCTGGTTTACTGCCGTCTTAACCCAAAGAAGCAGCGGAGCCTAGGTAGGCAAAGGCCTTAACTACCTCAAAGTTATATCGACGGTGAGGTTTTGTCCGAGACGTCGGTGTTGGGTGTCCTTTTTTGTTGACTGCATATACTTGGTCTTACCCTCATTAACCTTTAAACCCATCTTCGCTGCTTCCGCGCCACAGACATCACGCTGCGCTCGTGAGTTCTTTACCGACCTTGACGCAGCAACGGGCATTCCGCATCGTCATCCTGCACAAACGGACGAGTTTGGCAGGGATATCAAAACTATACATTCTTCTTTATAGCTCGTATCTATAGATGCTGTCATACGCGGCCTTAGACTCGATGAATAGATAGTGGGTATCGATTTGGAGTTCATGGATTTTTTTCCAAAATCTGCCGTAGTGTGAATATTTGGTCGATGGTGGACTTTCCTGGCCTAAAGACACAATCCGATTGTTCACGTACGGCTTCAGGCGTTCACACAATAGTAGATTGGATCTTGTAGGCGATGTTAAGGACACTGATGTCTCTGTAGTTGGTGCGGTTCAGAACGACTCCTTTCTTGAATATTGGAAAAACAGTGCTGAGGTTCCATTCATCGGGCATACTTTCGACCGACCATATTTTACAGATGAGTTGGTGTATGGTCATTACCAAGTCATAGTCAGGCTGTCAGCTCCAGCAACTTTGTTGGCCTTAAGCGGGTCGGGTGGACGGAATTACTGGTCTACATCGTCCATACCGTGCTACTCAACTCCAAATTTCTGAGCCTAAAAAAATATCATAACATTGGACACTTCAAAATCGTAAAACTAAAATATATACGCATCGTAAGAAGTGCAGTTAAGTTTAACTTGAATTTCAAGTAGATGTAGGGTGGCGGGCAAAACGTACTGAAAAAAATGGAATAATTTTTCTTGTTTGCAGTTCCTATTTTGATTTAATTTTTCATCTATTTTATAAAGTGACTGAAGAACGAACTTTGTAGTTCTTATTTCAGAGATGAAGCTATGATATGACAAACATATCATATGAGTATGATAAACTATTTCACTGACCGTAAGCATATTTAAAGAATTTCAAATCAGCGAAGTAATAATTCACTTCAGTGTCAGGAAAATGTTGCTGAAATAGCTACTGTCATACAATCAAATCTTTCCATATATCGTATACACGATTACCGCAGACAATTTGACACCAGCGATCCCACCGGATTGGAGCGTAGAAACGAAAAATTCCCATAACATAAAATTTTGTCGATTATACCATATTTTGTTAGTTACAAGGTCACCCAGAATAACTGTCTTTTTTCTGCTACACCACAGCGACGGTATATAAGAATAAATCAACTTAATTTAAATGAGCTCAACACAAATGATTAACTTTCTGATTCTTATATGTTAACGAGCGTGACGGCCATTTAAAATCGATTATTATAAGGACCAGCTAAAAAAACAATTATGAATTTTCTTCAAATAAAACAAGAGTGAACAAAAATGGTTTCGAGTTTCCTAATGTAGCAGAATTCACCTGCTAGCCTATACATATGTACAACACTGATCAAAAGAATAATAGGTAATGAGCTATAATAGCAGTGCTAACACAGCAATCGGCTCTCTGCCAATGTTTTTTTGCAAACTTTAACCATGCTACGTATGTATTATACATTTTTTTTAACATTATACAAGGTGGCTGATGAAACGTGCTCCCAAAACAAAACGTAATAACTTTTTTTCTGTTTCAGTAATCGGTTCCATTTTTTATTTTTATTTTACAGATTGGTAATTAAATTCAACGGAAATGTACGCTTGGGACGATGTAACTAGGATTTGGATTGGATATTTCCGTCCAAAGAGAGTTTAGGCGGACGAGGCAAGTCTACTATTTTGCAGAGCGTTAGGCAACCGCAAGAAGGTCTTACCACCGTGATTATTCAGTTCGGATACAGAATACGATTGCTGCTTTGGCTGCTGCCATAAAACAAATCAAAGCCTTTCGACCCGGAACTTATCTGCTCAAATATGAATAAGCAGACAATCACTACCGACAGATCCGCAAAGATTTGAACTTATTTCCCTTCTAAATTCAACTTACAAGCAAATTGAACCCAGCTGGCTTGCCGACTCGTCTGGCATCTTCCCAGAAGATCATTCCAATGATGGAAGAGGACAACAACCAGGAGATACTCCACTAGATGGAACTGCATCCGGCTCGAGTCACAATGTAGTATGCAGTTTCATCAAGAAGCATTGTCGGGCCAAATTTCTCTGAAAAAAAAAACGCTCAAACTGTAACGCTCAATTGAGACCATTATATAAAGATGTTGAAGGGATTTTACTTCTCAGAACTACAGCAAAAGACAATCCCATTCAATTCTGTTTGGTTTCAGCAAACAAACTGAGAAACTCCACTTTCTGTTAACCCTCAAGGTCTCCTGACTCGACTGCACCTGACTTTTATTTTGGCGGGATTATTGCAAACAGGAAGTCTACAAAACGAAACCCACAAATTCGAAAAAATAAAAGCAATCCACTCAAACAATAACTGAGGCAATTCCGGCTGCAAACAGGTTTATATCAACTGAAAAGAAGTTATCTGAGTTTCTTAATATAGCAACATTTATTAGCCACCCTGTGTAATGTGTAAAGAAAGTTATCTGTTGAGATTTGTTGTGTTGCAGCAGTAAATGTCAAGTGATGTAATTTTATAATTGGTAAAAATAGATTAGTACTCTTTGGCTTGCACTCCTCACGAACTTCGCTGATAGCTGATACGGCCCACTTCAATGAGGGATGCAAAAGAAGACATCAATTCTTGGTTACAAAAGCCATTGACGCAGAAATTTACATCATCGGTCCTCAAAGGCTTCAACCAGAGAACTTCCGTTACTGAGCAGGAAAATTATCAGGATTAAAATATGATTGTAGCGAGACACTGCTCAAACGAATATATTACAGTGGAATGGATCTGAGTGAGAAAAGAAATGTTCAATATTTTCACAAGCATTATGTGAAGAAAAAAAATTAAACATGATCGCGGTTATGCAAATCGTGTCGAGAGACTTGGATTGGTTCCGTGTGGCATCAGCGAAAATTTTGGAGAATGTTATGCTGACATAATGTGACGGTAGGGTGTAAATGCGAACATGACAGTTGTCATTGGTCTAAATTAGTGAATTTAACTTGAATCATCAACAAATATCGCGCTTTATCGTTTTCCGGGTCGCCTCATCTCAATCCGATTGTGAATTTGTGGGAAAGATCTTTGGTTAAGAAAACATTTTGAAACAATCCTAACTTCTGGTCTGCCATGGGAAATGAACTCAATATCGAGGCGAATATATGCAGTCATTCAAAACAAATGTGTTCATTCTGTACATTGAAGATCATATATTGTTATCTTCTTCTTTTATTAACTAGTGACGCATATTTAACGTATAAAAATACACTGCACATCTAATGCTATTATCGCAGAGATCATCGACGCGTTGACAAAGCCTTTATAAATAAGTGTATGGCTGAATTTTTTAAATCAAGCCGCGGCATTATGGCTGAAATAAGTGATGAATTTTGTCTCAAAACATACAGACAGTTCAGACTTTTAAGAAGAAGAACTCAATGGTGCTCAGCTGTCTGGATATTTGTATGGCAATTGTTAAGGGTCGCGCAAGTAAGGGATAAGAAAAGAATGCTGTGAAGCGATGAATCGAAGATTAATAATATTGGACCAGAATCGTTTGTCCATCAACCAAATATACCGAAAAGACGGTAAAACACGGGGAAAAAAGTGTGATAATCTGGAGCGTATTTGTTTTAGTGTTAGAATAAATGGCAGGATTCACAATTAACATTCTATAGAACATAATAGAACTGTGTTCATCAAAAATTTTATCATCACAGCTAAAACGAATTGAACAAAACAAATCAAAAGGATATTTATCTAATTTCTTAGAATTTTGAATGTTAACTAAGTTCCTTACATTTTTGACAATCTATTTTCATAAATCGTTGAAAAGAAGTAAACAAAGACGGATCTTGCTTTGTTGTGGACCTTGACTAATCTTCTGTCGAAAATATTAAATCTAAGTGTTTCCCACGTCCCTATCTGGAATGCACCAGACGATATAAAACCCAAAAAAAAAACTTCGTTTGGACAAATCTAAAGTTAAGACAATTTTGATTTGCTATAACGATTTCAAGGGCATGATCCACAAAGAGGTCATTTCACCGAGCCAAACAGTTAATGCACAATTCTATTTTGGTGTTTTGAAGCGTTTAGTGCATCGTATTCGACCAGGAAGTTGGCGATTTTCGAACTATAACGCGCCATCTTGTCGATCAAAACTTGTGACGATTTTTTGGCTAAAAATAGAATTGTAACTGAAAACCCCTAGCCGAATTCGAATGCACTCCTCCCCGATGAAACCATCCAAAAGGCTTGTACCGATATCCTGAAGGACATCTCAGCCGACGATTCATTTGTAGACCATGCAAGTCGCTGTATTGCGTCGGAAGAAAGACTATTTTGAATAAAATAAACCAGTTTTGCCAAATAACTTTTTGATTTTCTTATTTTCAAAAAGTAATGTGTACTTTGCAGCGCACTATTCATACGATGCGGAAAGATGAGAAAAACGCACACTACTGTTTGACTCAGATAACATTTGTTTCGTAACAGTAATACAGCAAGTAAGCGACCACTTGAGACCAGAGATACATCGAATACAAAATCAGATGATAGGTCTCAACCTTGTTGAAGTGAAGGTATCCAAGAAAAACCAACTAGACACCCTTTAAGGATGCGAATGTTCCGTCTAAACTAGAAGACAAAATGTAGAAGAGGCTGTTCAGAACCTGATGTATTCACCACAAGTCTTGAACTTCTAAACAAGTTTGGAGGAAGACTGGAATCTTTACAGATTGAATAAAAATAGAATATAAAACCAATTCCTATCACTTAGCTGAAAGTAAGCTGAGTAACACAACCCGCCGAAGATTATATCTGTATTGTAGTGACGAATGAGGCCATCTAAAATGCTGTTGCTTTGTTGGCGTCAAGCCACCTGGTATCGATAGCATACATATATCCAGCTATCTCCAAAAAAGTATAGAAAGGAATATGCCAACTGCTGTAAACACTGAAGAGAATCTTTACTACTAACATGGCCCTGGTGTATATACCAAACCTCTAGCGATCAGTAAATGTAGCTTTATACCAAAAATCGGTAAGAGTTTCAAAACAATCAGTCCGATTTCCTTCATGAATTGCATGTTTAAGCTGTGCTCCGTTTTGCGAATGCATCTTTTGTCCAAATGCTATATGTCTACCAATACTGAGGATTTCGTAAGACTGAGCTTCAAAATCTGGATGCATAATTGAAGGAGCATTGCACAACGAGTACGCGTTTAAGTATGATATCATCTTTATTGCCCTGTGTAAACCGGTCATACAACAAAGCGTCGACCAATCACTAGTTTTGTGGGCTAAAGCAATGCAGCAAGTGCATACATATATGTATATGTAAGTTATAACAGGAGTATACCTGGATTACAGCAAGGCCGCGTCCCGTCTCTGCTTAATGCTTTCAACAGCTCTAACTAAACCTCTCATTGTCTGGCCTACGATTGCAGGTACCTGGTGATGATGTAGTGGATGGGGGTACCGTAGTCTTTTTATCATCTTTTTATGAGAAATTTCCTTGTTCAGTGTTGTATTCCAACAGAAAAATTAAACACAGTGCCTTAAGAAAAAAAAAACAATATCATGTTCATAAGCGAGAAATAAACTATTTATAACACTGGTCCTAAGTATGCTATTTCTCCGTCTATACCTATGGTTATAGCTATACCAAACAATTCTACACAGAAAAAGGTAACTGAACTTAGTAAAATTAGTTCAATTATTCCAAAATTAGTAATATCAGTCGTTGACACTTTCCTAATTCGGCTAAACGTCCCCAAACCAGACGTAAGCACTTCCAAATTTGAGAAATTTGAGTACATAATAATATAAAATATAGTACTTATTCCATATAAAAACAAATAAAAAACTAAACGAGTATAAACATTTTTAATGCAACCTTGCTACTTACTTATTTATGCAAACAAACAAATTCAAATGCGAACACACTCAATACCAAGCATGCTCGTATCTGTTTTTTGATTAAAAATAAATAAATAAATAAATCATAATAACAATAATCGACAAACATGACGTTGCCCTATGGCATCATTGTTAAAATTACCAGAATTAATTAAAAACACAGAAATTATTTAACGTTAAGCCGAAAGGTGATTCATCACATTTTATTTAGCCAAGTGAAATATGTGTGTACACCTTCCAGGCACACTTACAACTCCGCACCCGCATACAAAGGAACAGCGCAATTGCATCTAAATATGTTGCAAATGCTTGTTGTTTATTTATTTCGAATTGACAATGCGGGTGTGGTTCATCATTTTAATATTTCCAAGGCAATCTCTTCACAGACAATTAAGCAAATCATCGATATCTCTAAGCGACAAGTGGACAGACAATAAGCAAGATAAGAAACACAGTCCACACATTGGGATTGAGATTGGGATTGTACAGAAATGTAGAGAGAACTGAATAATGTATAGACGAAATCTATCCATAAGGTACCAAGTTGTGATACCATAATTAGTCCGTCTTCACTTTCCACATTCAATTTGTTTTTGGTTTAATATGGTGCTATCACTTTATCGAATTTTCACAAATATTTTCACTTTTATAAAATAAAACAAACAATTCAATTATTTTGCCAGCTTCTGTGGTAATTCATGGCTTTTCTTAATTTTTTTCGAACGCACATCACTTTACCTTTTCACAGATTTTATTGATCGCCGATGCAGTTTGATAATTTCTTTTTTTACGTCTCACATATGTGCGTTATGCGTAGACTTTTGTTTTCTTTGCGAATTTTCGAATATATTGCAAAGATTTTATATAAAATAAAACATTTCTTTTATTATTATATATGTTTTCGAATTGCAATCCTCGGCTCACAGGAGATACCGAACATCGACAGATTATATCTTATACCTAGTGAGAAAAATTTTGTCGATTTTTCCCGTCTACTTGAGGCTATGCCACTGACAAGTGAAACATGTCATTGTTGATGTGAAACCTTTACTTTTTGACATCGGCAAAGTATTCACCAGTGATGGTGTACGTTTGACTTACTGATGTTAAGAAGGTGATATATCTAAGTCCATACGATTTTTTTTACGCATTTGAGATCAACCGCTGAATATTTTATTTATTGCTGCTCTTGTGATATGTATTTCAATAAAAAACAATAGTGAGATGCAAACAAATTTTAATAAAATGCCGACAACACAATAAGTCTATTTGTAAACTGGGAGAATTTACGAAAAACGATCCAAAAATTTGTTCGCGTACTCACATTGCATTTAGTTTTTAGCAAAATCGAGTGAAAAAGGGAATTTTACCAAAAAAAAAAATTTCTTCGAGCAATGTTTTGAAAACGGTCAAAAACAATTTAGACAATTTTGAAAAAAAGGCATTTTAGAGAACTTTAAATATCTTCAGGCGTGTACAAATGATATTTAAGAGAACAATAGGAAGATCAACCATCAACATAACTTATCTTAAGTTATTCAGCTTCGCAATTTTAAATAAAACACTGCTACTTATTAGCATTTGCCTATCCAAAAATGTTAAGCAATCGTTCGCTTACTTTTTAGCAATTATTTTAGCAAGAAAGAATTTTATCTTTTTTGTATTTGACAGTTTTTACATTGTTTGTACAAATAGTAAGCGAAAAGATTTAATGTTCATGTGGGTTCCAAAGATATACGAGTAAGTTATTTCTTTCAACACAATCGCTTTATTCAAAATCACAATACGTCAACAATTTATAATTTAATGACTTCTATCAACCACTTTTATTTTACTTTATCTTTTACTTAAACTACTTTATTACTTTTTTAAATTCATTCATGAACTTATTTCACCTTTGTTCGGAGACAGTATGTATAGTAACTGCCATCTTTCGAGAACTTTCCATACCATCCATCTTGCTATTCTTCTTTCCAGTTTTCCAGAAAATTCGCTATCAGTTGTCAAAGAAATTTCATTATTCTTCCATTGGGTGAGTATTTTGCTATTCGAATATAGATGGCCCTATTCACATTTAAGCGGTTATCACGCTGCTCCCTGGCTAAAGCGTTCGGGGCGAACAACTTCGCCATTCATCGCTACACTCAAGTGACTCATTCTGTCCAAATATGGGGATCCGAATTTCGTTTCACTTGGCAATCAAACTGTTTGATTAAATAGGTAGACCACTAACAAGGGAGACATATGTCGATTACAATCCCGCTAAATATTGCTCACGACGTTAAATAGATGCTCCTACAAGGTCGTATTGAATTGCTCAACCATCTCATCAGATTGAGAGTGTAGTGGCGTTATCCTTGTCTTCCTTATTCCAAGATATTGGAACACTTCCTGGAAAGCTATTGATTCAAAGTTTCGTCCTTGATCAGAGTGTAGCTCCATTGGGACCCCAAATCTACTTATGTAGTTGTCGATCATTTCTTCTACTACGGGCTTAGCCTCTCGATTTGGCATTAGCAAACACTTCCGGCCGCATACTGAAGTAATCCATGACCACGAGGGTGTATCGGTTGGTATTAAATGTTTCGGGAAACGGGCCAGGAATTTCAATGGCTATTCGTTCGAATGGTGATCCGGCGTTGTATTATTATATTCTTTCCTGTTGCTTTACTTGTTGGCCCTTGCCAGACACATACATTATGCACTTTTTGCATCTCGAAAAAATTCCCAACATCTTGTTTTGCACTTAGCCAAGAGAAACGTTCCCTTATATTCTCCCACGTCATGAAGCACTTTGCTGACTCCGGTTCCATCTGCTGTTCCATCTGCACTTTGCCATTTTCTCTTCAGAAAACTATCTTGCTGCTCTTGACCTAGACTTTTGCGACTAGCGCTGCACAACTCCTTTCTTCATCTCCCTTCCCTTCTTTACCATAACACTGAATGTCTGTGGATTTAGAATCCTTACAGGAACTATGTTGTTCTTAGGTTCCACTAAGGTATTCCCCATCATAAAGTCTCTGCTATTTTTTGGCTTCAATAAATAAAATCGGTGGCTACCAAGATCACCTTCCACTTTTGCCCAAACAATTGCTTCCGACGAAGGCTCTAGGGCCTGCTTTCGGCATATGATGACGTTTCCGTATATCATTGGTACCTCCATGTTTTGTTATTTCACAGTTTGTACCACAAAGTCCACTACTAGTCCACGTTCTTTCATGAGATCTGTACCAATGATACACTTGTCACATATGTCAGATAAAAGATGACTGACAGTAGTAATTCGAGAAATTTACTCTTTTTATATTTATTATTAAAATTAAAATAGGAAAAATAACTTTACAAAATAAATTAAAGTAAAACAGTGTATACATAGTTCAAAACTACTATTTTGTGCAAGAAAACCATAATACGATAATCATAAAAAGCCATACATTGGATGTTACCCATTCGGAGTAATTAGATTACACCGTAACCTACACTGTAGCTTCAAATAGAACAAATAAACGGCAAAAGCAAGACAATTGTCAATTGTAAACTGTACAATGTTAAAGCGTGCAAAAGCAGAGAGTAGATCTAATTTCGCTTTGCAGTTGCGTTTACAATATTTACGATATAAAGCTGACGCGAAGTTTGAGGTAACATTATGAATTACCGCATATGTTTACTTTGTTACTACTCGATATGTTCAAGCAAGCTAGCGCGAACGCGACATTGCGAATAGGGTGTAAGCATTTTCCAATCGATCGCTTCGGCAAGATTGACCGGCTTCTTGGTAGCCATTTCTGCCGGTTTCTTCTTCTATTTGCTTACTACCGCTGTGAAGGCAGCCTTTTCGTCGCACTGGTTGTTTACACTACCTTTGAAGATGACCTATTTTATCGAAGTTCTAGCAGCGCATTATTCGTCTCTCCCGCAGTTTATCTCATTCCTCGACTCTTAGTCTTGCGCAAGATGGTGGCCGTAACTCAAGTGGTAGTATATTGACTTCCCAATTGCTTTACTCTCCGCATTAAATGTTGAATGCCACCCATGGAGCGAAATAACCACTGCTGCTTCCCTAGTGAAATGTATTCCTTTTGTAGCCTGATTGGCTGCTTTGATCGCCAGAGAGAAGACAAATGTTTCAGCACGGGTTCTACTGCTGACTGTAGCTTCGAGTCAGCGATTTCCCTAATGAATGCGTCCTTTGCCATTTCATCGATGATTTCTTGGCCTACGGTGGGGTATGACAAACGTACCAGTCTACTGACGTCTACTTGGAGCTGTTGGAGCAGTGTGTAGTGGAATTGTGTAGTATGGCCCTATCCTGAAAAACTACGGAGACTCTAAATAAGAACTTGATCATCCCAATTCAACTTCATGCAGAGCAGAAAACCATATCGAGAGAAAAATCCTTCGAGAAATATTCGGTCCCGTTTGCGTTGACGGGCTTTGGAGGAGAAGATTCAACGACGAGCTTTTTTTTTTCAAACTAACGCGAGGTCAAGGAGTTAAGGTACCCTTAAAAATGTTTGCACACAGCGCGGGCGAGTTAAAATTAGGGAGGAAGAAAGATAGGTACCGATGTACGATGGTTTTAAATGTGTGAATGTTATATTTACTAGGAAATAGAGAGCTCGACAGGGCTTTCCACAAGCGAGTTGTTCGGCTTAGGAACGAATCACGATATTTCAGAGTACGTCCGAAAAAGTGGCTGTATACTGATGAGCATTCATAGCGAGACGGGTGTTACGGTTGTAGGTTTGAAGGGGCGGAATGCTACTGGCGATTTCTACGGAGCAATGACGGTGGAAATAGCGATAAAACAAAGTGATACACGAGACATTTCGTCGGTGTTCGAGAGTGTCCATTGACTGGGTGATGTTAGCATCAGCCTATGAATTTTATCGCATGGTTTTGAATCTTATATAGCAGGTGCAGAGATATTTTAGCGGCACCTGATCAGATGTGTGTTCTGCAGTGACATCAACCTAGTCAGAAAACTGCACATCAGTTGCCTGAGATGGCGACGTGATGAGCGAATGGACACCAATGCTCCGGCCCTCAGAGTGTGCGGATCTAACCCGAAGGGACAACGCAATAGGCAGAGACCTCACCTTAGGTTGCGAGTACAAGTTGAAGGCGACCTCAATCGATTTGAAATGCGCAACTGGAAGCAGTTCGTTAAAGACCGAACTAACTAGAAAGGCTTGTTAGTTGAGGTCCAGGTTCACCCCGAACTATAGCGCCATCTAAATAAAGCAATGTAATGCAAATTTTGCTAAATCTTTTTATCTTCGCAAGCAAAAGACATTGCTGGAATTGTTATTTCGTACATAAAAATCAAACTCACACAGTGGTTAAATTCCGATCTGATAGCTAAAGTCGCATTGAAACTTTTGATGATTTGTACAATATCAAAAAGACGCAACGGTCGGAATCTTGCCATAGATATTGAGCTAATAAACGAGAATTTTAACACATTTTCGTAGATTGGTCTGCCTTTAGAGGCGGTTGGTACTTTCGGTCTCAGATCAAGGGCCTGCAATGCGAATGCATTGGGATGGATACTTTCAGGCAAATGTCACGCATGGGTAAATTCTAGAAAGCTGTGAAATTGTAGGTGGAAGAAGATTCATTAAATCAATTCATCGAAAAATATGTTCAGCTAGTGGAGGCGTGTCCTGAATTGCGAAAGTTCTCAAATGCCCGTTAAAACGTACGAGCTCAATATAGTAATTTACGGAACATAGTGGGCTCCTTTAGATTTGTTTTCATCTGCACAAAATGGTCTCTTTACTCCTCACTCATCTCAAAGAAAAACTATCGACATGGCAGACTCAAAGAAAGATTGAATCGAAAAAAGGACTGTTTAAAAAGAGTTAGTAGAAATTTTACAAATCTTTTATTGATTGGGAACAATTTTGACATCTCCCAAAATCATATGTACTTGCATTTGGCTGAAAAAAAAACGTATATACTTGTTAAATATTGGAATAAGAAAAACCAGTGTAAAATGCAAAAAAAAAAATTAGAAAGTATACAATTTTGGATTCAACGCATTCAACTCTAATGAACAACGCTTTCAACTTTGCCTAACGAATGCGTTGGTGACCCACAGGGTTTCTGGCTCAACCTGTAACCATTGTACAATGCGTCGAGCAAATATTTAGAACAAACATGTCGCACATCTGTGCAGTATTTAAATGTGCATTGGACATTTCTCTCTTTTCCAAACTGATCGGAAATATTTTCGCATCAACATGTACTGCTAACTACCGCTAGCGCTTGACGCATTGATTAACGTTTAGTATTTCAACTAGTGAATGGCATACCATTGACGCAAATGCTTAAAACTGGGCTCTGTTGGCCGCTTGTGCCGACTTCAATTCTATATAATATTTGCTCTCTTCTTTGAGAGAAATAATTCTAACCATTTGAGCTCTTTATCTCGTATACCAACAGCAATTGCTTCAAAATAATATTTTACTACAAGCTCTTGTACTTGTAGTAGTATTACGCTGTACCATACTAAATGTCCGGTTTTCATTCCAGTCCGAAAGAAGAAGCTTTGGAGTGAACATCTATGTTACCATGTGCAGTTTTCGTTTTTTTATAAAATAAAGTATACTGACGTATACTCGTATACTGACCCTTTTTAGGGTGCGTTGCAAGTAAAGTGATTATTTAACATGCTGTCGTCAGTTCAAAAATCGGTGTCGCTTGCAGCTAAAGACACCAAAATGAGCAGCAGCGGATAATCACGTGCAATGAAAAGTGGATTCTGTACGACAAACGTAAACGAATTCAGATTGAAAAACAAGGCACCCCAGTCGCGGTCTTTACTCAGAAATATCACAGTATAGTGGACATCGAAAAGACTAATTTACTTTTCATTTTGTCAACTAGAAAAAACGACAAGCGCCGTCAAGTATTGTGAGGAAACCCCGCACAGCGCATAGAAAATCAGTTGAAAAGCATCCTGTGTAATTGGACGATGCCTAGTCCAATTCTATTGCATGGCAATGCCAGGCTCATACTTCAGGGGTAACGGTGCAGAAATTGTTGCATTTGGGATTTGAAATTCTTCTCTAACCACCGTACTCTTCTAACGAACTATGTGTCAACTTTGTTCGCAGTCAAGAGTTCTTTTGCCGGCAACAAGCTTTTAAGAATTTCATGCGTCAAAAATTCAGAAGTTGAGGTTGAATCACATTGGAAGAGATCAGGAGATGTTAGTGGATCAAATTTTTACTTCAAAATCCGACATTTCCTCCGATTTGTCAAAGAAAATAAAACGAACAAACAAGAGCCTTTGGAAAATGGCAGTTGCAAGTACTCGTACCTCACATACTCGTAATAGTGTGAAAAACAACTTATAGGTGCCAATTCAAAATATGTGTTTTTAGACCAATAAGATATTTTCAAAAATTTCCAACAGAACTATTTTCGAACGCTTTATTTGATGATAACTGATTTTTAAACAGAGATAGCTATTTACTTTTTTTTAGCTTCCTTCTCATAACACACTTTCTCGTTCATTCAAAAGCAATAGTTCGGTGTGCCTTGTCGCGCGTTTACATCTTTTATCAGAACAAACACTGCTGAAAGACAAACTGCTGTATAAGTTAACTTGAGTATTCTCCTTCGTTTTCAGTATATGATACTTTCCTCCAGTAAAAAAATACGCGCGATACCTTCCTTCTCTCTTCTTTACACACGAACACAAGTGATGCGCTGAAAAGTACACGAGCGAGCAGCGAGGGCATGAAGCATCTATAGTCCATTTCATATCGTCATTACAGTTGGACGAGGATCGCCATATGACCGAAAGCAAATATCTAGTGCCAGCACCTCTGAGGAATTCGATTAATGGCAAAATATTTTCCTTCGTTCCCAAAAGCATAACAAGAAAATCAAAATATCCTGTCCAACGGAAAAAGTGAAATCGGTATAATCATATTACTTTACTGTCTAACTAATTAACATTTTCAATTCTCTTATTGCATAAATTCTGAAGCCGTAAATCAAGGCAAAATCACTACCCGAAGAAGTTGCCCTTTTAATTCCTCTTTTCTCCATTGGAAAAAAGAAATGTGGAAACTTTTGCGCAAGTGAAAATTTTTCTTAGTGGGAGTGCAATATTTCTAATTTCTGGACAAATTCAATTTTTTGTGTATAGATTTCCTTGTTCTTGGCCCGTGCAATTGCCGTTTTGAGCGCTTGTGGTGACTATTTGTAATGAAAACATTTATATGGGTAATTTGGCACAATCAATAATGCCACAAGAAAAGAAAGAAAGAAAAAAAAAAACGAAAAAACGTTTTCTTTTTATTTTTCCATTTAAGAAGAAGGAAAAGCTAAAAAGAAACCAGAAAGACTAAATATATACATACTACGAGTATGTGGTAGATTTTCTTTTACGGCACAATTTGAAGCGGAGGAGCCCATATGTTGCTGTTTGGGTAATTGCTCGAGATGAGGATTTGGCCTGCCCTTTATTCCGCGTTCTTTTGATTACGCATACGTGTATACATATGTGGTTATCCTTTCTATATAGAAGAAAAAAAAAATTAAGGCGGCGTGTTTTTTTTATTTATTTTTTTTTACTTCGTTTGACATTGTGTATATAGTTTATCTCACTTTTTTTCTTTAAATTAAAATCTTTTTTTTTTTTGCAGTGTTATTTCTATTTAAGAATGAAGTGAAGCTTAGAAAAGCATATCAAGCATCAATCAAAACTCACCTCTACATACATTAGTGCTGAAGTAAGGCACCCAGAACAGTTACTTAGAATTAGATCCTTTTTGGAAGTGATAAAGAATTTCTTTTATTCAGTGTATCCATAAATGGTTTCTACTTTCATCGGGCTTCTTGGTAAGTACATGCATGGATGTGATTTTTAAGTAAACGAAACCGAAAACTAAGAGAATGTCTTATAAGAATGTAAATAGAAATTTGAACTCTCCAACTGGCTGAACAATAGATTTTGTTTACCTGTTCTGCACCTGACCTGTGGCTGAATAAGTGTTTGATTGCAAACTAATATTTACGTATCCACACCAATGAATCTGTATTCTTGTAAGCGGTTTATTTTGGAATTAAAAATTGTGTTTGCTCTATCGTATATCTATATAACTTTTTATTCACGATTAACAATGGTTCATTGGGTTTTGAGCACGACATCGAGCGTATGGCTTCCTCGACTGTGCCTTTCAGTTCAATTTTGGCCCATTATTCGGGGCATTTGTGGCTCTATTTCAACAATATTGGCTTCAAGGCTTGAATAGTTTGCGGCAAATCAGCATACGCCAAAGACTATATAAACGCACACGAAATAATCCGGCAGCGTCGATGCGCGCGGTTTTTGTTTTTAATTGGGCTACTATGCGATTTATTTAAAAAGTTTCGGGCTAATTTTCTTAAAAAATCAAAAAAGCGTTAAGAAAAAAGTTGTTATTGAATTTTCAATATAAAGCCCCTTGAAGGATGGCGAGAAATCTTGCTGAATGCTTCGCAGGGAATACGGTGCCTGATTGGCTACAGAAATTGAGACGCTCAACAATCATTTTAACTGTGGTTCATGGACAGGGCAAACCACACGCGCTTTCGTCCATAGTGAGAGTAATGGTGCGGTCCTCTCGTCTTCCTACGACTGGCGACCATTTTTAATCCGTGAATACCATTCAAATACCTCAAACCTCATTCAAATAGCCTTAGACAGTCATTACCATACGCAATTTTGACCATTTAACACGTCTCTGTGGTTTCGTGGTTTTATCCTTTTCAAAATAAAATTTAATGGCAATGTGACGCAACAAAATAAACTCACGCACTTAAAAGGAATACTAAATCAAATAAAAAAAATGTTAACAGTGTCTGAAGAAAAGACGAAACAACATAGTTCCATTTTCACATTCTATATAAAATCAGTTTCAGAACTTTTTGAATTAACTGTGTAATGTCGTTCAGTCGAGTCATCAGTAGACGATGATTTCATGAGGAGTATGGGACGTTTCGCCATCCGGCTTCAATTAAATATCGTCCGAATCAATGTCGTCCATATTTTTGAAGAAGTAGCCCCAATCATTGCGCGGTAACGTTGGCCATTAAGTATAACACGAGTTTCGACCTCATATTTGAGGGAATAAGGACCGATGGATGCTACCAGCCTGAAGAACATACCAATCTCGATTTTGCTTGTTCACAAACCCATTGAGTTAAAAGTGAGGCTCGTCACAAAAATAAATATACGTCTTGACTTCAGGCTGTTGAAGTTTGCTTTCTACGCACAACACGTTGACGCGTTTATGCCGTTGCATCATGTAGGGTTATGTGGAATGAAATTATGAATAGCGATCTCAATTGGTTGATGATAAGGACTAAATAAATCACGCGCAATTGAAGACCGATTTTCAAAATAAGTTTAAATGATTTTAGTCTATCCATGGTGATTTGTCAAACAATACAGAACCTAAACGTTAAAGAACTGTCAAAAATAACAACATGGTTTGAAAGTTATTGCTTTTCCAAATCTAACTGTAGGATTTTTTTTTTAATATTTGTTATTCGGAAAACAGTGATTATAAAGGTTTATTTGGTCTGGTTTATGTTAGAGACACTAAGCTCGATATGAAACACCAACCTACAGTTGTTTGGGGTTGTTTGATATTTACCGAAATCCTATGTAGTATCATTGGTCTCTGAATCCAGGGTCGTAACATGACGAGATTCTTGGAAATTGGTTGATCCATGTACATATAATTTGAACTTACCAGCAGACACGCATCGTTCTCTAAATGTGCTTAGTTTTGATTCCATATCTACGAATTCAGTGGATTTAGAATCAAAATCGATTTCACGATATAAAGTCTTGGGTGTATTAATTGGGATAACTTATAAAGATACCAATCTA
The DNA here is from genome assembly GCA_949129095.1 of Volucella bombylans. NCBI lineage: Eukaryota > Metazoa > Arthropoda > Insecta > Diptera > Syrphidae > Volucella > Volucella bombylans. The sequence continues at coordinate 198,780,102 of OX422142.1, forward strand.
CCAGATAATCTCCAGCTGCTTAGAAAATTCTGTCGGTAGTATGTACATATGTATATCATGGCCAATGGTCTCATTGCTTGTACGCTAGCACATTGTAGCAACTTGTTTCTCAAAAACATGCTAAGATTTGTGACTTCCGAATAGGACGGAGAGTTTTTCTTTACTCAGAGTGATTCGAAGGTTATAATTCACTGTTTTCTTGTGCTTGAAACTCTACAACAGCCAAATCTACGTGTCAGTGTTATGCCTTCACACGCAGAATTTTTCTGTCTGAGTTCCAATTACACAAATGAAAAACTTTAAAGACTTGTCATGGGTAGGATCCGAACCTTGACCCACCTTCCGAGTAAGAAGCGATTGCTACTACCACTACACCACGGCATCTTGTGTCTGTTTTACAATTAAGCACATATTTGAGCTTACCTTAATATTGTACAACATATAACATCGCAGTTTAAAGAAAGTCTACTCAGTCGTTTATATATGAGTGGCAGGTTTACCAGGCATAGTTTTTGAGTTTCTCCATAATTTTTTCCATCGTATTCTTTGAAACCTTGACTTGACTTCGTTGTGTTCACGAAAATTTATTCTTGAAACTATCTAACAAAACAGAAACGAAAAAAAAATAATAATAAATGGATAATAATATTAAAACCGATTTGTTTTTGAAAAGTAATATTTCTAGACACGCATGAAGGAACAACATAAGACACGTGAAAAGGTCACAAAATTTCTTATCACTTAAAAATAAGATTTTAGTAGGCAGCTTGTAGGTGAATGTACGAGAAGTCCCTTCTGCAATGTTTGATATGTAAGTCGCTCATTAAAATCAGTGCCCCAAATGTTTTATGTAGTTCAAACAGCTTGTAATCGGAATTTTCGAATCAACTAGTATCAGATTGCAACTTAAATATTGCACGATTTTTGAGTGTCTGCTTAATGTTAAACAATTTGCACTAAATGCAAGAATTTAATCGTCAATGTAATTCCCTTCATTAGACAATACTTCTGACCAACTCCCAGGCAACATCTTAATGCCGCAACTCTCTTGGACATCATCCCGAGATCTAAAATGTTTTCCATCAAGGAAGTCTTGCAGCTCTCGAAACAAGTGGCCATCTGAATGCGCTGAATTTGGAGAATAAGGCGGATGTACCAATTTTTGCCAACCGAACTTCAGTAACTGTATGCAGGTGGTCGCAGATGTGTGAGGGTAAGCGATGTCCTGGTGAAATACAACACCAATTCGATTAACCAGACCTGACCGTTTCTGTTTTAGTGCTGACTTTAATCTGCACAGCTGTTGACAGTAGACTTCTGCCCTGATAGTTTATTTACGAGGCAACAGCGCAAAATGGATTATTCCCTCAGAATCCCACCATACAGACACTAACACCTTGAACGGGTGAAGCACATTTCTGGGATATTGTTGATGGCGACGTTTAACATCATTGTAAAGAACCCATTTTTCATCTCTGGTAAAGAACCGGTTCAAAACGGCTCTTGATTGTGACGCGACAGAAGAGTACTGCAAGCTTCGATTCTTTTCTGAAAATTATTTTCCGAAAGGTGGTGTGGTACCCCACATTTGTTAGGTTTCGATATATGGTCATATGGTTTACGTTGAGTTCCTTTACCGTAACAATGGGACTTCTTTCGATGGCGGACTTCAGGAGCTCATCGTCTAGATCGTCTGGCCTAACCGAGCAAGGTTCATCCGTTAGGCCAGAAATGCCATTTCTAAACTTTGAAAACCAACGCCTATGTTTGAACTCTCTGAGAACCCCCCCTTCATACACATTTTGGATTCACTTCTCTTCCATTCTGGTCTTCCGAAACAAAAACAATAAAATATGCCGAATATGCTCCATCCATTTTAAAATTCTGTTAAAATTGCCAAGAATGATGTTAACACAACGAAATTGCAGACTGAATGAGCAATATGTTATATCCCAAGTAATAATTCCAATAACGGTTTCAGGATTAAATTGGTTTTGTGTATTTTATGGCAATTGGCTAATAGGTAAAATTTGATATTTTGTATGCGTTATCCCGGGAAGACTGCAGCACTACAACAATAATATTAATAAACAATTACAGTTAACTCCACGACTGCCAAAATCGTGAATATTGTTTCCAGTTCACATTATATACATACATTCTGTCAAAATATTACCGCGACTGAGTCATTCAAACAGCCCGTGTTAATGGTCTTTTAAAAAAAATTTGTTCCTATGTTGGTAGAACTGTTATCTATTTTGACGCTGAATTTGGGCGCCATTTGTTAACTTTTGTTTTGTTTGTTGTTAGGTCAGTAGACAAAGACATTTTTATTGGAAAAAAAATACTGAGCGACGAGTTTGATTGAAATTTTGTGTTGCGAACGGAATGTTACAGAAAGTCTACCGCGACTCTGTAATATCGAGAACAAGAGCATTTGAGTGGTACATAGCGTTCAAAGTGGACCTTGAAATTGTTGAAAATTTGTCTCATCTTAGACCTGCAACTGCTGTTACTGAACAATACATGGACTTAGTGAAGAAAATGATGCTGGATGATTGTCACTGTAGTTTGAAAGAATAAACAGCATGATTTAAGCGTTATGAAGCGTTTGAGGGAGACTATCCGCCGAAAACCACCGGAATTGTGGCAGAACAACCATGATAAAGCACTTTTTGACAAAAAAAACGCTACCAATAAGATCGTGCTAGCACCATATTCTCCAGATATGGCACCTTGTGACTTTTTCCTATTTCCGAAACTCAATTGAGTCGACTCAAAATATAAAAGAAAATTGGCTGAGAAAACTGAAGGCGATGCCGGAATATGCCTATAAAAAATGCATGGATGACTTAATTGTTTGTAGGAAAAAATGTACTGCTTCAAATGGACCTACTGTAGTTTAAAGGAGACAAAATAAAGAAGATTAGCTGGTTTGTGTTGTTTTTATTGACTCAGTCCAGGTTATATTTTAACGGAATGTATATGTATTATTTCGAAAACTACTTTCGTAAAGAGCTTGCTTTTTTGTTCAGCAGAAGGTTGGATTTATATTTGAGGCTCACTGTAATTTTTTTTTTCTGGTTTTGTCAATATTGTTTTGCCTCCGATTTGGCTTGATTGGCATTTGTCATTTCGCATTCGCAGGTCGGCAAGAATTGTCAATAGCAATTTATTATTATCTTCAACAAAAAAAGCTAACATACATTGAGGCATGAACAATTTTCAGGCATGAACATGCCAGCGACCTTTCAAAGCTCGTAAGATTACTTTATGGTTTTCCATTTAGTTCGGCAGCATAATTGGAGAACATAAACATGTTGTTTCGCCTCACATCTGTTTGATTTTTTTTAGAAAATATGTGATTCGGTCGGGACATTGCCGCACTACACGCAAGATACGTTACAACGGGTATTTTGCGTGGGACTAGCACTGGTTTAACTACAATAAAACCTGGAATTACTATAGTGTGAGCTCAAAGGATTGTGAATGCCATGAATCACATAGAGGTTTTTCTAGTGTTTCAAAGTCTTATTGGTTGGCTTAGGGAAAAGTAAAAAGCAAAGATGAGCTATGTACAAACTGGTGGGATGACTATTTTTAGGGACCATGTGTTTAGGCTAGTAGTTAAGAGAATCCTAACCGAATCCTAGCACATAGCGTAACGACTAACTGTGTAATATTCGTGCAACCTATTTGCAGTAGTGTTTCCTTTTCAACAGGTGAACGTTGGTTTTGGAATCAGGTATGGGTATAAGCACAATGCAAAAAATGTTCATTGAATTTTTTTTAAATTTTACTCTATATGCACTCGTAGCATTGACAACACTCGTTTGCATTGGTTTATACTATACCAATACATCGTAATTAATGTGTCTACTATAATATTATTTAAATTTACATTTAATTTTTCATTATATGCTTTAAAAGATTTTTTTATTTACAGTAAAGCTATTTTAATTTTCAGATATTCAATCATGGTGGGAGATACCGTGCATATCTCATTTCTGTTCGTTGTTTAGTTCCGCTTTTGATTTACCAGACATCGATATTGAAGTAAGTTGGAACTAAAGCTTTAAATGCCAAGTTAAAACAATTTTTTGGTTTTTTTTTTTAGGATTTAGAATCAGCTCTTTTATGCGATGGCACCGACTACCAAGTCGGCTTAGTACCAGAGCTTATTGTACGCCTTTTAAAGGGTTGCGATGCTCTTAAACGTGTTGCAAACGATATTACCACCAGCAATTATCAGATGTTCTTAAGGCGTTACTTACGCCAGCAGTGTCGCCTTCATAACATAGAGAATCATTTTGATACAGATATCGATTTTCAGTCGCTAGCCGTTCGAAAACGTTTACTTATTTTACACGCGCTCTGTCATTTTCGTTTGGAATCGCAAGATGTTGAAGTGATACTCAGTAATTTGGAAGCTGATAGTCTCCGAGTAGAACCATTGGGATATGATTCGAAAAACTCGGGCTATTGGTATTTTTATGGTACCCGGCTTTATCGTGAAGACACAAAACAAAATAATAAAACCAAAGTGTGGCAGGTGATTTGTTTTACTGAGGAAGATTGGCAATATCTTGCTAGTAAATTTAAATCTGCCACAAACGCAAAAGAACGAGCTCTATATAATATACTTAATGAGAATTTTCTACCAAAACTGCCGCAATTGTTTCGAGAACGTGAAAAATTACGAAGAAAGAAGTAAGTAGGATTGTGACATCGAAAAAGCAATAAAGATTGCTTTGAAAATAATTTTTTCGATTTTTTTTTGTTGTTTATAGATTACTTCAAACTCGTAACTCCAGTCGAATTCGAAACTTGGTAGAAGTTAAGGCACGTGAGGAAGAGGAACGAGCTAAAGCGGAACGTTTAGAGAGGGCTAGATTTGAGCAACGTATGCTTATAGAACCTCCACGCTTAGCAACAACAACCAAAAGCCGAAGAAGACGGTTAGAGCATTTAAGAGTTCTACAGAATACAAAATAAGTAGTAAAAAAGACATCGATGAATTATTTTTTTCTTACTACCTACACCTACCTACCAAAATACCATCAACTTTAACTAACTTTTAGAGCGCTTTGTTTTATTATTATTTACCATACTCGTATATCGACTTGAGACGTAAGCGACTTGTTTGACACTGAAAATTGCAATATTTTGGAATATCTCAGTCAAAAATGAAATAATAAATGTAACAAAGCGGAATACAAGCATAGGTGTCAGACAAATCGAGTGAACACGTTTTTTTCTGGGTTTGATTTCATTCTCTTGCTTTGGACATTTATTTTATATGTAAGCATGCGTTTTAATTCATTTTGTATCCCTTGCCACATTGTGTTTAAAATTGTATCTTCTTCATCGGTTTTGATTTAATACTGCTATGAATGTTCATGTAAAATTGTTTTCTCTTTTCAATATACAGCTCTCAATCGACCTCAACTGCCAGTGGTATATCAACATATGCAAGTTCTGTAAGACCCACAACTAATTCCAGTGATTTTTTATATCAGAGGGAAACATTCTGCCTTACACCAGACGATGTAGGCGCTGACTCAACATCAACTACTACTCAAAATCAAGCTGATCAAACATCACAGGGAAATCACGAAGAATTTCAAAGTCCGGACGGAGGCCATCATCAAGATTCAGTGGCAATTTCGTCGACCGTAGCAAAGGGGAGCGTAACTAAAAAATCCAAATTGAATTCACCATTGAAAAAGACACGCAGTAAAACTAAGGATAGTGGCGATTGTTCTTCTTCCACAACTGAAGACAAGGAGAACTGTCGCTACATATCCGAATCGGAATCTGAATCGGATAGTAATATAATGGCACCCGCTACAAACATAAAATTGCCAGGAAGGCAGACAAATAATTCTTTATCATCGTTACCTGGAAATATATTTATATCTCCTCTAACTGAAGGCAAGGAGCAAGAGCCTCCAGTGAGAAGAGTAAGTAATTCTGGTGGGAAATCGAATGCAAGCGGAAAAAAGCAAAAAAATCAGCCAGTAACAACAACACCAGCTCCATCAACATCGTCAGCATCAACTGTTCGTCCAGCAAATTCGGAAACCTCAACAAAGAATAAAAAGAAAAATTTATCAAAATCGTCTTCTGAAGAGTAAGGTTTTGTTTTTAGTTTGTTTTTTATTTGATTTGTGTTGCTTGCATGTTATGAAATGAAAGTAGTAGAGTCTGCTCACAATACATATATTTTCTTATGGGGTATGCTTTGGTTATTGCTGCTATTTTTTGAATTACATACACAACTTTTTGCTTATGGTATTTGGGTTTTTGCTGCAATTACAATATGTCTTCTCTTTGATTTTAAATGATTTGCTTATGTCATCTATGCCTAATGATGCATGTTAAATATTAGTTTGTTACAAATAGTAATCGCTAAATGAGGCTTTTATTTAATAACACATTTGAAGTAGAAGATCTGTAATAAGTCTTAATTTTGCGTAGTCTAATTATTACATAATACAACGTGTTTATTTTTAACTCAGAAATTGAATACAAAGTCGCCTAGAATATGTACGAGTATAATATGGTCTTTACAACTTCAGATGATGCCGAGTATCTTAAGAAACATTCTACATGTTATTGGCTAAGTTAGTTTTTGAGTATGTTAAATAAATTTTATTTGTTTTTCGTCACACAGTTTTTTTTTTTTGGAGGGACCTATATCCCGAAATTTGGTCTTTTTTAAGAATGATTCTTAATTAACCCTGAAATAATGACCCAATCCTATTTTTATATGAAGTCTGAATCGTTGTCAAAATTCTACTTAGCCAACCGTTGTTTCCTTTCATAGAAAATCATCAGAATATTGGTTATTCATCAAGTGTCTGCAATCTTTCTTAGATTAGGTTAGGTTATCACACTTAGGTCTTTGTAGACTCATTGTGATAGGGGGAATAGGGATTTGATAACCTAGTTCTAGTTTCCGCTTTCCGTCTCACGTTGGTTGTCGTTTGGTCCCTGAGCGGTTTTAAGCCATCTTGTTGCATCCGCGAATCTGAAAAGAGATGTAAGAGAAGCAGCATATAGTTCTGAGAGTTAGTGGAAGTATTAACATCCTAATGGACGGACGTGGCCTTTTGGGTTTGGTTTCCACCCATTAAGCTGACTCAATGTCAGAGCGCTTTTCGCTGCAGATTCTTGCATGTATAAATCTAGGGGCAGGAGGGCAAGTATATTTTCGAGTGCCGCCGTTCCATTGGCGTGGTTCTCATGGCATGTGTTGTGCCTATACATGAAACCCTCTGTAGTTTTGTCATTAACCTTAGGTTGTTAGTTTTGTTTTTATATTGCCACTATAGTAAGCTACCGTAGGGTAAGATGGGCCTCTGGATAGCCATGTACTTACGCTGCAAGTGTAGACGGCGATCGTTGCTTTCTTTACACGTTCTTCGACATTGAGCTTCCAATTCAGTTTATTATCTAGTGCGATGGCTAGGTATTTAGCCCTGATGAATGGTCGGATGGTTGTCCCATCTATGGAAGGAAGGCCAAATTATGGCATTATCATTTTATGTATGAGTAGAAAGAGCTCTGTTTTTTGCAGGTTGATTCCCAGCCCACAGAGCTTGCCCTATTCTCCAAGGTTACTGAGGGCATAGTTTAGAATTTCACTGATCGTGGGGAGGAACTTGCCGGTCGCCATAAGAACCACATCAACGTGGCTCTTGTTTCTTTCCTTTTTACATTCAGAAGTATTTCATTAACAACGAGGGTCCACAGAAGAGGTGATATAACTCCTCCTTGAGTTGGTGACTCTCAATACCGTGTTACCTTGTATTGAATTGATGTTCCTGTTGCGGAGCATGCAGGTTACTAGGTTCGTTAATGCAGCATTTGTTGACATTGTTGAAGGCTCCTTCGATATCAAAGAAGACTTCTAATGTGTGTTCTTTGCGTAAATACTTTTTTCAATCGTGCTGACAACTTAACGTAGGACCGCTGTCGTGATTCTTTACCTTTCGTTTCTATTCTTTTCATATCATTGTCTGGGGTGTACGTACGTTTGGTGACGTCCGAAAAGTTTTTCTATTAAGATTAGCCGAAAAGATGCCACAGCTTCAGAAGCCAGCGCCTCAATTTGTCGGAACTGCTGTGGTCAACGATGCATTCAAGGAGATCTCCCTGAAGGACTACAAGTCAAAGTACGTTGTACTTCACCTTCGTCTGCCCAACTGACCGTGTAAAAGAATTCCGCAGCATTGACGCTGAAGTGATTGCCTGCTCGACAGATTCTCACTTCACACATTTGGCATGGATTAATACCCCACGCAAGCAAGGTGGTCTTGGATCTTTGATTATGGAGTTTTGGACGAGGAATCTTATGTGGCATTCCGTGGACTCTTCATCGTCGATGTCAAGCAGAATTTACAACAAATCACTCTACGTTTGGTACAGGCTTTCCAATTCACCGATGACCATGGTGAAGTCTGTCCAACCAACTGGAAGCCAGGCAGCAAGACGTTGGTTGCTGATCCATCGAAATCAAAAGAATATTTCAATGCCATCAACTAAGAAGACGTTTTACTTAAATAATCACCATCCACAGATTATAAGCATAAAAATGTCCACGTGAAGGAACGTGTCTAACGTAAGCATAGCTCGGCTATCATGAGTTCTACTAAATGTCAACTCCATTTCATTTTGTTAGTTGGTTCCATTTTTGTTTTTGTATAGGCATGCTGATTCGAGGCTAAGTCTTCTGTGTGCAGATTGCTTCGAATACGAGTGTCATGCAGTTTTTTGCAATGTGTGACTTTAGACTTATGGGCCTGGGTCTTTTGGATAGGTATGACTGGGCTTACCTGAGTTTTGAATGAGTCTTTCTTAAGATAGTTATAAGGCACGTTTAATTCAAATATAGTTTTTTTTTACGATACACTTGGTGATTTGGTTTTCAAACATTTTAGAACTTTCGTAAGAGCTAGTTTTAGTTGATCATATGTTAAATTGTTCCAAATATAATGTTTGCGTTATGCTTATAGTATCTTCAAATATCTTTCCTCTAACTTTCCTATATTTTTCCTTTGATTTTTAAATTAATTTGTTTTGTCAATAACATAATAAGGAGTGTAAACATTTATTTAAACATTAATTTTGCTTCAATTCGAGCTTGAATATATTATTTATAATATGATTTACAAAGATTAAATAAAACAAAGATCTTAGCTTGCACTAAAATCCCATAAACATTACCCATAAATAACAAAACTTTCACATATGTATTTTGTACGCTTTCCCCTTCTTTTAATAATGATAATCCACCCATCACCCAACATTTGTAAATAAAACGAATCATCGAAATAATAATATAACGTCGCCATCGAACAGCGGTACGAATAAAACTTTCTATAGCACAACAAATATTAGTCAAACAAATCCAACTATTCTGATAAACAACAAAAACTTCAACATAAATCCTACGAATTTTCTTAGCTTCACGGAAACGGACGAAGTCCTACAAATCGGCATGCATAAGGTTCTAGTATATGTGAAAAACCACCGAGATGCCTGGCCATTTATGGATCCCGTTGAAGAAGACATCGCACCAAGATACTACACAATTATAAGAAGGTAAATTATCAAATGAGAAAAGTATTAACTTAATTCATACAAAGAAAATATGAAATTTTTAGGCCAATGGACCTCCTTAAAATGGAAGATAAGCTGGACAACGGAGAATATAATAAATTTAGTGAATTCCGCAACGATTTTAAACTAATTGTTAATAATTGTCGTTTGTACAATGGACAGAATAATGGTAAGAACGTTTTTTTTTTTTATATAGAAAAACGTGAAATGTAATATTTTTAACTTTTATTGCAGAATATACAGAAATGGTGAATAATTTACAAGAGGCATTCGATAAGGCTACCAAAAAGTACTTCGACCAAATGTCGGACGATGATGATGACTCAACAAATCTCAACTATCCGGACTCTAAAATGAATGTTTTTCGTGAAAAATATTTCAATAAAGAAAATTCGGAAGGCGATGAAGAAAACATTGATATGGAGGCAATGAGTAAGAGAACAAAAGGAGAGAAGAACACTGTGAAAAAACTGGAAAAAAATAAAGAGTCAGACGTTGATGAAGACGAGCCTTCAGAAATTACAGAATGTGTTACACGTTCAAATAAGCGTAAACGCAAGGATAAGGATAAACGTCGTAAGAAAAAGTCCAAAAGTAAAACTTTGGAGGAAAATGTCGAAGAAGAACATTGCAGTTCAGCTGAAGATGAGACCAAACCAAAAAGGAAAAAAGACGAACCTAGTACTTCAAGTGGGAAAAAAACTAAGAAAAAAACTGAAAAACTAAGCAGTAAGCAAAATATAGAAAATAAAAAGAAACAAAAGAATAACAGCTCATCCAATTCGAAAAAAGTCGTAAAGACGGAGGAAACTGAATCGGACCCCGAAAAAGATACACAACACAGTGATATAAAGCAACCGTTAAAGTTACATGAAAAGAATTCTCAATCGAATCAAAAATTAAAAAAAGGTGTAGCCGACGTGGCAAAAAAAAGAAAAACCAGAGTAAAAAAAGCATCTGGCGGTCGATGTCGCTCGAAATCGATGTCCGCTAAAAATAAAAGTCAAACCGTTCGTTCACAACGCATGGAAACAACTAATGAAAAAAGCGATGACGAACAGAAAGAAGAAGAAGATGCGGATGAGGAAGAAGAGGGGCCTAGATCTCGTAGCCCTTCACCTTTTAAAATCGATCTACATAAAAAATATGCGAAAAGTGCACTTAATGAAGAAAACAAAGTAGAAGAATACGACGAGGCAGATTTTAAATCTGTTTCCAGTCGCAGTAGTTCTAGGGAGTCGTCCATCGAACGTCCACCATCTCTGTTAGACACCGCAAAACCAAGTTCATTGAAGCAACAACCCAAAAAGCCAGAATATCGAAAACAAAACTCAACGAGCAGCTCTTCTGACCAATCACCAACAAAAAAAGAAAAGTTGTTCGACAATTCAGTAGACGTACCGCTTTTTTTGGACAAATACGACTTGATTAAACAGCGTCGTAATAGGGCGAATCTGGAGGAAAAGGTAAACAGTACGCCGGTGGCAAAAAAAGAACCAAAAAAGGTAAATTCCATAGCTTCAAATTCATCATCTACATCGTCGACGGGAAGATCAAGGGCTCCTCGTGAAATTGTAGACAAATCAAAAGTTAAAAGTAAAGAAGTGTTCGAAGATAAGCAAGTAGCTAAAATCAAAGAGGTAGAGGAAGAGAAAAAGATTACCCCAGAACAACCTGTAAAATCAGATGACGAGTACACGTTTAAGGAAAAGGAATTACCAAAACATAATACTAGTAAAGCACCAAAGAAATCCTTACCAGCAAATTCAACAGCAAAAAAGTCTTCAAAAGATCAGGCAAAAAAATCAAATGTTAAAAAATTACCATCCAATTCCGCATCTACCTCTGTAAATTCGTCAACCAATAGCATAACAAAGGCTAAGGCAGCTGCTCCTGTTGGAAAAGCAACAAATTTGGAGGCTCTAGAATTAGAAACTGAACAGACATTAAAAGACATAAACCGATGGTTGGAACACACTCCACGATTTCCAGAATTTAGTTCTGCAAGTAATTCTCCATCACGTTATAATGCTCTCTTAGACGATTTCGACTCAGTGTCAACGAAGCTTGATGCAGCTGATTTTCGTCGGCCAGTACCTATTGCAACACCAAAAATTGATTTAGTACCCAAACTCACCGAGTCTTTGGATGATCTTGTTACAGAAGCCGAAGTTCCGAACAATAAGAAAGATTTGATAACCGATCTTATTCCCGCCATTGGATCGAGCAGTGTAAGTTCGAGCTGTGGAACACCACCGCATTCTACTAATTCGAATAATTCTGGCGGAAGTACAAGTGTTAATGCATCGTCCTCCTCATCTTTGGTACTTACTTCACCAATTGTACCACAAAAGCCTAAGGAACCGTCAACAATTCAATTGCTGACCAATCCACCACCACCGCCGCATATAAAAAATCAAATGCAGAAAGAAGCGAAAAGAAAATCGCTAAAGGAAAAGCTTTCTGCGACGGCAAATACTCGCAGAAAAGACATAATTGGGACTATAGATCGGTTAAAACCAGGCAAAGCCAAAGGGAATCTTATCCAAAACGTCTCCAAGCCGGATGAGACATTTCCTTCGGGTGTTCAAACTAAACCAAAGGATATCAAGAATGCTTTGCTAGTAAAAACCGATGACGGCGTTCCAAAATTAAGCTTAGGTAGTGTTTTAGACAACGATGGCTTTGGCTTGGGACACTCTCATAACTTCACAGATAAAGAAAAATCCAATGCAGATTCGGATAAGAGTGATGAAATCTCAAATTCTAAAAGTAAGGTAGAAAAATCATCGGAAAATGAGACTGAAAAATCCTCCAATACAATTGAATCTCCATTCGAAGCAAAAAAAGTGAGTAACCCCGAACCAAAGGGCGATACAACGTCAGCTACTCCTAATTTAAGTGCATGGCTTAAAGCTTTTGGTGTTTCTAAAAAGGCTAAAAAGGCTGAGGAAGAGGAGATTAAGCAATCACAGGAGAAACCACTCCCAACAGGTAATAATGAAACGACTGCCACTGAAAAACCTGTTGAAGTGACGAGTGCTAACTTAAATATTCTAAAGTCGCCCGGGTCGTCTGAAAATAAAAACTTTCCACAACCACAACCTCGACAGCGCAAAGCAAGTACAGGAAGCACAATCTCTGAGCGGTCGTCATTTAGTCAAGATCCGGATAGTCCGCGTATTGCAATCGATGAGCGATTTGGATCGTATTCAGGAAATTACACATCACCAATTGGAGCTTCGCCAATAGGAGCTTCACCTATTATGGTTTCGCCAAAGCCGGAAGAGGTGGGAAAACCGAATTCCCCATATCCATTGAATGGAACAATCAAAGTTGGATTTTACCAAGATACAACAACGAAGAGTTCACCAGAAAAAAGTTGCAGTCCGCGTGAACTTCCCTCACCATACCCACAGTACTCGCAGCATATTTATTCTTCAGCTTCATCGCCAAATGTGTCGACTACTGAGATGAGTGGAAATTCTCCATATGGGGGAAACAGTTATGCACCATCTGCCGGCTCAGAAGCTAGTAAAACTCCTGTCTATTCGTCAACATCACCGATTCCCAACCTCTATGAACAGTACAAACAGCCACAGTCACAAGAATCTGATTATAACTCATCTATGAGTCCAAGCACTCCTAATCCTCATTCACCTTATCAAGCGGGTGCTAATTCTCCATATCAGCACCCTGCCCAATCACCTTATCAGAATCCGAATTCACCATATCAGCAGCAAACCGCAGTAACACCGCAAACACAGCAGCAGACACCTGCAGCACAACAAAATTTGCCATTTCAACCAGCTGTCATTGAGACGCCAACAACACAAAGTGCTGTGAAAAATCCTGTAGACAGTACACCATCTACGGAGGTACAGCAAAATTCGCCATACCAACAACCTGCAAATTCACCATACCAACAGCAGCAACCTTCGCCATATACTCCAAACAGCGTTGGTTCATCGGCTTATCAGCCTCCAAATGTTTTTCAAGACAACACCGCAACTGTAGCGCCACAAGTCGCAAAAGTAGTTTCACCAGCAAGCGCACCACAAGCATCGCAGCAGCCGGCACCACAAAACGAACGACCAACATATGACTCAACCCAACAATATCAGAGCTACCAACAACAGCCCTCTTGCCAGCAGCAACAACAACAACCACCGCAGGATTCTGCAATGCGATCCATGTATAATCTAAACAAGAGTTCGGATTGGAACCTGCCCCAGGTTTCTGAGCAATTTCATGCTTCTTCTTATTCCCAATATACTTTAGGTACAATGAGCAAAGACTTATCTGCAGCTAAAACACAAGATCAATATCTGCAACAGCACCAGCAGCCTCAACAGCAAAATCCAAGTGCTAACCCACATAAGCGTCATTTGGATGATGAAAACGATGTTATGAATCCCGATTATAACACTAAAGTTGCCAAACGAGCTGATCCACAACAACAGCAGCAACAACAACAGCAACAGCAGCAGCAACAACAACAGCAACAACAACAGCAGCAGCAGCAGCAGCAACAGCAACAACAGCAGCAAACAAGTAAGCAACAACAAATGTACGACAGTTTCTTGGGCTCAATTGGTTACCCTAAACACATAGACATACCCCCCACCAAAGCATTTGAAATGTATAATCGGGCGGCCAACATGGGATTCTCTAAAGAATACTCGAGTCCATCGTCAGTGAAGGAAGCTTTAACTCAATCACATCAGCAACAGCAACAACAACAGCAAACGCAACAATCTCAACAGCAAGCTGTTGTTGATAATAGCATCATGAATAAACCCATTAATATGGCTAATTCGAACAATTATACACAACAACAAATGCAGCAGCAAGTACAACAACAACAACAACAACAACAGCAGCAAAATGTCTACAACAAGCCACAAAATTCATATCCAACTAATCTATCACAAGCACCTCCATCAGCTGCTATAGATAAGCCAAATGATTCCTTAATCAATCATTTAAATAGCTACAAACCACAAACCTATGGCAGTCCAACTTCAGCATTACTCAATATTAATCATCATTCTCTTCCATCGGTAATTGACGACTCTATGTTAGGTTTGGCTCAAAACACATCAGGCCACTCCACTAATGGGATGGCAGGCGTTGGATACTATGATAAAAGCATACCTCCCGCGGCACATATGAATATTCCAACACAAATGTATCAGAATCTTAATCCATATGGTAGTCATACGACTGCTATTTCAAGAGATCAACAACAACAATCCACAAACTATGTTCCATCGGTGGGTGGAGCAAATAGTGTCACGGGACCATCATCTACTCCAAGTATGGAAGTGATGTCGCTTGAATCTAAACCAGCTAAAAAGACACGAAGCAGAAAAAAGGCAGCTACATCGGCGGCCAACACAGGTGCTGTTGCAAATGATATTGTGTCGAAAAATAACACCACTGCATCTCAACCTCAAATGACTACTACGGGCATACCCAACAGTCAGGTATCTAATGCTGGTGCACAACAACAAATTAATTTGCATCATTCACAAATGCAAAATATTCAGGGTTTCCAATTGTATGCAGGACTTAAAACGGGAGTAAGCTCTTCGCCTAGTATGCCTTCGTCTACGACCTCATCTGACGCCGGTGCCATATCATTGAAAACAACTGCAGCAACTGCCGCAAGTATGGTTCCAGGTAGTGCATTTAATTTTGGGCCATCACCCGCTGGCTTAGGTTTGTCTGCAGCTGGCATATACGGGGACAATTCCGGTTATTTGGATCAGTTTCGTGAAACTTCAAATCCATATTATATGCCAACTCCAACACATCGGCCAAGCGCTACTGACAGTGGAGTTGCAGATAAAACAAACAATGCAGCCGCTGCGTCATATCCATTTCTAGCGCATCCCTCCTCAAGAACGCCTACATTCAATCCATTTGTAAATACTTCTCAATTGGATGCGAACACACCATTCTATCAGCAATATCTGCAACGTCAGGAGGACTTCCGCACCAGAATGATGCTAAACCAAGGCTTGCTTGGGCCAGGGGGTCCGGCTGCTTATCCACAGCCCGGCGGCTATAGACCTTCATCATTAGGAATTCCAAAACCATATGACATAAATCGGCAACCATGGTTCTAGCATCAACAGCAACAGCAGCAGCAGCAGCAACAACAACAGCAACATCAACAGCAGCAGCAGCAAACAAACTCTGAGCAACAATAATCTCCTTTAAATGACCAAAACCAGAACGCTTTATCAATTAAAATCAAAATCAAAATTAACAATCACTAACAAAAACCAAAGATCGGTGGACAAGGTTTCAACTTAAATCTCCCGACAATGATAAGCAAAAATTCATCATCTAACTAAAAAGAGTCCTCCACCTGGAGTGGAAGTGTATACAAAACTAATTAGTGCCTACAGTTTGCAAATATTTCTCAGAACAAAGAGGTTTTTCTTCGGCAAATCTTACGCGTAAGAGATTCCACTTATAAGATACCAACTTTAGTAAATGTTTGCCCCAACAAGGATAAGAGCAACGTGGATTTCTTTTTTCTATTTTTTTTCTTCTATTTTTTTTTTTTTTTTTTGTTCGTACAACTAAATTATGTGTGTGAGTTATAAAATAACGTTGAAAGTTTTTTTTAATGTCTTTAAGATACAATTTTATATTTTCTATTTCATTTATTACTTCATTACGATTTTCGTTAACGTAAATATCGATCGTTACACAAAGAAAAATAAACAAAAAATATATGGGTATATGTATGTGTTTAACATTCCTTGATGTATATACTAAGAAATATGTATTAAGATACCACAATGTGGGGACTCTTACCTGTCTTATGTTGTAAATAGTATATTTAGTATATTTCAGTTTTCATTCAAAACTTACAGATTTAATTATAAAATAGAGAAAAGTTTTTGATATTAAGGTAATGCAATATAAACTTTATTTCTTAAACGTAAAATTTTATACAAATCACAATGTACGACTAAATGCACTACAATTGCAATTTAAAATTAGTTTTTATCGTCAAGGAAAGTTTTTTTCTTTATTTTATTATTTTTTTTTTAATTTTTAAATCGTTATATAAACAAAAAAGGATATATTTAAATGTTACATATATTTTAAAAAAAAAATCATTACAACCATATTTTATTATTTAAACACTGTAAATTATATTATGCTTAGATTTCAAAGAGAAAATACAAAGTGTTAAGCTAAGGATAAATTTGTGTAAAAAAGAACATTACTAAATATATATAATTATATTGTGTTAGTTATTGACAATAAGTCATATAATTTTAATGTACCTAGAATAATTTAAGATTAGTTGTAAAAACAAAAAGAAAAAAAAAAAACAAAAAAAAATGAATAAATGAATAAATACAATTAAAAATAATATACGAATAAATCGCAGGTATTCTGTATCAAAAGAAATATGTAAAAAATGAGAGAAAGTTAAGAAATTCTACATATATATGTATATGATAAAATAATTTTGCAATTTTGTTTTGTTTTTCTTTCTCGACTATTTAATATTGTTTTCTATGGGGCAGTGGCTTTGAGTGCAGAGTTTCTGTAAAGGTTTCACCAAATGAAGACTTTGAATTAGAAAATGGACTAACGACGCGAATTGCTGAGTTAAGTATACGTGATATGAGCGGTGATAGTAAGATTTCAAGTAGTAGTCCTGGATCTGTGGGGTCAAAGAAAAAGCACAAGACATCAAAAAGTGAACAAACCTCTCCAAACATCACTGATTTTGATACAAAATTCTCATATAATCAAACCAATAACAAAAGCACAGGATGTTTGTTTTATGTGCCATCGGATCCGTGGTTGAAAATGTCCGATTTAGAAGTTAACTCGCTGCACAAAAGAACACATCTTAAAAAAATGTCAAAAGAAACTCGTTCACTTAGTCGCGGTAATTTAGAGCCGCTTGATAATGATCCATGGATTTGGCGAAAGCCACCACCAGATTCTGCTAATGGTGGTTCAAGAACAACTGCAACTGGTAATGTTAAAAAATCACCCAAACAAGAAATATTTCGACAAGCAAAGTCATTTTCGGCGGCGGTGAAATACCAAAAGGCCATCGACCCAAATTACAACGTTGTAAATCGCCTTTATTTATTGAAGACGATGTTCTGCCACCAATATCGGCTCCTTCTTCGCCATTTTTGAAAGCACCCGAGAGTCAGTTCTCACCCCCACCTCCGCCATTTACTGATACACCACCACCACCGCTACCGCCACACTACATATGCAGCAATCCCGCTGTTACATCACCAGCTCGCATTAAGCCAACAGTTACAACTGTTGAACCACCACAGCCTTTGCAACAGCCACAGCAGGCGCAACGCAGTTTTTTAGATGTCGTCAATCCTAACCTACTGCAAGCACGCCATAGTTTTTCGTCAATATCACAGCGGGATGATGAGTTACAGTTAAACATTCGTCGTTTATCTGAACAAATGCGCAAAACTCAGGCAGGAAGTGCCGCCTTAATCACCACTAATACTGGTGCCGATTTTAGTGATTATCTTCGACAATTTCGTTGCAGTGAGGCCAAGAAAGCAGCAGCTGCAGCGCAATCACAATCTCAACAATCGAAGGTGACACAAAATAATCTCGATTCAATGTTAGAGACTACGTGTTAAAGGAAACGCACGGTATACGCTTCAAATTCTCTAGTTCTTTTTATTTTTACTTCCTTCCCCCATTTCCTCAATTTTTCATCTCTTTACACACAGTAATAAATAAAAGAAAATAAATAACTAACCCGTGGAAGTGTAATTTCTAGTATAAAAAATAAATAAGAAAAAACAAAACAAAAAGTCTTAAAATATTGCAGCGGAAAGTGCTCTGTGCGTTGTAGAGAACTGGGCTTTAATTGCACCATACATCTGTACTTATATTTATAATCCATACAAGGATAAGTTTAACAAATTAAAAGAAAATTTGGGGTGGGGCCATGTAACTTCGTTTCGACTTCACAAGTCGTAACAAAATGAGAAGTCGTTTCAAAATCAAATCGGTGTCATATCGTATATCGGCTGCTTTCCAAAATTCATACTAAATGCCCATTGTGAATGCACCTCACATCTGTCATGCATTACGAATCATGATATTTTGGAATGTTACGCGATGCGCAGTGTTTATTTTTTTAAAACGTAAAACATCACCCATGTTCTGCATTCCGATCGAAATCGATTTCAATTCACATTTTAATTTCACTCGAAATGGAATTTCGAAAGATTTTCCGAAAGAGAAGGAACGCTTTTTATTGAAGTGGGAAGAAGAAGGGTTACTTCCACCGAGAATCCATTTCTAAAGTGGATTCTCGGGTGCAACACATCGTTTTTTCCATATCGTTCCATTTCTGACATATTTTTTCATTTTATCGTTTTTTCATCGTTGATGAGAAAGGAAGTGTGAAGAATAGGAAAAAAGGTATGTTTCAGGTCAACTGCTCAAAATTAAAAATGCTCCGATTCAAGTGTTCCACTTGTCAAAAAGTCTTTCGACCCCATGACAATGTGAACACGACGTTCATGGTGAGGGCTTTCATCCCGTCGCCAATGTAAACAGGCACAAAAGTTTGGGAAAGCAGATGTAAAGCAAATTTAATAGAACAAAAGCACATGACTGCAAAGCAATTGTTTGCAGTTTATGAACGTTGAATTGCGTATTTAATTATTAAAGAAAATAGGGATCGATCGTATTGTGTTGTTTTATTTAACACCTTACTTGAGAGGTCGAGCTACGGTTTGTTCCAAAAAGAAAAATAAAGCAATAAAAAACAACTTTCATATAAATACATAATTAAAAAACGTCGTATTCTGAAAAATAAAGGCTTTTTTAACACTTCAACACATTTCCGGATGATATCTTCAAAAGTCATTTTCGAATGAGCAAAAATACATTTAAAGTAAAAACAAGTAAGTATTTACTTTTATTGAAGCAGAGATCTTTTGGTAAAAAGAGCAAACACGGGAAGACCTGCAACTGATATGAAAGAAGCTCTTTTGATTACCATATGGAAGTTGGTAAATGGGTTCTCTTATCGAGATCTGTCAGACAGATTTTGTGTTGGACGAAGAACTTCCTACGACATAGTTCTAAAAACAGCAAAATTAATAAGGCGGCATCGCAAAAATTTTATTAAATGGCCCACAACACAATCAGAATATAATCACAACATGAATAGATTTCAAGAGTGGTCTATCATCGTAACCGATCGGCACGATATTTCCTCCGATTTTTACGAATTTTGTATCATGGTATTTATTCCGATTACCTCATCGGACAAACCTGCGAAAACAAATTTTCTTGTGCGATGTATGACTGCAAAGTTTCAAAATAAATTTATGCGATGCATTCCGATGCATGCCATGATTAACTTTCCGATTGTCTCCGACTTCAAAACAAATTTGACAAAAGTTCCTCAAGCATGGGTACTCACAAAGCTCACTCACAAAAGGTACAAAGCTGGTTGCATTTTCGTTTGAATTTCGTTTAAAACAAAACGAAATAAATCTTTGCGTAAACGAAAATATTTTTTTAAACTGTAAGTAAAAATTATAGAAGAATCATCCACGAGTACTTTCACAAAATTAAATAATTTGGCTTACGCTGCATCTGAAAGTTCGAAAATATTTTCTACATTTTTCAAAAATCTTCTTTTTTCTTTGCTTAATGTTCTCTGTTCATATCTTTCTGATTCTTTAATTATTTTGGAAATGTTTTATTTTCAGAAATTGAATGTCAAATACATGCGTCGGCACGCGTCTATATTTCGTTTACGATTCGGATACCATGAACGAAATAAATTCTCCGATCGGTTACGATGATAGACCCCTTTAGTTTTGATCGTTGATGAGAAAGGAAGTGTGAAGAACTTGTCAAAAAGTCTTTAATTATTGATGAATTGAACCAAAAGAAAAAAATGTTAATATTACAACAAAAAAAAAAAACTAAACAAGTGGATAAATATTTTTGGTTTTCATTTAATATGTTCAAAAGATTGCCCTAAAAGCCCAAGCTCATTTACTCTTTTCCCAGATTGACGACTTTTTCGTGTCGCTTTCCATGCGTCACAGCCTCTTCTTTCAAAGAATCTACTAGGCTTTGCTTCGTCTTTTATTTCCTCTTTGGGGTCTCAGAGCATTTTTCTTCGAGATGAGCCAGGTTAATACCATCCTCGCAATCTAGCTCCAACTAATTCCTGTCACAGCGATGTGTTGTGTCTTTCCTCATGAACTTTGTCAAGCGTCTCATTTGTACATTTTTGATGTATAGAAACAAATTAGATGACGATCGGTCTGCACTAGTTGGATTTGAATTTGAGTTTATGGACACAAGTTACGTAGGTCTTTATGAGTTTGACGTTTACGAAGGCACTCATCTTCTAGCTTTTTCTGCAGCCATAATTGAAATGTCTAACTAGTCTACACAAGAATGACGATATTTTGACGTTATGAACACAAGTTTAATGAAATGCGGCAATTTTGCTTAACAATAAAGCCATTTAACTATAAATGTGCCTCATCAATGTTCTTCATTATTCCGGGAAAATCTTTCATCCAATCAGTAAAAGTTTGGCGTGCACAATGGTCATTTGGCTTTAGTGTTTGAGTGAATACGATATTATACAAATGTAAGAGTATAGCCATGTTCATAGATGAACTTGTTTATCTATGGCCATGTCTTTTCGCATAATACGTCACATTGACGTTCGGAAGATGCCCGTTTCTTGAGAATGGTGCGAAGGCAAAGGGAATAGCCCAATTCTCCAAAGTATAAATTAAGGTAAACACATATGTATGTTATTTCAGATCTATAGAGGGTGTCCCAGTTTAAGTTTTCGTCCTGATAGCTGAAGATTACTGAAGTTATGGCAAACAAAAAAATTGCAGGGGGGGGGGGGTCTATTTTCGCCCCCCTTAAAGTTATAGGCCGTTGAAGTGAGGAACCTCTGATTTCGAGGTAAAACTTCTTATAAGGCCGTAGCTTTCTAACGGATTCAGCTTAAGAAACCGTTGTACACATTTTTGAAAGAGAATTTTAAATTCTCACGAGTTCGATGAACGCCAGACAAAATTATGGCATTTTAAAGCCATAATTATCGTTGGACCAATTTGATCAGAAAAATGCGAAATTTTCAACTTTTAGGTTAACTTTTTTATCAAAACTTTTGTCTTCTCTTCATTATCTACGATTTTTATGTATGACTTTTCCACCTACGAACAACAGAAGTTATTGCACACCACCATTTTATCCAGGCAAATGGGTCACAAAATAAATAGTGTGTTCAAATAAAAAAAATTGACAGTTAGCAAGTAAAAGAAAGTTGGAGAATTGTCGAATGGTAAAGTTGAAAAACGTCCTCGGGAACGAGATACAACAAAAGAAATATAGACATCATCATCCGTCATTCACGAAAAATACGTACATTTTGGGAGATGTACTTGCAATTTGTTTTTATAATTATTATTTATAGATACTGTTTTATTAATTCCAAATTACAGTAATTGTGTTCCCTATGATGGATACGAATATAATTTATGAGTCCGAAAACTAATTAATAATATCAGTGTACGACGTCGTGCAATATTTTGATGGGGTGAAGCGATCTATTCGGGAAGGTGAGGAAATATTCAAAGCCGGATGGATCTATGCGTTTGGTATATCACCACCCCTATCAGTGGATGAAATGACTGCGGCTTGTAGCCGCAGTGTCAGTTATGACTTCAAGACCCCATGAAGTGAAGTTGAAAAATCTTACAAAACAACAAGAGGCTTGTATATGCATGCACTTGTACCTGCAAAGCCGGGGAAGACAAGAAATGCAAGCATACTCGTATAGCCGCATGTTTTATTCGAATAATAATGGGAAAGTATTTCGAATTGCACTGAGGCACTCCACAGTGCGGGAGATCCTTTTTTTTCTGATTTTGGGTTCCATTATCTGAAGACTAAAACACTATTCACTAAGGAACAAATCAATCAGGCAATAAACACTAACCTTAGCATTAATACATATTGATTAGTTTTTTTTTATTATTTTTTACTTTGTTTTGATTGTTTTTTATTTCAATTTAATACTTCTTCGCTTTTATTTCCTTTCTTTTTAATTTGTTGAAACCACAAATAGTTTTTTCAACAATAAACCACACACAAATGCTTATGGCTATCAAAATGCGATTACTATAAATCGTTTGTTCTACTGGCCACCAGGTTTATGCCTCCAGTTGTCAATTAAGCCAACAGTAAATTTTCTGCTATTTTGTGGAATGTTTTTGTTTAATTCGGTGACAACTTTTAAAATGTGCCGATGTTACTTTATCTACTGATTAAGAGTGAACGAGTGTTTAGCAAATGTTAAAGAAAAAAATGTTTTTGATTCGCGAATACGCCGATACAATTTTCGTTTACGGTTTCTGTAAAGGGGATGCAGGATTATCTAGATTAGAGTACCAACGGCGATATCCTAGACGGAGGATCCCTTCTAGGCCAAATTTTATCAACGCTTTTTACCGCCTTTCAACCGTCGGCTCAGCATATGGGTTAAGAAGAGAAAGATTGTCTAACATAACAGCAGCAGAAGAGGAAGAAAGAATTTTAAATGCTGTAAGAATGCAGCCATCTATTAGCACCAGAAATCTAGCAGCACTGTTGCAAACTCCAAGAACTACAGTCTATAGAGTTCTTCAAGCCAGCCGCGTTTACCCCTTTCATTATACGCCCGTATAGGAACTTTTGCCAAGGGACTTCCAAAAAAGGATTGAATTTTGCCAATGGCTGCTGCATCAACAAGATGAGAATGAGCAGTTTATTCAAAAGATTTTATGGACTGACGAAGCCCAGTTTACGACAATGGGCATTACTATTGGGCAGTGTCTAATCCTCACTTAACACGAACAACATCTTCTCAAAGGTAAAGATTCAGTTGAAATGCAGATGTTTTTCTTAACTATAGTATACTTATACCATTTTACAGAAGGTTTAGCGTGAATGTCTGGGCCGGCATATTGGGTAGTACTTTAATCGGGCCATTCATACTTCCACATGTCCTAAATTCAACATTCTATTTAGAATTTTGAAAGACCAGTTGCCGGAACTCCTGGAAAATGTTCCTCTTGCTCAGAGGCAAATAATGGTTTTCCAACACGATGGAGCTCCTTGCCATTGTAGCCTCCATTTAACCCTCCGTTAGTCGCGGGCGATCTGGCAGATCACCCGGGAATATGTTTTGTTCCCTCTCACTAAGGGTTGGCAACAATTCTGTATTTTTCTTAATAGCTGTCTGACGGATGGCACGCGTTGGTGAGTTGGTAAATCTAAATTTAAAATATATTCAAGTTATCATGAAAGGGATCTGTCAGATCGCCGCGACCAATATGACAGGTTTTATAACCGTGACTAGCGGAGGGTTAAATAAAAAAATTAATGGATGGTGAATTGGCCGATTTGATCTTTTTTCTTGGCCACCTAGATCTCCTGACCTAACGCCAATAGATTTTTTTTTCTGGGGAGCCATAAAAGAAAGGGTTTATTTGACTGAGATTTGAAGTCGGGAAGAGCTCCAGGAGAGAATAAATGCAGTGGCAGGGGAGCTAAGGAGCATTTTACCAAACATTAATTTGCAGTCTGATATCATCAAACGCGCTAGAACGTGCATCCAAAGGCACGGGCAACATTTCGAAAATTTACTATAAAAGCTTTTTGAAATCTTAAACGGTAACGGTAACGGTACTTTTTAGCACCACAAAAACTATTTAAAGGGATATTAAATTCATTTTGCATTCATTCATTTGCCTGGATAAAATAGTGGTTTGCAATAACTTCCGTTATTCGTAGTTGGAAAAATCATACATAAAAATCGTAGATAATGAAGAGAAGACAAAAGTTTTGATAAAAAAAGTTAACCTAAAAGTTAACCGAAAATTTCGAGATAAACGCATTTTTCTGATGAAATTGGTTCAGCGATTTTTCAAAATGTTGCATTTTAAAATGCCATAATTTTGGCTGGTGTTCATCGAAATCGAGGAAATTTTAGTATTTTATGCACACTGAAATTCTCTTTTAAAAATGTGTACAACGGTTAAGAGGTTTTACCTCGAAATCGGTAAACGGCCCATAGTTTGGAGGGGGGTGAAAACAGACCACCCCTGCAATAAAATTTTTTGTTTGCCATATCTTTAGGAAACTTCAGCTGTCGGACGAAAACCTAAACTGGGACACCCTGTATATGATATAATTAACTATAAGAAAAGATTTTTATAGCCCAGAAGCTAATAAGATATTTCAGTTCTAATATTATTTTTAAAAGTATCAATAAAAATTAAAACTGAATCTTTGAAAATGCAAATTTGTAAGGCAATGAACTTCTAACTTGGAATCTTCATAGTTGAATGGATTGCCTTGATTTCCATATGCTCGCACAATCGGGCAAATACTAGTATACGCTTGAATTCATTCAATTTAAAAAGCAAAAGAAAATTGATTTACTGTACAGCGTCATTAAAGCGGAAGTCCATATAAAGTCTATATAATAACGTGTCAGTAACTGTGATCAAAATCATAACTATGCTTAACTTTTAAATGCCATAAAACTAGTTTTAACCGGACATGTGCATACAACACCAGAGGCACGTAGAGCAATATAACACAATCCCGTGGAATATATTATGTACGAGTATCTATGTATCATATTATTACCATATATATGTATACTCTATGTTAAAAATTTAGATATTTCTAAACAACGAATTAAGTGGTTAGTTCTTCTATGATTTTTTTTTATTGATCTTGATTGAGTTATGTCAGACCGCAAAGGTTATTACTTCTGTTGTTTAGATTTGTGTTGTGAACAGATGTATTTCTTTGAACCTTTGTAATCGGCTTATTGAAAGATGACAATTAATGTAAAGGAGATTATCACTCTACATATTTCCGGATATTACTTTTGTTAGTTTGACAGAGGAGATTAGATAAAAAAAACTTCCGATCTGTGACTGGACAACATGGTACATTATTACGAGTATTTTTCTATTAGAAATAGATTATCTCTACCAAAAATTGTGACTATTTGTTTATACAAATTCGAAGCTGATAAAATCAGTCAGGTGTTTAGAGGCAATAGCACAAATGTTTCTTTTTCAGATTTAGTTCTTATAAGTACTCTTAAAAGAGCTTATTTTTGAAAGGAGGGCTTTATTTAATTTTTTAATTACAGCGGTCAGTTTATACTCGTATAAGTTCACAAGTTCGGACAAGCAACTGGTTTTCTTATAAAGTTTATTGCGATCGCTCTTTTAGGCATGATTCGAAAGATCAAAAGTTCTTCTTACTGAATCGCAGAAGCCCAAATTAGTAGCGTATAAATAGCGGAGATCGTCCTTGTAATTTAAATCTTTTCTTGTCGTTGATTTTGCTTATTTTCATCATTATTTTCGGTATCGGATATTTTATTTTTGTTTTTCCTCCCAGGGATATTATTTTTAATTTTAGACATGACCATTTGGGCTGCATTTGCAGAGAAAAAAACAGCTTTTATTTCCAAACATATACCGAGTTTATCTGACAGCTCAGTGTGCGTTGAAGCAATCTGCATTGGTTCAATACGCTCATATGAATACCACTTCAAACCGCATAGAAATATTCAACACGCATACGTTCATTCCTGTTTATAAAACGCTTTGAAAATTTGTAAGCGCTTTGAAATTTCATATAAATATTTTCAAATCGCATAGAAATATTTTACTCTCTCGCGCTCTCATCATTCTTTCATCATCGGGCAGGTATTAGTTGTGTATTTAAAATGTGGGATTGCAAACGAAATATTTGGATAGATAAATAAATAAGAACAATTTATCAATGTTAATGTCAAGTATCAGTTCAATCAGCTGTTTGTTAAACTTCTCTAAATTTTCTCTCGCTCATTTTGGATAATTTCATATAAACACCAGCATTTCTACGGGTATTGAACGAAACTGGGTAATAGTCTTGTTTGAGCTCAATACACTTCGTTTCTCCAATTTTGTTTATCTCTTCTCTTCCGAATAATAAGATTTATTGAGATTTGAGCTTTGAATACATCGTTGGAGCCAAATCTTTTCCCGCCGATTCATTTATTCAGGTTAGGAAACAGGAAATAGTCACTGGGGACTAAATCCGGAAAATATGGCGGATGAGGCGCAACTCGTAGTACATGGTGACTAGTAAGTACGTGTACAAGCGTGTATTGTCTTGATGGAAGGGTATTTTCTTCTCAGACAAATGCTGTCCTTAAACCACTTTGAATGTTAAAATCATCGTTGAACTACTCCAATAAGTTGGCATAATATTCACCGTTAATTGTTGATTCCATTTGAAGGTAATCGATGTGAATTATGCCATGACCTTTTTGGATGCAAGACCCACCTTGCCTTTCTCCGGCGCATATTTGCCAGGAGAAACCCATTGTTGGTTACCGGTGCTTTGTTAGGGATCCTTGTTTCGTTCATGTCTACGAAACGACTTAAAAACTCCTTCGAAATAGAATCGCGTCTTCTATTTTCGCCAAAATTTTCACGGTATGGCTGTCACACACAAACTAATGGAATGGCGTTTTCGATTGGTTCCTCTGCGGAAGTTTAGCAAGTTGGACTCCAATGGAACACTAAAAACTTCTTTTGACTTTGATGCCAATCACAGTCGATTGTCTCGTTGTGTTCCATGCAAAGACGATATTCAGTTTCCTGAATAAGACCTATTTTGTGTAGGAGTTATCATAGGTGGCTGTGTTCAGTTAGAAATCCAACCAGTATTCTGATATCATCCCTTTTAAATTGTAGGGATTCTATAGATTTATTATGGAAGGGTTTGATGGCTGTCCACATTTTGTTCTCCTAGCTCTTTATTGTTGAGTTAATACTGTATTGGGAATATTACAGAACAGTTCAGGGTGGATGGAGGAATCAGCCGAACCGTTTCTAGTCAGTTCGTCGGCTATTTTATTTCCGACAATACATTTATGACCAGGCACCCACTAAACACTTAGTTTGTTTTTATAGGAGAGTTCTGGCAGTATGTTGAAGCAGTGCAAGACTAATTTGGAGTCAATGTGGTTGGAGCCTAGGGATATAATGGCTACTAGACTGTCTGTTAGTATATGGATGGGGACACCCTTCATTCCCTTATCGAGGATGAGATTTTTGCAAGCCTGAATGGCATGTATTTCTGCCTGAAATACGCTGGAGCTTTTTCCCATTGGTTGCGATATTCCGGTGTTTGGACCAAATATACTAGTACATAACCCGGTGTCCACCTTTGATCCCCCCGTACACCATTTGATACCTTTAAGGTTTAAGGTGGGGTTTTAGTAGTTCCCTACTTCTCGGGTTGGGTGGTTATGGCTCAAGTAGTAGTGTATTGGTGGTCGTGACCGAAAGACTTTTTTTTCAGGCCTAAATACAACATCAAGTCAATTTACACTAATAATTTAGTCCCCCCATTAAATGTTTGATGCTACCCATGGAGCGAAATAGCCACTGAGCCCAAACATCTTTCTTTCTCTTTCCATCCCATTTTCCGAAAAAACTTAACACATGCTTTGTCATCATAAGTGCCTAAATCCACTTGAGCAGATCATGTCAAGTTTCAGGATTTCAGGAGAAAAGATTCAGTTGATCCATGATCTAATTAATTTCTCGTTGAACTACGAGTATGTTGATTAAGACTTCTATAGCCGCTGTGGGGTATTTGCCACCGTTGCAGCTTGTGTATGGTAGATTTCTCCTTTGTTTTGTTCCACCATACTACTGATGAGTAGGTGATGATAGGTCATGCCATCGTAGTATACATATATCCAATGGGTGAACTTTGGGGTTATTCCCCAGGTTTTACCATACATACGACGGCAAGCACACATGGCTTTAGTCGCTGTGGTAATTTTGTCATTTCATTTTTAATTTTTAATGCATTTTATTTTATTCATCTTAAATTTACTGAACTTACATGCTAACAAAAAAAATGCTTAAATGCTAGCTTATCATAACTTAATTAACTTATTCTAACTTGTTGGCCCTCTAAACGGGCGCTCTAAGCTAAACTATATTCTTATTCTATGTCTTTCGACGTCTAATTTACAATTTTTAATCTTAATTACTGTTCATTAACATCTATTATAATTAAACTAAGAAAAAATTAATTGTTTAAGAAAAAACTTAGCAAATGAGCATTTTTTTGTATTTACATAAAACTTATACTAGAGGTATAAATACTTAAACTACTTAAACTAACTATCTTTGCTAACTTATACTAAACCTTAAACTACTTAGCCTAACTATACAATCTAATCTAAGCTAATTCAAGTTGCTAACCTAACTGCTAGCTAACCCAAGGTTGACAACCTTCATACCTTAAAACTACCCTAACCTATGTAACATAAGTCGGCCATTTTCTAAACATAGCAAGGGAAATATAGCCCACTTTGCCTTCTGGCTAGGCTAACCTGGACTTGAAAGAAACGACGAAGAAATCGGGTCTTCTTCACTCAACCACCAAATATTTTGATGCTGCAAAACAACATCTTTTTTACCGCCCTGCTAAACCTGAGACGTTCAGTTCTGCCGTGTGCGACGTCTCTGTTGTAGTTGAGTCGCCCCTCACCAACTGCACGAAGTACGTGGAAGATTAGCGGCACCGCAAACCTATTCTGAATCAGCCCTTTCATGTCAAAATAGAGGAACACACACTCTCATGATATAAGTAGTTGGGGTAGTAGGCCCCAGGTATTAGGTTATTGGGCGAGGTCATTGCTCTTGCAATATGCCCTCGAGTCAACTTAATAGCGAACATGTCCACTCTTATCAGATTCGCCTTGTTGTACAGAACCTCATTGGGATAAAATTTTATGTACTCCGATGCTTGGGTTCTGTAAAGGTAAAGACAAACTCTAAGGCAAGCCCTCTCAAACGCCCGAATCTTTTCCATTAAGCTCGCTCTCACGTTGAACCACACGGGACACCCATATACCAGCATGGGCCGGATGAGGGCTGCTGGAGTTGGCTGCTATAAAATAGCCTCCTTGTAAGGACAAAAGAACCTTTGGCTCTGGCTAGAGCAGCATCTACATTCTTATTGAAATATAGATATTGGTCTAGCCAGATCCCAAGGTATCTGACTACATTTCGACAAGCAAGTGGCTGGTCATGTTGTCCAATGATCGAGAATTTTCGCCAATTCTTTCTAGTGTCCCTGGAGGCACCAGACAACGGCGTTCTAAACAGAATGGTTTCAGACTTCTGAAAGTTGATTTTCACCTTCCAGTCATCGCAAAATCGCCTAATTTGTTCGAAGTCACTTTGCAAAAGCACGTTAATGACTTCGACTTTTTGACCTGTTCTGTAC
This sequence comes from Volucella bombylans, assembly GCA_949129095.1. Classification (NCBI taxonomy): domain Eukaryota; kingdom Metazoa; phylum Arthropoda; class Insecta; order Diptera; family Syrphidae; genus Volucella; species Volucella bombylans. Next base: position 198,810,132 of record OX422142.1, read on the forward strand.
GCTATCAAGTTGTCTGCGTACGCAATGCAATGGGGAAGTGAACCTATCAAATCGAATGTTGAATAGGATCGGCGAATTAACTGCACCTTGTTGCAGACCGTTTTTAATGTGAAATGGAATCGCCATTTTTCACGATGAACTGTCTGTTCGTGAGCATATTATGAAGAATATACAAAATTGGTTTACTGATGTCCACTCTAGTCAGCCTGTAGAAAAGACCCTCTAACCATACGGTGTCGAAAGCCCTTTCAAAATCAACCAGGCAGGCCCGAGTACACTGGTTTTTGCTTTTATTCCATTGGATATCTGACACTAGTTTAGACGCGGCATGTATAACATCATGCCCCGCCTTAAAACCGAATTGATTATCCGAACTATATTTTTGTCCTCGACCCACTAAGTCAAAACCCTATTGATTACCTTTGGTAATTTTGTTATTAATATGTGAATTCCAATTTAATTTTTTATTTATAGAGAACCATTCCCAGATATTTTACTTCGTTGGAGTACGCAATTATTGAATCCTTAAATGAGATCTGGCCAAGGCTCAGATTTCTTTTACGAGTGAAGGGAACAATTATAGCTTTACTGGGGCTGATTGAGAGACTTCCTCCAACACAATAGTCATTTACATAATAGTTGCAACACAATATCAGTCTCCATCTGATTGCAAACGTCTTTAGCGTGTTTACTCCTCACTATTATGACAAAGTCGCCTGCATATCCTATTGTTTGATAGCCCAGATTACTAAGTTTAACTAGTATGGCATTAATCAAGCCGATATATGGAGAGTCTTTACGACGGGGCCTAGAAGTCAGTCACTAACAAGGACTGCTTACCACACCTCGAAAAATCGAAAGGTATGGTGAGGTACAGCGTAGGTAGGTTGAAGGTCAAGCCATCGACCAAGGGAAATGACGAGGAGGAACCGTCCCAAGATGATGGAAGGTGGAGTACATCACCAGACAGGACGTCACAGCCGTACTCATACAAGAGCCCTGGATCAATAAGGACAACAAGATTCAGGGTTTTAGGCTAACAAATTACGAGTTGTTCTACAAGGCAGAAGGTAAGATCAAGACCGGACCTGCATCCTTATCAAAAACCAAATAGTGGGATTTCTTTTCTTTTGAAAAATTATAGCTCAGGAGATCTGATAGCGGTAATCTGCGAAAGGGAGTGTGGCATACCACTCTGTATGACCTCGGCCTACCTCCTCCATGACTCCGAGGTAGTGCTCTCGGAGAAGCTATATGACTTAGCAAGGCAGAAAAACTGGATGCTTGTACTGGGCTGTGACGCAAACGCCCATCATACACAATGGGGAAGTGGTGATGTTAACCCAAGAGGTGAGTGTTTGTATGATTTTCTTTTATCTTCTAACCTCACCCACTTTCCGCGATCAACAGTATCAATCAACAGCCGTACAAATCTCCCGGTCCGGATGGTGTTCTACCGATTATGCTACAGAAAGCAGTGGAGGTAGCAATCGAAAAAATTATGAAAATAATAAAATAGGGTACATACCAATAGCTTTATACCTAAAGCTGGCAAACAGGGGCATATAACAGTAAAAGATTTCAGACCAATAAGTCTGTCATAATTTATACTTAAAACCCTAGAGCGAATATTGGAGATTCACATTAGGAACAAATGCAGTAATGGCTTTTTGACTAAGTCACAGCATGCATACATGAAAGGAAAATCTGTAGAAACCGATTATCGGTTTCTTACCACGAGGTGGTAGGGAAAATAGAGAATAGTCTACAATTCGGAGAGTTTGCGATGACGGCCTTCGTCGATATTGAAGGAGCCTTCAATAACGTGGAGTGTACCGCTATTAAAAATGCTCTAGTAGACGCTAACATTGAACACGGCATTACGAACTGGGTATGCAACATGCTTGCAAGCAGAAAAATAAACTGTTTCATTGGGCAAAGCTCGGTCAGAATGTCCGTAACCACAGGAACCCTTCAGGGTGGAGTCATATCCCCACTCCTGTGGATGCTGGTTATCAATGACATCCTCAAAAAGCTTAGTACAATGCGTATAAGTGCAACGACATGCGCAGATGACACGGTCCTAATAGTGCAGGGAAAATACTTAAATATTTTAAACGAAATTATGTAGGTGGCCCTGAGGATGATCAGCACTTGGGCAAAAAGCTGTGGTCTCAATGCAAACCCTTCCAAAACGGAACTGGTTCTTTTCACCAGAAAGTACAAGATACCGCATTACAAACTCCCAAAACTCAACGGAGTGGAACTGTCCCTTTCGGATAGCGCGAAGTATCTGGGTGTGATTCTGGACAAACAACTGAACTGGAATCTTAACGTAGCGGAAAGAATCAGAAAGGCTCTTTTTATCTGCAGTGGGAAAAATTTGGGGCTTAAAATCTGCTATGGTGTATTGGCTGTATACGGTGGTGGTAAGACCCCATACTACAGCAACGAACAAGAAAATGATTTACGGAAAATTAGCTGCGGTTCAAAGAACGGCTTCCGTAGCCATTACAGGTGCGCTCCGTACCACCCATACGGCAGCATTAGACACCTTTTTGCACCTAACACCGTTTGATTTACAGACAAAAAACTGGCTGGCAAGAGTGCGGTACGACTCATTAATCTGGGTTACTTCAAGAACAGTAGTTTCGGACATGGCACGGTACTAACGGAGCTACTGCCAGGCAATCCAATTCTAACGGATGAAATTCGTTCCCTGGTCTACTTCGACATCCCTTACGATATAATTTATCCGGAGAGGGAGGACTGGATGCAATAATCAGGTCAAATGAAATTACAATTTTCACAGATGGCTCAAAAACAGAGGAAGGAACAGGTTCTGGTATCTTCTCAGAAGACGCAGAACTAAGAGTTTCTATAAAACTACCGGACGCAAGCAGTGTCTTTCAGTCAGAGGTCTTGGCTGTCCTCAGGGCGGCTGAGTTAATGTAGATGAGATCGGTATCCGAAAGAGATATCGCTATCTACATCGATAGCCAGGCCGCACTCAAAGCAATTGAATCAATCAACATCATACAGTCAGGGGCTGTCGCACAGTGCTCAAGGCGCTATGCAGTCAGAACCGGGTAAGACTGTGCTGGGTACCAGGACATTGCGGTATTAAGGGAAATGAACAAGCGGATGAGCTTGCCAGAAAAGGAGGGCTACTCGACGGCAATAGATCTAGGAAGTTAATAAAACTAAACAGGGATAGTTTAGGACAGTAATAGGACTCCTGACAGAACATTGTCTCCTGCGGCAGAACGCAAAGAGACTCAAATTGTCAGATACGGATATCTGCAGATTCTGTGGTGATCTGCAAGCTATTGAGGAAATAGCGCACATACTGTGTGAATGCGAGGCAATATCGCGGAGGCGAAGAAAATTTTTAGGAAAATACTTTTTCGAAAACCTAGATGAAAGAAAATTGGGAAAATGGTTCACCAGGGCGATTGTTTAGGATTTTGCAATTTGAAGATAAATTAATTTGGTTCCACAGGGACCACGATGCGCACGTTTTGGTGCCTAGTATCTGTATGATAGGATTTCCATCACACCTAACCTAACCTATGGCATCAATGAGAAGTGACAAGAAGAGTGGTGAGAGAACGCCGCCTCGTGGTCAACCTTTGACGACTAAGACGGAGATTTTAGTCTCATCGAAGGATTTTTTGGTTTTTGGTATCGCTCTAACCCAATGGTTATTGCGATAATCAATACCCTTTTTAGACATGGCTTCCGAAGTGAATTTATATCCGGCATTATCAAAGGCACCTTCAATATCTAGGAAGGCATATAGTGCAACCTCCTTATGTCGGTACGCCTCTCAATTTAGGTGTTATAAAATTCAATAGCGCATCTTCCGTGGATCTTTCTTTCCTATACGTGTGCTGATAAGGATGCAGAGTGAATTTCTGTTAAGAAGGTTTCTTATGTGTAAAGCCATTAGTCTTTCCATGGCTTTCTAAAAAACAATGTAAGACGTATTGGTTGATAAGATTTAGGTAGTTCACTGGGTTTGTCTGGTTTGGGAATAAAGACTACGTTTATCTCCCTCCAAGTTTGCGTAGGTATCCCCAATTGAAGCTACACTTAAACAAGGTCATTAAATAGATAGATAGATAGGTATTTTATTTGGTATATAAAGTACATTGATTTTGTTATCACAATTACAGGAATTTGATAGAATTTATATCTTTTTATTAGAACAGTTTTTATTATAATTAAGTTTCCAGTTTTAAGAAAAGAAAACAGCTCCATGGGTGGCATCAAACATTTAATGGGGGATTAACTAAATAGAGTTATTTAATTCTAAACACCTCTAATATGAAAAAGTAATGAAATAAATAAAAGAAAAGGCTTTGACTATAACGTGAACTAATTTATAGAACAATAAATAGATAAAGGGTGACCAGATAAGAACGATAGAAAAAAAAAAGTGAATAAAACAATAACGGTATGAGATATTTATTAAATTGATTCTGGCTTTATTTTGAAGTTACGTTCATAGCATTATGTGTGGAATAGCACATCAGTCAAATGGCCGCCTCGTCTTCGCTGGCAATGCTTCAAGCCGTCGGTACAATTTTTGATGACTTCGTCCAATATGTGCGGCGTTATTCCGGCAATAGCGTGTCGAATGTAGGCCTCGAGCTCAAGTAGTTGGCTTGTTAGCGTAGACTAAGGACTTGACGTAGCCCCAGAGAAAATAATCGAGTGTATTCAGGCGAGAAATTGCCTGCGCACTGAAGCCATGATAACGTCTGACTTCACGACGAATTTCACGTGACGTATTTACAACTGAGTCGGAATTTCGATATTTTTTAATAATTTCCGCACGTTCGGGAAGTGTAAAACGATGCATAATGAAATGGCCAACCTTACTGAATATTTTGACAACCGGATGTCATTGGTAACTTTGATAGCTGCTGAAACATATCAATTTGAAAAATTACCATTGTTATCTGGTCACTCGTTACAATAATAAAAATGAATAAATAAATAAATAAACAAAATAAATAAATATCTATACAATTAAGTAAATAAATAATCATGTAAATATATAAATAAATAATATAAAATATGTGTAAAAATAATAAATAGAAAAAGACGAACAAATAAATAAGTATATATGTACATATGTATTTATCTAACATTTATATATAATAATATTATGAATTGTATATACTTCTTTAACTTGTGCTAGCTTTTTGTGCGTATTTCATTAAAGAGAGGATTATCAGCAGAAAAGTAGCGCTCGAAAAATGTCGTGCTAGATTATACAATCTTATTATTATTATTATTATTATTTCGAGGGATCTTTACAAATGAATTTGTAAAGTCCGGAATTTTCACGCCGGGGTACTAAGCCCATGTGGCGCTAGTCAACAGAACGCGGTGTACCGAGTTCCCATGTGGTCCCCCATCTAGGTACTTACCGCGCCCACACTGCTTAATTTCGGTGATCCATATACAATCTTATTAAAGACCAAATCAACATTCCTCCTTTTACATCGCAGATTGAATGAGTTCAAGGCAAATTTACCATCATTTGTCAGAGCTTATTTTGAAATACTTGAAGTTTTTTGCTATGACATTTTACACATTCTCCCCATACTTGGCATACACACATAAAGTAAAATTGGTGGAAATATTGCGTTATGAATGATAATTTAGGTTTCAGAAGATAGGAACGATTTTCTAAAAGGATAAATCATTTTAATGGTAATTGCAATTTTCTTAAGACTGAGACTTATATGATTGCTGAAAGTTTATCTTTCGTCCAGGTATACAGTGCTGTTCGAAACATTAGCAACAAAAATTACCTTAACGTTTAAATGCGAAAATTTTCTTCTGTAGGGGTTTTTGGCCAAATTTAATAATGTGCATCAAAAGAACATTAAATCACCTTCATAATGGTATATTTACAAAAACAAAAACAATTCAATTATAAAAAAAAAATTAACAAAACAAAAAAAGTACTCAAATAGGTTGTGCAAAACAAAACCAACAAAATCAATATTTTGTGTATGAGCCTCTATTTGTAATTACTTCCGCACATCTTCGGGGCATTGAACATATTAAATTAGCTATTATTGTTTCAGGAATTTGTTCCCATTCGCTTTTTATTGTTTGGAACAACTCTCTTTTATTCTTTTATTCTTAAAACTTAGGCTTTTTAAAAATACCTTCAACGAAAGTGAATTTTTTTTAACATTGGTTTTTTTACTGGCCTATAACTTTTTAAATTGTTTTCCAAAGCACGTTTCCTGACTGTGCTTGGATGAATATTTAAATTAAGATTATTCACAATTTGTCTTGAAGTGATAAACGGTTCCTTCTTAATCAGTCTACTAATCCGTTTATCGGTTTTAATTGTTGTTCTTCGTGGTCGACCACCTAAATGCACCACTTTAGTGTGTCCCGTTTGTCTAAATGTTTTTAAAAGCCGACAGACAATAGACCGGTTAATTCTGTATTTTTTCGCAACGCAACTTTGTGACATTCCATTTAAAATGTCTAAAATAACCCGGTTCTTATACTCTTCTTCCTATTTATTTTCCCGTCATAGTTTTTCACTAAAACAATCTTCTCACCGTTTAGTTATCACCTCAATTGATTGATCATGCGAGTACAATAAGCTTTGCTTTGTCTAAGCGAAAAGTGTACGGAACTAGAGTACCGTTAACTTTTTCTTGCTTTTATGTTTTGTTGTCTTTGTTTCGCACAACCTATTTGAGTACTTTTTTTTGTTTTGTTATTTTTTTTTTTATAATTGAATTGTTTTTGTTTTTGTAAACATACCATTATTAAAGAGATTAGTGTTCTTTTGATGCACATTATTAAATTTGTTCAAAAACTCCTACAGAATAAAATGTACGCATTTAACCGTTAAGGTAGTTTTTGTTACTTATGTTTCGAACAGCACTGTATATGTACCTAGATATCTAACGGAAAGATGCCACTTGATGTCCACCCCATTCAGATTCAATTCTCTACTGCCTTTCTAGAAGCCCTTCATTTTCGAGTGAACATTTTAATTTTGCAATATTCGCATTTCTTAAGTTCCTCTCTATATCTAGAACGAACTCATGGGATGAAAAATTTGCCGTATCATCTGCAATCTAGAAGATTTGGAAAATCAGATGTAAAAATGCTACATAAAATTGGCCCAAGGACTGAACCTTGTGGAACGCCAGAATCAAACACTACTATTATAGATCCGAGACGCAACTGTTAACATGGACTCTAAAACAACGACTGGACAGACAACTTTGAACAAATAGGCGATTAAAGTGGAAAGAATTTGAACCTGACCAGAAATTACTGAATTAGGTACTCAAAACACATAAATCTTAGCTGTGTAGCTTTTCTTCTTCTAATTATCATAATTAGACCACAACAGACCGCACAGTTGCCAAGGTTAATGTAATTAAAATAATATCAGGCCTAAAATTAGACCTACATACGAGTAGTATTGTTTATACTGACATGTGGATGTATAACAAGTAAACATTGTAAGTAATTTTGTCAAGGTTTAAAATTCCGTAAGCAATGCGGAAATGTGACATTCTTACCTTTATTGAGTGCCCTAAAATATCACGTAAAATTAATATAAATTCTGCATCAATTCCATTCTTACCAGTATTCTATTTCTGTAACGAAATTTAAGGAAGCACACAAAAACCGAATATCGATTAATATTACTTAATCCATGGGATTCTAAACCGACACACCTGTACAACAACACAGCCGGCTTTCAGTCTTGTTTTTACCCAGCCTCCGTGGCGTTATCAGGGCGAACAAAAGAATTCGCAAATGTGACTCAAAGCACTGTTATCTTTCTTTTATGCAAATACCATATGATACGTTACGGTTAAAAAGTGACAGAATTAAAGAAAGGAAAATATACAAACAAACTGAATGGTGAGAGCTAAAAAGGAAAAATCTGTAAGCCCAATAAAAATTAAAAAAAAAAAAAGGTCTACAAGCATGCATTGCTGTACAGAATTAAATTTGTAACAAGAATTGTATACAGGTCCAAGATTTTGGTCAAGGTCTTAAGCAATTTTTGAATTTTTCCCAAATTGTACGGGCATTTAGAATCAATTTTATAGAGCAAGAAAAATTAAATTGCTAAAAGACATTTCATAGTCATGCAAGCAAACAAAACTAAACTGTGACAGACCGGTATTATCATATTTCAAGCAGTGAAAGGCATCCGACTACGTAGGAACTTATACCCGTACAATGCATGTACTCGTATTATACCTACATATTTAAATAAAGCTTAGCTCAGATACTCGTAAATGTATGTTATAATAGTTCGTAAAGCATTGTGAGTTTACAATGATTACGTAGACTTGACCATTGGCTATTGTTTAAGATTTGCGTTTTATTCTCGTTTGTCGTTTGGTTTTATAAAACCATTCCCAACAACCCTGAAGCAAGTTCAAGGTTGGTAATTGTTCACTGCCATCATTTATTTTACATATGTACATTACATTTGTATATAAATTTAATGCGGCTTTTTATTTTTTTTAATAATTTTTTTAATTTCTACAAGTATATGGAAATATTTGTTTGGTTGAAAATAGGACTCTGCTACTGTCGCTTTCACTTTACCGTAAGTTATGCGAACATTTAATTACTGATTATATGGAACTGTGAAGCAGCAACACATAAAAGTGGTGAGCATCTTCATTTCATTATTTATCTTGTACTTCATACGATAACCAAAATTTAAATAAAATGTTTGAACATACATGCACACATACGAGTATGTATAGACATATACGAGTATATACAGTACGTATGTACATCGTTTTTAGAGTTTTTGTTTTTTTTTTGTTGCTCTGAGTGATATTTTACCGGCTTTTTGTCATGACATCACGAAAAAGCATTGTGAGCAACCCAAAAATTGTTCGTAATACCTATGTCAATATTGCATCATGTTTCTTAAAATGAAGGTCAAGATTATTTTAACACGCCCACAGAAAAGAATACTTTCTCCTTTGAAACTGTTTAACTGGAAAGTATCTCTATTGTTAAGATTTCATAACGGCATCAAATATATATATATCTTCTGCTCTGTAAGCTTTGGGATGAAGAAAGTAAATACAAAAATATTTAAAAAAACGATCCGAACAACAAATGTCAAATTTATATTATATGTACAAACACTTGAAAAGGAGTAGTAAGTTGTGAAAAGAAGACTGACTCGAATTTAACTTAGAACTAATTGATATTAAAAAAAAAACAAATGTTTATGTAATGTACTTTTGGTTTTACTTCGGTACTTCTGCTAACCGGCTTTAAAATTGATCTGGTCTGGAAAGTCCCGCTGATCAAAGTATACTCGTACACAACAGAATACGAGTCTGTCACTAATTACGTTTGTGTACACTCAGTGTGGTAGTTAAATATCTTTCAAACTTTATCCAGATAATGCAATTGTTAAAAGAAAGGCTAAAAAAAGTTATGCACTTTTCACCCAATCTGAAAAATACTTCCTTTATTTACTTTACAGTGGAGTGTATACTCGTAAATTATAAAAAGTGTTTTTTTTTACAACCATATTAGCTTGATGTAATTCAAATTCCACACCGAACTCCGGTGTTTATAATTCACAAGTTAATATGATATAGCGGAGGCATAGCCCAAATATACATATGACTAGTACAAATAAGTACTTATACATAAGGCAGCATAGGTCATAACAGTCGTAACTCCTTAAATCATAAGGAAAGTACGGTACAATAAGTAAAGGTTGCTTCTCAGGCCACTGCGCCTAGAGGATCGGAAACTTCATCTGACACGATAGCTACCTTGCTCTCTATATAGAGTCAGACGGTTCAGCTACAACGTCAGATTCATGAACCCGCTACGCGCGTGGGCCAAATCTAGTCGCTGATGCAGGGCCTAACGCACCTCTAGCGGTAATGAGTTCGAACATGGCGCAGCGAACCCTAAAGGTCCTTGTGCTTAATGTAAATTCACTGATATGGACCGAACGAAGAGCCACATTTTTTAAGTTGTTCAAACACCAACCCCTGACGTGTCTCTCGTTAGCGAAACAAAGCTAAAGAAAGAACACAAAATGAGGCATAGAAAATATAAAATTGTAAGACGAAACCAATCCAACTCCCTATAAGGAGGTGGTGTTGCGATCTTCATTAGAAAAGAGTTGCGATTTAAAAGAGTGTACAGCCATGTAGTGCGTAGGTTACAGGTGGTCCGAACATGTATTGTGTACTAGGGTGGTCCTTATTTTGACAATTTTTAAATTTGTATTCTCCCAGAGACTCATTGGGTTTGAAATAAATAAAAATAATTATTCTCCAAGCTTCAAGTCTCTATCTTAATAAAGACCCGTGCCGCTTTGCAATGAAAATTTCGGCATACTAGACTCTTCGAAAAATTTGAAACTTGGCAGACTTCAGCCTTATAATAGTACCTATTTCTTGGAATTTTTATAGATTTTTAGCTATTATGATTTTATAGTTTCAGCTAGGTAAACAATTTCTTTTTTAATTTTTTTTCAAAATTTGTTCAAAAATTAATAGAATAAATTAATAGAATTAATTACCTTATTGTGTACATCCCTCTGAAAAGCGGTTGTACATGGTCGCTGTTTATGCACCTGAAACAACTCAATCAACCTTATTTATCTCAGCACTTGAGACCTTTTTCGATTGGAAGAATCGGAGGAGAATTATTTCATAATTGGTGGAGATCTTAACGCCAAACACAGATATTGGGGAAATAATACATCAAATACCAGAGGGAAGCTATTACTCGATTGGTAGGGTCAGCACAGTGTTATGCACCGACTCGGTCTTAAAGCGAACGATAGTCCGTCGTTTCCTCAACACAGCTCATATCTGGATCTGTGGCTGTTCGAAATACGTATTCAACTGACAGACACGACTCAATATACTATATATAAACTGTCTACGTACGTTCGTATATGACAGTGAGCATTGCGGTGTCCGTACCGAAATAATAGTTCCAAACAAAAGTGGGGAATTGACGGAGTTTGTTCAAAGGCATTCCTATGTACAATTACAGTAACATTTTTCCAGAACTCTCTTCGAACTCGCTCTATCCACCATTTAACAGCAATCAGTCAAACGAGGAGACTGATCAATATTTTAAACAAATAGACGAGACCATAAAACGAACGATAGACGGACAATGAAGACACTTTTCGCAACAGCAGACTGCTGTCAAGACTAAAAACCTTGTACAGAAGCTTTACCGAGAGACATACTCGTACATACCTCGGAGATCATGACACTGAAGTCGTGGATTAAAAACCTCCAACATAATTACAGAGTATCTGTAAGTTTGTATTGGAGCAAATCAATAAAATATTTCGGAGTATATATCAAAATGATCTTCCATGTCTAAGGATAGCCCGAACAGCGAACAACGACCAGATGTTGTTAACAAATGCTACAGATCCAGGTGAGTATATAGATGATGATAATTTCCTTGCAATCGAAGATCCTCAGGAGAAAGCAGAGACCGTAGGAGAGACTTTCCAGGAAATGTATAAGGTAAATGATGCCATTAGTTAGAACTACTACCCGGAGAATCAGGTCCTTTCGCACAATATCTGCCTTCGAAATGAAATATTTAACTGGTGTTTAGAGAACTTAGGCTTCACTGAGTTCAGTGACGAAAACGTGGTCAATAATGTCATCGCCTACAGAACTACCCCCGATCAGTTGAAAGGATGAGCTCCAAATGATCTCCGAATCATTTAGAGGTAAGATACCAGCTGGAATCGATAGGATACGGAACATTGTGCTTCGACATCTTCCACTAGAAGCGGTGGACACTTTCACTATTCTATTAAATAATGCACATTATCCAGTGCATTGGAATATAGCGGTGGTGCAACGAATTCCTGAAAGGCATAAAGATACTTTAAATCCGGCGGATTTTCGGTTGATACTCGTACATAAGTCTCCTCCCGAATATCAGTAAGGTGTTCGAAGGTGGTCAATAGAGTTCTGACTAAAGGGGTTAAGGGCAAAAATATAGTTCTGGATAACTAATTCGGTTTCAAGGCAGGGCATGGTATTTCATATGCCGCGTCCAAACTAGTATCTGATATCCAATGGAGCAAAAGTAAGAAAAAATGCACGGTTGCCTGACTTGTAGAATGCTTTTGATACTGTATGGTTAGAGGGACTCTTCTGCAAGTTGAACAGGCTGGGCATAAGTAAATCATTGCTGTACATTATTTTTAATATGTTCACCAGTAGACAGTTTATCGTGACAAATGTCGATGTGATTTCAGCTGAACTATCTGACATTAAAAATGGTCTGCAACAAGGTGCGATGAATTCGCCGACCCTATTCAACATCTACAAATGTGATTTTGTGAGCTCACTTCACCATGCCAAAGCGTACGCAAACGATTTGATTGCGTACAGATCAGGTCCAAGGATCGAGGTCATTAATATGGTCTTGCACCGTGTCTTCGATAAGATTAAAGAATATTGCGATAACTGGAAGTTGAAGATCAACTTTGCTATATACAATAATTTGCTGCACGGCCCTTATCCACCCAATGCATGTATTTGGATGTCACGTGTGGGTCAACGTGAGAGCGATTTTAATAGAAAAGATGAGGTTGTTAGAGAGAGCCTACCTTAAGGTTGAATTGCAGTACATGCAATTCTATCCTAATGAGGTCTTGTACATCAGGGTGAACCTAATACGAGTGGAAAATTTGGTCATCAAGCGACTCGAAGGCACATTGTTAGAGCAATGAACTCGACGAACAACCTCGCAACGTCGCACATGGCAGTGCGGAGCGTCTCCGGTGTAGTAGGGTAGTGGGGAGTCGTGATTTGAGTGATGTTGCTCAGCAGAACCATGCATTTTGTTGGCTCAGTGAAGAAGTCGTTTCCATCAAATGCGGGTTATCTCGTTATGGGCCAAGGCCGGCAATGTTTTGCTTATAAGCCATTGCCGGCTTATATAGTTTAGATAGATTAGAGTAGTTTGAGTTTAAGTTTAAAAAAGTAAAAATAAAAACAAGTAATAAAAAAAATAAAAAAAACGGGTAACAACATAAGTAAGATACTTTAAGTAGGTTAAGATTTATTTTTTTTAGGTAAATTGTAAGAGAAACGGATTAAGTGTTAGGTTTAGCCTAGAGTGCCCGCATAGTTACTGGCATAAGATTGTCAAATTAATTACATTTTTAAGCACTTGTTTTGTATTGCATATAATATAAGTATTAATGAATTTTATAGATAAAAATGTAATGAAAAATAAAAACTTGTACAAATCTAACTTAATTCCCTTTTCCAAAAATAATTTTTTTTGATGCGACGACCAAAAGATACGTACCTACACGTATATGTATATTTCGAAGGTTGAATATGAGAATACAATTTATGTAAAAATAAGTAAAAGGCGGTGATGATAGAAATTGTATATTATGACATTATGATATTATGTCTTAAACATGACCTCGGGCATATGAGCGCATCCTCTCGATCAGGTCATTCTTTCGACTTGCGATTTATCAGCATACACCGAATACCACAAGATGTAGTCGAGTAGAGTCAAATCGCACGATTTCACTGGTTTGTGCATTGGTCCATTTCGTAACATGATGTTCGTCCACATTTTCGATAAAATAAGCAAAAACGATGCCACTATCGTGAAGATAGCACCTAATAGTGAACTTTTGTTAATCTGTTCTCATGACTCTTTGTTTTAGATATGGCTTTCTCCAAAACGGCAATTTTGCTGGTTCACAAGTCCATTGAGCTAATAGTGAACCTTGTCATTTAAAACGATTTTTCAATGCGAATAAGGATCGACCACAAGCAGTTGAAGCGCTCAATCAGTAAATTCCCGTAGCCATCAAACCATGGTCTCGTGGCTTTAGTTCCTGCACCAGCTGTTGTGAGTGGCCGTGACTCAAGTGGTAGTGTATTGGCTTCCCAATCGGGTGGTTCGGGGTTCATTACCAGCCGTGCCCGAAAGACATAAAATCACTTGAGATGAATGGTTGCCTAAAATTTAACAACAAGTTAATTTACACTAATAATTTAAGCTTCCTCTTATACACGTGTAAGCCAAGATTTTTTTGCAAAATTTTGCACATGGTGAACGGACAAAGGCCATACTCTTGCGAAAGACGTCCGACATAACACGACTAAAAGCGAGGTTAGATATTTAATTATGAGTATCAGAAAATCACGTAATATTCCATAAGTTTCGCGAATCAAAGACCGATTTTCAAAATAAGTTTGAGTGAATAAGTTTAAAGAGTGCTAAAGAACTGTCAAAAATTTACAAAACGAGTACATCTGAAAGTTGATGGTTGTGAAATGTAGATTTTTTCATTGTTATGGTGGAAAAATGGCACTAATCGGCCAAAATTTTCCTCCTAATGCTGTGGTACTTCTTCAAGGAAGAAATATGAAAAATAAGAATAAATAAATTAAAAGTCAAATATACGAGTATCTCTACATTCATCTTTCCTTACACATCTCTACGGTATTCTCATCTTTTTTCAATAAATGTGCTACACAGGCAATCAAAAACAGGCGGAAAAACTCAAACAACCACAGAAAAAGAGCCAAAGTAGCGATTTGTTGCAATTTGCTTCAGGTCCACGCAAAGTACGAGTATTGCACGTTTAACAGAATCTCACATACGTGCGACTTTATACAGTGATATGCCTTGAAAGTTCTTACAGTACAAAACTGTAAATGACCTTCTTGTATTCCAGCTTTTCGATAGTTGATCTAATGTCTTCTATATTGGCAAGGTCTTCTATTATGTAACTTTTATGCGAACCGAATGACACTTTGATTTCATCGAGTTGGGTAACAGTACATATAACATATTTTTAATTACTGCACAGGATCGTGTTCTCATTTTTTTATAGTTAGGAACTTCTTCGCAGCACAAGGTACACGTTGCATAGTTTTTTGGACGCTGCTGGTATTATTTAGTGATTTTTCCAACTTTATTGTGAAAATGAATGTCCACAAAAGATAATACGAGTATATCATACTTTTACTTTTAGTAAATTCTGGTAGAATTTCTCTTTCTGATCTGGCGCCTTCTTTCAGTTGGGGAATTGAATACTAAATCTGTCAGACGCGAGAAATAGCGTAAATGTATTGGATTTGTTTGGTGGATTACCTATGTTAAACGCGCCAGGTTACGCACTATCAGTTATCAACTTTATTTCAGTCTCTATTAAATTTTTAGGGAAGAAATTTCGCAGTAAGGTATCGTAAAGTTATCAATATATCACATTCAGTTCCTTCTTGCATTCGGTGTCATGGATGGTACAACTGCATAGCAAAATTTCTCTTCAATGATGAACCAAACGGTAATAAACGTACGACTGTCCGTCCCTACATTACACAATACCGCAATAAATTCGGAATCTTTTAGTGCTGAAAGATAAGCACTTAAGGTGTTAAGTACGAGTATAGTAAGCATCCTTAGGAAAAATGTATTTACCTAAAATGTGACCGCCTGACAACTGTGGGGCTTACCATTTAAGTGTAAGGTGATTATAAACATTTTTAGATATTGTCATCAGATTTTATATTTTTCGGCCAGAAAAATACACAAATATCAGATTGACTTTGTGTTTATAAGCAATGTAGTCTGATATGAAATAACAGTAAGCAGTTAAAAGAGTATTTGCTCAATGTGGACTAAGGCATAGTTTCGACGACATAGACAATTTTTGTTTGGCGGTCCGAAATGCAAGAGAATAAGAGAAGAATGCGCAGAACTTTTACTTTCGAAGGTTTGTATTATTTGCCGAAATAAAAAAAAAAACCGGCATCTGGGGTAGTAGGCGACAATCTTATCTACGGCTCATGAAAAGCATGGCCATAAAAATGTTGCCTAAAAAAATTCCTAGGGCCAACAAATATTTCTATAAACTAATCGAATCCGATTAAAATTATTTAAAAACAAATAAGGCTTATAAATTTCTATAAACTTGACGTTATATGCTTTTGTTAATACTTTGCTGATATTTGTCTTTCACATTAATAACTAAAAGTTTGTTAACGTTATTTGATTGTATGTAAATTTGAAAGATACCCCTGCGTTGGGTTGTAAATTATAGAAATATAATATCAGTTGCATGTAAAATGTATTACAAGATAAATATCTCTTTTTGAGGTTTGAAGGCGCAAAATTTATTTCTGAACGGTTCTTTATTTTCATATTGTTTTGTATTTTTTTGAGAAATTATTTGGTTACTTAAAACTGACATAACACTTAACAATGTTATAAATATCCGAAACCGCATGCAAAGTATTTTTAAATAACACATCCGTAAAGTGAAAAAGCGGCGATCCGCTTTTTGTGATTCATCGCTTTGGTGAGCTGATTATCCTTGTACGTAAGGTATTGACAGAGGGCACTGTTAATAAAGAAAGAAGTTCATTGATCTACTTCGGGTAAAATTAAGATATACCTTCATGTGTATATAAAAACTTTGTAAGAAAGTGTTTTACAAATGCGACAAATTAAGAAAATGGCTTAGTACTTAAATATACATATACTTGCTTAAACAGCCTGATGTAGGCCAGAATGTAGTTTCTCTCGAATTTATTTATTGTGCCCATTGGTATTTTATTACAACGGGTTTTGTTTTTCTTGATTTTGAAAAGGAACAAGGAGCGTTCATGTAGTTATACAATATTTTATGCAGTTTTTATTTATTTTGAAGACATAATTGTATAAATAAATACCTTAACTATCTTCCTTTACATATACAGTTGTTGAAAAGGTTGAAAAAGAAGAAATTCGAAGAAGAGCTTCATTTAAACATTGTGTGTTGCTAATGGTGAAATTCTGTTTCCACCGTTCTGCAACGTTCCCATACTTATCGTTAAAGGCAATTTGATAGGAAACAAACATATGGAGGCACCAAAGGCGAGCTTTACATGCAGTAACATCTAATAAGGCAAAACGTGAGAGTGAGCACATATGCGAATACATTTACCCTGCCGGATATTCCTTTTGCAATGCGAAGAAGTGATTCCGATTGATCTATACCACAATTCTTCATGGTAATAAATTCTTATGATAGCTTCTTTCTATTCAATTTCTATTTCTAATCCCCACTCTAATCTCTGCCACTCAACTGTGGGTTCATGCCTAAACTTATACCTATAATATCCTGCCTCCCACACGATCTATCTCCTTAGCGAAGCTTTCCACCTCTTCCTCCTGAATTTAAACTGACTAAACACAATGCTCTCTACGACAAAAGGGACATATTCACCATGGGAACAAGTACACGGGGAGAGAGTGTGCCTACGAAGAAAGTGGAATGAGGGAATTCGAAAATAGAGGGACGTTTGACAGAGCCAGGTTTTGCTGTGAGTTGCGAAAGAGAGATTAGTAGGTCCAATTAATAGATTGGGAGGGGAAAAGGTCTGTTTTTTTGAAAAGGGGTAATTGACTGTATTTGGTACAGTGAAGGAACACAAACAGAACACAACAACTAAACAAAATTTTTTTTAATATATATTTCTTTTTTTTTTTTGCAAAAAGGCTGACGCTACAGAGTTTATCGAAGTTTTGCAGAAGAACTACTTTTATAAAAAATCTCCACTACAAAATTAATCAAGTAAGGAACAACTGAACTATATTCAGTGGGATATTTACGCCGAACTACTGAATGAATGACTTTCCATTGAAGGGTGATTACTCTACATGTCGTAAATAAACTCAAATGTTTGGTGGTTTATCACTGAGCATCAACTAACTTTTTCACCCTGCAATAAAAAAAAAATAACCACTAAACACACAAACATCTGTATATTGGAAATATAGTGTTGAACAAATTTATTTGGATATACCATGCAGCTTGCTAGAATTGAGGAAGGCAATATTTAGAAATCCAGAGCAAATAATTGCTGGTCGCGATCCAACATTTAACTCCACCAGTTACAAGAACTTCTGCCAGGAAGAAGGCATCCATCAAAGTCAGTGTGTCTAAGCTGACGATAGAAGACGCAAACCAATGGGTTTGCTATGGTCATCCTACTTCTTATCTTAAATGGGGCAACAGACGAACAGGCGAAGCCAGACTTCAACCAATTAACCTTGTATCTGCACCGTTGTCGGAAACTGTCATCCGAAGAATCTTGAGTTCAAAAGCGTCAAATTTTCGTCTTCGCTATAGAGGAGGATTATGTTGATAATCATATTACACCAAATGCAGTATACTCGTAGTTGGCCTAGTAATATATTTTTCATTACAAAGATTTACAATGTTTTATTAGTAAGCAGAATTAATATGATAATGTTTTCTTAATAAAGCAATTGGTAAATTAAAACAATTAATTTCTTATGTCACAATTTTTAGATACTAACCCAACTTTTTTTTTAATGCAAATTAGTTGACCAGCTAGTTTTTCGTGGCAAAATACTTGGTATAGCCCAAATAATGTCTCTCTCTTTTGACATGTACCGTTTATTATTGCGTTATTTAAGTATGGGTGTCTCAAATGAATCACATGAACTGACTTCAGTCACAATCAAAGTTCACGGCTAAGAACATACGCGAATTAAAATAAAAGATCCAAGAAGTTTGGGATGCTATTACCATTAATTTAGTGGAAACACTCCCAAGTCGAATTGAAGTCGTTATTAAAAACAAAGGTCATGTCACTCAGTGGTAAAGATATGGATAAGATATGATAAAGTTATCTTATTATTGGTACAACTTTTTTGCGTCGATATCAGATTGAACCAAATATAATAATTTATTTTATGAAGTATGTCTAATACTCACATAACATCGAAATAAATTTTGAATTACTTTTTTTTTTATTTTTAGAGTGCTAATCAGTTTTTCGAATCCCATAAGAAGAAATGTTAGTGGCCCAACTAATATGTGTTTGGGTCACCTTAATGTTTCTGAGTTAATAGCGGAAGCAGAATCCCTAACTACCTCAAAGTTATATGTGTCTGTTATGACATTCAGCCCGATTCATCGATATTTTCGGTCACTTCCTGTAGGCAGCTTATACTTATGTCCTCATTAATCAATAAATTCATTTCTTATGCCTGAAACACAAGTTCAGCAAAATGTGTGCAGCGAATACATGTGCTTACTGCACGAGCTCGCAGCAATGCAAGTCGTCGATAATTCTAATTTTGATGCAAACCTCCAGTACTAGAACGGCGAACTAGTACAATTTAGTAAGATTTTTGTGATTTGACGTTTCAGAATTGTCACTATGAACAGTGTATAAAGTGCTTATTTCGTCAATGGTAATATTTAGCTCATGTCTGATTTGACAGATAATTAGTTTTATCCTTCCGCTGAACGAATATGGTTGTGTGTACGCTTGAACAACGCTGGGAAATATTGCGACGTACGGATTTTGGAAGAAGAGAAGCACCGTCAGCTCCGTATGTTCGTTATCTTGTAAAAAAAGTGAAAGAAACTGGCATCCTCATCGATAAACCAAAGCGTGAAAAGCCAAAAATAGTGCGTACACCCGAGAATATTGCTGCTGTGGCAGAAAGTGTGCGTGAAGCGCCATCAACATCAATTCACCGTCGTTCTCAACAATTGAACATTTCGGAGACATCATTGAGACGAATTTTGCATAAAGACCTTGGTATGATGCCATACAAAGTCCAATTGGTTCAGGAGTTGAAGCCAACTGACCAACCAATGCGTTTTCGCTTCGCTAAGTGGGCCTGCGATCGACTTAGAGTAGATGCCGATTTTGCCAAAAAAATCATCTTTTCAGATGAAGCTCATTTTGATCTTGGCGGGTATGTAAACAAGCAAAATTGTCGCATACATTGAAAAGCCGATACACCCAAAACGAGTCACTGTTTGGTGCGGATTTTGGTCCAGACGCATAATTGGGCCATTTTTCTTCGAAAATGAGCAAGGAGTGGCCGTTACAGTCAATGGCGATCGTTATCGGGCCATGTTGAACGAATTTTTGTTCACAAAAATTGAAGAGGAGGATATTGGCAACATTTGCTTTCAACAGGACGGCGCTATGTGTCACACAGCCGAAGCTACACTCGATGTTTTGCGCCCTGTTTTTGAAGATCGCATTATCAGCCGCAGAGCTAATGTCGTTTGGCCATCTCGGAGCTGCGATTTGACACCGTTGGACTATTATTTTTGGGGTGCCGTAAAAGATAAGTGTTACGCCGACGAGCCAGAGATAATTGACGCGTTAAAGGACAATATTCGTGAAGCCATTGGTGAAATACAGCTGCACACAATCGATAATGTACTTAAAAATTGGACCGATCGTGTAGGCTACTGCATGGCCAGTCGAGGCAGCCATTTGAATGAAATTATTTTCCATTATTAACCGGAAGGATAAAACTAATTATCTGTCAAATCAGACATGAGCTAAGTGTTACCATTCACGTTAGATGGCGGACCCTTTATGTAATTTAAAATCTAATTCAAAAAAAAAACAAAATGGAAGAGAAGTTGATCGAATTTGTCACCAAAAATGAATTTCTTTATGACAAAAAACACAGAAATTATAAGCGTTTGAAGAGCTATAGACGCAAATAAACGTACCAGGTAAATATGCACCGAATTTGCAATTAAATTGTTTTGAACGAGCGTTCTTATTCATTTTGTTTTTTAACAAAAAGATTGAAGGATAAATGGAGAACGTTGCGCGACAGATTCTACAAGGAGATGGCTGGCCGTCCGAAGAAAAAGTGGAAGTGGATGGAAAATATGATTTTCCTTAAAGATGTGGTCATCGCGAACCCAAAGTAGGTGTAAAACAATTATGTATATACATTATAACATTTCCTTTCGTTGACAGTACATCTGTAAACTTTGTAGCTTCATCTTGGACAACCCCCACACTTCTTCAGATAGCTGCGAGCCCCCATGCACTCCAACATCTGCACAAGCTGGTATTTTAGATGCAGATGATTGGTTCACCCCGGCTAAAGAAAAAAAGGAGAAATTGGACGAAATGTTTCAAACCCAGATATCCAATGTTGTGACATTGGCCAAGGAGCGTTTGCTGTACCAACAGTACCCAAGACGGCAGCCCAATATTTCTTCGACAGCCTCGCCAAACAAGTGATGATGCGAAGCTGTCGGCAATAGAGTTTTCGCATCTACAAATTAAAATGCTTTCTGTTTTAAATAAAATGTTGACCGAGAGACAACAAAAACACAACCAAAAATTGAATGTGTTTTTTATTCAATTTTTTTTTTTAATTTAGGTGGTACAAATACTCGTAGTCTTTCAGAGAATCTCGAATAGAAAATGCGTTTCTAGTTGCGTTGTATCTGGTAAATAGTCTGCTTTGTCTCAGTGGACTTACTTCTTGACGCCAACTACCTCTGATAACTTCATCTGTTTGCAATTTAGGTTGTACAAATACTCGTAGTCTTTCAGAGAATCTCGAATAGAAAATGCGTTTCTAGTTGCGTTGTATCTGGTAAATAGTCTGCTTTGTCTCAGTGGACTTACTTCTTGACGCCAACTACCTCTGATAAGTTCATCTGTTTGTAAAAATTGGTCGACAAAATTTTGAGCGCAATAATTAAAATAAAAATTTTAATGAAATTATGCAAAACTACACAAGCTTTAACAATTTTTTCGGCATTTTCAGGGAATACATTTAACTGATTTGATAGAACTCTCCACCTAGCAGTTAAAATACCAAACGTATTCTCAATCCGTACCCGGGCTTTCGATAGTTTTTTGTTGAAATTTTCCTTATCAAGTGACAACAGTCTCCCAGGGTGTGGCCGCATTATGTTGTGTTTAAGAGGAAAGGCAGCATCTGCGAAGAAATGGAATGGATATTCGACGTTGGTGTTCGGAGATGGGAATATTAATGGTATTTTGTAAGATTTGCTTCCCAAAACCACTCGCTTTCAAAATACCTCCATCACTCTGGCCTCCATAAGCTCCAATGTCAACAGCTGTAAATGAATAATAATTTCTATCAAATGCAGCAAGAAGTACAATACTGAAATATTGTTTGTAATTGAAATATAGTGATCCCGTATTGGGAGGACACTTTATTTAAATGTGCTTTCCGTCGGTGGCATCTACGAGTACAACATGCGACAGTCCAGTTTTCACATACAAATCTTCGGCGATTCCTTTCCATTCAATTTCGTTTGGCCGAGCCAGATAAATGCCGTACAACTCAGTCTAAATGGCGTCACAAGTTTCTTTAATTATTTTACGAACAGTCGATACTCCTATTCGGAATGACCAGGTCAAAATTTGAGGATAAACACGGCGTGCCAAGTATCTGTAATATACTTCTTTGGTCAAAACAGCAGCTTTCATTACATGCACAGAAACTTGCACCAATGTGATAGTTAGCCGACATTCTGGGCTAATGGATTCCCCAATAAAATCTTTTTTATTGATTTTGTTTTCAAGAAGAATCTTCAAAAGCATGAATTCACTTATCCCCATTCTTGTAGCTTTTCTAAATTCGTCCGTATCATTGCTTTTGATATACAGGAACAATTTATTAAAAGATCCGTGGAGTTGTCGTTCATTTTCCGTGTAAATAAACCGCGTCCATATTTTTCTCTTCTTTCTCGCACAGTAAACAGGACGCATGTGGTTGGCCGTGGCTCAAGTGGTAGTGGACCAGCTTCCAAATCGGAAAGTTCAGTGTTCGAATCCCAGCCTCTCCCGAAAGACATACCATATTAATTTTTTCAGTTTACGAAAATCTAGTAAGATGAGTTGACTAGAAATCAACAACAAGCCAACTTCCATTAAGAATTTAGTCTCCCCATTAAATGTTGGATGCCACCCATAGACCGAAATAACCACTGAGCCCAAACATCTTTCTCCCTCTCTCTCTATCCCATTTTTCAAAAAAAACTTAACACGTGCTCAGGCACTTAACATAACATAACATACGAGGGGCGTTCAATATATTCTCGGTATCGATATGAAGGAAAATGCGAATCCAATTTAAATTGTTTTTATTTTTCAATATAATCTCCCCTAACATCAATGCATTTGTTACATCTTGAGATAAGCTTTTTTAAACCCTCAAAAAAATAAATTTCCTCTTTCTCTGCAAAATACCCATTTATTGTCGACTTGAGTTCTTCATCATCCGAAAATCTTTTTCCACGAAGACATTTTTTCAAATCCGGAAACAGGAAATAATCACTAGGGGCAAGGCCTGGACTATAGGGTGGGTGTTGGATTTCTTCGAAACCACAATCTCGCGCAGCAGCCTTGGAAACTCGCGCCGTGTGAACAGGAGCGTTGTCATGAAGAAGCAACACACCCGCTGCGAGTTTACCCCGTCCTTTCTTTTTAATTTCCTCCCGCAAATTATGCAAAGTGGAAGCGTAGGATGTGGCGTTGATGGTTTCATCTTTTTTTTTGTACTCAATGTGCAAGATTCCCTTTGAGTTCCAAAAAACTGTGGCCATGAGCTTCCCGGCAAACGGAGTGACTTTGAACTTCTTCGGGGGTCTGTTCCTTTTTTATGCCACTGCATGGACTCTTGTTTGCTTTCAGGGTCATAGTGGTGGACCCATGTTTCATCCCCAGTAACAATTCGATCCATAACACCGTCCGCGTTCTCACTACACATCTCCAAAAGCTCTCTACAGCATGCGATTCTCACTTTTTTCTGAGGCGCTGTGAGCATTCGTGGCACCCACCTTGCACTGACCTTTGAAAGGTTAAGATGGTCATGAAGAATGGTGTGAATGGTACCAATTGAAAGCTTGGTGATCTCTGCCATCATTTTCACCTTTATTCGGACATCCACAAGAACAAGTTTTTCGACTGTTTTTCTCCCGTACAAGCAGTAGCCGGGGCGCCGGAGCGGGGGTCGTCTTCAATGCTCTCTCTGCCTCTCTTGAACTCACTTGACCACTTTTGCGCAGTTGATAATGAAGGTGCGGAACCCTGGTAAACAGCCACCATCTCTTCATGAATAGTTTTTTGACTTTTTCCTTGCTTAGTGAGAAATTTAATTACAGCGCAATGCTCAATTTTCACCATCATCGTCTCAGTTGCCATTATGATTCTGTTTAAGTAGAGATAAAACGCGAATTAATAATCACATTTATATAAAATTTTACATGAATGCACTAAAATAATAGTATTACTTGATAAATAAGTCAATTTATATATACAACCACAGCTTCACCCCGATACCGAGAATATGTTGAACGCCCCTCGTATATATTTATTTCGCAAACATTTTCTTTACAAGTTTATGTGGTTTTTTGATTGTGTGGTTTATGTGGTCCTTAAAAATTAATTTCGAATCCAGATTTATGCCTAGGTACTTAACCGAGCTTTCCCAATTAATATTCGTATTGCAGACACTGAGGCTGCTCCCTGGAAGGTAGCAAGCTTTCTTTTTCGAGTAAAAAAGATAGCCTTCACCTTCGTAGAATTCAGTTTAATTTTCCATTTTTTTAAATATTCACTTACTACTTCTGTAGCATCATTTAAATTTCTCTCAATATTGAGAGGAAATTGATGAGATGAGAGTATTGCAATGACATCGGCAAACATTGCGACTTTAGAGTTTGATAATACAGGAAAGTCGGACGTAAACAAAATATACAATAAAGGACCAAGAACTGAGCCTTGCGGAACACCACGTTTGACATAAAAAAAACCGGAGACAGAACAATTGACATGTACTTGAAATACACAATTTTTCAGAAAACTTCGAACAATTTTGCACAGATAAAGAAAGCGAGGGCAATAATTTAATAATTTGTGTAACAAACTATTATGCCAGACAGTGTCAAAGACTTTTTCGATATCTAGCAGTATCATTCCTGTTGATTTTCCTTGATCACGATTTGTTTTGACAATATTGTTTATTCTTATCACTTGGTGAATAGTGTTATGATTTTGCCTAAAACCAAATTGTTCATTAGGTAAAATATTGCTCTCTGAAATTACATTCATTAATTGTTCTTTGATAATTTTTTCAAGCATCTTACTAAGTGGGCTATTATTGGCCCGGGTCTACCCCGGACAACTTTATTAAGCTTATTAACAAGCCAAACTTAAAACTAGACTTAAAAACTAACAAAGATATACTTAACCTAATGGGGCGAGGAGAAATGGTGGACGGGGGAGATGTTAAGGGAGTGGCATATTGAGCAGCGCTGTTTTTATTTCTTGTTTGCTGCTATTTAGGTCAAAGACTTCGGCGTAGTTGTTCGTTATACGCAATATTCTGGATATGGGTTCAAAGTGACCGTAGTTGGTGCGGTGAGTTCGGATCAGGAAGAGTGGGACAGATCTTAGATTACGGGGATTGGGAGTGAATGCAATATTTTGCGTTATTGTCGAGCAGTCGATATTTCCAGTCAGTAACTGGTGGATAAAAAGTACATCAGCGACTTCACGACGTTTTTTTAGGGTATGCATGCTAATTAGTTTTAGCCTATTTTCATAGGGGGGTAACCCATATGGACCGGCCCAAGGTAGACCACGAAGTGCAAAACAGATAAACCTGCGTTGGACTGCTTCTATTCTTTGAATGTGAGTTAGTTTATAGGGTGACCAAACTTGGCTGCAATATTTGAGAAGAGGCCTTACAAAAGTAGTGTACAGGGACTTTGTAACGTAACGGTTGGAAAATTCTTTTGACCAGCGTTTGATAAAGCCGAGTGAAGAGTTAGCTTTATTTATAATACTGTCAATATGTGAGTCGACATTCAATTCTCTATCACAAATTATACCTAGATCCCGTACTTGGGTAGTGGAAGGAATAGGCTCATCGCAGATGAAGTAGTTTCTTGGAGGGGGAGGTAGACGTTTACGGGAATAGGTTATCGCTTGGCATTTGCTGACATTAAGCTCCAAAAAGTTTTGCTTGCACCATACCGAAAACTTATTCAAGTCATCTTGCAGGCAATGGGAGTCAGAAGGCAATGAGATGACTTTGGAAATTCTCATGTCATCAGCGAAAATAGAAAGATTAGAGTTAGTTAAAATTAAATTTATATCATTAATTGTGAGGATAAAGATTATTGGACCAAGGTGACTACCCTGAGGGACACCAGATGTTGCTTTAATGGGTTCGGATATTGAAGATCTGAAGATGACCCTGTATTCTCGGTCTTCTAAATAGGATTTGGTTCATGCCACAAAATGAGGGGAAAAGCCAAGTTTTTTTAGTTTAAAGATGATAAGTTGGTGAGAAATTTTATCGAATGCCTTGCTGAAATCTGTGGAAATTGAATCGACTTCATCACCGTCTTCTAAAGCATGAAGAGTCCTAGAGACGAACTCTGTTAGGTTAGTGGTCGTTGATTTACCTTTCATGAAGCCGTGCTGATTTGTGCAGATAGTTGGCCTACAGTACGGAAGCAGTTGTTGATAGACTATGCTTTCAAAAAGTTTGGGTATGCAAGAGAGTTTCGCTATGGGCCTATAATTATCGACTTCGGCTTTACTTCCTTTTTTATGAATAGGGATAATGTAAGATTCCTTCCATAGGAAAGGGAAAGTACCTGTTGAGACAGTCAAGTTAAATAGAGCAGCAAGAGGAGGACCGAGATGGGTAACACACTCTTTTATTACAATAGCCGGAATTCCATCAGGGCCGGACGAGAAATCATCTTTAAGTTTGGTAATGTTTTCAGATACCAAAGTTGTTGTTATATTTAGTGAAATGGCTGACGTCTCGGGATAGTTTCTCATATAGCTAAAGTAGGTAGGATCGGGTTCAGCTGTTTTCTTAGAAAAGGATTTGTTAGAATGAGAGGCAAAGAAATTTGCAATGGTTTTTGGGTCGGCAGAAGATTCACTAAGAAATTTAAGAGTAGGTGGGTAGCCGTCTGACTTTCTTTTGGTATTAATAAACTGGTAGAAGCGTTTAGGGTCCGAGACTAAGCTAAATTGCATGCGGTAGAGGTATTCAAGGTAAAGAGACTCACAAAGTTCAGAAAAACGATTATATACCGATCGATAATTACTGTAGTCGGAATCAGATCGAGTTCTTAAGAATTTGTGCCACAACTTGTTTCTGTTATTACGGAGAGAGCGCAACTCATTGTTGTACCAGGGAGGAGCAGATATGCAGTCCTTTCGGAAGGTATACGGAACCGATTGGGCAAAGCAGGAGAAAATTAACGAATAGAACGTTGATAGGGCAAGATCAATGTTAGTTGTCTCACCAATAAAGTCAAAGTTAATTTTGCTGATGAGGTTTTTAAGTTTGTTAAAGTCGGTTCTACGGAAGTCAAATGAGAATGAATTTTCCGAATCGACACATGTGTTGCCATTTTCATATGAATATATAATTGACAAGGGGGGATGAAGGCGGTCTAGTTTAGAAAGAAGATGATCACTCCTATAAACGACACAGTTATCTGAATCGGATGTGAAGACAAGGTCGAGTTGTCTGTTCATTGTGTTAGGTATTCCACTAATCTGATGCAGACTTGAGTTGGTTAGGCAGTCCACCATCAATATTTCTATTTCAGATGTCGAATTACGAGAGACAAAATGAGACGAATCAACGGAAGGCTCCCATATAAGGTGAGGGAGGTTGAAATCTCCTACTAGAACAATGCAATCTTCAGGTTGTGCATCCTCAGTCAAAAAATCAACTGCGTGAACTACAGGTTGATAAGACTCAATGGGTTGAGATGGGTGAATGTAGCAACAAAGTACGTAAAGACATCGTTTGGGGAGCGTAATGTTGGCGGATACTAACTCAAAGTTTTCAGTGTGGGGAATATCGACGGGAGTTGCGTGAAAGCAGTTCCGGATTGCTAGTAAAACACCGCGGCCATAAGGATTATCAGCTCTTTCAAATCCATCTTTTCGAAAAACGTTGAAATTTGGAGGAAACAGCTCATGGTTTTTAATGTCTGGAATTAGATTTGTTTCAGTAAGAGCAATTAGGTCATAGGGAAACTTTTGAGAATTGAGATATACCGAGGAGATTTTAGAGCGCAAACCTCTTACATTTTGGTAGTAAATGGACAGGCATTGTGGACTAGAGGATACAGATTTCAGTTTGTTAGGAACTGTAATAGTTTTTAAAAAAATTTGAACGAGTTCTTTGCAAATGGGAAAGACGTTTGGAGCTGACATGCGAAGACAACGTAGCAAGAGCATTATGAACTTCGTCGGAAGAGATGTCGAAACTCTCATGGTAGCGAACGAAAATTTGCATTAATTCCGCTGGCTTAATAGGAAGACCTTCTCGTTGAATCGAAACCATTATGTTGGTTTTGGTTATGCCATCAATGCAAACGGAGTTGGGTTTGTCGTGTAAGTAGGCAAGGTAGAGCCGAACATTTTCATAAATGCGGCGGTCTCTCAAACGAGATACTACATAACGACTGTCATCATTCATATCAGAAAATTTTTTAGTGAGTTTTACAGTTGGTGGAAGGAGTGGGTCAAGGTATTTTGGGTGAGAATCGGAGGCACGAGCGGATGATGAAGGGACAGGATGGTCAAGCACTCCGGAACTAGAATCTTGACTAGTGAGGGGGGTTGGATCAGGTGGATTGATAGATGAAGATGAGGAATGGGTGGTTGGGTTTAGTATATGGGAACTAATAAAATTAGGATATTTGTCGGATGGGGCATTGTTAGTTGGAACTTGGGTAGAAGGCGCAGGAGCAAGGTTGAATGAAACTCTGTTTTGAAGCGCCTTTAAAGATTTGGTGAGGGGAGGGAGAGAATTTGGTGTAGCGACTCTGGTGTTCTTTTTAGATGGTGCAAAGGGGGGAGTGAGGAGAATCTTGGAAAGATATTGGTCTTAAATGACCAGTTTGAGTCGGGATGTTGATGGGATGAGGCAGAATTGTTCGGGCTATGTTTTCTTTTAATAGTAAACTTATTATCTACCATATCCTTCCGTTGGGTGATGACCATCTTTTCCGTTATTGGTATGCCGTCCGATGATTTGAACATCCAATCGTATTTAGTGGGTATACGTATTTCAAAACACTGGCCGTTTTTGCTCTTGACTAAGTAGACTTATTGGCCTATAGCTCTCGGCGTTTTCTGGAGGCTTACCAGATTTGAGAACTGGAATTTTGGCCTTTTTCCAAATATCCGGAAAATATTGGAGCTTTAGGCAAGAGTTGAAAATAAATGTAATATATTTTATACCGACCTTAGGAAGATGCTTGAGGAAAATATTTTTAATTAGATCAAGGCCTAGAGCTTTTCTCGTTTTAAGATTTTTTATCAACAGTGCAACCTTATTTTCAGAAACATAAATATTTGGTGGAGTCATACAGCTTGAAGCGTCGAAGTTTGCAATTTGTGAGTCTACTTGAGAAGTAAAAAAAGGACCACTTAGGTTTGAGGCAATTTCATGATTTTTTATAAAAACATCTGCCAGAGCCTTGGCTTTTTCCTCATCAGTGTAGAAGATAGAGGATGGGCTTATTAACCCTGGAATATTTCGATGCTTGTTTTTCAACACCCGCATAATGTTCCAGAACGGCTTACCAGATTTGTCCAAAGCTCTAAGCTTGCAGTTCCATTCAACATTTCGTTGACTAGCAATAAGTTTTGTAATAAATTTATTGAGAGATCGGACATACTTCTGGAAGTTAGGGTGTCGGAATCTTTGCCAGTTCCTTTTCTGTATGTTCCTAATTTTTATTAACCCTCTATTGCATACAAATCCATATATGGATTTTCATGTTTAAAGTCAGTTTCTCTTCTTAATTAAGATCTCTTAAATTTTAAGTTTACAGTTTTATATTCTCTGCTTCATTCTCTTTTGAATGACGTAATTTTTGTGTGCATAACGGTATATTCCCTTCTATAGTAACGCATTGTTTTGTTTGTTCGTGCGGTGCAGTTTATTGAGTGAAAACGTGCAAATATAAATTGGAAAAAAATATACTGGAAAGACGAAGGTTGATTTAATTTTTTTTGTGTGTGTTAAGACAATATTCTTTTTTCATTTGTCAAGTATATAAAAGAAAGTGGTAAGATTTGAGTATAATTTTTAGGACGTTTTTTTATAAGCCATATATGGCTTTGTATGCATTGGGAATGTTTTTTTTTCATTGAATGAAATAATTTTTTTTCATAGTTTAAAACATGGATCCATTCAGTTTTTATGGACAAAACAAGTTTGTTGGTTCACTTCCCAATGCGTGGGAAAGTGAGGATGAAATATTGGACTCAGATGAGGAAGCCAGTGGTACTTTAGAGCCTAAAACTAAAGAACACATATGTATTCCTGAGACTGACAGCTCCAGTTCTTCAGAGGAAGATGAAATTCTGTCAAATATAAAACCGTTGTCAGGAAAAGAAAAGCCAACTTGGAAAAAGGGAAATTTTCCGCTATACTCTAAAGAAAAATTTGAGTTTCAAGGCAATAATCCTATCCCACAAAGCCTTAACGATTTGGAAACACCGTCAGATTTCTTCGCATTTTTCTTTACTGAAGACTTGATTAGTTTCATTGTAGAACAGACAAACCTAAAATCTGTTCAGGTTGATGTAAATAAGCCCGCCGGAATAACTCATAGGGAAATGGAGCAGTTTATAGGTATAAAATTAGTTATAACATGTGTTATGAAACTGTTGTAATATTTTTGTTATTAGGAATGGTCATTTATATGTCACTTGTGAAACTGCCAGGAGCAAGACATTATTGGGGTAAAACTGTAGGTCAACAATTTATTTACGAGACTATGACGTGCAATCGCTGGGAAATAATAAAACGGTTTTTGCATTTTAATAACAACGAGAATTTGAGTTCACCCAATGAGCCAGGGAATGACAAATTATTTAAAATCAGACCTCTACTTGAGAAAATTCGAGATCGTTTGTTATTGATTCCAAAAGAAGAACATTTAGTCGTAGACGAGCAAATTATCCCCACCAAAGCAAGGCATCATTTGAAACAATACAATCCAGCCAAACCACATAAGTGGGGATACAAAAATTATGTTCTAAGTGGTGTTTCTGGCTTGAGTTATGATTTTGACATATTTGCTGGTCAGCAGAGCAACACTTATCCAGAAGATGCACCGGACCTCGGAGTAAGTGCAAATGTTGTTACACGACTTACAAAATCCGTACAGCGACATGTAAATCATAAAATCTTTTTCGACAATTGGTTCAACAGTCCGAAACTTCAAGTTTATTTGTTTCAAAATGGATTGTTACCTTTAGGAACTGTAAGACTGAATCGCATTCCGAACTGTAATATAAAACCAAAACGGGAACTTAGAAAACTAGAGCGTGGTTATATGGAAGAAAAGGTTGCTACAGTTGATGGGGTTAAGCTTAGCCTTGTTTCGTGGTATGACAACAAAATGGTGAACATGCTTTCGGTTTATGTCGGCAGTTTGCCTATTACATCGAAAAAGCGTTTTAGCAAAAATGAAAAAAGACATATAGAAATTCCATCACCACAGGCAGTAGATGAATATAATCAACATATGGGTGGTGTGGACCTATTAGACTCGTTGCTGGGCCTTTACAGAATCCAGTTGCGCACTCGCTACTGGTATAAAATTTTTTTTTTTCATATGGTTGATTTGTGCGTAGTGAATTCTTGGATCTTATGGCGTCGTCAATCTAATGAATACCTAGCATTGTACGACTTTAAGCTCGCAATCGTGGAAAATTTGTGCAAAGCAGGAAAAGTTGTTCGCAAAAAAGGACGTCCAACTGACTCTGGGACAAACTCCCCAACCACAAGCAAGTCTTCATTCAGCAAATTTTCTGGCAGTCAGAAGAAACGGCATCAAGATTTTCCTCTGAATACAGTAAGAAGAGATCAAATTGGTCATTTTCCAAAGTGGATGCCAGGTCGACAGTTATGTCAAAATGATTGCACTTTGCGTTCATACACTTATTGTGAAAAATGCAAAGTTTATCTTTGCTTTGGCAAAAAAAGAAATTGCTTCTCTAAGTTTCATGGCGCTGACTGAATCTTTTGTATGAATTAACATTAAAAAAAAACTGACTGTAAAAATATATTAAAAATATATTCTCTGTGTGCATACAGAGCCACATATGGCTTTTAAGAAAAAAACCTGGAGAACGGGATGAATTTTTTTTTTCTGTAAAACCTTTAATTTTGCTATGAAATAAACATATTTTCCAATTCAAATATTTTTTTTCATCACTGGTTGTTAGGCCATGCAATAGAGGGTTAAGTTAAGTATAAATGGGGTGAAAGTAGAGGTTTTATATACACTTGAGATTCGTTTTTTCCCAGAATCATTAGCCGCACAAACAAGTAAGTTAGTAAACATTTCAATAGAGTGATCAACATCTTCAATATTGATGGCGTTATCGAGGCAGATGGGAACATCACCCAAATTTGCTTTAATGATCCTCTGAAAAAGATGTCAATTTGTACTTTGATCAGAGTTAAGCTCACTTTTGCTAGCCGGATTGGAGATATAGTTGGGACAATTTGTAACAAAAAAATCTAACACCGAGGGACTACCACGTGAAGACGAAGGGACAAACGTGGGACTAGGTGGAAACATAATAGCATAATGAAAAACAAAAGAAAGACTAGAAAGTTTGTTACCCCAAGCGTTTGCCCGACTACAGCCCCAGTTTCTGTGTCTGCAGTTAAGGTCACCTCCCAACATGTAATTTCCTTGGGAAGAAGTTAGTTCCCTTATATCACTTTGAAAAAAGTGCATTCTACCTACTTGAGTGTTAAGTTCTTAAAAAAAAAACAACAAAAAAAACATAACATTTAATGTCCATTGTGAAATAATTTGTTTCTGAATTTTAAAATTTGAAAATGATGAAATGCGATGAAATGTCAACTTATCACCGCACGTCTGTTTCACATGCGTTGCTGCATGCATTAACTGCACATGTGTTCCAGGCTTTAGGGTTCCATATAATGCGGCGAACAAGATTTTGTACACGATGTTAGGGAGACCGATACCTCTATAGTTGCAGTTTGAAAAGTCTTGTGGTTGGGGCAACCGATGCTAAGATTCCACTCATTAGACATATTGGTAATGAGTTGGTACATGCTCTTTATTAAGTCACATCCTGCTGCCTTAAATTGGTCGTCAAGTAGCTGTCCTCCCCGGTAGATTTGTTATGATTAATTTAGGTACTGCTTCCTTTATATCATTTTTGTCAAGAAAACGGATATTTTTGCGTAAATCGTCTAAGTAGAATTGCTCATTCTACGATACATGACTGCGGAATTATGTCGTGCGTTATTATATTGTTATCCTTAGTCCTCTGCTCACAACAAATTCGCAATAGATGCTACTTCTGTTTTTGTAGCAATCACTGTAGTACACGAATATGTCATAATTTTTCCGTCATCTACATATTTATTTACTAACAACTCCACATGCTGTTGAGTTCTACCATTGTTCTACATTTGTAGATCCTACATTCTACCAGCTACTCGTACATCCTACCAGCTCAACCTATCGAATCTTACCAATTTGTTATTGATGCGATCGATCATTTAATTGACCTGTCAGACCCTATTGATGATATCCTTATTTTCGGCGACTTTAATCTTCCTCAGCTACAGTGGACTCCATCAGATGATCAATCGTTTTTCATCGCTTCAAATGCCATCTCAGCTAAGGAATGTCTCTTCTTAGATCGCTTAACAGACTCAAGTCTATGCCAAGTCAGTGGTATATCCAATTATATGGGCAGGCAATTAGACCTTATTTTCACAACAGATCCAATTAACTCCTCAGTCTCACTTTGTCCCCTATCTCTCTCAACAATCGATAACTACCATCCCCCCCTTCTACTTTCATTTTTTCATAACTCTTCATTCCAGTCCACTCCCCCCACAACTCTCTCATCCCACGACTTTCATAAAGCAAACTTTCACAAAATCAGTGAATATCTCAGCAGATCCCTCTTTAACATTCACAACTTAAGTATAAATGTTGCCTTATCCATTTTTAATAAAGAAATATTTAATTCTTTTTCCCTTTACGTTCCGTTTTCCCGCCTTAAAACATCATCTACTAGTCCTACCTGGTATAATCGCAAGCTTCGTTCCTTACGAAATAAGAGAAATAAGTTATGGGCTGTTTTCCTGCGTACCAGATCCTTTACCGACTATTCCAACTATCTTGGTGCTTATCTTCATTTCACCGAACTTTACGATTCCCTTTACCAGCGCTACCTTAACAATGCGCAAGTCAACCTTATAAACCACCCTAAGTCCTTTTTCCAATTTGTTAACTACAAAAGAAAGTCCGATGGTTACCCTCATTCTCTCTCTTTCAACAACAGGTCATCAACCGATCCACTCACCATTGCCAACCTATTTGCAACCTTTTTTAAACAATCCTTCACCAACGACTCCTTTGTACCAGATCCATCCTATTTTAGTTACCTACTGAACTTCTCCAATGGCCCACTTCTTTCTCATATTTTGGACCCGTCTTATATCGAATATAAATTACACCAACTCAATGACGAATTCACACCCGGCCCAAATGGCCTCCCTGCCATATTTCTTAAAAAATGTTCTTCCTCTCTTTCCCTTGCCCTTTCTAATCTCTTCCGTCTATCCCTTTCACAAGGAGAATTTCCTCAGGTTTGGAAAACCTCCTTCATAACCCCGATCCACAAGAAAGGATCAAAGAATGAAATAACCAACTATCGTTCCATCGCTAAACTCTCCCATATACCCAAACTGTTCGAAAGTATTTTGTATGAAGCTCTAAGCTTCCAATGCAAATCACTTATTTCCCCTAGACAACATGGCTTCTTAAAGGGTAGGTCAACCACCACAAATCTCGTTGAATTCATATCCTTTGCCCTCTCTGCCCTAGAAAATGGCAATGAAATCAATGTACTCGTAGTTGCAACCGATTTTAGCAAAGCCTTCGATAAAATCTCTCATCGATTAATCATCTTCAAATTGTCTGCTCTCGGCTTTGAACCCATACTGTTAAAATGGATATCCTCTTACCTCGAAAACCGTTTTTACAGTGTTCGTTTTAGGTCAGCCCGCTCCGCTCCATTTTTGGCCATCTCTGGAGTTCCACAAGGCAGCCATCTCGGTCCCCTTCTTTTTATATTAACCATAAATGATCTCGATATGATCATCAAACACTCGTCTGTCTCCCTTTACGCCGACGATACCAAATTTTTCAAAACCATTTCCTCTCCCCATGACTCTTTCCTCCTTCAACAAGGTCTTGATAGTTTTTCGATCTGGTGCCTCAAAAATTCTTTGGAACTTAACATCGCCAAATGCCAATCCATCACCTTCTCACATAAGCGGAACCAATCTCCTCCCCGACTCTATCTCCGTGCAATATCTTCGTGACCTCGGCATTTTGTGTGATAGCGAGCTCAACTTCCGTTTACATATGGATGAGATAATCCTCAAAGCCAACTCTGCACTAGGTTTTGTAAAACGGTGGTCCAAAGAATTCACCAACCCATACGTGACCAGGTCCCTCTATATTACCTTTGTTTGCCCCCTCCTAGAGTACGCCAGTCAAGTATGGTCCCCATATCATCGTGTTCATATCTCGAGAATTGAAAGCATTCATCGTCGTTTTCTTCGATTTGCTCATACCTCACCCTGGGACGATCCTTTTAATCTGCCCCCCTATCAAAATCGTCTCAACCTTATCAACTTAAACACCCTCGAAGATCGCAGAGATGCAGCAGACTTTCTCTTCATTCATCGACTCCTTTCAGGTCACGTTGAATGCGCGTCCCTTTAAAACTCCATTTTCCTCAATACTAACCCTCGTAATCTACGTAAACCTCGACTCTTCTATCTACCAACCCACCACACCTCCTATGGGGCGAACGAACCAATCTCCCGTATGCTACGTCAAATCAACTCAAACCCTACCGTCTTTGACTTTCACCGCACCACTTCCTACCTCAAATCTGTTCTCCTTCACCACTCCAACCAACCTTAGTTTTAAGTTTTAGTTTAAGTTTATTTTTTAAGTTATAGCTTGTATTAAGAGAGTCCATTTCCAATTTCCATGGTGAACTTATTTTACTGTCCAAATGTAAAAATTAAGAACGCTATTAAATTATAAAGGAGTCACGACACAATATTAGTTTAGTCCAAATGGTAAATAGTAGAAAATATAAGAAGCGTTCAACGCAATATGAACTACAGAATGAAAATGGCGCAATTTGCTATTATCTAACTCTAAACTCTCTCCCAAATTCTTGGGTCTATTCATACAGCAAGATCGTTAGCCATTACTATGAAATCTATGAAATCTAGTTGAGTTAGGATTAAGTTTTCGTAAACCTTTTTGATTGATTTAACTGAGATCTGTTTCCATTACATCTCCTTAGTTGAGTTAATTTTTAAAATTTTTTTCTCGTATCACTTATCAAAGATGATGCCAGCTTTATAAGGAAACCGGTTCCCGTTTTTTATTTCCATTGCAGACAACGTCGCACAGAACACGAGTGTCCACGAAAGTAGACAATCAACATAGACTGTACGAAGTCGTAGTCATAGACAAAATACATACGTCAGACTCAGTGGCGAGAGTGATCGGGCGAATGCAAGCACAACTGCCAACCAAGGCGATTAGCTACTCAAAGACCAACTATTCAAACACCGAAAGCAACCTATCGACGACGATACGTGAGATACGACCTACTAAAGACAGTCTTATATTACTCTGTGTGGTATCCTACCTCCTTTAAATTTGACTAAACCTAATTGGTTTTAAACTTTTGACAAATATTCATGACCATTTATCACCCAAGCATATGCAAATGTACAATAAAAAAAATAAATGATAAAACCCCCAGTTACTTAAAATCTAACTTCTGGAAATATTGCCATTTGGCTTAACCATTTATCTTATTATTAGCACACTTGCAAAATACATCAAGATTATTAGGAAAAACTCTCGATTGGGATGTTAATGCAATTCATATTTATAATATGATAAAACAGCCACATTCGAGTATTATACAATTATTTTTTCTTTTTTATTGTTTTAATTTTCCCAATTGCATAATTACAATGCCACAATGGCAACTGAAGGATATAATATTGTACAATATCACAAAATCCAAACATACGTATACTCGTTCCTACACTCATATTCTTGTACTTATAGTCAATGTGAGTGCACACGCGGTTACAAAGTAAGTCTGATCATAAGTCGTGAGTGAAAGATATTTCCAGAACATCACGATTTATTATTGATCGGCAGACTGATATTCAGAGTATCTGCTGCAAAGTATTGTTTTATTAACAATCGAACATGCATAATCTATTGCTTGCTTATCTCAATAGCAAACGTAAATTAATAAAAAAAAAAAAAAACTTTAATATCATAGTTGGTTGCATATCTAAATATAAGTAATTTAATAACTTAATTTCTATGTGACATCTGCTGGTTTAGAAATGTCAATTGTAGAAGCATACTCGTACCATTAGCTCTTCTTTTCGTGTGTATACTAATTTTTGTCTCTTCATTGATACGAGTAGTATATCAGACAAGATCCTAATTCTATCGGAAATGATAATTACCTATGTATACTGGTATATATAGACGTATGTCCATTAAAAAAGCAATAAATAAGCTTAACCGTTGGTCAATACACTTCCTGACACAATAATTGTAAATCGAACAAAAGAACAGAGCCAATTAGCAGCACATGGCAACATTGATGTACATGTATACTAGTATACGACTATTTAAATGAATACAGGATTTCCGTGCGAACTGCGAGTGTGATGTCTATTGAGAGGTTAGCGATGGCGGGTGGCAATGACTTTTGTTTCGGATCAATATTTCAATAGAGAAGGTATTAGTATTAACTGATGGCTATTGTTTAGCCTAGAAAATGCTTCTTTCTATATTATATGAGTACGTACAAACCCAGCAAAATAAAGGATTTTCATATGCGCACATCCATATGTTTATGTTCAAGTGAGCTGTCGTTTGGGAGCAGGTTGCCTTATAAAGTAATCATAGCAAAGCATTACTTCATTACCTACATTACCTAATCAACTTTCAGATATTCTTGTGATCATGTGAAAAAGAGTAAATCTGCCGGAACAAAATGTTCTAATTATGTGCATATATTTTTTAACAAATGGATTTAAAAGCAAAAAAAAAAACCCTTACTTAATTGGAATAATTACTTTCTAAATACGTAACATACTCGTATGTATATGAAGTTACGACTACGGATTGACGAGACTGGGACGACTTTGTTTTGTTTTGCTGATGAAAATGCTATCATTGGCAACGAGGGAACATCCCTTTAGACAGGTTTTAATGATAGGACAAGGTGCAAACTCATCTCCTGACGTGTGAAGAATTTAAATTTTACGTAAGCTCTCACTTAAATTATCAAAAGAAATACTGCGTCATTATATGGCGCGAAAACTTCACAGTATTGCTGTATAGAGGAGTGCCGCTTAAGCTCAAAGGCTTGTTATACACGTCAGTAGTTCTGGTGAAGCAAAATATGATCTAATAAGAAGTACGCGCTCTTGCGGAAATCTCCACATTAAAAAAATAAGTGGAAACATTTTAGACTGAGCAAATCAGCTGGTTTTGCCATATTCAATGAAGATGTCATTTGAAAATCCGGTCCATCTGGCTTACGAAAAATAGTTAAATCGCTTAAATGCAAAAACATCAGCAAGGTCTAGGCATTAACAACGAGAATATATAGTAGCCTGTAGAATGGTAATAATATCCGCAAATTTATTCAACCTTAGAAGCGGCGCTTCATGAACAATAACAGTGGCAGGAAAGTTCATCGTCGATTAAATATACACTTTACGACATTTCGGCACTTACCATCTATTTGTCGAGCTCAAAGCCGCTTCTTAGTTTTAGTTTTAAACGCATTTTATTTTCTAATCAATAACTCTTACATACTAACAAAAAATGCTTAAATGCTAGCTTACAATTACTTAACAATCTTATACTAACTTACTGGCCCCACACAGGCACTCTAAGCTAATCTAAATTCTTATATCTATGTCTTTCGACCTCATTTACATTTTTTTATGGATATTTATTTTCTATACTTAAAGCTAAGAAAAAAAATTGTTAACAAAACTTAGCATATGGACTTTTTTTTTTTTTAATAAAAACTTAGTATCTAACTTAAAATAAACCTTAGCCTACCTAACCTAAATGCACAATACACACATAAACACACATAGACATTATACAAAATTATATACATATATCAGTATACACCTTTGTATACACTGATATATGTATATGTTTCTTAAATGCTAACCTAAACCTATGTAAGCTGGCCATCGCTATTTACTGAGCAAATAGATTGGTCAGCTCTGCCTCATTAGTGAGGCTGTTCCGTAATTGACGGAAACGACGACGAAACATCTTCTCCGTCCTTCAACCACCAGAAATGCTGGTGCTGCCGAACGACATCCCTCTTATCGCGATTCCCCACCGCCCTACTGAACCTGAGGCGATCCACACTGCCGTGTGCGACGTCTCTGTTGTAGTTGAGTCGCCTGTCCCCAGCTGTCCGAGCGACATGGAAGATTAACGGCACCGCTGATCTATCCTGGATCAACCCTATCTGATCTAGGTAGAGGAATGCTTCTGGTGGAACGAAACCGTCAGAGCGCACACTCTCGTGGTAAAGGTAATTGGGGTAGTAAGCCCCAGATATCAGGTTATTCGTCGAGGTCATTGCTCTTGCAATGTGCCTTCGAGTCAGCTTAATTACGAAGTTGTCCACTCGTATTAGGTTCGCCCTGTTGTAAAGGACCTCATTAGGATAAAATTTCTTGTACTCCGACTCTGGTGTTCTGTACAAGCGAAGACAAGCCCTAAGGCAAGCCCTCTCAAACACCCGAATCTTTTCCATTAAGCTTGCTCGTACATTGAACCACACGGGACAACCAAATAAAAGCATGGGCCTAATAAGGGCCATGTAGCAGATTACCTTTACCCTCGCATCGAGTTGGCTGCTATAAAACAGTCTCTTTGTAAGGGCAAAAGCGCCTTTAGCTCTGGCCAGAGCAGCATCTACATTTTTGCCAAAATACAGAAACTGATCTAGCCAGATTCCAAGGTATCTGACTACATTTCGACAGGCAAGAGGCCAGAACGACAAACAACGAACAAATACTTGTAGCAGCAGGCATAGATTCAAATGGGGCTGTTGATGATGACAACTTCTTTGTGATCGAGGATCCGCAGGAGCAGGTAGAGGCTATAGGAGCGACTTTCCAGGAAGTGTACAAGGCGAATGTTATCATTGGCCCAAACCACGATCTGGAGAATCGAGTCCTTGTGCACAATTTCTACCTTCGAAATGGAATTGTGAATTGGCGATTCGAGAGCTCGGGTTTCACCCAGTTCAGTGACGAGAATATGGCAAATAATGTCATCACCAAAGATAGGGTACTACCCCCGTTCATTTCGAAGGAAGTGCTCCAAACGATCTTCGAATCACTTAGAAGTAAGAAATCAGTGGGAACCGATGAAATACCGAACATTGTGCTTCGACATCTCCCTCTAGAAGCGGTGAATATTTATACCACCCTGTTTAATAATGCATGAATAATGCACATAATCCAGCGCATTGGAAAACTGCGGTGGTACATCCCATCCCCAAAAGGGATAAAGACACTTCCAATCCGGCGAATCTCCGATCGATCAGTCTTCTTCCAAACATCAGTAAGGTGTTCGAGAAGGTGATCAATAGAGTCCTGACTAAGTGGGTTGAGGACAAACATATAGTTCCGGATAATCAGTTCGGTTTCAGGGCGGGGCATGATAT
The DNA here is from genome assembly GCA_949129095.1 of Volucella bombylans. Classification (NCBI taxonomy): domain Eukaryota; kingdom Metazoa; phylum Arthropoda; class Insecta; order Diptera; family Syrphidae; genus Volucella; species Volucella bombylans. The sequence goes on from OX422142.1 coordinate 198,850,901, forward strand.
AATTCATGCTGCGTCGAAACTGGTTTCTGATATCCAATGGAACAAAGGCAAGAACCAGTGCACTGGTGCCTGCCTGATTGACTTGGAGACAACAAGGTGCGGTAAATTCGCCGATCCTATTCAACATTTACACGAGTGATCTGATAGGTTCACTTCACCATGCCATAGCGTACGCAGACGACATAATCGCGTACAGATCAGGTCCTAAGATTGAGGTCATTAATATACTTTTGCAGCGTGACTTCGACAAAATTAAGCGATATTGCGATGACTGGAAGTTGAAAATCAACTTTCAGAAGTAGGAAACCATTCTGTTTAGGACGCCTTTGTCTGGGGCCTCTAGGGATACCAGAAAGAATTGGCGAAAGTTCTCGATCGTGGGGCATCACGGGCAACCACTTGCTTGTCGAAATGTAGTCAGATACCTTGGGATCTGGCTAGATCAATTTCTGTATTTTAACAAACATATAGATGTTGCTCTGGCCAGAGCCAAAGGTGCTTTTGCCCTTACAAAGAGACTGTTTTATAACAGCCAACTCGATGCGAGCGTGAAGGTGATCTGCTACATGGCCCTTATCAGGCCCATGCTGGTATTTGGATGTCCCGTGTGGTTCAACGTGAGAGCAAGTTTATTGGAAAAGATTCGGGTGTTTGAGAGGGCTTGTCTTAGGACTTGTCTTCGCTTATACAGAACACCAGAGTCTCAGTACATAAAATTCTATCCTAATGAGGTCTTATACAATAGGGCGAACCTAATAAGAGTGGACAATTTCGTCATTAAGTTGACTCGAAGGCACGTTGCAAGAGCAATGACCTCATCGAACAACCTGATCTCTGGGGCTTACTACCCTAAATATATGTATCACGAGAGAGTTCGCTTTGACGGCTTTATTCCTCCAGAAGCGTTCCTCTATTTAGATAACAAAGGTCTGATCCAGGACAGATTGGCTATGCCGCTAATCTTCCATGTCGCTCGAACAGCTGCGGACAGGCGACTCAACTACGACAGAGACGTCGCACATGGCAGTGCGGAGCGTCTCCGGTTCAGTAGGGCGGTAGGGAGTCGCGACATGAGGGATGTCGCTTGGCAGCACCAACACTTTTGGTGGCTTGTAGAAGGGGAGGATGCTTCGTCGTCGAACTCCTCCAGTGATAGCTAGCTTCATGTGAAGCAAGGTGGCCAGCCTAATTTTTTTTAGCCATGGTCGGCTTACATAGTTTTAGGTAGGTTTAAGTTAGATTTTCAGAAAAAAATATAAAAAAGCAAAAAAAAAAATAAAGAAAAATAAAAAATGAAAAAAAAACAAATATATATATATATACATATATGTATATATTATTTATATATATAGTATGTATATTTATTTATATATGTACGTATGCATTAGATGTAAGTAGGCTAAGTAGATTAAGATTTAGTTTTTAAGTAGTTTATAGGTTTAGTTTTAATTTTTATAGATAAAAAAGTCCAGACACTAAGTTTTTTTAATTAAAATTCATTTTCTTAGTTATAATAAATGTAAAAATAAAAATAAAATTAGACTGTAAGATTCGTCGAAAGACTTAGTTTAAGTGTTAGGTATAACTTAGAGTGCCCGCATGGGGCCAGTAAGTTAGAATAAGATTATTTGTAAGTTATTTAAGCTAATTTTTAAGCATTTTTTTGTCTAGCATGTAAGAGTAATTTAAGTATATAAATAAAAAAAAATGCATTTATAAAAAAAAAATAGTATAACATCGTTCAAATGTCCGCCGCGGCTTCTCTGGGTGGCGCGCATTCGAAATGCCCAATTTTCCATGACTCTGGCGCATAAATCAGGCTGAATTTGACCGATGGCATGGGTTAAGTTGGTTTTGAGGGCCGCTGTTGTTTGTGGCTGATTTGCTTAGACCTGTGACTTCAGAAAACCCGCACGATTTCGGTGGCCAGTTCACATTATCTCCACGTGAGATGACCATGCCCTCGAATTGCTCGTGCAGAATTTCCAATGTGACGTGAGCTGTGTGGCACATAGCGCCGTCCTGTTGAAACCACATATCGTTGCTGTCCATATCATTCAATTCAGGCCAAAAGAAGTTGGTAATCATCGACTTATAGCGCTCGCCGTTGACGATGATGGCCTGGCCAACGTCGTTTTCAAAGAAATATGGACCGATGACACCGCCAGCCCAAAATCCATAGCAAACAGTGACTTTTTCGGGATACATTGGACGCTCTTGGATCTCATGTGGATTTGTGTCGTCCCAAATTCGACAATTTTGTTTGTTGATGAACCCATTCATCCAGAAATGGGCCTCATCGCTGAAGATGATTTTTCTATGAAAATTAGGGTTAATTGCCAACTGCTCCAAAGCCCATTCAGCGAACATACGTCGTTATTTATGGTCGTTTACCTTCAGCTCCTGGGTCAGTTGAATTTTGTACGTGGGCTGCGAAAGGCCGAGTTCTTGTGAGCGACGCGAAATCAACTACCTCGGATTCTCCTGCTCACTCTCACAGACAGGGGCGATGTTTTCGGCAGATCTTACGTTTCGTCAACGTAATGGTGTTGGTTTATCTTTTCCTGTGAATAGTCCTCTCGGTAGGACGATTATGGCGACCGTAAAATGGGCGAAGCGCGCGGAACTTTGCCCGAACAGAACACCCATTTTGATAACAATTTTATAATTTGCACGTGTTGTTGAACGCTATGTCCGTTCATGTTGGTTCGAAAAAACAGACTGAATAAATGACAGCCAATTTGACAGATGTAGCTTCAACAATATGTTCGCTATCAACTGTCATAGTTCGGAAGTCCCTGTTGGAACACCCTGTACAATACAACGCCTTGTCTAGTCTTGATATACATGCCAAACTCATCAGGTGTTGCAGGATGACTATGGAGAATTCTCGCTGATCCATGAAGATCGGTAATGAATTAAACGCGGTCTGAAGTGTTAAGAAAGATTTTAGACAAAGCTACGTGCTGTCGAAAGAACGAATCGTGCAAAACTCACTGGCCAACAAAACACGCACTGCCTTTTTGGAGTCGGAATAATTACTTGTGTTCACGGATGATATTGATTGATTGTTCTGGCTTCGCCAAAAGGTCGTCATTGGCAATTATAACTTTGAGGTCAGAGCTTTCTCCCGGAAGACCAAACTGGCTTTCTAGAACAGCGTTATCAGCGTTATTGGACCTTTTCGAATCGGGATGAAGAAGCACTTGGGCTTTTCGAAGGAAAGATGCTTCGTGTGATTTTTGGTCCAGTTTATAGTGACGGAATATAGAGGAGGAGATTCAACCACGAATAAAACATCTGGGGGATGTTGAACTAGTGACCTCCACGGCTCTGGGCCCAAAGTGTCTTCGAGCCTAAAATGGTAGGCCAATGCAGCAAAGGACCACAGCATCTAAGTTGGTGAACGCAAATGGAAGGGGACTACAACCACTTTGGAGTGCAGCACTGGCTACAGCTGGCGAGAGATCGCACTAGCTAGACATGTTTGTTGATTGAGGCACTGGTTCATCCCGCCAACTACAAAAGTAAGTAAGTAAGTATAAGCGTGGCCATACCAATGTAGATAGGTTAGATAAATATGTACATATATAGCATTACAAGTTATTGTACGCGTTATATATATCAACAATTAATAAAGCAACACAATCTATGTAGATACGAGTATGTGTAAACACTCATACTCCAATTATATTTTCTACATATCAACAACTTATTACTTCCTGATAGAGAAGTTCTTGTATTCAGCCCGAAAATCGAAAATGAAAATTTGGTCTTTCTTATATTTAAGTTTTTTTCCTTAGCCTCAACAACATTTTTCAAGCTTACTTGTAACTGTAACCTGCTTACAAAACAAAATATGCAGTACGAATTTCTAAATTTTGTCGTGCGAAATGAAGGTACAATTGTAAGAGCATGAAGACTACTTCTTGTCCAGAAATAGGACTCTGTAAGTAGCCACTTTTCGCAAATAAGAAGATCTTAAGTATTTCAAAATATTATAGAATAGAAGTCTTACTGGCAGAATATTGTAATAAATAAATAAATAAATCTTAAATCGGTTAGAGTTGCTCATTACTTTTATTCCGCATTTTTGTAGGACAATTAATTATTGAAGCTTATTTAAGTAAGCATCTTCCCAACATTATATCTTGAACTCCAGTTTTGAGTGAAACATGGCATGGTAAATTATTTGTTTGAGCAAAATCACCTCAGTCGATAAAAGCAGCGCATATACGCAGTGCCCAAAACACATTGTTTTAAATCAGAAATATGTTGTGACGAACTTAAATTACTGTCGATTGTGTCGATTCGATTACAAAGCAGCCTCAAAAGAAACTATTGGGCAGTGTACGGAATACTTACAATCAAATAATAAATTAGGTAAATAAATTACAGACATCAAGATGTGTCAATACCAAATTTGGGTCTTCTCCATTGCTATCTATGCACAGAGCGACTTGTGCCACAAGCTTATTCTCCAACAACAGAATACACAGCCGATCTGGAAATACGAGTATGTTCAGCATTGACAAAGTCAAATGAGCCATGAATACGAGTACATTTAAACCATATAAGCCACCTGGATCTGACGAAATTTTCTCAGCATCGATTCAAAAAGGTCTGGTCCAGATTCTTCCCACAATCAGTTGGCGTTATTTAGGTATAGCTTCGAGCCTGGAGGGAGGAGGTAAACGTATTTTTTTTTATCCAAAAACCAGAATAACCGAGTGAACTGCCTGACTATTATCGACCCACAAGTCTTATGTCACTTTTTCCGAAAACCATGGAAAGACTTATTGACTTACACATCAGAGACGTTGTCAGAAATTCACCTCTGCACCCTCACCAATATATACGTCAAGCCGGAAACGGGTGATAGGTTAAGTGGTGTCGGTTATCACAAAATTATAAAAAAAACTAAGCCATGTACTTTTAAAATTATTGGCACTCAAAAACTCAAAAAAAATCGAGAAATCTGACACCCTGTGACGATCTTTCAAATGCTGTGACCGCAAATCTTTACTTTTCTTCGATTTTTTTTGTCACGTTACCCTGAGTAACTAACGGTTTTAACTAAAATATTGCTTTTTTGTCCATCCATGTATCTGAAAATCATTAATCATCCAAGTTGAACTGACTATACTGACACAAAAATGTACTACGCCATTTTGGCAAGTAACTTTAAAAGATGGCGTATTTAGTCTGGATTCCAAAATGGTATGACACTTGCTAGACTAACTCTTAATTGAGGAGAAAAGCAAATATTTTGTTAAAGAAACCCGATTCATAGTTAATTATTTTTAGTAAGTTAAAATGAGTACCAAGTGTGAGCGCCACAGACAGTGACGCCGTGATTGAGACGGATTTCGACTAGTGTGAGTGAAACAGATAGAGATGCCACCCTTGTCATGTCATTTCATTTTTTTCCCATCACAGAGCAAACACTACGTTCTCCTGGTATATACTCTCAGGATCGCTTTATACAACTGTTGTTTGTTGCGCTACTAAACACCATCTAACGATCCTGTATCTTACAACAAATGTTCAAACTGTTTGCCTCCAGCGGCAGTGCAACCTCTACATCTTCTTACAAATGATCTGGTAATAAGACGGGCATATCTTCTGGAGTTGATGTCTTCAACGGCTTCTGCAATTTTTTGGCGCAGCTTGTTTAAATATTCTATCGGCTTGGAATACATTTTTTCTTTTACTGCTCCCCAGTAAAAAAAATCGAGTGGATTTAAATCAGGTGAACGGGCTGGCAACGAAATTGTACCAGACCGCTGTATCCACCTCTCGTACTGTGCGAGCATAATGCGATTGGAAGCCATCTTATTGTTACCACATGCATGCATAAATATTAAGTGGCACGTCTTCCAATAAATTTGGTAAGTGGTTCTCCAAAAAATCTAAATAAACCTCCGCATTCAAATTTTGCGTCAGCTCGAATGGGCCAATAATTCTACCATTGAAAATTCCCGTCCACATGTTTACTTTAAAACGGTACTGTGATGTATCTTTTCGCATCAAATGTGAATTTTCCACGTGGCACTAGTGCAAATTGTGGAGGTTCATGTAACCGTCCCTTTTAAAAGTTGATTCGTCCGACCATAGAATTTTTTCGAACAATCTCGGATCTCCTCTGAACCTCTGCACAATCGTTTGACAAAATTGGACTCTTTCTGGATAATCTCGGGGTAGCAGACTTTGGACTCGCTGTACATGGTACGGATGGAGCTGGTTTTTCCTTAGAATTCGGTGTGCTGTACTTTTGGGTACTCCTATGCTTTCTTCAATTGCACGTACTGAAGTACTAAGGTCTTGTGCGACTGCTTGTAAGACTTCGTCCTCGTAGGGCATGACGGGTCTTCCCTCACTAACCATTAGATTTGGAAAGCGACCCTCAGAGAATGACCGATGCACATATACAAACACTCGATGATCCAGATGACGATGAGCATTTGGGTATCTCTCATGATAAAGTCTGGCTGCAGCACCTGCATTCCCCATAAATGAGATGCAAGTTAGCATATTCCTGAGCAGTGTTAATTATTAAAAATAATTAACTATGTTTCTTTAACAAAATATTTTTTTTCCTCAATTAAGCGTTAAGCGTTAGTCTAGCAAGTGTCATACCACTTTGGAATCCAGACTAAATACGCCATCTTTTAAAGTTACTTGCCAAAATGGCGTAGTACATTTTTGTGTCAGTATAGTCAGTTCAACTTGGATGATTAATGATTTTCAGATACATGGACGGACAAAAAAGCAATATTTTAGTTAAAACCGATGTTATGTTTCAATTTTGAACCGTAATTTACAGAAGAGTTATTCAGGGTTATGTGACAAGAAAAATCGAAGAAAAGTAAAGATTTGCGATCACAGCACTTGAAAGATCCTCACAGGGTGTCAGATTTCTCGATTTTTTTTGAGTGCCAATAATTTTAAAAGTACATGACTGATTTCTTTTTATAATTTCGTGATAAGCGACACCACTTGACCTATCACCCGTTTCCGGCTTGGCGTTGATTTTTGGGACACCCTGTATACAGATCAAACAGATGAAAGAGGTCTGCTAACAAAAGAAGGTGGCAATATGTGCCATCCTAGATATTGAGGGCGCGTTTGATAATACCGAATATATACCGACGACTTAGTCAGAATAGCGAAGGATGGATACCCTAAAGACGTTTTCTGTAAGATGCATACTGCTCTAAAGGTAGTAAATGACTGGTGTGTTGGAGAAAATCTCTCAGCCAACTGCAACAACATGTTCCCTTCATTCTTAAAAGAAATCCGAGTCTTGACCAGATCTCACTTGAGGGTACAGTAATTGTGTACTCCAATGAAGTCAAATATCTTGGGATGGTTCTCAATAAAAAAACTTAAATTTGGATTCACATACGAGTATTAATAATAAAATTACCAAAGCGACTAAAGCCATGTGGGCTTGCAGTCGTACGTATGATAAGACCTGGAGATTAACCCCAAAGGTCACCAATTGGATATATACAATGATATACATTAGTAGTATGGTGGAATAAAACAAAAGAGAAATCTGCCATACAACAGCTACAGTGGCTACAAATACTTGAATGCCTGGGCATCACTGGCGGAATGCACACATGCCACACAGCAGCTATAGACGTCTTCATTGGTTTAATGCCACTCCATCAAGATTGACAGGCTCTGCGCGGTAAACGACCATCTAACTAATAGCTTTTTCTTCTGCAGAAGGTTCAATATAGTGATCCCAAGCCGAAAAGCATGGAGCTACAAAAACCCCACCTCAAACCTTAAAGTTGGACACCTGAGTCCTGGGGGCTGGTATATTTGGACCAAACACTGGACTATAGTTGAGCAAAAGTCCGTGCGGAAATATATGGCATTCAGGTGTGCGCCAGTCTCATCCTCGATAAAGCTATCAAGGATGTCCCCATCCATATACTTACGGACAGTCAAGCAGCCATTACAACATTATGCTCTAATCTCATTGACTCTAAATCAGTCATAAACTGCTTCAATATACTACAAGATCCCTCCCATCAGAAAAGGATCTTATAGGTATTAACGGAAATGGAATAGCCGACAAAGTGGCTAGAAAGGGTTCGGCTGATTTCTTTGTCGGCTCTGAGCCGTTCTGTAATATTGCGAATGCAGCAATTAACCCAGCAATAAGGGGTTGTGAGAACAAAATCTGTACATCCCATTGGGAAAACATCCCAGGGACACGCCAGGTTAAAAGAGCCATCAACAGAAGACTGTTTAGATGTCTAACTACACACTGGTATCACCCACACAAAATAGGTCTTATTCAGGATGCTGAATGTGGTCTTTGGATGGAAGACGACGAAACTGCGGAATAGATAGCTAAATAGATTTTTATTTCATACAAAATTCAGGTGATACCACCTTGATCAAAATGATTCCGGAATTTATTCAGAAAATTAAAAATACAAATTTATTCATCTAAACTTATATGGTCCCCTCAAAGTAATACGCATCGACTGCAACACACTTATGCCGCGTTCCCCGTAGTGGTTTTTTTAACTCGATTGAACAGAAAGCAGTCACAGGAGCCAAATCAGGTGAATTCGGTGACTATTGGATGGTTGTAATCCATGAAACCGTAAGCATTGCCTTCTTTTTTGACTGAAAACGACGTGGGTTTTTTGGTATCATTTGGTGAACGCCATTCACTTGTTTGAATTGCATGTCGTACACATAAACCCACGTCTCGTCTCCAGTAATGATCCTTTTGATGAATGTGGGGTCGGATTCAGCCTCGCAAATCTTCTCTTTTGCGACGTCAACACGGTCTCTTTTTTGCATGAAATTGAGGTCTTTTGGGACCAACTTTGCTGCTACACGACGGAAACCCAAATCATTAACGAAAATCTCTTGGACGGATCCATAAGCAATGTTCAAGTTCTCCGCTATCTCTCTGGTGGTTAATTTGCGGTTATTGACCAACATTTCTTTTACTCCATCAATGTTTTCAATTTTCTTCAATTGACTCACGACCACTTTTGAACCGCTCGTGCCACTGGTAAAAGACCGTTTTCTTTAGAGAATCGTTGCCGAAACTCTTTTCCTACATTTCCAACGTTCGCGCACCATTAAATCCGTTTTTTACGCAAATTTAATACAAGTTCGTTTCTGCAAATTTAAATGCATTTCTAAAATTGTAAAAAATCGCCAACACACACAGAAATAGATGTACTCTTGGCTACGTAACTTTTGCAAATGTCAAGCTATGACGCTAAGATTTGGAGGGAATGTCAACAACATCAGAACAATGGGAGCGCCACACGGTGGTTATTGCGGGAACTTTTTGATCAAGGTGGTATATAATTCATAGATTAAAAATTATATCAATATGTTAGTTTCAAACAAATTAAGAAATAATAATGACATTTTTTATTTATATATACTTTAAGTATTAAAATAGGAGCAAATTTGCTCGCGCTGTGTACAATCACCTTAAGGGTACTCAAACCCCTTGAGCGCGCGCTGATTATAAAAAAAAAAAAGAAAAAAAAGAAGCAAATGCCAATTCAATGAACTTCAATATTAAAATAGTAAATATTGTACTAAGTATAGTTACACCAGAATATCATAAAAGATTGATTCTACGCTAGCATAATCCATATCAAAAAGCCAATGCCTTACACCTTTTTCAAATCTTCCAGAAACCGTTAAAGCTCTTAGGGACTGTGGAAGCTTATTAAATAAGTGTCACGATGAAACCGGATAAAAGTTACGAAAGGCGGAGGTGCGATACATCGGGATGGACACTTCATTCAAAAGCTTTCAATATAACTTATGTGGATGCATAGCCTTAAAGAGACGACACTTACTCAGAGAAATTGTAATCCCTGAGAAATTTTCAAATTCATCAAAAGAGTGTGGCACAAAAAATCTTTTAGGTCGCCGTGCACCCCCTCCCCCGTGCATTTGGCGGTCCAGATCCTTAAAAAAAAATATGTTGAAAATGTTGAAGCGGATAAATGTGAAATAGTGTTTGGTAATACTAATCACTGTTATCTGCAGAAGAATTATGAGTTAAGAACAGCTACAAATTTCGCAATACTTATGATTAACAAAACCAGCACAGAAATGAAGAATTTAATTGAAATTATTCAACATTCTGCCGGTCAATATCAAAAAGAAATCGACAATTCATCTTTCCTAGAAACCAATTGTAACTTTCATTAAAAAAATAAAAATTTCATTAATTCGTATTACGAGTATTAAAAATTGTAAAATACCGAGAATTGTAAATTATAACAGTTATGCATTTTAACTAATAAATCAATCAATCAACCAGTTTGCTTACGGTGATCGTGAATGCAGATATACATAATATTGGTAGACACTCATCCATATGAATGATTACTTGCAAAACTGGTTCAAAATGTTAATTCAAAAAAAGGAAAAAACGTTGATTTTGTTTTTATTTTGTACTTATTAAGAAATAATTAGTAATTATTAGCAATTGCTGCGAATTATTAAGATTGTCATAAACGTTAAAAGAAGAAGTACTATATTGCACAATTTAGCTCTAAATGCAAAAAGTGTAGTTAACAAAATTGATGAAATGCGTTTATTGTTTGAAAATGGTTGTATGGACATAATTGAAGTTTCTGAAACCTGGACCAAGGAAGGAATGATTAATGATCTTTTTAAAATTAAGGGGTATGAATTGTTTCGTGCTGATCGTTTATCTAAACGGGACGGAGGAGCAGCAATTTATGTGAAAGACTGCTATAGGGCTGAAATTGTGAAAAAATCTAATGAAACTAATAAATCGGAGTTTGCCTTTGTAGAGGTAACTTCAGGCTCGCACAAATTATTGGTAGGAACAATATATTCTGCACCGGACGTAGCACATTACTCTGAGATAAGAGATATTCTTGAGATTTTAGGTCCAAGTTATTCAAAAATAATTATAACTGGCGACATGAATATGGACATTCTGGCAAATAATAACAAACAGTTCGTAGATTCGATTGCATCACTTGGTTTAAAATTTGTGAATAATACAAATCCTACCCATTTCTTTCCAAATAAAACTCCATCACTTATTGATGTCTTCATAGTACCTAAGTCTGATGTAATATCACACTATGACCAAATCATTTGCCCGGGGTTCTCTTACCACGATATAATAATCTTGGTGTTAAATGTTTTTCCTTTGGGAAAAACTGATGTTAATTCCCAATTTCGGGAATTTTCATCAACAGACGTCCCATCTCTCTTTAATGAGTGGTACTGGTTTGACTGGTCACCTATTTATTACACGTCTGATGTCAATTTTCAAGTCTCAGTTTTAAATAAAAATGTGAAATACTTGTTTGAAAAATATGTCTCTTTAAAAACCAGAAAAATAAAAAACAGTGAGATACCTTGGCTTAACCAGCAAATTCTAAATACGATCAAGGAACAGAACCTACTCTATCACAGGTGGAGAAGATACCGCTGTCCATATCTACATCATGAGTTTAAACGATTACGAAATGAGGTTACACAGTTAATTCGCAAAAATAAAAGCACCTACTATAAAAACAAATTTCATACCAATAAATCGAGTGAAAATTTTCGAGAACAATCCGAGAGGCAGGCATTAGAACAAATGATATAGGCAATCAAATGTTGAAAAATAACTTAAACCTTAATGATTTACGAGTAAATCGGAAGTTTGTAGGGTCGTTTTCAACCTCGTATGATCAATTTGAACAACTCGAAACAAACACTCAGCGGTCTTTTTCACTGCAGTGCGTGGATGCTGTTTATGTGGGAGAGGTCATAGGTTAGGTTAGGTTAGGTAAGAGTGGCTGTTGGAAATACCAACCCACTTAGGCCTATTGGCCCATTGTGATGCCACGTGGATCTATGATCTTCTTACTACTGGAACCAGTTTGAGCTTATAATAAAGCGTAGGAGACTGTTAACGTCTATTTTCTCTAGATCGTTTAGGTCGTTGTAGAAGAAAGCTCCTAGATGAAGATTCCTTCTCTGAGAGAGAGCGGGGCATGTGCAGAGTAGGTGGGGGATTGTCTCCTCCTCCTCCTCGTCCATGCAGCTTCTACAGAAATCGTTAGTAAAAGCGCCAAGCCTTCTTGCGTGCTTGCCTATGAGGCAGTGTCCGGTAATGACACCTATTATGGCGCTGAGATGTTTCCTATCTAAAAGGATCAGACACTTAGATCGACTCAGATCCAGCCTTGGCCAGATCTGTTTGGTCGCTAGACATGTTTGTCCAGCAGTCCACCTAAGGTCCGTTCTTTTATTGGCATCTAGCTTTAGTGTTAGTTTGCACGTAGCGATTGGTATACCTATACTACCCTTGTCCGGTAGGATAGGTAGAGTGGTTCCAATTTTGGCGAGTTCATCGGCTCTGCAGTTCCCTGGAATGTCTCTGTGGCCCGGCACCCAGCAGAGGTGAATGTTGAACTGCTCTGCCATCTCCATGAGAGATGATCGGCATTCAAGGGCAGTTTTAGAACACAATGAGACCGAGTCCAGGGACTTGATGGTGGCCTGGCTGTCCGAAAATATGCGGATATCCTTTGCAGATATCACGTTTTTCTTCAGCCAGGACAGAGCTTCTTTAATCGCCAAAATTTCCGCCTGGAACACGCTACAGTGATTTGGAAGGCGGAAAGAGAGGCTTAGATTTAGCTTATCTGAGAAAACACCGCCACCAACTCCGTTGTCGGTTTTAGATCCATCGGTGTAGAGATGGATTGACTTGTCCGCCATGAATGCATCCTCCTCCCAGAATGATCTAGAGGGGAAGCTTACATGGAAGTTTTTGTCAAACCAAAGTTCAGGTATGGTGTAATCGGTGTTCTCTGTGAGGATTCCTAATGTATTAAGAATGTTGGCGTGGCCAAATGAATTATTTGTCCACTGTTTAGTCGCTTTAAGGCGAATAGCTGCAGTCGCAGCTACTTGTTTGCTAAAAATGTCGAGGGGTGTCAAGTGAAGCAGAATATCTAATGCCGCAGAGGGGGTAGACCGCAAGGCTCCGCTTGTGCATAGACATGCTGTTCTTTGGACTCTGCTTAATTTAATGCGGTTGACTGCATTTTCCAAGGCCGTCCATCAGACAACCACCTCGTAAGTAAGTATCGGTCTTATGACCGAGATGTATAGCCAGTGGGTTATGCGAGGTTGAAGGCCCCATTTGTTTTCTTGCAAGAGAATAAAGCTATTGTAGCTTTATTGACTCTTTCTTGAATGTTAGGTTTCCAGTTTAGTTTCCTGTCAAAAATGAGACCCAGATATTTTGCTGTATCGGAGAAAACTAAACTGGTCCCGTTTATTGAAGGAGGGTCTATGATTGGAATTTTATATTTCCTAGAAAAGAGGACAAGATCAGTTTTATGGTGGTTCATTCCCAATCCACAGCGATCTACCCAGCGGGTTAATCTGTTGAGATTTACTTGGAGGAGTTCTTTAATGGTATTTAGATGTTTTCCTGAGACGGCTATGGCAACGTCATCCGCATAGGCAATCACTCTGCTACCACCCGCTTCCAGGTATATCAGCAGTTCGTTAACTACTAAGTTCCAGAGAAGGGGAGAGAGGACACCGCCTTGCGGCGTACCCCTACTGACATATCTTTTAGCAGAAGTTTCACCCAGTTTGGAGTTGATTATCCTGCTTGTTAGCATTAGATTAATCAGCTCCCCAAGTGAGCCATCTACCTGCAGAGTTGACAGCGCAGTCGTGATTGCGGATGTGTTGACGTTGTTAAAGGCGCCCTCTATGTCTAGGAAAGCAACCATTGTGTACTCCTTATATTGTAGGGATCGTTCGATGTGGCTATTCAGAGAGTGCAAAGCCGTTTCCACCGACTTTCCTTTACAGTAGGCATGTTGAGCCGTAGACAGAAGTCTTGTATCAACTTTAGCTCGAATATGGATATCAATCAGTCGTTCTAAAGTTTTCAGAAGGAATGATGATAGACTTATAGGTCTGAGGTCCTTTGGGACTACATGAGAACATTTTCCAGCTTTGGGAATGAATACTACATTGACTTCCCTCCATAACAGTGGAATGTGGATAAGTTCTACACAGCTCCTCATAATATTTTCCAACACTGGTAGAATAATATCTGAGGATCTCTGTAGCTCGGCAGGTATAATACCGTCCGGACCAGCTGACTTGTATGGTTTGAAGCTATGCAGCGCCCAGAGCAGTTTGTCTCTCGTAATCAGACCATGAATTTTGGTCACGGTTGCAGTAGGCTTGTTTGGGCTGCTACTGGCCGCGAGTTGGGAGCTACCTGGAAAGTGGGTGTCCAGAAGCAGGTTGAGTGATTCATCACTTGAGGTTGTCCAAGAGCCATCGGTTTTTTTCAAACAGCTGGGCATCATAGGATTTGTGGAGAGGATTTTTCTTAGCCGCGATGCCTCAGAGGTTTCTGTAATTTTGTCGCAGAATGACCTCCAGGATTGCCTTCTTCCTGCTTTGCCTTCCTCAGTTCTTTTTTGTATAATTTGAGGGATTCTTTATATGAGTCCCAGTCTTCTGCAGGTGTTTCTGAGCAGTCCCAGTGCCGATGTCCACCAATGTGGCTTTTTCTTGCCTCTTGGTTGAATAAGAGGGCATTCCCTGACTTTCATGTCGAGCTCATTGGTGTCACGCGCGGGACTTGATAGTTTAGAGGATATCGTTTCCGACAGTATTCCTCTGTATTTTGTCCAATCAGTTTTCCGGTAGTTACGGAAAGCTGGTTGGCGGGGGGGAGCATCACTCAGACTGAATTGGATGTATCTATGGTCTGAAAAGGAGTGTTCAGACGATACCATCCAGTTTGTTAGCCTTTGGGTGATGTCGGAGAAAAGAGTAATATCTAATACTTCTTGTCGGTTTTTTGTTATGAAAGTGGGCTCATTGCCAATATTGCAAATTAAGAGGGTAGTACTTAAAATATAGTCTAAAAGTGACTCACCTCTATCATTGATGTCGGTACTGCTCCATACCGTATGATGTGCGTTAGCATCGCATCCGATTATGAGGCCAGTTTTTTGCCTTCCCGCTTCATAGAGAAGTCATACTCTCTATTAAATCGAATGCGACTGGTTTAGATGGAATTCATCCAAATATTGTAAAAATACTTTTACCTTTTATAGGAAAACACATAACACATATATATAACACGATAATAACAACGTCTACCTTTCCCGATAAGTGGAAGAGTGCAAAAGTACTTCCTGTTCCTAAATCACTCTCACACAAATAATGTTGATTTTAGACCAATAGCTATTCTTCCTTTCCTTAGCAAAGCTTAAGAAAAAATTTTTAGCCGTCAAATCAAGGTACATCTCGAAGAACAAAAACTAATAACGGAGTATCAATCGGGGTTTAGATCTAAACATAGCTGTATAACAGCCCTCATGAAAATTAGTGATGATATTCGCGATGGGTTTGATGAAGGTTTTATGTCCTTTATGGTCTTGCTGGATTTCTCAAAGGTATTTGACTCGGTAAACCATCCAATTTTATTGCGCAAACTTATAACTCAATTTGCCTTTGAAAATTCTGTCTCCAATCTTATCAAGTCATATCTTGAAAATAGAACTCAAGCGGTCTACTATAACAATAACTTTTCGAACATGCTTATTGTACCTACGGGGGTTCCACAAGGTTCAATTTTGGGCCCTCTTCTCTTCACGCTTTACCAGAATGACCTCTCAAGATATATAGAGAATTGTAAATTTCATTTCTTCGCAGACGACGCACAATTGACACTAAAATTCAAAGAGTCAGCTTATAATAATTGTGCAAGATATGTTTTCAACTTTGGCCGTTATGACCAAGTCTCAATGCACGCTAAAAAAATATATGGTTGTTCTCTCAATGCTCTATTGCAGTATAGAACAGTCCTAGCACTACACAAACTTCTTAAAACTAAAACGCCAAACTATCTCTTTGCTAAAATCAAATTTAACAAATCACAAAGAACACTTAAAATAGTTCCTCCTAGACATCGATCCTTAGTCAGTTTTTTGTACATGCGGTTCACCTCTGGAATAATCTCCCCCAAAATCTTAGAAGAACAAAAAACATTAAAAAAGTTATTACTTGAATATTTTGCAAGCAAATTTTAACAGCAAAATGTCTTATGTACATGCATCTTTACCTCAATTTGTTTTCTTCACTTCTTTCTTTTTTTCTCTCTTTGTTTTTCATTTCTTTTTTATAACGAATTGTAATATGAAATAAATATGTAATTGTAATTGAACCCTTTAATTTCCTGTACAAGAACAAAAGAATATAATTCTTAAATATGTATACCGTTGAAATGAATAAAATAAATAAATAAATATTTTTTATTTTTTTTTATAATGAGCGCGCGCTCAAGGGGTTTGAGTACCCTTCAGGTGATTGTACACAGCGCGGACAAAGGAAATTTAGGGAGGAAGAAAAGAGAGGTACCGATGTACATTGTTTTTAAATGTTTGCAAGTTATAACGACCAGGAAATACAGAGATCGGCAGGGCATTCCATAAGCGAGTTGTACGGCTTTGGAACGGATCACGATGTTTTAGAGTACGTCCGAAAATGGGCTTGAGGGTATACTGATGAGCATTCATAGCGAGACGGGTGTTACGGTTGAAAGTTTGAATGGGCGGAATGCTACTGGCGATTTCAGTGGAGCACTGGTGGTGGAAATAGCGATAAAACAAAGTGAGACACGAGACATTTCGTCGGTGTTCGAGGGTGTCCATTGATTGACTGATATTAGTATCGTTAATAAGTTTTATAGCACGGTTTTGAATCCTATCTAGCAGGTGCAGAGATGTTTTAGGAGCACCTGACCAGATGTGGGAGTTGTACTCCAATTTTGGGCGGATGAATGCCTTATATATTGAGGCCAGATCAGAGGGGGTAAAATATTTCTTACATCGCTTGAGGAAACCTAGACATTTCGCAGCATTTTTGGCGACATCAAATATGTGGTCATTCCAACGTAAGTTGTCATTGACACACATACCGAGAATGGAAAGTTTTTCGGTTTCGACGATGCAAGTGCCATTCATGGATAATGGCTGGGTGTTTAAATTTCGCTTTAAAGACAGCAGACAGCATTGTGTTTTGGAAGCATTAAATTCCACTCTATTGATAGTTCCCCAATTGGTTATGCTGTTGATATCGGAATTTAATGAGCTTAGCATACGCTGCCGTTCTCGTACTACAGCCGAAGAGCAGGGCCGTGAGTCCGGGAACGAATATGAAAAGCAGAGAGTACTGTCATCAGCAAAGGAATATATTGAATTAGAAGTAGCAGACAAGAGATCGTTAATGAAAATTAAAAAGAGTGTCGGTGACAGAACAGAGCCCTGGGGCACACCAGCATTTATTTTGTGAATATCAGACTTGAAACCGTCCAAGACAACTTGAATTGAACGTTCCGAAATCCATTGAAGAAGAGAGTCGTCGATCCCAAATGCACGCATTTTCGACAAAAGAGCCTGATGCCAAACTCTGTCAAATGCCTTAGAAATATCAAGTGCAACTATCTTGCTTTCGCCAGATTGATGTACGCTTTGGTTCCACTTTTCGGTGAGACATGCCATCAAATCACCAGTGGACCTGTTGCTACGAAAACCGTACTGCTGGTCATCGAGAAGTTTTCGTGTTTCGAGATATTTCATGAGTTGACGATTTATCAGTGTTTCCCTGACCTTGGAAAGAAGGGACGTAAGTGCAATGTGTTTGAAGGAGGAGAGAGAAGATGATTCGCCTTTTTTAGGGACGGGCTGGACGAATGCTGTTTTCCATCTGCTCGGGAAGAGTCCTAAAGTGTAGGATTGACGAAAAAGCTAACGCAGTGGTTTTGCCAGCGAGGAAGAACACCTCTTCAGAAGAAGGGGAGATATACCATCTGGACCAGCGGATTTATGTATGTTGAGATCTTTAAGTACTCTTGCTACTAGACGAGTGCGAAAGTAGATTCGTCCCATTGAAGATTCGACGCACTCAAGTGTAGGCGAAGACAAAGCACAATCTGGGAGTGTTGAGCTGGCCGCAAAGTGTGCAGCAAGCAGATTGGCCTTATCCAAAGAGCTGACAGCTGGAATGTCATTGTAAATGAGCGTTGGGATGGAGGATGAGGCGGAATTTCTAATGTTTTTGACGAACGACCAAAAATTTGTACTGCCTTTGGGACATTGCAGTATTTTTTGCCTCAGTTTTTGGTCGTATAGGAATTTCACACGCTTAAGAAAGGCGTTGCAGTCATTTCTGGCTCGTTTGAACTTTTTTCGGTTTTCCTCTGTCGGGTTGGTCTTGTAGGACCGAAAAAACATTTCTCTAACCCTGACGGCCTCTTTACAGCTCGAGTCGTACCATGCCTTTTCTTTTGGTTTGATACTGTTCATCCGATGAGGAATAAAGGATCTCATTCCAAAGAGAATGGTGTCTGTAATCATATCAGCAGCGGCATCCACGTCGTTATCGAGGAAGCATAACGACCAGTTAAAATTCCTAAAGAAGCTGTTAAGGCCACTCCAGTTGACTTTCTCGTATTGCAATAGAGTTCTTTTAGGAATATTTTCTCTAACTGTGTGGTCGGTGTACGAGAAATTAGTTGATATGACACAATGGTCCGACGAGCCTAGAGGGGAGAGCACATCAATGGTGTACTTATCAGGGTGAGAAGTTAAAAACAAGTCCAGGGTGTTGGCGGTATGACTATCAACGTCTGGTATTCGCGTGGGCTCATTTACAAGCTGCGTTAGGTTGTTTTCCGCAGCGAAGATCTCAACACACCGTCCTTCGGGTGTTGTCTGTCCAGAATGTCGAAGCCACCCAGAATTGTGTATATTGAAGTCGCCCGTAATAACGATTTCAGTATGAGGATACAGGGATACAATTCTTTGAATGGAGTCAGACAGCGCATCAAACTCGTTAAACGTTGAATTGCTGTCCAGTTTGGGGCTTCTATAAATAAAGCAGTAGTGTATAATTTGCTTACGTAGATGGAATTTTAACCACATGAAGTTGAATTCCGGATTGGAACATGGATCACATTGTGGTGGAGTTTGGTAAGCTACATCACTACGCACATAAATGGCGAGACCGCGGTGAGAGAAGAATAATGGCACTAGTTCGTAGCCAGGTAGCTTCAGATCAGAATGATCTGAGAGGTGTGGGCGGGGATCTACCTGTGTTTCACTAAGTGCCAAAACAGCTGGTCTGTACTTACAGACGTTGACGTACGCAGAAAAGTGATTACTTTTTAGCCCGCGTATATTGACTACGTCTACCCTGAATTCCCTAGTCATAATCACAGACAAACACAGAAAACACAAACACCGACGATACTAAATATCATAATTGTTAAAGTGACATACCATAGAAACGTATTCAAGTGTAGTTTTGAGGCAATGAATCCAATTCTAAGTAAACATATTTAAATTATGCACAAGAAAGCGCTTCAAATTCTTCTTAAATACAAGTATCATACGGTTTACTGGACTCCTGTAGTGCCCACTAAAACTCTATAATATGATATTATGTTGTTTGAGATAACCTAACTTTATTTACTTATTTCATTTGTTTTTTTTTATTAATTAAAAAAATTGTAAGTACAATTAACCCTTCTTCCCGATATCGTTGTCAGTATAAAAACATTTAAACATGTATAAATCCGGATCATTAGATGTCCGACTACACTTCGACAAATAAGTTACTTTCCGTCCATTTTTTCTAGTATGTACTCATACAGGGGCTCCAAATGAAGGTATCTTGAAACGAATGCCGCCTTCCGCGATCTTGTTAGATCGGTTATGTAAATATTAGAGCAGATTGGCCGATTTATTTCACCCTTATGCACACCGTTTCTACTCGTATATTGGAATGCTCTAGCGGAAATCAATTCCACTTTTCACAACGGTCGAGCATACTTGTATTGAAAAGAATCTAAAGCGCGTGGTATATTTACATACGAGGGCGTTCAATATATTCTCGGTATCGATATGAAAGAAAATGCGAATTCAATTTAAATTGTTTTTATTTTTCAATATAATCTCCCCTAACATCAATGCATTTGTTATATCTTGAGACAAGGGTTTAAAAAACCTCAAAAAAATAAATTTCCTCTTTCTCTGCAAAATACCCATTTATTGCCGACTTGAGTTCTTCATCATCCGAAAATCTTTTTCCACGAAGAATTTTTTTCAAATCCGGAAACAGGAAATAATCACTAGGGGCAAGGTCTGGACTATAGGGTGGGTGTTGGATTTCTTCGAAACCACAATCTCGCGCAGCAGCCTTGGAAACTCGCGCCGTGTGAACAGGAGCGTTGTCATGAAGAAGCAACACACCCGCTGCGAGTTTACCCCGTCTTTTCTTTTTAATTTCCTCCTGCAAATTATGCAAAGTGGAAGCGTAGGATGTGGCGTTGATGTTTTCACTTTTTTTTTTGTACTCAATGAGCAAGATTCCCTTTGAGTCCCAAAAAACTGTGGCCATGAGCTTCCCGGCAGACGGAGTGACTTTGAACTTCTTCGGGGGGTCTGTTCCTTTTTTATGCCACTGCATGGACTCTTGTTTGCTTTCAGGGTCATAGTGGTGGACCCATGTTTCGTCCCCAGTAACAATTCGATCCATAACACCGTCCGCGTTCTCACTACACATCTCCAAAAGCTCTACAGCATGCGATTCTCACTTTTTTCTGAGGCGCTGTGAGCATTCGTGGCACCCACCTTGCACTGACCTTTGAAAGGTTAAGATGGTCATGAAGAATGGTGTGAATGGTACCAATTGAAAGCTTGGTGATCTCTGCCATCATTTTCACCTTTATTCGGGCATCCTCAAGAACAAGTTTTTCGACTTCTTTGATGCTTTCTCCCGTACAAGCAGTAGCCGGGGCCCCGGAGCGGGGCTCGTCTTCAATGCTCTCTCTGCCTCTCTTGAACTCACTTGACCACTTTTGCACAGTTGATAATGAAGGTGCGGAACCCTGGTAAACAGCCACCATCTCTTCATGAATAGTTTTTTGACTTTTTCCTTGCTTAGTGAGAAATTTAATTACAGCGCGATGCTCAATTTTCACCATCATCGTCTCAGTTGCTATTATGATTCTGTTTAACTAGAGATAAAACGCGAATTAATAATCACATTTATATGAAATTTTACATGAATGCACTAAAATAATAGTATTACTTGATAAATAAGTCAATCTATATATACAACCACAGCTTCACCCCGATACCGAGAATATGTTGAACACCCCTCGTATGTACTATATGCCCAGTCTGTTAAGCTTGACTTATAGAAGAATGCATCTAACTATTGTATATGATGTTGAACGTTTTCGAAAAGTCAATCAGGCAGATAAGCATCCCTGCATTGTTTCTTGTCACTATTCCATTAGATATCCGACACGAATTCAGACGCAGCGTGCAAAATGTCATACTCCCACTTTGGATTTATGAATAGTTTCGATGTTAATCTCAGGTAGAGCGGGATAGGTTTTTGTATTTTTCTAGTGTTCTTCCTAAATTTTTGGAATTTTCTTTACAATTGTTTATAAAGTAGTCTTATACAAATATTAACGCCAATATTTGCTGAACTAAGTGTAGGCTATTCAGCAACTATTTTTAGTCGTTTGCACTTCTTAAGTTGCGGATTAACGCAAACGTTAATGGGTTTTCCAATTTCTAATCCGTTTGTGTTATGCCGTACATTCAAATTATGTATTCATTGCTCCACATTATTTTAAATAGATACTCGTACACTCATTCTACGCGGATATACAGACACGTGTATTGTAACACATGGTAATACCCGTATCGGCGGCGGATACCATTACTAATGGACTTACGGCTCGAGTGATCTTGAACAAGAAGTTATTGCCGTCTACAGTATTGAATGACCTTTTGTTATTATACATATTATTATTTTCTTTTGTTTTTTGTTTATTATTGAGTTACAATAAAAAGTAAATCCTTTTGGCAGGGATATGAATCACTTATATGAAGTTGTAACCGCATTTGATTTGTTTCGTATTCGTACAAATATTTAATAATTTATTCGATTTTGTAGTTCACTTGTTATTAATCGTAGTCGTACGTTGACCCATTTCCAGTGGTAGGAACACATTATTTAATGAAGGGAACACGTTTTTGTCTGCATCTAATTTAAGGTTCGAAGTGATTTAGTAATTCAAATCAAAGTTAAATCCAAAGCATGACTCAGACTTTGAATACTACAAACGACTTTCTTCTTTTTAATATATTTTATTTGTACAATACAATGCCAATGTATTGTGGCGCAAGTGACATTTTACATTTTTAAACATTTTACATTTGTAGAATCAGTATCTGAGAGGATATTCGCCACAAGACGATACTTGTCCGTTCTATGTTCAAATGTCATAGAATGTTTTACACTCAACAGGAAATCCGAGAAATAATTGAATTCGTAACTTTGATTTTTTTGATTTAGTTAAAGCCAATTGCGATTGCTAACCTCGGTTTGGAGGTGATTATTTATGAGTTTGATTATTAAGTGAATAAGTTGAGAGATTAGATCTATGTTTTAGTGGGCATAGCAACATCTGGTGTATGTACATTCTTAAAAAGATCTTAAACAGTTTTAATTAAGACGTAATAAAACAGCAGTATGTAGGAATATGTATCTACGAGTATAAACCAAGCACTACGTTCGGCTTGCATAAAATATTAATTGGCAGCCTTGTTTGTTCGTTTTGTTCAATGGGCAAAAATCGGGTGATTGAACTTTGTCTATAAATATGTCATTTTTGATTTGGGTAAAAGTAAATCTTCTGATTTGTTTTAAGTTTCTGATGGAAATCAACTGCCAAAAGCGTAATAGATTTGGTTATCAGAATTTATTTAGTTCTGAGAACTTCATTTGTGTTCGTAACTACTCACTCAAAACCACATTGGAATACCAGATTGGAGTTCAGGTTTTGTTCTTTGTAGTATCTTTGTTATATTAATGCGAATTTTTTTATATTGGTTTTCGGTTTGTTTTTTGTTTCTGTCGGAGCAAACCACTGAGACAAAGAACAGGTCAAATTATACTTACTGGAATTTCTCAGTCTTTACGACACCCATAGAGGAAGTGTTGCTCAGTGTTGATATCAATGTCTTAGGAAACGTCGGACGATTTTGATCTCCTTACTTGTCCTAGTATATTTATGTGCTAAGCAAATCTCTGGCGCCACTCAGCACTCAGCAGTCAGCAGTCTTTTCTATTGAGGGACAGCAGGAACCTGGCGCCTGGCTCCGCCGGAATCCTGAAGAGCCATGTTGTGTTATAGCAGTTACGAGTATGTTCATATCAAATCCAAATACACATTCCTTTCCTGTCTCGAATTCTGGCCGAAACCATTACTTACCACACTAAAAGCACTTTCGTGGTTACAGACGTCAAGCGGCATGTCAAGATAATCGACGTGCATGATAATTAAAACTATAGACTTTTACTAAAGACCACGTTTTTTTTTTAAAACGAAAGAATGCAGTTCATGATGTGGGTATCGAGAGGAGAAAGTGGGTCTAGAGCAGAGTCGTTTGTGCTTTGGTAAGCTATCATTGAACCAATACAGACTGTTTTTGAGGTCTGTTAAAAGTAGTAGTGGAGTGTTTAAATGAAGGAAATAATTGATCTGATCACAGCGTTCGAGATCCAAAGACTCTCCTCGGTGTCAAGCCCCAAGTTTGTTGTACAGTATACTCAACTAGAATCAAATAAACTATATGTTAATAACTCTGGAGTCTGCCCTTGGTCCTAATGCATTTTTAATTTATATCAACTCTCTTTTCGAGCAACTATTTACAGGAAATTTATGGCATTTGCGAATGACCTTGGTTTTGCTAATATTACAGTTCTAACCCTCTGGATTTAGTTGCTGATCTAAATAACGATATTTACTTGTTGAGAATCTGGTTTGCGGAACTTGTGTACATAGGCTACTTGTTAGTGACAAAACCAAAACGACAAAATGATCTATGACATTTGAACATCCTGATTTGTTCATGCATTTAATTGTGTTCGACATAAAATCTATACATTTACTGTTGAAGGTCCTGGAACCATCTTCTATAAAAGTTTATCTTACAATGTAAATTGTTTTAGAATTTAATAGTTTCATCCTTAAAAAAATATCTACGAAATACAGATGTTATCATCTTAAAAAGAATTGTAGTAATAATACGTTAAAACTAGTCTATTTTGGGATATCCCTTTCGAAATTGCAGTATGGAATAAGCTGTTGGGGAGGTGCTTAACTGAACATACTCGTACCTCTACAGCTAGCAGGATTTTTGAAAGCTGCATCCAGTTGCGCAAACGAAGTTCGCTGATGTCCTCTTACACTTGAGTGTACCACCTAAGGTAGTCCTTTAATGCATTGCGACTCTGGTTTGGAGTCGAAACCTAGGGACGCTAGTGTCTATTCGCTCAAGGTGATCTACGAGTAGCTATTTAAGCCGGATTGATCGAGTTTTTCTGACGAAGTAGTCATCTCTATACAGCCCGTATAGTTCGCTATTAAAACGTCTTTTCCATACTCCATTGATGCAAGCAGGACCGAAAATTACCGGAAAAACTACAAAGATAAAGCCCCTTACTAACTCAAAGTTTTAGCTGCTATTCATGATATTTTGTTGAAAGCATATACTTTGTTTTTCCTTTGTTGTCCGCTAAACCTTACTTTGCTGCCTTGTTTTAGTCCTTTTCTGACATTGGCGGTCTCGGTTTTGTCACCATCATTCTCCATCGTCATCTTGTATAGTTGAATGAGCTTGGCTGGCCAAAACTAGACCTGGCTCTGTATAATTCATCTCTATAGACGCTGTCATGTGCGGCTTTGATATCGATAACTAGGTGGTGTGTATCGATTTGCAATTCTTTGTTTTTTTCCAAGACCCGCCGTAATGTGAAAATTTGATCCATGGTGGATTTTACTGGTCTAAAACCATACTAATAGGGGCTGGTCAGACTGCTTGTGAAGGATCTTAGACGCTCACATAATACGGCAGACAGGATTTTATATGCGATGTTGAGGAGACTTATTCTCCTGTAGTTATCGCAGTTCAGGGAATGCCCCTTCTTTAGAATCAGGCAAACAATGCTCAGCTTCCATTTGCCGGGCATACTCTTGAGTATTTTGGAGATGAGCTGATGTATGTATGCTCCGTATATATATGCTCGGCATTTACGCCAGCGGGTATAGCAGTTTTACCTTGAAAATGGCTGTCCTGATTTCACCTTGGTCGAGTAGATGGAAATATTGTCTGTCTTTGACCAGGTTGAATGGTTAAATCTGTCTAACTGTGGGGTGTTGTTCATCATCACCATTTAACAGTCTGCAGACAGAAATAATCTTTCCAGATTCACATTACAGACTGTGGTTCGACTATAAGGTTTGTTTCTGCATCCCAGCAGATTTCTGTTCGTTTATTTGTTGGTAAAACTTGCAAGCTTCATTTCCCCGGTAGAAGCTCTATACAGTCTCGATCGAGCGCTTTTCGTGCTCTTTCTTTTTAAAAGCTTGCATTCCTCCTTTCTCTTCTGGGCGTAGAGCTCCCCTTTTCTACAGGGGCGCGCTGTATATTAGCTATTTTTCCAGGTTTGCCTGTCATCATGCATTCGTCATCGAATCACGGGTGTTCTTGTTGCGGTGGGTTAAAACTCAGTACATCAGAGGCGGCATCTCTTATCGCTTTTTAACAGTGATGCCTCTGTTCTTCTATGCACTCTCTTCGCAAATGGGACCATAAATTCGACCAAGGATTTTTCTTTCAAAGATACCCGGTATTAGTCCCGGTTTCTAGCTTATCGGCCAGCACTCGGCAACGTATAGCAGAACTTGTACAGAAAAATTTTTGTCTTTCTGGTCAGGAGTTTTGACCCCACCTATTTTGATAAGTGAAGTGCCAGCGGTATTTTAGGGTCATTCTTCATCAGATCTCTACTAAGTTGTCATTTGTAGAGTTGATGTTCAGTGCAAGGCAACGCGAAATTATAGCTGGCAACTGTGATGTTTTGTCCGAGATGGTGGATGGATGTTTCTTTGCTTGTTGACATCATATTTTTATTTTGTTCTTTTTCACAGCTAAACCAATTTCTCTAACATTTTCTTCGATTGTTGCAAATGCCAGATCGATGGATCAATAGGATCAGCAATGATATCAATGCCGACCGCATATCCCATGTTCTCTATGAAAGCCAAATCTCCAGCTCCTTTGACAGAAATGCTTCCCCACACCATGGGTGCGAGCTTATCAATAATGGAGTGTAAATAATGGGCTCATCTTTGCAATAAAACATCATCTTGGTTTCGTCAAAGAATAAGACGGGATCTCAGTAATCAGATGGTTTACCAATGTATAAGTTAGCGAAAGGCATTCGCTTTTCAATGTTTTGTCCCGAAAGTAGTGGCTTTTTTCTATCAATTCTTGATGTGTCCTTTTTCAGGACCTGCCTTACTGTTTCGTAGGAAACGACGAAACGAAGACCATTCTTTGTTTTATGTCTACTTTCCTTAGCACTACGTAGACGTTCTGCTCGGTTCGGAAATTTGGTCTTTACGTCTGCATTTACCATAAGGCGTCTATAACGTTTTTACATTATTTTTTAGAAAATGTCTGTGTGTGTAAATTTTTTGGACGACGATATCTCGCGAACGAATAGTGCTATCGATGTGAATTTTTGTCAGATGATGCATTATCTTGGTGGAATATGACCATTATATTTTGACCAAAATCGATGGATGGCTTTTAAAGATATTAAAAAAAAAACATACAATATTTATTTTTTTTAAAAATAGAGGCCTCTTTCGAAATATTTTGCAGCACTTATCGAAATCTATTAACATAGCACGCATTTCACGAAAATTTGGCTAGAAAATCAGGCTAGAATCATCTCAGTTATGGAAGGAATAGTAACAATTTAGAACCGCGAGGAGGTACAACCTACAATTTCGTTAAAACAAAGTATTCTATTCAGATCTTACCATGAGAGATGATCGGCATTCAATGCTGCCTGCTGAAAATGTCGAGGGGTGTCAAATGAAACAGAATATCTAATTCCGCAGAGAGGGTAGACTGGAAGGCTCCGCTTGTGGATAGACATGCTGTTCTTTGGACTCTGCTTAGTTTAATGCAGTTGCCTGCATATTCCAAGGCCGTCCACCAGACAACCACCCCGTAAGTAAGTATATCCAGTGGGTTATGCGAGGTTGAAGGCCCCATTTATTCCCAATGGCATTTTTGCAAGAGAATAAAGCTATTGTAGCTTTATTGACTCTTTCTTGAATGTTAGGTTTCCAGTTTAGTTTCTTGTCAAAAATGAGATCAGATATTTTGCTGTATCGGAAAAACTAAACTGGCACCATTTATTGAAGGAGGGTCTATAATTGGAATTTTGTATTTCCTGGAAAAGTGGACAAGATCACAGCGATCTGCCCAGCGGGTTAATCTATTGAGATTTACTTGTTCTTTAATAGTATTGAGATGCTTTCCTGAGACGGCTAGGGCAACGTCATCCGCATAGGCAATTACACTGCTACCACCCGCTTCCAGGTATATCAGTAGTTCGTTAACTACTAAGTTCCAGAGAAGGGGAGAGAGGACACCGCCTTAACTTCTTAACAAAATTGAATTATTTTATCTTGCAATGGAACAAGAACTGCATGCTTCATAAAAGGAGATTCATCACTGAAACATCAGGTTAACGGTTCTTTTATTTTAAAGCCTACAACAATTGTTAGCAGGATTAACTACAAATCTTAGAACCTCCCATACATTTCTTTAATCAAACGGAGACTGAAAAAATGTTACTATTGTATATACAAACCAAGGGCTTATGTTCCAAAATAAACTGAAGTCCGTATACCGATTACTTATTTAAAGATATATGTTATATTCAGTTTAGATCATTAATTGAAACTTTTGGCTTGTAACTGTAACTCTTCTCTAATGCAGTGCAAGTATTGTATGTACTCGTATTCAACTTTATCTTGTTCGGTGGAAAGGGGGATAAACCCATCTTATATACTTTGCTTTCTTGGCCTTACTAAAATCTTTCAAGATAAACCGGTCAGGCTTAACCTGTATTTTAACCATTTTTCGATTAACTTGTCCTAAATTGTAATAGGATATGAAATATCGAAAACCATTTGAGAATACTATAGGGTGACCAGATAAGAATAATAGGAAAACAAATTTAAATAAAATACCAACGGTGTGAGATATAAAATTGATTCTGGCTTTATTTTGAATTGAGTCCACATTCATGCCATTATGTGTGGAATAGCACATCATTCAAATGGCCGGTCGGTGTATTTTTTGATGACTCGGTCCAATGTGTGCGGCGTTATTACGGCAATAGCGTGTCGAATGTTGGCATCGAGCTCGTCCAAAGTGGTTGGCTTATTAGCGTTGACTAAGGTCTTGTCGTAGTCCCAGATGACTTAGTCGCCAAATTTCTCCTTTACAACCTCGAGCGGTGCGTTGCTTGTATGGCATGTAGTGCCGCCTTGTTGGAACCACAACTCGGGTATATAGATGTTTTCGAGCTCTAACCACGGAAAGTCTATTAACATTGCTCTATACCCGAGGCCATTGACAGCAACGGTGTCTCCTTCCTCATTTCGAAAGAAATAAGATCCGATGATGCCACCATGCCATAAACTGCACCAAACAGTCAATATTTGTGGATGCATTGATGCTTGGCCGAATACTTGTGGATTGTGTTCGCTCCAATAACGGCAATTTTGCTTGTCCACATAGCCGCTTAGCCAAAAATAGACCTAGTCCGAGAAGATGATTTTTTGGCTAAAATCCGGATCACCGGCACAACATTTCCAGCACCCAATTAGCGGACTCACTCATCCGGCTTAAATTCTTGCGTCAACACAATCTTATATGGATGTAGGCCTAAATTCAGCCGCAAAATAAGCCGGGTTGATTCTCATTCAGCTGATCGGCGACGAATCGGAATTTCTGGGTCTTCTTCAATACCGGCCGCTAAAGCGGCTATGTTTTCTCCATTTCGCACCAATCTCTGTCTGGTTGGTGGCTTAAGATCCAAAAAAGTGTACTTACGCTCAAACTTTTCCACGGTGCGACGAATTGCCTGCACACTGAAACCATGATGAAGAGCGACCTCACGGTGAAATTCACATTGCGTATATACCATACAACTGACATAATTTTCGCACGTTCGGCAAGCGTAAAATGATGCATGATGAAATGGCAAACCCTACTGAATACGAGTATTTTGACAGCTGGATGACATTGGTAACTTTGACAGCTGCTGAAACATATCAATTGGAAAAACTATCACTGCTATCTGGTCACCCGTTACAAGTTCTCTACCATCTCTTTGCGTGTTCTATCGGTTGCACCCATTTCGGCTGGTTTTTACTTATAAAATGCGCAGTTCTTCTTACAATCCGTTAGAGAACAAATTAGTTAACCAAAATAATTAAAACAAAGAAAAACATAAACAAAAGAAAAAAGTACTCTTTTCTTAAGAAGAAAGCTTTTCAACGCCGAAACATATTCATGACATACGAGTACATACGATAAATCAGTGGTTCTAAGACTTTTCTGGACCGCCGCCGCACACTGCGGCCAAAGTAAGGCAAACATGTCCAAAACTAATAAAATATTGTTTTATGTATTAAAAACATGTGAAGACATTTTATATTTCAACTTCAAACATATTAACGGCTTCACTATCAAACATTTATTTGTCGTTTACTGGTAATTTTCGCATTAAGCTGATGAATGAGTCCGACGAAATCAATAGACGATTCATAATATCAGTGATGCTGTCAGTTCTTGTCGTTTTTCCGGCGAAAAATTCCCTGTATGATTTGAAGTCCTTATTGCGGACTTCTTGGGCTTCTTCACTTAGCATGCCGGTATGTAATAAGAATTCTCGAACTATAACAGATCCATGAATAAGTATCTTGTGAAGAGTTGGTGTCGCTTGAAAAGGCTTGAAAGATTATGTAAACTCTTCTAATGAGTTCTGGATCGATATTTGTTATAAGAGAAGAAACAATGTGGTTTTGGAAAAATTTTCGACCTCTATTGCCGTCATTAGAGTTCCCAAAGCCTAACTTTGGTTTGTCTATAATTAGTAAAAATTGGTTCTTAAATTGTTCTTGAATATTTTTCTTTGTTTTCTCAACAAAGTCTTTATTTTGTTTTGATAAGCGCCAAGTGAGTGTTTTTTTTTTATAATGAGCGCGCGCTCAAGGGGTTTGAGTACCCTTAAGGTGATTGTACACAGCGCGGGCAAGGGAAATTTAGGGAGGAAGAAAAGAGAGGTACCGATGTACATTGTTTTTAAATGTTTGCAAGTTATAACGACCAAGAAATACAGAGACCGGCAGGGCGTTCCATAAGCGAGTTGTACGGCTTAGGAACGAATCACGATATTTTAGAGTACATCCGAAAATGGGCTTGAGGGTATACTGATGAGCATTCATAGCGAGACGGGTGTTACGGTTGAAAGTTTGAAAGGGCGGAATGCTACGGGCGATTTCAGTGGAGCACTGGTGGTGGAGAAAGTGAGACACGAGACATTTCGTCGGTGTTCGAGGGTGTCCATTGATTGACTGATATTAGTATCGTCAATAAGTTTTATCGCACGATTTTGAATCCCATCTAGCAGGTGCAGAGATGTTTTAGGAGCACCCGACCAGATGTGGGAGTTGTACTCCAATTTTGGGCGGATGAATGCCTTATATATTGAGGCCAGATCAGAGGGGGTAAAATATTTCTTACATCGCTTGAGGAAACCTAGACATTTCGCAGCATTTTTGGCGACATCAAATATGTGGTCATTCCAACGTAAGTTGTCATTGACACACATACCGAGAATGAAAATTTTTCGGTTTCGACGATGCAAGTGACATTCATAGATAATGGCTGGGTGTTTAAATTTGGCTTTAAAGACAGCAGACAGTATTGTGTTTTGGAAGCATTAAATTCCACTCTATTGATAGTTCCCCAATTGGTTATGCTGTTGATATCGGAATTTAATGAGCTTAGCATACGCTGCCGTTCTCGTACTACAGCCGAAGAGCAGGGCCGTGAGTCCGGGAACGAATATGAAAAGCAGAGAGTACTGTCATCAGCAAAGGAATATATTGGATTAGAAGTAGCAGTCAAGAGATCATTAATGAAAATTAAAAAGAGTGTCGGTGACAGAACAGAGCCCTGGGGCACTCCAACATTTATTTTGTGAATATCAGACTTGAAACCGTCCAAGACAACTTGAATTGAACGTTCCGAAAGGTAATTTCTAATCCATTGAAGAAGAGAGTCGTCGATCCCAAATGCACGCATTTTCGACAAAAGAGCCTGATGCCAAACTCTGTCAAATGCCTTAGAAATATCAAGTTCAACTATCTTGCTTTCGTCAGATTGATGTACGCTCTCACTTTTCGGTGAGACATGCCATCAAATCCCCAGTGGACCTGTTGCTACGAAAACCGTACTGCTGGTCATTGAGAAGTTTTCGTGTTTCGAGATATTTCATGAGTTGACGATTTATCAGTGTTTCCATGACCTTGGAAAGAAGGGACGTAAGTGCAATGGGTCTGTAGGAGGAGAGAGAAGATGATTCGCATTTTGTAGGGACGGGCTGGACAAATGCTGTTTTCCATCTGCTCGGGAAGAGTCCTAAAGGGTAGGATTGATGAAAAAGCTTACACAGTGGTTTTGCCAGCGAGGAAGAACACCTCTTCAGAAGAAGGGGAGATATACCATCTGGACCAGCGGATTTATGTATGTTGAGATCTTTAAGTTCTCTTGCTACTACACGAGTGCGAAAGTAGATTCGTCCCATTGAAGATTCAACGCACTCAAGTGTAGGCGGAGACAAAGCACAATCTGGGAGCGTTGAGCTGGTCGCAAAGTGTGCAGCAAGCAGATTGGCCTTATCCAAAGAGCTGACAGCTGGAATGTCATTGTAAATGAGCGTTGGGATGGAGGATGAGGCGGAATTTCTGATGTTTTTGACGAACGACCAAACATTGCAGTATTTTTTGCCTCAGTTTTTGGTCGTATAGGAATTTCACACGCTTAAGAAAGGCGTTGCAGTCATTTCTGGCTCGTTTGAACTTTTTTCGGTTTTCCTCTGTCGGGTTGGTCTTGTAGGACCGAAAAAACATTTCTCTAGCCCTGACGGCCTTTTTACAGCTCGAGTCGTACCATGCCTTTTCTTTTGGTTGGATACTCTTCATCCAATGAGGAATAAAGGATCTCATTCCAAAGAGAATGGTGTCTGTAATCATATCAGCAGCGGCATCCACGTCGTTATCGAGGAAGCATAACGACCAGTTAAAATTCCTAAAGAAGCTGTTAAGACCGCTCCAGTTGGCTTTCTCGTATTGCCATACGGTTCTTTTAGGAATTTTTTCTCTAACTGTGTGGTCGGTGTACGAGAAATTAGCTGATATGACACAATGGTCCGACGAGCCTAGAGGGGAGAGCACATCAATGGTGTACTTATCAGGGTGAGAAGTTAAAAACAAGTCCAGGGTGTTGGCGGTATGACTATCAACGTCTGGTATTCGCATGGGCTCATTTACAAGTGTAGCAATGACTCAAACAGTTCTATCCAGTCATGTAATACAGAAATATCAAGTGAAACATAATTGGTTTTGATAGGTCTCTGGCAAAGGCTTTCGAGATCATTAAAATCTTTGGACGTGGCGTCGCATAAGTAACATTTCATACTAGATTTTGTTTGAGAAAGTGCATTACATATCCTTCCATCTACCATAGTAAATAGTTTGATGTAATAAAAAAACTTTTGACCATCTAAAGTTATTTCTGTGTCAGCGTTGGTTGGTGTCAGCGCTCCTATTTGACGGTTTACATTTTCTTTTTTGGCCATTGTTAATTCAGCTGTTTCTTTTGGGTATCCAAGACTTATTGGTCGACAAAATCTTGGGGAAGGCCGTTCGGGGTTTTGCCACGAAACTACTCGTAAATGTTCTCCATTTGTTAGACGTAATGGAACTGCCATCAAATCCCCATTTAAAATATAAGACCATCTTATTGATTGCAGAGGTATTTCGGCCTTAGATTCTGTGGCACGAAGATCTTTAGGACACGAGTTCCGTTTTTCTTCTTGTACCAATTTATAATATGGAAAAATATCTTTGGCGTAATTCCTGATTATATTATACTAATTTCTATTCAGTTTAGCTTCAATTATAATTGAAAGTGTCTAACGGGGTGAAATTTTCACTACTTTGGCAGAAGAGCTTAAATCCATGTAGTCTTTAGCATATGTTAAAACATTCTTGGCTTTTTTAACGGCATTTTCTGCAGCTACCTTACCTTCAGCCCTTAAATTCATTTGCGCTGTATATGCCAAAACATCGGCATTGAGTTCGGAACGAATATCTGCAGTTTTTCTGCGTTTCGAATTTTCGCTGCTGTCGTTAAATGAGCTTGAGGGCCTACCGCCTTTCTTAACCGCGTGGATTGTGAATTCATAATTTTCACCTAGCCATGAACTTTTATTTGATAAAAGTCTCTCATGATGCCTTCCATGCTTGAGCCATTTCGATTTTGATTGGCCTTTGAGGTTTCGCAACTCCTTTGATAAAATGTACCTGTTTGCTGCTGAACAATTTTTTGGCCAAAAACTCAATTGTATCATTGAACTTGAAGCCGAAAGTATTTTCATTGCTCTTGTAGAGCACTTCGAATAGCGTTTTTCTATTAATCTTTAATATTGCGTCAGATTCTGGAACAAAATCCGAAAATTTACGTAAGACATGCACGAGAAAAAAATTGTTTATCAAATATCAGTAAAGGGGAAATATTGATTGCACACAGTAGTTGATACTACAATGATGTAGTACTTACCAAATGAAGTAAGAGAACCTATAATAACGCCCCCAATGTGCGCCGCCCCGTTTAAAAAAAAAAATTCCAACGCCCCATAGTCTATAGTAGTAAATTTTATATGAAATGTTAAAACATTGCTGCATATTGACTGTACACAAGTTCTTTGTTTATTCATCTATTAAAAGGCATAAAGTGGAAATGAATAAAATGACAGCCAAAGGTACAGTAAAACTATTTATTAAAGTTTTAAAAATAAACATAAAATCAATCAGGAATAAAAAAATAATGAGATAAACACACAAATTATAAGTAATAATTAGAAAATATTAAACAGATGGTTGAAGCTGGTGGAGTTTTAAAAATTTGTTAATACGGCGTTCCCAGTTTTTCAACATCAATCGCATATCGCTACGTTCAGTAATATGCAGCCTGTTGCTTTTCTTTGGCAGTAAATAAGTAAATCTGCACAGTAAAGAGTTTGTATTTACCTCTACCAAGATTTTGCTGGAATAAAAGAGTTTTGTAAATTAACTTTATTTTAAAAGGTCTGTGAAAAAGTGATGTAATTTTTTGATAGAATGTGGTATCTACACAATTTTTCGTCTCTGTCTTGAAGAAAGTCCAGTACTGGTTGAAAAAAACGTTTCAGACAAACACCTTTAAAAAGCCAACGTACGTCTGTTTGCAGCAGCCATTGTAATCTGGCCTGAATTGAATTGCTGATCTGAATTGGTTCTAATCTTATTGATTGCTCTAATAACATAATGAACCGACGTATGCAGGCGTTGACTCAAATGTTTGGCAAACAAATGCTGACGATGAATACAATGTACTGCGAGTAAATTGAATACTGCTTGTTTTAAATGCGCTATGAAATCCTCATGACGTCCTGTGATTGCTGGAGCACCATCATAGTAGCAGCTATTCCAAGTGGTAATTCCTTTCCCTTGAAAAAACGTTTGCGTAATATTAAATACAGAGTCTCATTTGTACCAGTTTCCAATTTCTAAATCTAAACGTTCGAGAGCTTCGTTACTTGGCAGAATTAATTCATTGGGTTGAGTGGAAAATTTGCAAGTCTCTAAGTAATCACATAATGCCATTTCAACGTGTTTTGCCATTTTATCTATTGTTCTTTGCACTGAATTATTACTGAGAGGAATTTGTTTTGATAATATCTGACGGTGTTTTATAATGAAGAACATAATAAATAAAGAGATAATAAACTCTTTGACTGCCAATAAAATTAATTCCTTGGCAATTGTGTGTGGTTTTCCTGCTTTTGCGAAGTACAATGCAATGGAATGTTTATGAGGCTAGTAGTCCATCATGATCTTGTTTAGAAGACGATGCAAAAAGTTTTAATACAGTTGACTGTTTTAAATATTGCTTTTCGAGTCCGTGAAAGTAGGATAAATCTTTGCTCTTCAATGCTCTTATAGCCTAGAAGGTTTCGTAGGTTCAGTTGAAAAAACTTTTTGACAAATTCCTTTGTGAGAGAGTACGTAAACCTATATTTAAATACTCAATACTGTACTGCCAGCATTTCTTTTTTAGAGGAAAATTCAGTCAGAAATATGTACAAATTATCTTCTCAATAGATTTATAGATAGTTTTAAAAATAATGTTGTCCCTTAGATATCTGTCACTTGCTGTGCCGGCGTACTTGCTCTGTAGTCAAGTCAAGCTCCCACATTCTTGTCGAAACATGTTTGATTGTGTAAACCGCATATGACCGCGTATTTGCGTCAACGCGATAGCAATTGAGGTGATCATTAAAAGTTATAATGTTTAATTTTTTTTAATTTTACAAATAAATATTTTGGTGCTGATAGGGTAGGTACGCCACGGCCACCCCTCTTGACCATCCCAACGCCCCCCATATATGGCTCCAGGGCTCACTGGGGTGCGGTATCACTCCCGGTAGCAACCACTTCTGTAGAATTTGTAGGGAATCCCTATATATACAAAGAGCTCACAGCAATTTTTAATCCCGAAGATAAAACCAAAAGACTGATACATATACTATATAAGAAGTACTGCAATAAGTAAGTTCAAATGCGGTAGTCTGGCAGCATTTTGCCGAAGCTGAGGCTAGTAATAGTGTCGTATAGCATTTCATTTATAACAACTTAATTTTTGTATTAAACGAAAGAATAGAAAGTCGTAATCACAAAAATAGAAGTCCCAGATATTTCGCGCGCAGCCATACCCTAGCCAGACGTAGGGGAATGTCATGTACCTTGGACCGAGTGTCAATTCCTGGCAATTAACTGAACATGTTGCAACAAGTTCTTTAATACATTTTCCAGTATGTCACATAACACGGACGTCCAAAAAAAAACTATATACGTAATATACTCGTAAATTACACACTCTAAGGTATTATTTTTTTGTGTTTTTGTGAAGTGTTCTGTTCATTCAGTTATTATATTTCTTTGAAGTTACTGGTTTTAATGTGTAAGTTTATGTATATGTTTCAAAATCCAATATTTTATTTGTTACAATTCAAAAAAATAATGCGTTGAAATTTAGTATTTTAAAAAAAAGTGTAGTGAATGTACCTTGGATCTATGTCTATGCATGTACTTTGGACCGGTCCAAGGTACAAGGCTTTTCGAATTTTTTTTAAGGGTTGTGTTTTCCATTTTCCTCTGGAAAAATGCCAAGGATTAAGTCAGGCGTAAAAAGACCAGCTGTTGACGTTGACGCTTTACGGCGAGCTGTGGAGAAATTAGTGGGCAGTGGAAAATCCATGTATACTGCAGCAAATATGTTCAACGTTTCCAAAACCACTTTAATGCGGCAAATTGCCAAAGACAAATCATCGAACCATTCTGATTTCGTTTATAAAAGCCGTAGCAAAGTATGTTATACAGGCTTTCAAACTGCACTACGCACTACCCAGGACTGAATTAAAGAAATTGGCTTTTAACTTTGCTGAAAAAAATAACAAAACCATTCCTAAGAACTGGTTTGAACAGGGTGCAGCTGGTAGAAACCTGCTTAGCTTATTTCTCCAACGTCATCAAACAATTGCTCTTCGAAAACTCGAGGCAGCTAGTCTTTCTAGAGCTACCAGCTTTAATGCAACCAACGTGAAAACATTTTTCCGGAATTACAAAGACTGATTATACCGATACGGCTTTACATCTGAGCTAATAATCAATATCGATTTTAGCTCTTAATTTAGATTCCAGCTTCAGGTTATTCATTTAACAGGTAATTCTACGGTTCATGTCCCGCCTAAAATTCTGGCTCAGAAAGGTGCTAAAAAATAGGAAGTGTAACGTCAGGAGAACGAGGGTTAAATGTTACTGTGATCGCTGCAGTGAATGTGATCGGAATACGATCGTGCCTCCAATGCTAAAAGATCTCAGTGGATGGTCAACTGAGCGGTTATTTTTCAAATACTTAAAACATTTCATTTCATTTGTCAAACCAAATGTTGTTGGATGTTGTCTAATCCTGGAAAGCTAGTAACGATTTATGATGTAGCGCAAATAGTTGGAAAGGCTTACTCGGAGCTTTTACCTGCCAAAATATTACGGAAGGTTTTCAAGTAAGTGGTATTTGGCCGCTGGATGAAAATATTTTCAGTGATGACGAGTTTTTGTCATCATACGTAACTGATAGGCCTCTCGATACTGAACCTTTAAGCGAGCCAGGAATTTTATTAATACCAACTGTAAATGCTTCGCCGCTTGCATCGCCTTCACATGCATACGAAATCGAACCTTCAACATCTGAATCTGCAGTAGCTCTTTCTAATAAAATGCCACTTGAACAGCCTTCAAAAGTTGTAATTTCGCCGGTACAAATAAGGCCATTCCCTAAAGCTGCACCCAGAAAATCGGCCAAAAGTGGTAGACGTAGATTGGGGAAAAGCGGAATCCTCACAGATACCCGTGAAAAAGTGGAAATTCTAGCTAATCAAACAGCAAAGCAGACATCGAAAACATTAGCCAAAAAAGTTAAAAAGAAATTGGTAAACCATAACTCTTCATCTTCAGTAAACGAAACCGATCCCCCAGCGGTCGGAATCGCACGCCATCCTACATCGAGAGCACCAAAGCAAATTGCACAAGACTTTCTCGCCTAATGATCCAAATGATGATCATAATGATTTAGACGCCGAAAGTGATTGGTCGATTTCGGAGTTGCTTTCAGCTGCCAGAAGAGCATATTAAATTTCTAACGTTTTTTTCTTATTTGTTTTCAGTCTTTGTTCTTTTATTTTCACTTAAATGTACTTTTTAATGAATTAATAAACGGATTGATTTTTTTAATGAAATAAAATAGTATTTACACTACATCATTTGAGCACAATATACCTCAGACCGTTTGAGGTTTCCTTGCAAAAAAGCATTTTTTTTAGGTATATGGTAAATACTTAAGATGTCATTTTAACACTATTGAATATCCAAAATAATATACTTTTCACATTAACCAGCCATAGTTGCAGTAAAAATAGTAAATTCCGGTCCAAGGAATTTCCTACCTAAATATGCTAAAAATTACTTCTTAAAATAATTGGTATAACCACATGAATGTTGCACTAAAAAATTTGTAAGAACCTCCTAGTCACAAAAGCATGGGTCCTAGAGTTTGAACTCGCAGAAATATCCTTACCAGACGTACTAATAAGGATAATGTCGAAAAACACTATTTAAAATGCATACAAATAAATGCAAAGCAAACGACTGTTTTGTACAGTTGATGTACATGGTGTACACCCCGAATCCATCAAATTCTACGCTCGATGACCTGACCCTAAAAATGATTAACGTCAGCGAGGAACTCATAGCAACTCGGTTGACCGTTGCCGAAATCGGTAAAGAAGTGAGATTGGCTTCCCACAAAATCGATGGACTACCCGATCAAATTCAGTTCCAGGCTAGTTCCCCGTACAATGTCTCAATTCATAATGAATTAGTAGACACGGAGTCTCATTTGCCATCATTTTCAAATACTCCTCCCGCCACCCTAACAACGGAAACCGAAACCGTCTTGCCTTTACCAACTAAAATCCCGCCCGTCGCCGCTCCACGCAAACTGCTCAATCAATTTGGAACTTCATGGACCCCCTCCGAATGGAAAAACAGACTCGAAAAGCTGAAACAGGGAAACCATACGGCATTCTTCGTTGAGGGGGCCCCTCAACACGCTGATGTTTCTTGGGTGCGGAATTTCTTTCACCGATGTTACGCTATCACCATTAGCGAGTGCCAGATGATTTCCCCCGCTGACTCCAACCGTTCCTGCAGCTTCAAAGTCAACATCCCAACCAAATATTCGTGGTTGTTCCCTACTCCTCCTGGTAAGACAACTAAACCTGGGAAGATAAGAATTACTAAATGCTCTGAAGAACGAGAAAACGCACATCTCGAGAGTAATGAAAGTGTTAAAAATAATCGTAGCGTTAACAATAAACTTAAGAAAAGACCCCTCTCCAACTCCCTTCCAAATAAAAAATATGCTTCCAAAAAACGAAGCTCTAATCTCGACCCCAACTGGAGCTTCAAAACAAACTTATTCCCCAATTTTAGTCCTCCCTCCTCACTTATCCGACACAAAGCCCTTACACACCAATCTTCTAATCCCTCAATTCCCCCCGTTACACCGAAGTCCCCGCGCCAACGTTCTACGCCACCAAACCCAGCTAGCAACCCATTTCCCAACTTCGACCTTAAAACTGGAGCTAAGTACCCTAACTTCATTAACTCCCATACCTTAAACCCCACATCTCATCCCTCGTCCAACTCCACATCCAATCATTTATCTCTATCTCCCTCCTCCAATGCTCCTATTCTTGATCCCCTTTTTCCCCCCACTGTTAAACTAACACAGCAAACCAATGGCACTACAGAAAGTCGATATGCTCTCTCTAGGCTCAGAGAACGAAAGATATATGAAAACATTCGTCTCTTTCTTGCCTATTTACATGACAAATCTGACTCGGTCTGCTACGAAGGGAAAACCAAAACCAGCGTCATGGTTTCCATCCAGCAGGAAGTCCTCCCTACCGACCCTATCAGTCTCAGGAACCTTTATGTCAGGTACCACGAGATTTTGAACATGTCCCCTCAGAAAGTAGCAGACGACCTTGCTGCATTCGGCAACTATGTTCACTTCTAAACGAGTATCACACCTACAGCGAAGCCGAGCCGACCACGACAAATTTTTTCGTCCATAACGTGCCTCCCTTGCCAGCGCTTAAACCATCCTGCCTCACACCTCCACCCCACAACATCCCTCTTACATTTTACTACCAGAATGTAAGAGGTCTTCGCTCTAAAACCAATGCTGTCCTACGTCAATCGCATGCTCTTCCCTTTGATATCTACGCCTTGACCGAAACCAATTTGATTCCCGACATAAAGAACCAGGAATTGTTCCCTCTCACTTTTAATGTTTTCCGCGACGACTATCCGCACAATTAAAGATTCCCCCTGTCGAGGCGTCCTACTGGCGATGGACAACAGCCTTAACTCTTCTCCCATTACAATTTCTTCATCCTCTAAAGCCGACTTTGTCGCAATAAAAATATCACTGCCTCTCAAGTCCCTTTACGTTAAATGTTGCTACATCCTACCAGCTCAACCTATCGAATCTTACCACTTTGTTATTGATGCGATCGATCATTTAATTGACCTGTCAGACCCTACTGATGATATCCTTATTTTCGGCGACTTTAATCTTCCTCAGCTACAGTGGACTCCATCAGATGATCAATCGTTTTTCATCGCTTCAAATGCCATCTCAGCTAAGGAATGTCTCTTCTTAGATCGCTTAACAGACTCAAGTCTTTGCCAAGTCAGTGGTATATCCAATTATATGGGCAGGCAATTAGACCTTATTTTCACAACAGATCCAATTAACTCCTCAGTCTCACTTTGTCCCCTATCTCTCTCAACAATCGATAACTACCCCCCCCCCCCCCCCCCCCATTCTACTTTCAGTTTTTCATAACTCTTCATTCCAGTCCACTACCCCCACAACTCTCTCATCCCACGACTTTCATAAAGCAAACTTTCACAAAATCAGTGAATATCTCAGCAGATCCCTCTTTAACTTTCACAACTTAAGTATAAATGATGCCTTATCCATTTTTAATAAAGAAATATTTAATTCTTTTTCCCTTTACGTTCCGTTTTCCCGCCTTAAAACATCATCTACTAGTCCTCCCTGGTATAATCGCAAGCTTCGTTCCTTACGAAATAAGAGAAATAAGTTATGGGCTGTTTTCCTGCGTACCAGATCCTTTACCGACTATTCCAACTATCTTGGTGCTTATCTTCATTTCACCGAACTTTACGATTCCCTTTACCAGCGCTACCTTAACAATGCGCAAGTCAACCTTATAAACCACCCTAAGTCCTTTTTCCAATTTGTTAACTACAAAAGAAAGTCCGATGGTTAGCCTCCTTCCCTCTCTTTCAACAACAGGTCATCAACCGATCCACTCATCATTGCCAACATATTTGCAACCTTTTTTAAACAATCCTTCACCAACGACTCCTTTGTACCAGATCCATCCTATTTTAGTTACCTACCTAACTTCTCCAATGGTCCACTTCTTTCTCATATTTTGGACCCGTATTATATCGAATATAAATTACACCAACTCAATGACGAATTCACACCCGGCCCAGATGGCCTCCCTGCCATATTTCTTAAAAAATTTTCTTCCTCTCTTTCCCTTGCCCTTTCTAATCTCTTCCGTCTATCCCTTTCACAAGGAGAATTTCCTCAGGTTTGGAAAACCTCCTTCATAACCCCGATCCACAAGAAAGGATCAAAGAATGAAATAACCAACTATCGTTCCATCACTAAACTCTCCCATATACCCAAACTCTTCGAAAGTATTTTGTATGAAGCTCTAAGCTTCCAATGCAAATCACTTATTTCCCCTAGACAACATGGCTTCTTAAAGGGTAGGTCAACCACCACAAATCTCGTTGAATTCATATCCTTTGCCCTCTCTGCCCTAGAGAATGGCAATGAAGTCGATGTAGTTGCAACCGATTTTAGCAAAGCCTTCGATAAAATCTCCCATCGATTAATCATCTTCAAATTGTCTGCTCTCGGCTTTGAACCCATACTGTTGAAATGGATATCCTCTTACCTCGAAAACCATTTTTACAGTGTTCGTTTTAGGTCAGCCCACTCCGCTCCATTTTTGGCCACCTCTGGAGTTCCACAAGGCAGCCATCTCGGTCCCCTTCTTTTTATATTAACCATAAATGATCTCGATATGATCATCAAACACTCGTCTGTCTCCTTTTACGCCGACGATACCAAATTTTTCAAAACCATTTCCTCTCCCCATGACTCTTTCCTCCTTCAACAAGATCTTGATAGTTTTTCGATCTGGTGCCTCAAAAATTCTTTGGAACTTAACATCGCCAAATGCCAATCCATCACCTTCTCACATAAGCGGAACCAATCTCCTCCCCGACTCTATCTTGTCCATAACCAACCTATCTCCTCCGTACAGTCTCTTCGCGACCTCGGCATTTTGTGTGACAGCGAGCTCAACTTCCGTTTACATATGGATGAGATAATCCTCAAAGCCAACTCTGCACTAGGTTTTGTAAAACGGTGGTCCAAAGAATTCACCAACCCATACGTGACCAGGTCCCTCTATATTACAATTGTTCGCCCCCTCCTAGAGTACGCCAGTCAAGTATGGTCCCCATATCATCGTGTTCATATCTCGAGAATTGAAGGCATTCAGCGTCGTTTTCTTCGATTTGCTCTTCGAGGTATGCCCTGGGACGATCCTTTTAATCTGCCCCCCTATCAAAATCGTCTCAACCTTATCAACTTAAACACCCTCGAAGATCGCAGAGATGCAGCAGACTTTCTCTTCATTCATCGACTCCTTTCAGGTCACGTTGAATGCGCGTCCCTTCACAACTCCATTTTCGTCAACACTAACCCTCGTAATCTACGTACCCCTCGACTCTTCTATCTACCAACCCAGCACACCTCCTATTGCGCGAACGAACCAATCTCCCGTATGCTACGTCAAATCAACTCAAACATTATTATCTATCTAGGATGCTGTTATTTTGCGATTAAACGACAATTGGTGAAGTACCAAATGGGTATTGTACAGAATGTGGCGTACAGAATGTGGATGAAAACAACGTATTGTTATAGATAAATATAAACATCTATATACATACAGTGTTGTGCATATCAATAGCAACTATTTCACCCTTTAACATTTTTTAACTATAACTTTTTTTTATTTATAGTAATAGAAGTTTCATTTAAATTTTTTTTTACATGAGCGAAAAATAACTTTTTAACTCAAGTGTTGCAACTCAATTAGTGGAAAAAAGTAATAATGAAAAAATTGCACTGTGCATAACTAAAGCAACTACAAAATTTAAAGAAGATAAATCGTTTTTTTTTTATTAGTATTTTATAAAATAGCCCTTGTTTTGTATAACAGAGGCATATCTTTGTGGAATGCTTCTCCAGTTATATTTAGTATTTAGTATTTAGTATTTATTTATTTAGATCTACGATACAGATACATCAACAGATCAAAAAAAAAAAAAAATATATATATATGGTATATATAAAGTACAATAATTAAAAATTATCTTAAAGCTAACAATGTGAGTTCCTTAAATCTAGTTCTAGGTATTACAATATCGAGATGATCATATACAACATTAAATAATCTACAGCAAAACGTAACAGGCTCATTGGCTCCGTATGAAGTGGAGTGATGAACTTCAAATAACAATGTTCTTGACCTAAGAACCCTTAGTGGCGCATAAATACCAATTAATGAGAGTAAGTTCTCACAGTCAATGGAAAAACAAAGTAAATCTCTAACGAACATAACACAAAGCATTTTACGACGAACTTCGAGGGAATCAAGACCCAACAGCAAACATTTAGAGCGGTAAGAATAGTGGACATTGTCATTCAGAAAGAAACGGCGTAAAGCAAAGCGCAAAAAGTTTTTTTGAACTTTTTCTATTCTATTAATGTTTTTCAATGAAAACGGGTTCCAAACAATACTACAATATTCCAGACATGAACGAACAATGCTTACATAAATGGCCTTAAGAGTATAGGGATCCTTGAAGTCCGATGAATTTCTTTTCAGAAATCCTAAAGCAGAGTTAGCTTTTGACATTAATTTGTTAACATGGAGATCAAAAGTAAGTTTACTATCAAAAACAACACCAAGGTCTTTAAACTCAACTACAACATTGATTGATTGGTTTCCAAGACGATAATCAGGGGTTAGATTATATTGTGTTCTATAATATGACATGGTGGCACATTTGTCGATATTGAGATGCAGATCGTTCATTTTACACCATTCAAAAAAATAATCTAAATCTCTCTGGAGTAGAAGACAGTCACTCACATTAGAAATAGTCACGAAAAATTTTATATCATCCGCATACAAAAGACAATGACAAAATTTTAGAATACTCGGCAAATCATTTATAAAAATGAGGAAAAGGATTGGCCCAAGATGGCTTCCTTCCGGGACACCAGACACAACATTAATTTCAACCGAATATAAATGTCCGATTGAAACGAATTGTTTTCTACCAAACAGATAGGACTTAAACCATGAAAGTAATGGGCCAAAAAATCCGTAACACTCAAGCTTTTTTAGAAGGATACGCAAGTTAATTCTACTAAAGGCTTTCACGAAATCAGTATAGACTACGTGCACTTGCTTGTGCTTCTCGATGGAACTTAAGCAATGATTGGTGAACTGAACTAGGTTAGAGCAAGTCGAACGACCTTTCCAAAAACCATGCTGAGAATCACTAATAAAGCTGCTTAAGATGAATACCATCCGTTACTTCACTAGGCGATCCAAAAGTTTAGGTATAATAGACAGTTTAGAAACTGGTCT
The DNA here is from genome assembly GCA_949129095.1 of Volucella bombylans. Classification (NCBI taxonomy): domain Eukaryota; kingdom Metazoa; phylum Arthropoda; class Insecta; order Diptera; family Syrphidae; genus Volucella; species Volucella bombylans. The sequence goes on from OX422142.1 coordinate 198,895,691, forward strand.
ATAATTCGAAATTTGATCTTTTTTACCACTCTTAAAAATTGGTGTTATAAGCGAGTATTTCCAATCAACAATAAAAGACCCACTTGCTAATGACTGATTGAAAATATAGAGCAGAGGGTAGCTAAGAGAATCAGCACAAGACTTTAAAACAACCGGGTAAAAACCTAGGAAATCCAGATTTTTACTGTCCTTCAAATCCTGTAATGCCAACAATAATTCGGATCTAATGAGTACCAGAGAGCTTGAGGCAGTAAAAGCTTGCAAGGAATCAAAATAATCCTCATTAAAAGAAGAAAGGCTGGAGGAATCATAAATACCTTGAAAAAACGACGCGAACATGTTCATATCTTTGGGATTACTGGATGATTTGCCAAGAAAATTCATAGTTGAGGGAAAACCAATACTAGCCCGTTTGGAATTTATGTATGCCCAAAAGCACCTTGGGTTGGACTTCAGATTCCTTTCCAAGCGTTGGATGTAATTGTTCGAGAGGAACCTAGAAAGAAAAATAAATTCCTTTCTCAATCGAGCAAATAATTCATAATCTGATAGAGATTTACTCCTTTTAAACTTCTTATGAACTCTGTTTTTGGCATATTTAAGATTGAGTAACCGTTGGTTATACCATGGAGGATGAGAGTTTACTCGTTTTCGCACTCTAGGAACAGTATTATTTAAAACATTGAAAAAAATCTTCGAAAAAGCGTTAAAGTTTTCAGCCACTGAGATATACCGAAGTTCATCACCCCAGTTCACTGACGCAAACTGATCACTCATTAATTTCAGATTGGAACTATTAAATTTAAAAATGAATTCAATCGAATCACTAAACAACATTTGATTATTATAGACGTAAGTTTTGATTAAAATGATAATAGCATTATGAGACACAGAATTTCTTATCAAAGGTAAGCTAGAATTAACAGAAACATTCATATCATCAGATGCAAAAACAAGATCTAACAAATTATTAAAAGAATTACGAACATTACTAAATTGGCATAGATCTAATGACTGGAGAAAATCCAGTGTAGTCTTTTCAACTTCCGTAGAGAAACGATACGGTAGCACTTTATTGCCATCAGAAAACCAATCGAGTTTACTAAAATTAAAATCACCAAGAACACAAATGTTTATGGAGCGTTGGTCTTGGACCAGGGCGGCAGGGGAGTTTATAGAGCAGGCCAATCCAATACCTTAACCCTATTTGCTGCCAGCCACTCTTCATGTCATGTTGGAATACCCAGTCTGGTGGTATTTTCCGCACTGAGTAAAAGGCAACATGACTGACTCTAAAATCTGCTTGTAGGCAAACCGGTCCATTATCCCTTCAATCTCATGTAAGGGTCCTTGCCCAAAACCAGAAAAAACAGCAGGCCCAAACCATTGCCGATCCTACTCCGTGTTTTACAGTGGCCTTGCAGTTTTGCGGTTTTAGTCGTTCTCACTTTCGCCGACGAATAGTGTTCATACCATCGCTTGCAAAAAAGTTAAATTTCGTTTCATCGCTAAATAACACTGATTTCCATTGGTCAGTAGATTTCAGTGGTCAGTCCAATGAAAGTGTGCTTTTGCAAAACTCAACCTCAAACATGAATAAATTTTATAAATTCAATCAACAATATCATGCCTTTTCTCTAAATGCTTCATGGTTAGCAATGGTTTTCTAGCCGGCCTATAACTTTTGAAACCTGCTTCTATGGCACGCATCCATAAAAATGGATCTTTTTTATAGCCAAAATTATTTTTCTGTCCATTTGTTCTGTCGTCTTCCGTTTGGGTCCGCCCAAGTAAATGCTTTTAACAGATTTTGTGGCCTTATACTTTTTAATTAAGCGCGAGATGATCGACTTATTGATATTGTACTTTTTTGCCAAAGAAATTTGGGAAAATCCACTTTCCAACTCATCAATAATTTTTTGTTTGAAGCTTTCGGGGTGTTTATCGCGAGCCATGATGCACTTTAAAATGAACAAACTTCTTTGTTCCAAGCTACAATTGGAAATGCGCCTAATGTTTGAATCACCACCGTTAATTAGGTGAGCAAAATCACAATCGCTAAAGTTGCTTTTGTTATGCACAACTGAAATTGTTCGATTATAAAGTACCGTTAATTTGTGTATCATTTTCGCTATTGTTGTATTAAACAGAATTCATTGCTAAATGAAACGAATGAGAAAAATTTTAAATAAAGCAGTGAAAGTATGGTAAAAAGCAAAAGGATTCAAATAAATAACATTAGTTGCTATTGATATGCACAACACTGTATATGCCTGGTGCATGCACTAATAATTGCTTCTTGGTGCAAATTGAAAATCCTAGCCATCAAAAATTTGTGAGCTGCTTGATACATAGGTTTATGTTGTTATCTACGTTAATTGAATTTATGCAAGTACTCACATAAATATAGGCCTATCCCAAACATATATTATGTATACATACTCGTATATGTATGCATAAACATCATTTTCATTCAAACTTGCTTCCGAAATAAAATGTGCTACGCTTTTTAAGATCTATCTATTCTAACATCAACTCTTTAGACACGGTGTTGTATTTATTACGAGTATTCTGGTGGCTGGCATAGATAAAAGAATATTTAAATTCACCCCTAATTAAGGAAACAATTTATGTAAATGAGATTTGAAAGATTAATTTATGTATGATGAAAAATTCTCCAAATATTGAAAAGAATGATTTAAACTCTCTTAAGAATATTAATTATTCTACAAGGCCTGCCAATAACATGTTAATATGTTGAAATAATTGCTTTTGTGAAATATGGGTTGCAAGCTATTTATTTTTTGCATGATGTAATTAAATTTGGCTTTAACATTTTTAGACTATTAGGGTAATGTCGCAGTAAGTGAAGGTAAGTTTAGAATTTATGGGAGTTGTTTGTTTGCTACCTATTGTACAAAAATACAATACTTAGATTTGAAACTTTAATTTTTTATCCTTCTTTTTTTCCAAAATGTGGATGCTAGGACAAAGGTTGTTTGTCAAACCGTCCTGACATTTTTGTCAGCTCTTCACTTCGCGAAACGTAGAGAACATCATTTGTTTGGTAATTATAATCGATCAACGGAGCTCGCTATTCATCGTGTTTTGGAAAAACTTCGTAGCACATACACTCTACATGACTCACAAGGACAATAAAGGTTTAACAAAATGCGTGCACAGAAGAACCTCTATCCGTTGTGAGTGAAAATATGGCGAAATATCAGAAATTGTCAATTCGTCATCGATCTTGTCTTTGTCCTTTGTGTTTGTGGAAAACATTGCTTAAAGATATCAGCTTCTACTCGTATAAAATCTGGTGCTGAATTAGTTTTGGGAGACCATGGTTTGTGACTTAAATTCGCGGATTGAGCTCTTGAGCAGCTTACAGTCGATCCTTATTTTTATAAAATAATCGTGTACCTAGCGAGGCTCACTTTTGGGTCAATGGTTTTATGAAGAAAAAAAGCAAAATCCAGTTTCTAGAGTGAAGAGAATTCAGTAGAGATTCATGAGCCTCTATTACATCCACAAAAGTGCACTGCGGTCTTCACGCTGGTCATTGGTTCTGATTCTGTTCAATAGTGAAGTTTATACGTTACAGCTAAGGACTAGTTATTATTTCTGCGTAAATATGCAGATTAATCCGGACGATACGAGTATATAGTTTCAGCTGGATGGCGCTTTGTGACATAAGAAGCAATTATTTAATGCTCGATATGATGCGCTTCGTCAAAAACGGCCGAGGAAGCTATATGCTTGCAATCGTATTCATGTATTTTTAGAAAGGAATAATGTCATGAGCCATTCTTAATAATGAATAAAGACATTTGATTCAGACTTCATTTCTTAGAAAAAAAAACATCATCAATCAATCTTAAAACAAAAACTCTTAATTTATCTATTGTGGATCTTATAAATATTGCTTACTCATCTTATTCTTTGGGTTTAGATCAGCAAAGTAGAAGTCCATATGTTACCTTTTTATATTCAGGAGAAAACCATTATATTAACTTTTTTAAGTACGAGTCTTAGGACTGCGTGGCGATTGATCCAAAAACTGCTGATTGGGCCAGAAGCGCAACAATCAGGTTCGTATCCTTACCTCCCAGTGGTGGTCTTTGGTAACTGCATGAGTAAACTCTTACTCATGAAGGCTAGAATGACAAGGGCATGCACGGTCGGTAGCATAATACTGGCCTAATCCGTCATAGGGTTCACAACCCTATAAGGAAGAGATTAAAAAGATCTTACGAACCAACCAATGGCCTTGGATAGAAACTGTTTTACTGTTGGCGACCCTTGCAAGCATTCACCTTCAGATCTGCACGTGGAATGTTCGGATCATTAGGTCACGTGCAGCAGAGAAATCAGCAGAGGCCTTTGGCCGGTACTAGGCATATGTCACTGCTATACAGAAAATGCGATGGGATGGGCCGGTCATAAGGAGGATGAAAAACTGTGATATATGATAGATAGATAGATAGATAGATAGATAATTTTATTTCATATAGTATTCCGAGTATAATTCAAGTACAATTCATTAAAAAAAATGTTAAAACTAGTTTAACGCACAAAACTTATTTATATGAAATGTTGAGACATTCTGTATTTTACTAACAAAAGTAGTGAAATAGTTTTGAATGCCACTTAATCAGTTATTTACATTAATAATAAAGTTTATGATGGGGTGGCCATAAACAACAAAGGTAATTCATAATAAAAACCAATTAACAAAAGAAGCAGGATGACGAAAAAAAAATCAATTAAATTCATAAATTAAGAAAGATTAAAGAAGACAAATGAGTTTAAGTTAAAGTTAAATCAGAATGTCAAAAGTAACAGATTCTAAGCTAGCGTAGTTGTGGTTCAGAAGCCAGTTTTTAGACATTTTAAAAACATTCCAGGTATTGCTATTGCCCTTATAGACTGTGGAAGTTTATTAAAGAGGCGGAATGACAAAACGGAATAGAAATTACGGTATGCAGTGGTACGAGCAAATTGAACAGGTAACAAGTACGAAAAATTACCTCGTAAATTGTAATTAGAAATTAATCGAAAATTTCGATTACCTGATTTCATAAAGAATAACTTCAATACTTTAAAATAATACAGATGGCGAACAGGAAGGATTTTAAGATCACAGAACAAAGGAAAACTAGGGTATCTAACATGTTTTTGACAAAACTTTCTTATTATATGCTTCTGTAAAACTAATAGAGGTTGTATTTTGTATTAAGTACCTCCCCAACAGGAAATTCCATATTGCAGCTTTGACTGAAAGATCCCATAGTAGATTTTCTTTAGAAGAATTGTGGAACAGACATTTCGCAAATAATAGAAGTATCTCAGTATGGAACGGAAATACTTCCTCAGAGAATCCGTGTGATTCGAAAAGCTCATATTGGAATCGATAGTAAGACCTAGATATTTATATTCATCTACTTTCTCGATATGAAAACATTTATCATTACAACTAAGAGTACTACAAAAAGTGGGAGTAGTAGGTTTATTAATGCAATTGGAATTGAAAAATTTTAATTTTTGGCACTCGGGTGCATGAAAGTGGACATTTGCTCCGAAACTGTGTACTGATGACAAAGTGAAATACATAATTTTTGTTTTGGAGCTAATTAGCAACTTATGTTTTTCAAACCAGATTCTCAACAAATTCAAATCGCAATTTATGTCAGCAACGAGTTCCAAAGGGCTACTCTTACCATATGAAAAAGCTATGTCATCCGCGAAGGCAGTTGGTGAGCCTTTAAAATCAAGTGCAAATAGTGAATTAATGTAGATGAGAAATAGAATTGGACCCAAGACCGAGCCTTGGGGAACACCCAGGTTAAACAAATTTATTTCGCTCCTTATCTCATCAATCTTCACACTTTGTGACCTATTTTTTAGGTAAGACTTTAACCAATCAAGCATAAAGCCACGAAATCCAGCTTTTTCCAGTTTACCCAACAAAATATCGTGATTGACCATGTCAAAAGCTTTGGTAATGTCAATGAACAAGCCAGCTGTACACCTTTTACCATCAAGATTATTCATTGTTTGGGCACAGAACTGCAGTAGAGCATCTTCAGTAGATTTTCCTTTCCGAAAGCCAAACTGATTAGGACTAAAGTAATTATTTATATCTAAAAACTGCACTATTCTGTCTTTCATTAGTTTTTCAAAAACCTTACTTAGCACAGGGAGGAGGGAAATGGGCCTGTAATTGCGCATTTCAACTGCAGAACCTTTTTTGAACAAAGGTATACATCGGCACGCTTGAGTTCATCAGGAAAAACCCCTGCAAAAACGCAGCCATTGAAGATGTCCTTTAAGACATCCACTATGAACCAAGCAATTTTTTTAAGAATCATACTTAAGATACCATCTGCGCCACTTGAATTAGTATTTTTTAAACGCGAATAGCTTCGAATATTTCAAGCGATGTTATAGGTTTGTAACCAAAGCTTTTTCTTTGAAACGGTTCAGCACACATACAGAGAGCACAAGATGAATTTATTTGACAGGGTTGTAAACTACTGACAATATTTGTGTAGTAGTCATTAAATGCTTCAGCGATTTGTTTTTTGTCAGAGATTAAACCATTACAGGTACGCAAAGATGTAGGTATTTTTGTGGAAGAAGATTTATTTAGTAAACTGTTCACTAATTTCCATTCGTATCTGAGGTTTCCTCTGCCAAAATCAAAACAATTTCGGTAATAGGTATCACGACAAACTGGAATCTTCTTTTTCAGCTCAGCGCACAATTTAGTGTATTTCCTTTTTTTTAAATTCACATTACTAGGGTATCGAAAGCATTTCATTCTAAGTTTATTTTTTTTATTGACTTTATTTACTAAGTATCTAGAGATCCAGGGCTTGAGTCTTTTTTTTAATTTTTTTTGAGGTAAGAAAGAGCAACAATTATAAATATGCTTCTTAAGGCACTCAATAAATACTGCGTACGAATTCGAAACATCACTATACGAATAGACATCATCCCAAAACTCACAAAGTAGATTGTTTCTGAGTCTACTAAAGTTAATTTTCATAATATTGCTCAGTGGTTTTGAACAATTGCTATTCTTCCTACAAAACGTTTCTACAAGGAGTCCTGTCATACAATGGTCAAATTAAAAACACATTTCTCACATTTGCTAGATGAAGCACATTTGAATCGCGCATTAATATGATCCAAACAACTACCTGACGCAATCCTAGTAGGCTCATTAATAAAAGAATTAAGGCCATGCGCAGCTAATAAGGCTAAATATGTTGAGACAGTTTCATTACTATCTAAATTATTAATGTTGAAATCCCCAATAACAATCAGATTTTTAGATTTTACTTTAATTAAAAGATCAGAAAACTCTTTCATAAACATGGAAACATTAAACATGTGCAGCCTATACACACACAAAAAAACGAACACTTCATTGTTAACTACAATAGAAACTATAATGATTGCTAGAAGGAAAAGAAACGGCGCTTATTCGGATGCGGATTTATCAAATGCGGTAGATTTAGTCAAGAAATCTTCTAAATTCTAAGTTCCGTAACATAAGCCTAATATGCACCCATTCGCCAACGGACAACGACACTAAAAAATGTTTCAACGAGCTCCTCAATGTGCTCAACGTCCGAAGTAGGACTTTATAGGAAAGGAGGAGATCTTTAGTATGACATTTGGTAAACATAGCCTACATAACACCACGTCTGGCAACGGACTTAGACTTATTGACTTTGTGGCGAAATATTGCTATAGGAGGCACACGGTTTTCTCATTTCAATATATACAAGGGGACATGACGGTTATCACATTGATTACATTTCGATAGAAGCAAGGCATGCCTCCAATATTCTGGCCATTGGAACGTCTCGGGCAGCCAACATTGACTCAGATCACCACCTTCTTGCAGTCAAGATGCGAATGGGGATTTCCCAAGCGCCACAACAAAGAAGAACTACTGTGAGAAGATAAAATCTAGAAAAACTGCAATCGCAAGAGACCACCGGAATCTTCGCTGAACGCATACTCCGAAATCTTTAAACAACTCCTATGCCGCCAGCATCAAGTACCAAAGACCAGTGGGAACGTTGCCAACGTGCTATCAGAGACGAAGTAAGTGGTGAACAAAGAGTCCCTGGTTTTATGAAGAATCCCGATAAGTATATGCAGGTAAACAAGAAGCCTACAAAGCGGCGCTGCAATGAAGAACGACAGCCGCTCGTGAGATGGGAAGAACATATGCTTCTCTGAAAGAAGAAAAAAAGAACACGAGAAACGCACGATCGAAGATATTGAGAGATTGTACAAGATGTTGAACACCTGTAGAGATGAAGAAGGAAACCTTGTAGTAGAGTCACAGTCGGTGCTGAGAATTTGGAAAACCTGTTTCTGCAGACTGTATAATGGCGAAGAAGACCAACACGCCCCCGTCAGGCAGAGTAGACTATTCAACTTAGACGATGATAGCCAAAACTCTTCCATCCACCTGACCAGAAAAAAGTAAGGTTAGCAATACCCAAGGTAAAATGCAACAAATCAGCTGAACTTGACTGTTTACCGGTCGAGGTATTTAAAGCTGCTAGAAATGACTCTGTGGAAAGTATACACCAACTCATTTCTCAGATCTGGCCTGAAAATTGTACTCGTAAGCTTGATGAATGGAATCTCAAGTATCATAGAGGCCAGCTATATAGAGCCACGTGTAGTACTGGCATCTGTCCGTCTGTGCAGAATAGCGATTGAGAACGCTCGCTGCTCCTTTAAAGTCAGTAACCACTTAACCAATACCTTTGATGTCAAAAGTGGTTGAAGACAAGGTGACGCGCTGTCATGTGACTTCTTTAAAAGCATGCTTGAAATTCCATGTGCAAATTCCACAACCGAACACGCGACGCACAATCTTTCAAAAGACTTTGCAACAAAGTAACGAGTGTAACTAAAAGTTTACTTCAAAAGTGCATGCTGCCAGTGAAGTGACTAACTTAATTGTTACATATAATTGAACAGATAAATTAAGGAAAAATAATTAAAAAAAAAAAAAGAATAATTATTTAGTGGAAATCTATATTACACACATCTAAAGGCATAAAGGCTGAACGCTCTGCTTTTGTCAAGCAATGATTCATAATGACTTTAAACATCATATCAATTAATACATATTTTACGAACCAATTGATCTCGTGACAAAAGGTGCTTTTTAAGCATTTCTGAATACATTTTGACGGTCCCAGAATTCTTAAGAATTGGAATTGTGGTAAAGGTTTATCCCCGAAGGTTACCCCGTTAATAGTGCAAAATTTATTATGAAACTTTCGGATTCGTAATTTTGTTAAAAATGAGTCAAGTACTATATGTATAAGTTGGAAAAATTCCATAATATTCAAATAGGAGCAAGTCAATTTTAATGTTGACGTATGTATCCAGCGCCGACTATCCACATGTTTAATAGCATTTTTGTGTGTTTTTTTTTGTTGTTGTTTAGATTCCGGTATATTTAAAAGCGAGTTTTGAAAAGGCATTGGTTGGCAAAGTCGTATCTGTTCTGTACTGTACGAGTACGCTACTATAATTTGATGGAGCCTTCACTGAATACTTATGCTTCGCTCACGAGAATTTTTAATATTTGGTAGAGGATATTTTCCTAGTTTACTGCATTTCGATCTTTGTCCGAAAAAACGGATTCCTTTTTGAAATTATTTACCTTCTCAATACACTGGCGGTGGTATGTTACTTCTCTCTAATATGTATGGCAGTATAGAAGAATGTCTCTATATGTAGTAAGTGCTGTTGTGTTTTAATAATTTGACTTTCGAACTCTCATCTAGTTTAATTTGCTGGCAAATTATACATATTACAGTGTTTGGGAGCTAGAAATAGCTCTTTCAAATTGCTAAAACTTTTTAGAGAATATAATACCAGTATCTTCAAAACACTCTATGGCGAAGCAAATAAGAACTTCAAGCGCATTTGCTATAAAAAAAAAAAAAATTTGAACAACAACGTATTGATATTTTAAACAACTCCACATCTTCAGCGGAATTTTGGAAAGCTGTAAAATATATAAATGGTCAAACGAATAGCATCGCCTCGTCGCTTAAAGCAACGCAGCTAATGGTCCACTTTAGCAATTTGCTTAATTCCCCTCAAATCTCACCACCACTCCACTATGCAGCTCCACTGATTATCGATGAATTTCTAGATAGCCCGTTTTCTTTCGAAGAAATCAAAGAAGTCATTAACAAAGCAAACACAAGAAAGGCCCCCGGAGATGACAGAATTCCATACGAGTTCTACAAAAACTGTACATATGAGTTCATGTCTGCGCTCGTAGAGGAATTCAATAGAATCTTTGAATCAGCAAATATTCCAGAAAGTTTTAAAAAAGCTATTATCTATCCACTGCATAAAAAAGGTGACTATGACGATCCTACAAGCTACAGAGGAATATCTTTCCTGAACACATCTGCTAAGTTGTTTGCCGCCATTATATACAACAGACTTACCTGCTGGGTTGAAAATAGAAAAGCTTTGCAGGAGTTTCAGGCAGGATTCAGAAAGAATTACTCGACAGTCGATCAAGTATTTGCAATCCTTAATATCGCCGAGATTTATAAACAGAAACATAAAAAACTATATGCATTCTTCGTTGACTTTAGAGCAGCCTTCGACACCATAGCGCGCGAGGCTCTATTTTAGAAATTATACAATATTGGCTTCTCAACGAAAATAATTAACATCTTAAAAGCAATGTATGCAAATAATGTGGCGTATGTATGGGATGGGGAGTCCATATCTGAAGAGTTTACAACAACGATGGGTGTGAAGCAAGGATGTATTTTGAGTGCGTTACTGTTTATTTTATTTATCAATAACATATCAGACACTGTGAAGGGTGGAATCGAGGACGGCGTGATAAAAATTCCGGCTCTTAAGTATGCGGATGACATCGTTTTCCTTTCCGACACTGTGGATGGGTTGCAACTTATGATGAATAGACTCAGCGTTTACTGTAAACTCTGGAACCTGAGTGTAAACTTGAATAAATCGAAGATAATGGTGTTCAGAGGCGGCTGTGGCAGATATTCTCAAAGCGAAAGATGGACGTATCAAGGAGAAGACGTAGAAGTTGTTCGCGAGTACAAATACTTAGGAATTTTGGTGTCTTCGAACCTGAATATGAAGAAACATCTAGAAGCCAAACGAGCAATCTCATCGGTATGGGGTCGCTGCATCAACAACAAGTATATAGCCCATGGCTCGAAGCAAAAACTCTTTCGCTCAACTGCAGTCTCGGTTCTTTTATATGGAGCGTAGGTGTGGGGATATTGGGGATATTCCGTTTACCAAGTGCTACGCCTAATTATATGCTGCATCTAGAGACTGGTGCACCGCCTATGTTCCTGGAAACATTGAGACTACATTTTGACTACATAGTCAAAGTTATGGAAATGAGTGACGATAGACTGCCAAAAGTAGTACTAAAGAGTGTCATAAGAAAAAGAGCAAGTTTCATTCCAGAATGGGAACGCCTTGCATCAAACTCTGTTGAAACCATAAGGATAACACCCGATGTGCATTCTGAACATCTAAGAGCACATTTCAACATCCTACTGGAAAAAGTAGGTCGAAATATGTATGATCAATTTGTAACGGATGCTCAGTCTTCCCAGTATAGGACATATTACAGTAAGCTGAAATACCATCTAGCAGAAAAAACTTACTTTTTAAACTGCAACTCAATAGAAAAAATTAACATAATTTTTAAAATCAGAGGAGAGCTACTGAATCTGAATTTCATCCCACACCGTCCACAGCTGCCTATCTTGTGCAATCTTTGCAATATGAAGATGCTAGAAGATGTATTTCACTTCCTCGCAGTATGCCCAGTTTTAAAAGAAATTCGAGTGAGACTCTTTAATTCGTATATTTTGGAAATAGATGAAGCAATTAAAATCTTAAACGGAGTCCGAGGGTGGGATGTCCTCTACAACTACTGTACAAATGCACTTCGTTATAGAAAATGTATACTTGAAGAAAATTTTTAATGTTTAATGTATATATAGTAGGGTGTCCCAAAAAAATCAAGTTAAAATTTTTGTAACGCATACCCTCTTATTTTATTCGAATACTGTCAAAACAATAGTAAATAAAGTTTCATGTACTTTGAACCAGAGGAACCCGTGCCGACTTGCATCTAAACATGTCAGTACTTGCAAGGCATGGCACGCGAGTAATAACATATCGATAACTTGTTATTGCATGTTTATTTTATTAGTAAACACATTGTTCTCGTTCTGTTAACATGTCGGTGGAGTTACGCAGTTGTAGAAAGGAGATATTTTTAATAGGGAACGTTAAACATCAAATTACTGGTTCAAAACTTCCCTCTAATACTTGCCCATTAATTGCCATATTAATACTGGCAGTTTTGTTCTATAATATTCGTGAAGTGAATTTAAGTGTCAATGAGAGCGCAAATCTTACTATTCGTGAGTGCATTATTTATTGGGAAAAGGCCCGTATCCCGACAAGATCTCTACCTAATTGTGTTAAAAAATTAATTACATTGTATCAAGTTTGGAGAAATTTGCAAAAAAATGCAAACAAAACAAAAAACGTGTTTGAGCAGCGTCGACATGAGTTTGTTACAAACTTAAACAATTTGTTTGACATTGCACATGCGGATGCACTTCAATTAATAAAGATAGATGAAGATAGGATTTTTTTGCAGCGCCAAAGAGAACCAGGCCGACCTGGTCATTTAGCCGGAGTTGACCAAAAACAAACACACAAAGAAGAAAGAGCGCACCTTAGAAACGTCGAGGAGCAAAAACGACGTGCTAAATATTTTTCATCCTTAGCTCCTTCAACATCATCTTATGACCCGCTACAAGAAAGTTTGTCGTCTGATTCAGAATTGATGGATTTACAGGAAATTTTGCCAAACCTAACCAAAACAGAATCCAGTATAAATAAAACTGTTATGAGGAAGAATTTTATCACTCCAAAATTAGTGGCAGCATTAGATCGGTGTCAATTGAGTGTGAGAGATGCTGTGTTTATTATTGAAGCAACTATTGAAGCTCTTGGACATAACACAGACGAATTTCCTATAAGCAAGTCCACTATTCAAAGGGTTCGTACGGAAAAGCGAAAAGAGCGAGCGGAAGCCATAAAGGTTATTTTTCAAAACCAGGTTCCGGATATTGTAACACTCCACTGGGATGGTAAACTTTTGCCGGCTTTAGATTCACGCAAATCTAAGGAAGAACGTCTGCCGATAGTTATAACGTTTGACGATAAAGAACAACTTATCGTTGTACCAAAGTTGGATAACTCTACAGGAAAGGAACAGGCCCAGGTACTTTGGAATGCTATAATTGATTGGAATCTTGAGGATAAAGTGCAGATTTTGTGTTGTGATACGACAGCTTCAAATACTGGTCGAATCAATGGTACTTGTGTACTTCTCGAACAGAAACTAGGCAGGGAAATGATTATTTTTGCTTGCCGCCATCACGTCTACGAATTAGTACTAAAAAGCGTGTTTGAAGCAAAAATCTGCCAAGTTACCACAAGCCCAGACATCCCAATGTTCAAGAAATTTCGAGAGAACTGGAAGAATGTCGATCCCGAGAAAATACAGAGCTGTACAGAAAAGCTATCATGTTTGAATGTTTCTGAGATCAACAGACTTATCGATTTTTACCAAATTGAATTAACTAAAGAAATTACTAGGGATGATTACAGAGAGTTAATCGAACTTTCAATAATATTTCTTGGCGGCGATGCAGAAAAAAAATTTAAGATCCGGCCTCCAGGTGCCATGCACCAAGCTCGATGGATGGCGAGAGCGATTTACTCATTAAAAATATCGTTACTTGGTGATCAATTAAGAATTTCTAACAAAGATAAAGAAGCTCTGTTAGACGTCTGCCTGTTCATCGTGACAATATACGTTAGGCCTTGGTTGCAATGCATTTTAGCAGTAAAAGCACCTTACCAGGATTTGTGTTTTCTGAAAGCTATAAAATCTTATGAAACAATAGATGAAAGCATCTCGAAAGCAGCATTACAGAAGTTTTGCTTGCATTTGTGGTATTTGACAGACGAAGTGTCTATCTTGTCTCTATTTGATGATGATGTAAGCCAAGAAACGAAAGTCAAAATGGTTGCTAACTTAGCCAAAGAATATCCATCTGCCTATGGTAAATGCTACATTCCATCGAAAGAAGAACTTTGTGGCAGACTTTATGGTAAGTTTGAAAATTAAGTTTGTTTTTTTAACTTTTTTATTTACATAACTAAAAAATTATATCAATAATCCCCCTTTTTTTGTTTTCAGAAAAAAACATCGATGACTTTGTTTCAGTCAAAAGCAAGTCCTTATTTAGTCGATTGAAAATTGATGGTGCTTTTCTCCACGAGTGCCCCTCTTTGTGGCTTAAAAATGCTTCGTACCAACATGCTAAAAGCAAGCTATTAAAACTGAAAGCAGTTAATGACTCTGCTGAAAGAGCAGTCAAGTTGATGCAAGATTTTCACGGCCTGCTAACTGTTCAAGAGGAGCAAAAGCAATTTTTATTTCGTTGCGTACAAGAACATCGACAAAAGTATCCTGACTGTAAAAAACAAACATTAAAAAGAAAATTAATAAATAATTAACCTACTTTCAACAATTAATATAATAATAAAGTCCAATACAGGATGCCTTATTTCAAAAATAAATGAGTTTTGCTTTTCCCTCCATTGCTCCATACTAATTTTTATGTTTAGATTTTGGCGTTAAGTCGGCACGGGTTATCGTCATCCGATCGCAATAATATTTGATATTTCACTTATCTGGGTCAAATAGAAAAAAAAAAAGGTATGCGTATCTCTATCTAAAAAAAAAAATTTAACCCTTATAGCCTGGGACACCCTAATATATAGTATTTATTGTTCTCTTTTCAAAGCAAAAATATAAATGTATGAAATGTAATGTCAATCTGGTAGACGGCCATAGGCCAAACCATAATAGACCTAGATAATATAATTAATTAATGTAATGAATTTAAAATCGAAATAAAAGTCATACAAAACTAAAGTAACTAAACTATACATATTACAATCTAAGTGCAATTAATGTTTTATTTAATTCTGTTTTGAATTTCGATGACTACAAATAACGATTATTCATTTCTAATGATACTCGTATGTTCACTCCAGAGAGTTAAAAGATACTTAGCTTGGCGGATCCAAACTTGTTATTATGCTGTCTACCAGTTTGTTTCTTAAAGATCTAATGTTTACTACTCGTACATACATCCTTCTTTAGGTTATTGATTATTTTAACTCAACTCGATGTGTTAAATTTCTTTTATTCTTTCTTAATTAGCTACAGCAAAACAAAAGATCAAAGATATTTAAGACGAGCTATCACTACCACTTACTCGTAAGTTTATAACATCCTCAAGGTCGGCGATTAAGATTGAAGTAGACTTGTAGTAAAAGGTCTAATTATCTATTCACGGATCCCATGTCTTCCGTTTATAGGAGAAGTTTATTTTAAAATAATTAATCAAATTACTAATAGAAATATTTCATCGAAAACATGTGCTTTAAGTTTTTAATTGATTGTGTTAGGAACAATTTTTGCATAAGATATCCCATTAAGTGTGAATAATATAATATAACATATACTCGTATTACGACACAAAATTGAAATAAATTGCTAATTTTCCAACATGATCATAACTCAAAAGGTTCGGCCACAACTATGCTGGACAGGCTAAAAAAAAACACCAACTCATCTGGAATCCTCTCACTTAATTACGTCCTTCAAGAGAACATCATCTATTTTGTGCACAGTGTTTTCATTCTGATTTAAAAAGTTTGTTTCTGAAATAACAATCTTCTTCAGTGGTGTATCGATATTTTTGATTTTGATTTGATTTTGCGGCCCGGGTCAATCCCGGACAGATTTATTAAGCTTATTGCAAGTAAATACATATGTTACTTAAAACTAACATTTTTACTTAAAAACTAAAGGGTGGGAGCGGTTGAAGAAAGTTAGGACGTGAGGCATAGGTGGAAATAAGTATGTTCTTGAGGGAGAGTTTGCTTAGGTGGTAGTCGAAGAGAGGCAGAACATCGTTAACTTCGCGAAGCATCCTAGACATTGGCTCCAAGTGTCCGTAATTCGTTCTGTGAAGATTGAGCCGGAAAAGTGGCACAGACCTAAGATTGCGGGGATTGGTGTTAAAAAAATTTTAATTTAATTTAAATTTTAACGACGTCAGTCTTTCCCACTCATTGGAAAGACGCTAAAATTATTCCTATTCCAAAGAAATCGAATGAAAATGCAGTGGAATTCAGACCTATCTCAATTCTGCCATTCCTTTCAAAAGTTTTTGAGAAATGTATTCTCAAACAGATTCAAATCTATCTACAGTGTAAAGAACTGCTTTGTGAGAATCAATCTGGATTCCGTCAAAAACGAAGTTGCAAGACTGCGTTATTATTGGTAATTGACGAAGTTAGGAAAGCTATTGATGACAACCATGCTACAATACTAACGTTACTTGACTTTTCGAAAGCATTCGACACCGTTAATCACATTATACTTTGCTTAAAGCTCAGAAAAGAGTTTAAATTTTCATTGCCCTCTACAAAACTTATATTTTCTTACTTAGAAGGAAGACGACAACAGGTTGTAGCGGGAAACCGATGTTCATGCTATTTGCCTATAAAGAGGGGAGTACCGCAAGGCTCCATTCTTGGACCATTGCTTTTTTCGCTCTACGTAAATGAACTGCCAAAGGTTGTCGTGCATTGTGCAATTCATATGTTCGCCGATGATGCCCAGATCCACTTAAGTTCTCCCATGAATTTGGTTCACGAAGCCACTGCGCAGGTGAATGAAGATCTCCAGCATATACTTGGTTGGTCAGCTAAGAACGAACTGCGTCTTAATGCCCAGAAAACAAAAGCACTTGTGATCCATAAAAGAAAACTGGTCCTTACTCACTTTCCACCAATCCAACTAGCCCAAAGTCCAATAGAGTACGTCGACTGCGCCAACAACCTGGGCCTGATATTTAACCGGACCCTTACTTGGTCTACCCACATAAACGCCACTATAGGTAAGATATATGGTGGATTACGTGCTCTCTGGACTGCACATCGCTTTGTTCCTACACGGACAAAGCTCTTGTTAGCGAAAACCCTCCTAATACCGATTCTGCTATATTGTTCTGAAATCTTTTGTTGCCCCGACTACGACTCCAGACGAAAGCTCAATGTCGTATATAATAATATTGCCCGATTTGTATTTCACCTAAAACGATATGACCATATTTCCTTTTACTCAAAGCAAATCAGCGGATGTACATTTGATAATGTGCTCAAATACAGAACGCTAAGTCTCTTGCATGGCATAATTCAAACTAAGCAACCAGCATACCTATTCAATAGGCTACGCTTCCTTCAGTCAGGTAGATCATGTATGCTTTTTCAAACGAGCTATGCCTGCTTGACGTCTGAACGCCAATTCTTCGTAAACTCCGTACGGCTGTGGAATTCTTTGCCCATAAATATTAGGAAAATTAGAAGCATAAAACAATTTAAAACCTCTCTCTTAAAATACCTGGCCAATGAAACTAATTAGATTTAGAATTTTAAACGCTTGAAATGTTCAATTTGATTGTAAAGCCAATTGTTCTTTTCTATCCTTTTCTCTCTTTTACTTTATCTTACTTACCTTATTTTATTTTATTTTGTTATCACTTCCTGAATTCTTATTGTTATATATACTTGCACATACTTGTATCTGATATTTGAAAAATTTAAGGCTTCCACATTTAAAAGATTCCATTATCTTACCGTGTAAGCAATACTTACTTAGTAATAAATAAATAATAAATAAATAAATAACAGAAATAGTTTAAAGTAAGGAAGGACAGTCGATATTACCTACTAAAGTTTGATGAATAAAGAGAATGTCGGCAACTTTTCGGCGTATAGAAAGGGGTTGTAAATTTATAAGTTTCAGCCGGTCAGTGTAAGGTGGTAAGTTTTGGCTATCATCCCAGGGAAGACCACGTAAGGGAAAGCGTAAAAACCTGCGTTGAACAGCTTCTATCCGGAGGATGTGAGTTCTGTAGTAGGGTGACCAAACTTGGCTGGCATATTCAAGAAGAGGCCTAACAAAGGTTATGTAAGAGATTTGGTAACATAAGGATTGGAAAACTCCTTAGACCAGCGCTTGATAAAACCAAGGGCAGAGTTGGCTTTTTTATTATACTATCAATGTGAGAACGGAAATTGAGGTCCTTGTCGCAGATAACACCTAAATCACGCAACTCATTCACTAAGGGAACAGGCAGATTAAAGATTGGATAGCAACGAGGTGAAGTAGGGAGGCGTTTACGGGTATAAGTTATAGCCTGACACCTCAAGAAAATTCTTCTGACACCAAGTACAAAACCTGTCTAGATCTTGCTGCAGAAGTAGGCTGTCTGAGGAAGATGATATATATCTAAATATTTTCATATCATCTGCGTAAACAGATATGTATGAATTTTTAATGATACAAGCAACATCATTAATGGTCAGAATAAATAATAAGGGGCCAAGGTGGCTGCCTTGGGGGACACCAGATGAGGCTTTAATTGGGTCAGAAACCATGGACCTAAATAGAACATAGTAAAGTCGTTCATTTAAATAGGATTGAATCCAAGTTATAAAGTTTGTCTGGAAACCAAGAGCCTTTAATTTTAGAAGGATTATATCATGAAAAATTCTATCAAAGGCTTTGCTGAAATCGGTGGCAATCACATCAACTTCATTTCCAGATTCCAGTGCACATAAAGTGCTTGATACGAATTCTGTTAAGTTGGTGGTCGTAGATCTGTCTTTGAAAAATCCGTGCTGGTTTAGGGAAACAATAGATTTACAATGGAAAAGCATTATGTCATAGATAATGCTCTCAAAAAGCTTAGGTATGCAGGACAACTTAGCAATTGGACGATAGTTGGAAATATCGTCTTTTCTACCTTTTTTATGTAGGGGAATAATAAACGACCTTTCCAGGTTGATGGAAATAATCCCTGGGTGATAGAAAGCTGAAAGAGAGCTTTAAGAGGTTGGGCTAGATGCATTTGACATTTCTTTAAAAAATATAGGGGGAAGATCATATCCTATTAATGTTAAAAATAAAAACGAAGATCATTAGAAGAATATTAATTAAATTATTAAAAACCCTTCTCTTGATTTGACCAAAACAAAGTTCAGCAAAAACATAAAGAACTCTGTCCCATCCTTTTGATCACCAACCATGAAATTCTAGCTCTTTGAATAAGGCCAATCTATTTACCGGGCATTTCGCACCCAGCTTAACGTTTCCAAATATTGAGATGTGTCCGCCGAGATTAGTGCGCCTCGAATTCTCGATAGTACGTATTCACTTTCAATCCTCAGGTCTAGGTATATCTTCCTTTCTTCATAAAAGGTGTTCCTTCACGATGGCATTGCCACAGCGTAAGCTCCTACTCTTTAGGACTTTGTTAGAGTAGATTGAAACATCTTGACTTTTTTTCTTCTACAGAGTCATTGGACTTACGTCTTTTCTTACTAAAAAGATTAGTAGTCCGAAGGCTTCACTGAGTCTTGTCTGGGTCCCAGTTTACAATGGAATCACGGAAAATAAAATCGCCGACGAACTTACTAGACTATGCTCAGAGAAGTGCACCGAACCGTCCGCCAGCGTCTTCGGATAGGGCTTTCATTGACAGTTGGATTTCATATGAGTATAACTGCAGATGGCATAACTCTCTAGGTTGCTGGCAGATTAAACGTATGCTTCTCTAAGATGTCAGCTGCTGAGAGACAGCAGAACAAATTACTGGAGTCGTGGCAGGGCATTACATTTTTGCTAGGAACTTGAATGTATTCTGTGTAGGTGATACAACATTCTACGATGTTTGCTGTGAAAGTAATGTAAAGTAAAGTAAAGTAATGCGGAGCACTACCTCTTTGAATGTCCAGCTTACGCACATATTGGGCTGCAGGTACTGATGTATTGGGTCTTAGTACTATAGGTACATTGTCATTGAAGGGCTTACTCAATGATTCCATTAAAAGGAACTTACAAGGGGTACACTGGACTAGTTCTTGTCTTTGCTCCAACAGAAACAAACACGTCAGCTGCAATTTGTTTCAATTGCAACCTACTTTAGATTGACCACATATTCGACGTTGCTGAAAATGCTGCGATCCTCATCCTTGGCCTCAATACAAAAATATATATAGGGTACCTTTTTTAAAGGCTGTTCACTTTTTTTTTTGTTTAAAAGCAACAACGAAAGGAATCGAGTTTAAATCAAAAATCTTTAAAGAATGGTTCATCACATTATATTTCAAATACGATTTGAGTATATTTGTACGAGTAACATCCTCGTCTACTTTAGACGAAGAGCATCAGGTTGGTCCAATCTTGGGATCATTGAGTGCAAAGCCAGCTCCCGCCTCATTAAAGCAAAAAGAACCAAAGATACTACCAGTCCACTTTGTGGATATAACATACGAGTATTTGGGTCTCATGAGTCTTATCTGGACTTTGCCCACTCCAGAAATGACAATTTTTTTTATTCACAAACCCATTGATTGAAAAATGAGCCCGTCACTGGAGAGTACTTTTCGATAAAAATGAGGATCGGCTTTAAGCTTATAACCAGTAGGGATTTGATAACGGTTTAGGTCGAGATCTTATAGCAAAATTTTCCACACAGTGCAAAGACAAAGGTAAACTTTCACTCACAACGGCTAAAGTTTCTGCTGTACGCACATTCTGTTTCTGCGTTTTTGCCTTCGTGTCATGTAGAGTATACATATGTTCAGGTGTACAGAATATATATGTTTATAACATGACGAATAGGGAGCTAAGTTAATCGATCATGAGGCCTGAATGATAAGAAAGGTTTCTTCTGGGTTAAACCTATTTATGATGGTTTCCCAAACAATACTAAAAATGAATGTCAAAAAGGACATGGCGGCTAAAAAAACAAACACCCTCTATAATGTATTTACAATGCGCAATTTTTCTCAGGTGCTAATAATGATGCAACGCCGTGCAGTAAAACCTCTAAATGACACCAATATTACCCAGCCAATTGTCATCCTCCGACACCTCCGATGTAATGTCTCTTGTCTTAGCGTTTTCTATCTTTCTAAAGAAGTTGCCAGTAGCATTCCGTCTCTTCATAATAAACTGATCCGTAAGCCCATCTCTAGATGTACTCATTTCAGTGTCGTTATTCTTTCCTAAGCCGTACAGTTCGCTTATGGAACAACATGTCGAACTGAAAACTAATATGTTATACGAGTACATTAGCATCTCTCTTTACTCCCTCCATAATTCTCAATATTCTGTTCTCATAATCCTTTAACCGCACTTATTAACATAACTAGGAAACTAAAAGATACGAGGGCTGTATGATAAGTTCCCGTGTTTACCGACTGATGGCACTACTGATGCAAAATGTGTATGCCATCATATAGCGCCATTTTTACAACGTTGACTGTCAAAATTTCAGACAGATGTATTGAGTAGTTTTGATTTGACAGCTGTTGAAAGTCATCAAGTTCGTGTTTATTTGCAATCATGGAGAAAGAGCAATATCGATCAGTGATTCGATTTCTTTTTTTGGATGGGAAGCCGTGTGAGGAAATTAAAAAGAGGTTGCATGCCGTTTATAAGGACCATGCACCTTCGATGACTACCATCAGATATTGGTTTAATGAATTTAAGCGTGACCGAACATCCGTTTTTGATGAAGAGCGCCCAGGCCGTCCGATTGAGGTGACTACGGAGGATATGGTTAATAAAATCCATGATGTCGTGTTAACAGATCGTCACGTGAAAGTCAGAGAGATTGCTGACATTGTACACATCTCAATTGAACGCATACAAAATATCCTACACGAAAAATTGAGCATGAGAAAGCAATCGGCGAGATGGGTGCGCGTTTGCTAACAGTGGAGCGAAAACGAAATCCCATGACAACTTCGGATCCACAGCAAAACTGGCCGAATTACGCTACGAATTGCTGCCTCACCCACCCTATTCTCCAGATTTGGACCCAGGTGATTTCTGTTTGTTGCCAAACATGAAAAAATGGCTTGGTGGAAAGCAATTCTCGTCAAACGAGGAAATCATCGCCGAAACAGAGGCCTACGAGTATTTTGCGGAGTTCGACAAATCATATTTTTTGAATGGTTTGAAAAAGTTAGAATATCGCTGGACTAAATATGTCGAGCTGAAAGGAGACTATGTTGAGAAATAAATAAAATTTTTTTTTTTTTACCTAACACAAGTACTTATCATACAGCCCTCCGTATGGTACTTTCTTTGCGGATCATGGAAATAATCCTTGTCTCTTGATGGGTAGAATAAATAAATTTTTTTGGAAAGTGTCCGAGGCGTACGAAGTCTTTGTACCTCTCACTCACTGTGTTTCATTCGCATAGCCATTTTATATACTGGTACTTAAGATTTTTTTGCAAACTCCCAACTGCGTGAGAGTTGGAGGAAAGTGGATTACTTTTTCTGGTTGCTGGTGGTCGGCCGAGATTTAGTAGTTGCCAACTACCCCCAGCTACTGCTACCTACATGTCTTTATAGCACTTATGCTGCTGATTTGCTTTGACGTTAATTTATGTCAGGTACCACGAGATTTTTAACATGTCCCCTCAGAAAGTAGCAGACGACCTTGCTGCATTCGGCAACTATGTTCACTCTAAACGAGTATCACACCTACAGCGAAGCCGAGCCGACCACGACAAATTTTTTCGTCCATAACGTGCCTCCCTTGCCAGCGCTTAAACCATCCTGCCTCACACCTCCACCCCACAACATCCCTCTAACATTTTACTACCAGAATGTAAGAGGTCTTCGCTCTAAAACCAATGCTGTCCTACGTCAATCGCATGCTCTTCCCTTTGATATTTACGCCTTGACCGAAACCAATTTGATTCCCGACATAAAGAACCAGGAATTGTTCCCTCCTACTTTTAATGTTTTCCGCGACGACGATCCTACCCGCACAAATAAAGATTCCCCCTGTCGAGGCGTCCTACTGGCGATGGACAACAGCCTTAACTCTTCTCCCATTACAATTTCTTCATCCTCTAAAGCCGACTTTGTCGCAATAAAAATATCACTGCCTCCCAAGTCCCTTTACGTTATATGTTGCTACATCCTACCAGCTCAACCTATCGAATCTTACCAATTTGTTATTGGTGCGATCGATCATTTAATTGACCTGTCAGACCCTATTGATGATATCCTTATTTTCGGCGACTTTAATCTTCCTCAGCTACAGTGGACTCCATCAGATGATCAATCGTTTTTCATCGCTTCAAATGCCATCTCAGCTAAGGAATGACTCTTCTTAGATCGCTTAACAGACTCAAGTCTATGCCAAGTTAGTGGTATATCCAATTATATGGGCAAGCAATTAGACCTTATTTTCACAACAGATCCAATTAACTCCTCAGTCTCACTTTGTCCCCTATCTCTCTCAACAATCGATAACTACCATCCCCCTCTTCTACTTTCATTTTTTTCAGAACTCTTCATTCCAGTCCACTCCCCCCAAGACTCTCTCATCCCACGACTTTCATAAAGCAAACTTTCACAAAATCAGTGAATATCTCAGCAGATCCCTCTTTAACTTTCACAACTTAAGTATAAATGATGCCTTATCCATTTTTAATAAAGAAATATTTAATTCTTTTTCCCTTTACGTTCCGTTTTCCCGCCTTAAAACATCATCTACTAGTCCTACCTGGTATAATCGCAAGCTTCGTTCCTTACGAAATAAGAGAAATAAGTTATGGGCTGTTTTCCTGCGTACCAGATCCTTTACCGACTATTCCAACTATCTTGGCGCTTATCTTCATTTCACCGAACTTTACGATTCCCTTTACCAGCGCTACCTTAACAATGCGCAAGTCAACCTTATAAACAACCCTAAGTCCTTTTTCCAATTTGTTAACTACAAAAGAAAGTCCGATGGTTAGCCTCCTTCCCTCTCTTTCAACAACAGGTCATCAACCGATCCACTCATCATTGCCAACATACTTGCCACATTTTTTAAACAATCCTTCACCAACGACTCCTTTGTACCAGATCCATCCTATTTTAGTTACCTACTGAACTTCTCCAATGGCCCACTTCTTTCTCATATTTTGGACCCGTCTTATATCGAATATAAATTACACCAACTCAATGACGAATTCACACCCGGCCCAAATGGCCTCCCTGCCATATTTCTTAAAAAATGTTCTTCCTCTCTTTCCCTTGCCCTTTCTAATCTCTTCCGTCTATCCCTTTCACAAGGAGAATTTCCTCAGGTTTGGAAAACCTCCTTCATAACCCCGATCCACAAGAAAGGATCAAAGAATGAAATAACCAACTATCGTCCCATCGCTAAACTCTCCCATATACCCAAACTCTTCGAAAGTATTTTGTATGAAGCTCTAAGCTTCCAATGCAAATCACTTATTTCCCCTAGACAACATGGCTTCTTAAAGGGTAGGTCAACCACCACAAATCTCGTTGAATTCATATCCTTTGCCCTCTCTGCCCTAGAGAATGGCAATGAAGTCGATGTAGTTGCAACCGATTTTAGCAAAGACTTCGATAAAATCTCTCATCGGTTAATCATCTTCAAATTGTCTGCGCTCGGCTTTGAACTCATACTGTTGAAATGGATATCCTCTTACCTCGAAAACCGTTTTTACAGTGTTCGTTTTAGGTCAGCCCACTCCGCTCCATTTTTGGCCACCTCTGGAGTTCCACAAGGCAGCCATCTCGGTCCCCTTCTTTTTATATTAACCATAAATGATCTCGATATGATCATCAAACACTCGTCTGTCTCCCTTTACGCCGACGATACCAAATTTTTCAAAACCATTTCCTCTCCCCATGATTCCTTCCTCCTTCAACATGATCTTGATAGTTTCTCGATCTGGTGCCTCAAAAATTCTTTGGAACTTAACATCGCCAAATGCCAATCCATCACCTTCTCACATAAGCGGAACCAATCTCCTCCCCGACTCTATCTTCTCCATAACCAACCTATCTCCTCCGTACAATCTCTTCGGGACCGCGGCATTTTGTGTGATAGCGAGCTCAACTTCCGTTTACATATGGATGAGATAATCCTCAAAGCCAACTCTGCACTAGGTTTTGTAAAACGGTGGTCCAAAGAATTCACCAACCCATACGTGACCAGGTCCCTCTATATTACCTTTGTTTGCCCCCTCCTAGAGTACGCCAGTCAAGTATGGTCCCCATATCATCGTGTTCATATCTCGAGAATTGAAAGCATTCAGCGTCGTTTTCTTCGATTTGCTCTTCGCGGTATGCCCTGGGACGATCCTTTTAATCTGCCCCCCTATCAAAATCGTCTCAACCTTATCAACTTAAACACCCTCGAAGATCGCAGAGATGCAGCAGACTTTCTCTTCATTCATCGACTCCTTTCAAGTCACGTTGAATGCGCGTCCCTTCACAACTCCATTTTCCTCAACACTAACCCTCGTAATCTACGTACCCCTCGACTCTTCTATCTACCAACCCACCACACCTCCTATGGCGCGAACGAACCAATCTCCCGTATACTACGTCAAATCAACTCAAACCCTACCGTCTTTGATTTCCACCGCACCACTCCCTACCTCAAATCCGTTCTCTTTCACCACTCCAACCAACCCTAGTTTTAAGCTTTAGTTTAAGATTATTTTTTAAGTTATAGCTTGTATTAAGCCGAATAAATGGGGGCATTCGCCCCCACCAAAATTAGAAATTCCCACATATATTCAATTGGATTTCTCTGATCGAAATTCAGGCTTTAAGAGTGGCTTAACAGGGCTAATAATAAATTTTTTGGTAGTTTATATATATGAACTAGCCGTAACATATCATTGAAAGTACTTCCCCGAAAAGATCGAGCATGTACTCTGCCTCTTGTTTGATCTTTTCCAAAAGATTCAGTCCGGAAGAGTTCGCTTTAAATTTTGCGTTTTTGTGCGAATATCTATATATTGTAATTCTTTTTAAAAATTGTTGGGATTGCTTAAAATTGCGGATCTTAGGACAGTTATACTGGCTTTGAAATGACTTTGAAATATCAAGAGCAACTATAATACGAGTATCTTGCTTTCATCAGATTTATGTAAACTCTTGTACCACTTTTTGCCGAGATATGCTAACATATCTGTGGATCTGCTGCTACAAAAATCGTACTGCTGGTATTTGAAAAGATTTTATGTTTCGACATATTTTATGAGACATGCCATTGACGAAGCAAACCAGGTGTACAATAATTTTCTCATCAGTTCTCTTATACTCGTATGTCTGTTTATACACACTTTTTAATACTACCTACATGCCTATGTGCGTACATATCTATATTGCAGCAAATATGACACTAATACCGGATGGAAAAAAACTTGTTAACAAAATCAACAAAGACATTTCTGATGTGATTTACGAGTAATGTCATCTGTTCTATCATTGACCTAGCAATCGAAATCACGTTCTCAACCTAAGGCTACGTAAATTCTTAGATTTCGAGAAATAATTAGTGCATCAAGCCTGAATGTCATTAATGGTTATAGTTAGACAAAGTTACTTTATAATAGGCCGTAAATTCATTCATTAATATGCAACTTTTACTCAGCTAGATTTTCAAAGGAAAAAATCTGCTTAATATTTTCTAGATAAATCAACCTACAGCAATATGTACTCGTACAACGAAACTTAGCTTCCATTAGTAGAAAGCGGAATAAATGCTTATAATTAGTACTGCGAAATCCCACATGCACATAGTTATACTGTATATGTGCAATGTGCATATATACGTACATAAATGTAGGTACCAGTACTGTTAGTCATTGACATTGTTTGTACTTCCCTCTAGAACAAATCCAATTACGAGTACTTGCGGTCTACCAATCGAGAGTCACACGCAACCAATTCACTTTTTCTGCTAACTGCTTCCTATCCTAAATCCATTAAATAAGTATCTATTGTACTTATTGTACTCGTACCTATCTACTCGTACTTCAAGTGTTAAATCTAAGACAGCTTTTCTTTCGAAATGTGCATTACTCCTTTTGGTTTGACTATTGTATTAAGTTAGTGAGGCGTAACGACCCTAAACTATTTTTATTTCAGAGCTCGTTTCTTAATTTTCAAAATCCATTCCCTTCTTATACCATATGTATGTATTGTATGTACTCGTACAATATGTTATATACTCGTATTTACGAGTGTTGTTTTAGTGGTAATATTATAGAAGTACGAGTACACGCCGCTATTCTCCTAAAATCACCACAAAGACGTAAGAGCTACGCTATGCTAATTAAGTGGTGTTGTCGTACCAAAAACAAAAAAAACCAAATCAATATCAAAATCTCTTCAAACACAAATGGCGAACTGCTTTCAAAATCAAAACTCTCTTTTACGTATTATCACCGCTATAAAGCAAAACATTTCCATTAACTTGGTACAACTTTGAATGAAATCCCAGAAAAAGAAGAAAAAGAAAATAACAAAAAACGAAAAACGAAAAAGAAGAATGACATTCATAACGAGTGTGAATGACGAAAACTGGATTGATTTTGATAATACTTGAAGCCACATCAGATACAGATTTACCCAACGACACAAGGTGATCCCCTGATGAGTCGGCTTCTCTTACTTACTATGCATATTAAGATATTCATCACGCGCGCGGCGGCGCCGCTTCTTTCACCTTTGAATCTCTGGTTTTGTGCTTCGGTTTGTGTATCGAGCTTCAGTTTAGGTCAATTTAGTCCTCGAGCGGGGTCTTTCCATAATGAGCAAGCCACTTTGGAGAAATCCACAAACCTACGGGTATGAGACATTTTTCATTTTTAATTCGATGCACAAGTGAATCCCCATTCACAGAATAACAAACTGGATGACTTACCGCATGGGTCAGTAAACGTCAAAACTAGCACCTTATTCGTAAATGTGATGCTGATGGTCCGGCTTTGCCTGTTACGTACGTCATCACGTGTTCCAAATTCTCATTCATTGTACACTCATTTTGTGGGATTTATATCAGTATTATATGTTTGAACGCATGTGAAATTGTTAAAGGGGTTTCCCAAATCTCCATTAATTGCGTAGAGTCAACTTGCCAATGGAAGATTTTTCCCCGCTGGAAATTAACTCGATTAACATGTCATTAAATGCCTATCACTGTAGTGTTTGTGACAGATATTGAAAAGCTCAAGTGGGTGATTCCATGATAATACATACTAATAATAATCGTTAGCATCGGCATTATCATATAGTGCTGCCGCCATAGTACTCGTATTATCCAGCAGCAGCATCAATAAAACAGGTGCCAAGCCATGGTCATTCAAGTCCACTCAACCCACTGTTGCTGCCATAAGAATTTGGCATATGGTATGTTGTATCTGTATGTAAACGAATTTGAACATTTCACAAGCGAGATTTTGCATATCCTAAACTACGAGTACATACATACATATTGTATCGCACATATAAATATTTTTATCTAGCACTCGTATATTTTGTATGGAACTGTGAATGTATTTCTGTATAGGACACTCCTACGGTCAGTTTAAGTGGACCCGAATGTCATTGACAGATTTTTGAGCCTTCAGTTTCTTCTATCTTTACCCTTGTTGTTGTGGTAGTCGGAGTTGCAGCAAATTGGCTTTGACACATGAACTTGTTGAAAGAGTTTTGAGGGAATTTTTTGTGAAAACGATAAAATGTCTTTTCTGTTTTCATGAAACTCACGTGCGATTTACACACACGAAAATACTGGATAAAACCAAAACCAAAGCCAACAATTAAAAATCTTTCAACAGCTGTTCGTTGTTGACAGTGGTCAATCGATGGTAGACGGCGGACGAACAGTGGTGGGCGTTTTTATCTTTGTTCATTGGCAGTACGCTG
The DNA here is from genome assembly GCA_949129095.1 of Volucella bombylans. Classification (NCBI taxonomy): domain Eukaryota; kingdom Metazoa; phylum Arthropoda; class Insecta; order Diptera; family Syrphidae; genus Volucella; species Volucella bombylans. Next base: position 198,924,705 of record OX422142.1, read on the forward strand.
TAAATAAAAAAATGCTGATGGCTTTTCGGGGGCTTGTCGTTTAAAAATGTACATACATACTCGTACCTATAAACAAATATCTTTGAGGAAGCGAACTGAAAGACTTGTTTTCATTTTAAATGAGGCCACAATTTAAATCAGGAAAATATACATATTATCCACATACTTATGATTTAAATTTTCTACAGTAAAAAATAGGAATGCAATACATATGTATTGTATGTTTAGAATATTTATTTAATTCAAATCGCAACTCGAGAGATTATTTTTATTTTCTGCAGATTTCATCACTATCTTAAATTTGAATTTCCGTTTGAATGCATGTTTTGCGATCTTCAACGCGTGATCACAAAGCATGGGTGCACGTGATCTATTTTATGAACTCTAGGATCAAGTTTTTGTAGGAATTAAGGAAATAAACTTTACTATGTACAGAGGGTTAGTGTACTTATGTTACATTTGACAATTTGACAATCTGGCAACACAGAAGCGGCTTCACAAAAATGGGCAACTCCAGCTATATCCAAACATTTGAAGGATTCATTAAATCCCTTGAGCGCCCGCTAATTATCAAAAATAAACAAGTTAGTAATCCAGCATCCATTAATTTACTTTCATGATTTGGTCCGATGAAAACCTGTCTGATATATGAAACATCAGTATCTTATACGCAGAAGTGTATCCCTTAAAACCAACCTACAACTGAGCCTTTTTTTCTACGTTGTCATGTATGAGTATTGTAGCTTCTATGCGTCACAAATCTAGTATTTGATAAAAAAGAAAGGCTGCAATGGCTATATTTTTCTTTGAGTATAATATTTTACCCAACCCGCTTTTTGCTCCCTTAGTTTTGTGTACACGATACATTAACGAAGTGCTTATAGCAAAAATATGTTTATTGTAAATCAGATACTTCGACAGTTGTTTCTAAATACAATTTTACTAAATTAGCGAACCAGTCGGAAGTGTGTTGTTCAGAGGTGGTGGGTTTTTCTACGAGATGACCAGTGCGGGCAGGTACAAACCTCTTCCATATATGATCTACAACATGCTTATGGGAAAGAAATTCCTTGTTAAATGGGACAACGTCTTCGACGTTTAAAATACGAGTAGTCTACAACAGGGGGTGGTTATTTCTCTGATCTAGTAGGTTCCCTCAATCAAGCTATAACGTATGCAGTGGCGTATAGATCAGGTCCAAAAATCAAGGTTATCAACTTTCTATTGCAGCGTGGCTTTGATCATATTAAAATGTATTGCGGCGATTCGAAGTTAAGAATCAATTTGGACAGAATACACTGTTATTGATGGTGACAGGCGTAGTTAGGTATCTTGGTATCCCTTTCCATTATTATTTATATTTCGACAAACCTAAAAAGGCTTGTGTTGCTGAAGCCAAGAAAGTTTTTTTTGAAGATTGTTTAGATTCTGCACAGCCCTTTTCAGACCAATCACCGCTATTGGATCTCCTCTGTGGTTAAATGCAGCATCGTATTATATGGAAATGATTCTCGTGTTTGAAAGGCAGCGTTTTAAGACCTTTCTACGACTGTGTATAATGTCAAGGTCTGAGTACATAAAATACTATCACAACAGGCCCTTAACGATGCGGCTCGAGCTAACGGAATTGATAATTTCTTCACTAAATTTTCTCGAACGCGATGACCAGCGACAATAGTTTGGCCTTTGGGGCTTATTTATTTATTCATTCAATCTACGATATTAAATCTACAGACTTCGAAGTTTATATGTAACTTAAATTTAAATAAAACAAAGTATAAATATAAATTCATTGATTAAGATAGTAAAATAAAGTATTTTTAAAGGAACTTCTGGGCAAACAAATATCTAAATTTAGACAATATTCATTAAAAAAATTTGATACTAAGAGCAATAGGTTCATTTTGACCACAAAGTGTGTAATGCCGACTCTCCATGAGAAACAGTCTTGGTCTTAAAGATCTACAAGAAGCTTATAAGTTCATAAGATTTAACAAATTTTCGCTCCCAATTGTCCCACATAAAATGTCACGGACCAACATAATGACATACATCTTTCTCATTGACTCAAGCGTTTGCATACCAAGTAAAATGCATTTAGTACGATAGGAATGGTGAACATCAGTGCCATTTTCAGAAAAAAAAAATGACGCAATGCAAACTTAAAAAATTTCTTTTGGATATTTTCAATTTTACATATATTTGAGGCAATGGAAGAGTTCCAGATCACACAAGCATACTCCAACATGCGCACTATACTACAATGAAGAGCTTTGAGTGTGTACGGATCTTTAAAATCAACCGGTTTCCTTTTTATGAATCCCAAAAGTGAGTTTGTTTTCGAGACGACGTAATTTACATGTAAATGAAATGTCAGCCTGCTATCGAATATTACTCCAAGATCTCTAGATCTTTTTATCCAATTTTACCAAGATACACTTGAAACAATTCCCAAGTTAAGGTAGTCAACTCCTCGACTTATAATTCATACAAGCACTCTTCTCAATATTTAGCTGTAGAGCATTCAACCTACACCACATAGTGAAGGAATTGAGATCATATTGTAACAGCATGCAGTCCATTCATAGTCTTATCGTCCGCATAAATAAGGCACGAGCAATATTTCAATAAATTCGGAAGATCATTAATAAAAAATATAAATAAGGAAGGACCAAGGTGACTTCCTTCTGGAACACCAGAGGCCACAAGGATCTCATCAGAAAAATGGTCACCAAAGCAACATATTGTTTCCTGCCATACAAATAAGTGTTTAACCATTGTAGCAATGAACCATAAAACCCGTAGGCATTCAGCTTTCTAAGAAGTATTCCTAAATTAACCCTGCTGAAGGCTTTCACAAAGTCAATTTATGCAATAATTTGTGAATTAGAGTACTCTCTGATATGGTTTTATTCTGACAGAGGCATTTCTCTATATTGACTCCAAAAGGTAATTGCAGAGTAGCGATGGTATTCTGGCATAACACCGACACCGCGATATGGGAGAAAAGGGGCTCACCTACGCTCAGAATCACTTCCGAAACTGAAAAGCAGTACACAGTATTCTGGTGACTAAGCGGTACAGAGAGTGGATACGCTTTCCCGAGTAGGGCCGTTACCAATGTAATACATTCCTTCTAGTCATTTTTCTGAAAACTTAACACATGCTCAGGCACTTTAAGTGTAGCATACCCACTTGAGTGTTAAGTTCTGTAAAAAAAAAGAAGTGGTCTTATGTTAAACCTGAATGTGTGCCTTCGAAAAGTGATCGCCGCTTTTTCGCTTTAGTTGAAGCTCGGCGACGGCTGTTCACGATATTGACGACTGTTAAGTGTCCGGAAATGTAATCGAGTGCTTGCCGCACAGTTAAGTTAAACAGGCTAACTGTCGTAGGTAGTTTGAAGTTCAAAAAAAGATGGTGTTTTTAAGATTTCAAAAAAAGTAGTCTTAGTTTAAAGCTAAATGTAAGAGCTGAAAGTAAGAAAACTAAGGAAGAGACCTAATCCTATATTAACATTTATTTTAGTTTTTTTGACTGTCAAAAGTTTAAAAGTTTTTCTTTAAATTTTACATGGATTTTGAATAATTTCTCATCTTTCATCTTGCATTAGACTGTGGAGAGAGTGTACCATACGAATATCATCCGATGACCAATATGAATATCTAAAAGCACAAATTTTAATAAATTTAATATTTAAAATTAGAAAAGACCAACTGAATTTCATTCTACATCGTTCAATCCTAGCTACTTTGTGCAATATTTGTGACATGAAGGTACGAGAGGATTTATTTCACTCTCCTGTAATATGTGCAGTTTTGAAAGAAATTTAAATGAAATTTTTCAATTTAAATTTTAAACGCACTTTGTTATACAAAATGTACAGTTGAAGGGAACATTTTTAAGATCTAAAAGTGCTTAGAAATTTTCTTTTTTACTAATACAGTCGAACTTCTATAACTCGAATTACCATTTGCCACCCAAAACAGTTCGACTTATAGAGACTCTGACTTATAGAATAAAAATAGAAAAGCTTGTAATTTAAAAAAAAAAAAATGTTTTTTATGTATATGCATATACAGTTTTATCTTCTATTTATTTAAATATGTATGTATTATATATAAAAAAAATTACGGCAGTTTTGTTACATATTTTGTTATTAAATGCTGCAAATCTGCTTTCTGCTTATTTTCTTCAATTAAAGACTCTAACTTATGTAAGGCTTCAAAGTGTTTGCCAGTTGCATTATCACTGGTTTTCAAATACATGTTTAACATTTTTAAGCAATTTATAACTTCTTGTCTAGAATGCTGTTTTACAACCTCTATATCCGAATTATCATCATCGTCATCATCATCAACATGCAGATTTAAAGATTTAGTGTTATGATGTTCAACAATTTCGTTATCGGTAGGAAAATATGTTGTGCAAATATCATTGCCAATATCTATTTTGGTGGGGGCGAACGCCCCCATTTATTCGGCTTAATACAAGCTATAACTTACAAATTAAACTTAAGCTAAAACTTAAAACTAAGGTTGGTTGGAGAGGTGAAGGAGAACGGATTTGAGGTAGGGAGTGGTGCGGTGGAAGTCAAAGACGGTAGGGTTAGAGTTGATTTGACGTAGCATACGGGAGATTTGTTCGTTGGCGCCATAGGAGGTGTGGTGGGTTGGTAGGTAGAAGAGTCGATGGGTACGTAGATTACGAGGGTTAGTGTTGAGGAAAATGGAGTTGTGAAGGGACTCGCATTCAACCTGACCTGAAAGGATTCGATGAATGAAGAGAAAGTCTGCTGCATCTCTGCGATCTTCAAGGGTGTTTAAGTTGATAAGGTTGAGACGGTTTTGATAGGGGGGAAGATTAAAAGGATTGTCCCAGGGCATACCTTGAAGAGCAAATCGAAGAAAACGACGCTGAATGCTTTCAATTCTCGAGATATGAACACGATGAAATGGGGACCATACTTGACTGGCGTACTCTAGGGCGAACAAATGTAATATAGAGGGACCTGGTCACGTATGGGTTGGTGAATTCTTTGGACCACCGTTTTACAAAACCTAGTGCAGAGTTGGCTTTGAGGATTATCTCATCCATATGTTAACGGAAGTTGAGCTCGCTACCACACAAAATGCCGAGCTCACGAAGAGATTGTATGGAGGAGATAGATTGGTTATGGAGAAGATAGAGTCGGGGAGGAGATTGGTTCCGCTTATGTGAGAAGGTGATGGATTGGCATTTGGCGATGTTAAGTTCCAAAGAATTTTTGAGGCACCAGATCGAAAAACTATCAAGATCTTGTTGAAGGAGGAAAGAGTCATGGGGAGAGGAAATGGTTTTGAAAAATTTGGTATCGTCGGCGTAAATGGAGACAGACGAGTGTTTGATGATCATATCGAGATCATTTATGGTTAATATAAAAAGAAGGGGACCGAGATGGCTGCCTTGTGGAAGTCCGGAGATGGCCAAAAATGGAGCGGAGCGGGCTGACCTAAAACGAACACTGTAAAAACGGTTTTCGAGGTAAGAGGATATCCATTTCAACAGTATGGGTTCAAAGCCGAGGGCAGACAATTTGAAGATGATTAATCGATGAGAGATTTTATCGAAGGCTTTGCTAAAATCGGTTGCAACTACATCGACTTCATTGCCATTCTCTAGGGCAGAGAGGGCAAAAGATACGAATTAAACGAGATTTGTGGTGGTTGACCTACCCTTTAGGAAGCCATGTTGTCTAGGGGAAATACTTCAATATACTCATCAAGGCATTAGATGTTGCATTAGCCAATGCTAACAAGGTGTCGTATTCTTTTTGCATTAAACATCGTTTCCCATTAATGGCATTTTTTGTAAATATTAAGGTATATCATCTTCTTCATTCCACATAGAATTCTGACCAAATCCAACTTTTTTAAAACAATTTACTATTGTTTCATTCCTAACGTCAACATGCCATGCTTTTGTAATATGATTAACACAATGCATTAGCGTTATATCAGACTTAAGATTAGCCTCCAGACGCGTTACAGATTCTTTAATTCTGCTCGGTAATGACATTTAAAGCTTTGAAATACCCCTTGATCGAGTGGTTGCAGTTTAGAAGTCGTATTTGGTGGAAAAAATGCCAACTCAATGGATTTTAATTTATTAATTTACATTAACGATTACAAACTGGCAAACAAACGTAACAAAGCATTTCACAATGCGTTGCAATTGTAATACGTACATATGTATGTATGTATATGTAAACGTAGATGATTCCCCGTTCAAAAGAAAACGAAATGAAAATGAAAAAAAAAATTCCTCGTAAATATGGAAAATTCCCAAAAATTTCGACTTATAGGATGTTGGTGCCACTCTTTTTGTTCGAGTTATGGAGAACTTCGAGTGGTTGAAGTTCGAGTTGTAGAAGTAAAAACGTATGACATTTTCTCTCTAAACGCTATTGCCACTCAAATTGGTTCGACTTAAAGAAAATTCGACTTATAGAAGTTCTTCTGTTCGACTGTATTTATTAGATGGCCATAGGTCGAACCATAGCAGATCTAGAATATATTTTAAACAGTGCAATGAATTTATAATTAAATTAAAAGTCATATGCGAGTAAGACCCACACTAACTACTTAATTGTTGATTTCTTTGAAGGGACAATATCCTTCCTGAATACATCTTTTCACTATTGACGATACTAGGCTTTCTAATTTGAAAAAATGGTCAATCATTTACAGATTGAAGATAAAATGTGAATTATTTATAAACACTCAGAGTGTTTTTTAATTTAATATCGTGCAGGTGTGCAAGCAATTGCATATTATTATTACATTGACATAATAACTCAAACGTAGAGCATTCAAAGAGTGTTTGCCATTCCTCTTAAATGGGCAGATCCTTAATAAAGGGTGACTGTTGTTCATATTCGTATGTACGTATGTACGAATCAAAGTACATTTATGGAGAATAAAATAGGCAGAGGAAAACAATTAGAGGTTATACAAAAAACATGATCTTATGCTCCAGTTATGCAGATTCTTGTATTATCTGACTGGCAGATAAGTAAAAAAATCTTTGACAACACATCCTGATACATATTGTTCTTTAAAATTCCCATGAAGTACATTGATGATTCAAAAAGCGTATATCGCCGGTAAATTTATCAGGGCTGTAATACGTATGCATTTATTAGTGTGCTTTCGCAAAAAATTTTAATTTTGAACCTACTGCGTGGATTTTCTTCGAAAATTGTAAACTACATTACAATGGTGACACACCTACAGCAGTGTTAAGTGTTATTTTTATAAATAAGATATTTGTACATTTCTTAAAGGTAAACAGATGAAAATACTAATTTTCTGTGTGCTCAGTGCTCTTTATTTCTTTGCAAATCACCTCCAACTCCAACTTCTACTTCCAGAATAAAGAGAAAAGATTTAAAATTTATTCAAGCGCACACTCCATCCGATTGCTGTTTTATCAAGGTTTCTCTATAAATCCAAACCGATAAATGTCTGATTCTTGTCTGATATTGTTTGAAACTTGGATTGCGATATAAGTAAAATATGACTTAAGAAAAGACCGATGAAAAAGAACCATGACTTCAATGTCCACGTGGTCTATTATTACAAAAAAGACGGATATTTAATTGTTGTTCGTTTGCGGATATTTAGGAATAAAGTAGAGAGGAAAGGTAAGCTAGGTAGGAACGATTATAGTAAATGTGATCATAAGATTGATTGTGAACTTGACTCTCAGTTTGGGTAGAGGTCAAATTATTTGTTAACAAGTTCAGCGGAAGTTTTTGTTCTTATACTTTCTCATGAATAAATGAATTAAATGGTTTCTACATACAATATAATATAATACAATACAAGCCCATGTACACGTACACTTTAAGCCATTTGTATTATGCATACATATTCGCATGTACGAGTACGAGTATGTACTTATATATATGTACTCATCAAGAAGCTAATTAAAAATATCGTGCAGCGATTTTTGCAAATAATTGGCGTCATAATTTTTGGAAGGCATTCCGTTTAGGTACCAAATGAATAATTATATTGATGGGCAGAAGGAAATTCTCATCATATTATTGTTACTAAATGAGTATTCTGAATGAAACATCACAAGGATTAATAATTGAAATTATTTCTTAGGTCGGAACATATACGAAACGTATACATACTCGTATGTAAGTGTAAATGTTGTTTTAACTGTTTCACAATTATTGAAATAATTATTCTGAATCATAAGATGATTTTATTTCCTTATTTAGCATATGTTTACGTAACATTTCGAAGTGCTTTGGCTTAGTTTGCATTCTACAGATTGGTTAACTGATTGCTACAACTTACTACTCGTAGTACGTGTGAATCACGGTTGACGTTTTTGTTTATTTTTGGGTAAAAGTTGCTTGAACTACTAGTAAGTGCGGGCATTTGTTTTTGATTCGAAATTCCCCGGTATATTTGGGTTTTTGATTCTCTGATCAGCGATTGATCTTATGCATTTTATTAAATTATTCGAAAATAACGTCTTTCTCTTTTAACTTGGTTTTAGAAATAAAGAAATCAAGTTGAAACATTCGTCATATTGTAGCCTTGAATCAGCAACAAAAATGAACCCACCAAATTAATTGCCATTACAAGTTGAATAGCCATCTGTTGGAAATTATTAAAGTTAATTATTTTTAGAATGAATAATAATAATATTTTTGGGGATTTATGTAGAAATATTGAAATATGGTATGTCCATAAATGTGGTGTATTCATGTAGATATGCATAAGTGGAAGCAGTTTAACTGACGTAGCTATTATTTGCCCATCAACAGCCTTACGAAACACTGAATAGAATAAAACGATTTTTCGCATTTATTAGGAATTAATTGGGTTGACCTTAATTTAGTAAACCCCTTATGGTTTTTCAATAACAGGTTTCATTTTGGTTTATCAATATACATCTTTTATAAGATTAGATTGATTTTTATTTTAATCGATTGTAGAAGATTCAATAACGAAAAACAATATAAACCAATCGACCAGACAATCACATTATTAGACAGTTGCAGCTCTATTGCGTCGATTGTCTGGAGAGCATAGCATAAATCTTCTCCCTTTCATGACCACAAAAATAAGAAGCAGCACGGGTTTAAACCGCACGCCAACACGGTAGTCAATTTTAATCAACATTGCGAGAAATGAGTCGGCCAGGAAACTTTGTATAGTTTGTAACCCCATCTTATTGGAAACTAACATCACAAGCAACCGTTCCTTCAAGTTCCGGTCATAAATCTTCATTGAACACGGTTCGGCAGCGCAAACGAAACAGTCATACAAGCTTCATTTACGGAACAAGGTCCAATGATGCACTCTGATGCCAAAAACTGAATCAAACTGTAATGCATTGTATTGTATGGTAGATAGGAAGGTTTCTCGATAATCATTCTGTAACTGTAGCAGTTGTGCTTATTAACAAAGCCTTGAAGATTAAGTTCTTGGTTACATCATTATGACGCAAGGAATATGCAAAATTTGGTTGAATGTTCAAATGTTGAATGATATGCCCAATTTCTGTGATTGACGTGGAATCAAAAAATCTAGGCTTTCGACTACACTTCGAGCTACAGAAGCAATGTGTTCAGTCGTTATTGGGTGACAGAAACGATTTATATTTTACACAATTTACACAGCAAAATTTTCATAATTTCCAGCCAATTTTATCAATTTTAAAGCTTTGTTTTTGTAAAATATCGGACTATGAAAAATTAAATTTTTTATTGAAAAACCCTTACGTGAAGATGGTAATCGGAAAGCGAATTTCTGATTTAAAATAACCGTATCTTCCTTTTTATGTGCACTAGTGTCTTACCGAATCATGAAATTGTTTTTATCATTTATTTGAAACTGATCTAGGTTCCTTAAAATTAATAAATAGGTTTAATTTAAAACAAATATTTTTTAGGGTTTTGTGGATTTGGTCAGAACACGAAATTTGTAACTTTTGCAAGTTGTTTTATAAGTTTAAGTTACCAGAATTTCTTTGGCTATAAAAAAAGTATAAGTGCTCGTATGCGAGTATATTTCAAACAACACAATCCAAAAGTAAAACAAAAGATATGCGAGACAAAAGCTATAATCATTTATATTAATATAATGAATAGTAATTAAAGTCATAAAAAAAAATTCAAGTTAGCATGAGTCACATATAGAATTTGATTAAAAGTAATGCGGCGTATTCTTAATGTCTTAAATATAACGGCAAACTGGTAAGAAACCCACCAAAAAAAAAACCACAAATCGCAATGTGGTAGATACCAAATCAAGATAGCTTCATATTCGTAAGATTATTTGTGGTTATATCAAAGGTAAACAATTTATTTCATACAATTTGACAGTCTTATTGGTCTTTAAGAATTAAAAACAAAATTAACATTTGCTAATGTGCCAATTTGTGGGGTATTGCTCTATCATTTACATCGAGCATTGGTACCAATGAAATTAAAAATTATCAAATTATTAGAATAAAATTAATTTTGAATATTTGTATGCGTTCAGCACATGAGATTTAACTGTAAATGTAATTGATTAAATAGAAATGGAAATATGGTTACTTACCTACTTATTTGCTTACTTAGTTAGATGGCGCTACAGCTCGGAGTGGAGCAAGGCCTCAGGTAACATGCAATCTTTTAGCATCTGCCTCCAGTTGTGCACACGAAGTGGGCAAGGTCCCCTTCCACATAAGTGTGCCACCTAAGATGAGGTCGACCTGTACTGCGTTGTCCCTCTGGGTTGTAGTACAAAGTTTTCCTAGCTATCTAAGCCGGATTATCTGAGTTTTTCTAACGAGGAAGGCACCGTTGTACAATCCGTACAGTTTGCTGTTGAATCGACATCTCCATTCTCGTTTGATGGAAACAGCACCAAAAATTGCCCCAAGAACTTTTCTCTAGAAGCGCACGAGAGCGTTTTAATTCACTTTGGTCAATGTCCACAGTGTCTCTTGCATAATATCTTCTTGGTTGTCCGAAAGAGGGCTTTACTACTCAATTGCCTTGTAAGCCCAAAGAAGCAGCTATTAGCAGGAGTGATCCTTCGGATGATTTCCGCGCTGGTGTCATTGACAGCGCAACTCAGCTTGACATTTTGTCCTAAGGCTCGATATTGTGTGCCCCTCTTTGTTAACAGCATATACTTTGTTTTCCCTCGTTAACCGCTAAATGCATTTTTGTCGCTTCTGTGTTCTTCCCATTACGTCAATGTCGTCTGCATATGTTATGTGAGTAATTGAGGAAACTTTTGATGATGAAACATGGTGCCTGTGGAGCCGAATTGTAAGTTAGAAAAATTCATTTTAGAACGATTTTGAAAAAATCACATAACAACGCATCGCCTTGTTTAGTCCTTTTCTGACATTGGAGGTCTCAGTTTGTTCATTACCGACCTTGACGGAAAAGCGTACATTCCCCATTATTATCCTGCATAGTCGAATGAGCTTGGCAGGTATTCCAAAATTAGACATGGCTCTGTATAGTTTAACTTTGTAGATGCTCCTGCGTTTTGGCCGTAATGTGAAAATTTGATCTATGGAGCATATTCCTGGTCTAAAACCATCAGAGCCAGTCAGATTGTTTACATCTGTTTTAGGTGTTAGGCGTTCACATAATACGCAGAAAGGATTTTATGCGCGATATTGAGGAGACTTATTCCTCTGTAGTTGGTGCAGTTCAGGGAAACTCTATTCTTTAGGATCGGATTTCTCAAAAGGTTAAGAAAAACTCGATCGGAAAAGGCCCTAGTAATTATATCCGTTCGAGCTTGAACTCAACACTCACAATGCTTCTGTGGTTTTAGGCTGTTACGGATATGTGCATCCATATCTTGGCTACAACAATGTAGTAGTCCGAATCGCTGTTATCTGCTCGGAACGTTCGGACATCCTATACACTAGGAGGGGTGGCTTGCGTCGATCGCAATATGATCAATCTAGTTGACAGTTTTTTAACGAGAACACAGCCAGGCCCCTTTATGGATACTGTGTGCTGACTATAATTACATTCCGTCCCACGGCAAAATCAATAAATAAGCCTGTGCCCGTTTCCGGAGGTAATGGCGTGAAGGCTGTAGTACTACACTCCATTTCCAAAGATGCCATCCTTGCCTAACTTAGCATTAAGGGTTTATGGGGGTAATATTGGCCTTTCCCCTTTATGCGGATCCTCGTCAGGAGTTCGCGTACATGTCTGAAGCACAAGATTTGTTTTCTAATTCTTGTTCTTACGGCGAATCCACATCCGAATAAACACTGCGACTGCTGCCCTTGTGCCGCCAGTTGTCTGTAACATTATTCATAGTAGATATCACAGTTTACCATCCTCATTTTGTCCGGTCCATCAGATAACACTTCTTGGATGGCGGTTATGTCTGCTTTTTAGCAGTCGAGTATTTCCGCCTGTTGTTCGGCCACGTGCAAACCCGAAGATCGATGTCCTTTAATCATTTGCCAGGATTGTCAACTATGAATCAGTAATTATAAGCGGCATTTAGCTGTTTCTATAGGGTTATGAGTCTTATGACGGCATAGGGCAGAATCGTAGATGAACTAAACTAGATGACAAACTCTACAGCAATCCTATAACTTGCAATTCCTTAAACTTATCACAAACACATTATAAAGGAATTACAAACCATTGCGCAAAGTTGGTAACTGCTAGAATTTGCTGACAGCAATTTGTACGTAAAGTTCACTCTGTATGAGTAATGTGGATGACGTTTTCTTATAAAATGTAAGGGGAATTGACATTATTGGCAATTCACAGACAGGGTCACACGAATAAGGATAATCAGTGGTAATCGGTTTAAGAACGGGCAAAATCTGGAAACTTTCCTAATTATTTTAGTACATCTATGGTCAGTATTATGCTCCAGGTCGAAAATGCCCTTCCCATTTTAGCCTGCATGAGTAATTATTAACTCATTACGTTACAGGAGAAAACAGTACGAATTTGATTGATCGCTACTACCCCAATCCAAGTTATAGCAGAGTTAGCAGTTTCCCGATACATCGCTACGCAGATGGAAATATGACTGTTCTTTAATTTAGCGGAAATTATACTTTAACTACGATGTCCATTAAGGTTCAGATGTAACTTTTTTTTTATTTGTTTTATCTTCGAGGACAGAATTAATAGTTAGCATCTTAGACTTTAGTCTGTTAAACATAGGTGTCTACTTTTCTAGATTATAAAATATGTGTGATTTTATAACAAATAGCTTTTTCCATAAGTTCAGTTCAGAAATATGTTCAATTTATTTAAATTTTTATTTATTATTCTCACACACAATTTTTTTTTTAATTTTAGTCTACTACGACTATTTAGAAAATACGTAGTTAAGTGCGTTTTTATTTAACACAATATTGAGACAAAAAATATCGCTATTAGGACTACAAAATGAAATGAAATGAGTATTCATACATAAGTATTCGCATGTTTTATAAAGCTGCTGCCGGGCCTAACGCACCTTCAGGTCCTTGCTGTGAATGTGAATTCACTGATAAGGATCGAACGACGAGCCGCGCTATTTAAGTTGCTAAACGACCAAGCCCCTGATGTGCTTTTGGTTAGCGAAACTAAGTTTACCAAAAGATACAAAATGAGGCACAGAAGATACAAAATAGTACGGAGAAACCGACCCAACTCCATTCAGGGAGGTGGCGTTGCGATTTTCGTACGAATAGGTATACGTTTTAAAAGAGTATACAGTCGTGTAGTACGTAGGTTCCAGGTGCTGGAAGCATGCATCGTGTACATCCCCCTCCGTAGTGGAAAGCGGTTGTACATGGTGTGTGTCTATGCACCTAAAGCTACTCAATCCACCTTATTCATCTCAGAGCTCGAGACACTTTTTCGATTCCTGAGGCTGGAATTGGAAGACAACTATTATATTATCGGCGGAGATTTCAATGCCAAACATAGTGATTGGGGAAATAACACACCAAACACTAGAGGCAACCTACTATTCAATTGGTGGGGTCAGCACAGTATAATGTATCGACTCGGGCTTAAAGCGACGGATAGTCCGTCGTTTCCCAGACACGGGTCCTATTTGGATCTCCTGCTGTTCGACTCACGAATACAACTGACATGCACTAACCAACAAACTATAAACTGTCTACGCACTTTCGTGTATGAGAGTGACCATTGCGGTCTCAGCACCGAAATAACTGTTCCCAATGAAATTGCGGAATTAGATGAGTTTGTCCAAAGGCATTCCTACAGTTATAGTAGGGTGCGTTGGACACACTTCACCAGAACACTGACGAGAACACTCTCCTCGAATTCGCTCCACCCACCGTCCAACAGAAATCTGTCAAACGAGGAGATTGACAGGTATCTAAGACTAATGGACGAGACAATTAAACGAACAATGGACAAAACGATACCTCGGTATCAACACACTGACGACGAACACTTATTCCGCAATGCAACTATTGACGCACTGCACCGACATAAAAGTAGGCTGCTCTCAAGACTAAAAACCTTGTACAGACAGTTTACTGACAAACATAACCCGGAGATCATGACACTGAAGTCGTCGATTAAAAACCTCCAAACAATAATAAAAGAAAATTACAGAGCAGCTGTAAGTTTGTATTGGAACAATAAAATTCGGGCTGTAAACACCAGCAACCCGAATATGTTCCCGCAAATAAATAAAATATTTCGGAGAAATAATCAGAACGACCTTCCATGTCTTAAAATCGCCCGAACGACGAACAACGAACAAATACTGTTAGCAGCGGGTATAGATCCAAATGAGGTTGTTGATGATGACAACTTCTTTGTGATCGAGGATCCGCAGGAGCAGGTAGAGGCTATAGGAGCGACTTTCCAGGAAGTGTACAAGGCGGATGTTATCATTGGCCCGAACCACGATCTGGGGAATCGAGTCCTTGTGCACAATTTCTACCTTCGAAATGAAATTGTGAATTGGCGATTCGAGAGCTCGGGTTTCACCCAGTTCAGTGACGAGAATATGGCAAATAATGTCATCACCAACGATAGGGTACTACCCCCGTTCATTAATAATAATGCAATGAATAATGCACATTATCCAGCGCATTGGAAAACTGCGGTGGTACATCCCATCCCCAAAAGAGATAAAGATACTTCCAATCCGGCGAATCTCCGCTCGATCAGTCTTATTAAATTTCATTAATATTTACGTCGAGAAGTCACGTACTTATATTTTTCTAAAAGTACAAAAGGAGTTTTAATTCTAAAAAAAATTACTTTAAAGCCATTAAATAACACAATATTTGTTAGACTATATATGTATATGCATGCATGTATCTATAGAGTGAACATCACACCCCTTTCCGGAGAAATCAGTTGCTGTAACGTTTTAATTCATCAAAAAATCCCCAATAGCAAAAGTAAGTGAAATGGTGAATTGATTCTAAAGTTGTAGTGGAACAGCATTTTCTAAGATTTTAAAAACATCGAATGAATGGAAAAAAGTACTGCCTTACGAGGGCTGTCTGAAAAGTTTCCGACCGAACAATGAAAAAAACACATTTTTTCCCAATTTTTTTTTTATTTTTCTACATAGTCTCCTTGCAACTCTACACACTTATGCTCCCATCTCTCTAAACTGTCCAAATATTACTTGGAGTTTTTCTCTGCAAAATAATTGTTCACGAAGGTGATTGCCTCTTCATTTGATGAAAATCTCTGTCCTCCGAACAGTTTTTAGATGAGGGAACAAAAAGAAGTCGCTTGGGGCTAGATCTGGTGAATAGGCGGATGGTCAAGCAGTTCAAGCCGTAATTCATGAATTTTCGCCATGTCAACCGCTGAGGTGTGAGACGGCGCGTTGTCTTGGTGAAACAGGATTTTCTTTTTTCTGCAAATGTGGCCGTTTTTACGCAATTTCTGCCTTCAGATTGGCAAGTAATGATGCGTAGTATGCTCCTGTAATGGTTTTTCCTTTTTAAAGATAATCGATTAAGATTACTCCTTTATTATCCCAAAAAACAGTCGCCATCACTTTCCCAGCCGAAAAAAACAGTTTCTGTTTGTTTTTTTTTGGAACCGGCCCGCCCTTTACAGTCCACTGTTTTGACAACATTTTTGTTTCGGGCGTATAATGGTGTATCCAAGTTTCATCTACAGTACTGATGTTAAAAACAGAGCGTTGGAAATGTTCATTCGTAAACGTTTTTGGTGTAACGTAAGCAAATGCGGCACCCAACACGCGGACAGCTTTCTCATGCCTAAAACTTGATTTAATATGTAAGAAACACGTTCTTTGGACATTTTCATAACCTCTACTATCTCTCTCACTTTAATTCGGCGGTCGTCTAACACCATTTGGTGAACTTTAGCAATGTTATCGTCAGTGGTTACAGACTTTGGACGTCCCGAACGTTCATCATCTCCCAAGCTCTTATGGCGACGTTTAAATTCAGCTGCCTAAAATTTCACTGTGGTAAATGAGTCCCCATACACAGAGTCCAACTCATTTTTGATTTGCGTAGGTGTTTTGCCTTTTAAAAACAAGAATTTAATAACAGCTCGATACTCAATTTTATCCATTTTCACAAAAAAACAAACATCGACTCACTCAAATGACTGTCAACTGTCAAAAGACGCACAACTAGAATTCACTAGCTTTTAGATACGAGTGCCTCTCTCTTTACGTTGCGGTCGGAAACTTTTCAGACAACCCTCATATATGCAAAATAACAGTTTAAAACTGATCTTTTGTGACACGTAGATATTTGACTGCTTTTCTTGATTTTTAAACAAACAGATATTACACACGACACGAGAAATATTAGATTCACATATCTTCTTATATTAAATAGAAAGTGTCTAACGTAATCAGAATCATTCAAAACAACAACAATGCCTGGCGACTACCTTGCTCCAAGGTTAAAGAATTATAGTTTAATTTAATACTAACAATAAGCTTATATTTTGTGAATCAATACATCAGTAAATGCGCACCATGATCAATGTCGATAACTATCTTCTGCAAAATCTTGTCTTTCCCCATAAATGTTTATTCAAATAAACAAAATGATATATGTACGCACGAATATGTCTATTAAAAAAAGAACAGGAGCGAGTTCTAACTAATTCATGTGGCACTCCTTGATTACAACTTTTATTGGCTCAGCATCCTATTTCTTTTAAAGGAGCTATGATTGACCATGTACAATAGTTTAGTTATGTACAATATATCTAAAAAAAATTCAGCGCAACAACTCTTACCATTCAAGAGAGTTTTGCATAATTAAAAAAAAAAGGCGAAAAGTGTATTTTCAGCTGAAAAAAAAAATATGTTTATTACGAGTATATGCGCATATATTGCACTATAAAATATTGAATTTCATAACCTTAGAAAATCCCTAAATTTTACGCATAATACTCGTACCTCATTTGCACAAATAAATTCTAATTGAAAGGTAAAATTCTAATTGGTGTCTAGTAGCAAACAGCCATGCTATAGCAATTTATCAAGTTGATAGTTTACATTTTTCAACTCTATGCCATTGATCTAATTAGCACTTCACAAAATAAAAAAACACGAAAATAGAAAAACTAAATCCGAATGTAACCTAGGTTAAATTTTATTCAAAAATAGAAAAAAAATACTCCGAAAATCTGGTCATCCTTGCAAATGTGTCTTTATGTAGAGCACTTGTAAACTTGAAGTCTACGTAAATGTTTATTTCGCATTGAGCGCAAAATTCGCATATCAATACGGTTAGTTTACAGGTAAGATTAAAATGCAATTACAAATTTAATTGAACTTAAATATGATATCTATCAACTATTCGTTCTTAAATTTTTACGCACTTTGAAGACCTTGAATTAAGAGACCTAGAAGTAAAGCATTTGGAGATAAAAAAATATATATCGTAGATAATATCTTTGCAAAGGGCGGTGCAGAAGCATTCTCCAAAATTCATAAAAAACGCATGTACGCACATATACTTTGTATATCTGTCTACAATACTTAATGTCAATTGCATGTCCAGAAGTAAAACAAAAAAAAATAAAATTAATGAATTCACACTCATAAAGTACAACAGTTCAACTTGTTGCTAAAGCATCTATTGTAAAACCTACCTACCCAAATGTAGCTATGACTATGATTTGCTTTGCGCAGTACACACCTGTAGAATGTTGAGATACACACTAGCTTCTGATGCTGACGGTGGTCTATATGAATATAGCGATACCGATGACGCTGAGCCAACACATGGGAGAAAAGAAAAAAAAAACCCCAACCAGCACAGGACGCGCGAGATGTTGATGAAGATTTCGAGATGATGACGATAAAGTTTTCGTCTCCGATGCTGCTGGCGATTCCGTACCGATTCATTTTTCTCTCTGTGTATTCTTGGTACGAGTATAGTCATTGTTGGTGTTGTTGTTGCCTTTTGACTTACGAATGCCATACCAAACACTCGGCATCGAAAAGTTTACATTTTTGGTGGGTGGTAATGGCAACGTTAGCGGAGTGTGGTAGGGGCTTGTACGACGTCGCAGAAAACCTGACCATTGCTCACCGTCATGTGCGCCCCAGAGTTGTGTTGATATCGAGCGCGAGTATTTAAAGACTTTGATCTGACCAGAGACCATGCATTGATTCGCTATCACTCGCTCTTTAGACTTGCTTCTTTGGTTAAGTAGTTGCGCTGTTGTAATTATTAGCTTTTTAAACATAAAAAGGATATATACAAAATTAAATTAAAAGGATTCTTAAGAGCCGCTTCAAGGACAACGATATAAAGAATCATTTTCATTTATAACGAATTTTTGTTGGCGGTATTTAAAAATTAATATCTACTCATTGTGCTATAATAATTTGTGTGTAACTCGCAAATTAATTTTTGGAGCAATAAGACATCAGACAACAACTACTTTTAAATAACACTAAGCAGTGAAATTTTGTGAAATCAAAAGTTCTTGATAGGAATCAGGCTTAAAATATTAATAAATTAAGAAAAAAACCCGCAAGTGAAATAAGTCAAACAGAAAACAATACAAGTTTTTTGTAGAGCAATCAAACACTTTTGTTTATAAAATCAATTTTAAATTAATAAATAACTAATACAAGATGATGGCTGTAGCTGCTGCACAAAAGAACCGTGAATTGTTCGCAATCAAGAAGTCATACAGTATCGAGGTGAGTTGAATTAAATATTTTTTTAAATAAATTTATAATAAGTGTACAACTTTTTCCACCCCAAAAAGTTTTTTGTTTTTTTTGCAATAGAAATGAATTGTTTGTCGTTAATTTCTCTTAAAAAAAAAAAAGAATATTTATACCTCCTTGTTCATAAGAACACTATTTGTTTCCCCAGACAAGCATATAGAATTATTTGCTCCTTAGAATTTTCAAAACAAAAAAAATCGATTTTTATAAATGTGATTTTGATAATCTCAAATTAAAACCTGAATTTCGACTAAAAAGCAAAAATCCATTACGGAGACGAATAGTTGTTTCTACATACAGATGTACGTATAAGTTATAATACTTACTTAATTTTTCAAAATTGTTTCAATCATAATAAAAAATTTGTGCTCCCAAAGAAAATGGTGACACTTATTCAAACCAAATGCTTAATTTTGCAACAGTTTCTTCATGGTTTTATCAGTGATTTCAAATTTATGAGCATTTAAATTTTTCAAAAAAATGTAAACAAACGTTTATACATAAATTAACAAAAACAAAAATCTATTGAGCAAACTCCACACGTCTACGTGCGATCAACGGTACGATCTGTATAAATAATTTTTTATGCAAATTTTTTGAAAAATAACATGTATCGGAATTTGTTCGTATAGACGAATATACACAACTTCTTTTCCGCAAATTTTCATAAAAAAGTTATCAAGTCGTACATTGTGTCATAATACGAGTAGAACAACTATCCAGTGTCATGTTTTGTTATGATCATAAAATAATAATCGTAATTTCCGAAAAATTCCATCCAAAAATTTTGAGTGAAAGTTACCCCGTCACAAGGCACAACAGCACATGCCATCAAGTTTAACAAGCAGTTAAACCGATTTGGAAACCTAAATTAATATCAAACTGATATTTAACTGATAATATGTGATGTGACTTTCCTTCAGCATTCATTCATTCATTCACAAGCTAGTCGGGCTCTTTGAAATTTCCTTAAAAAAAAAAAAAAAAAAATAATAATGTGGAGCTTACATGTCATACTCGTATACTCGTACCTATAAAATATCCCATAAGCTTCTGCCATACGCACAGCTTCGTGGTACGGTATCATTAAACACATTAAAATTTGTTGCCATTGTCATTGTTAGTCATGGTACTTAAAATATGCGGGCAATTTGTCTTTTAACACACGAGTACCTCATAAAAAATGAATTAATAGAGAAGGTGTTAAAAATGCCTTGTTGGGGCTTTCGTTATTGTTTTAGATTTTCTTTGAAAGCCTTAAATCGACATTTTATCATCTTATACTTTTTATTCTTGGGCTATGCCTTTCTTAAGATGACAACAACTTGTTGTTTAATTTCAATGTCGGTCAGAGAACCACAATATTATTGCCTTCAGACTATAAGCAGATTCTTCCGCTAGAATGAGGTTTTGAATTAATTAAAGAATTTATATACTCGTAATAATAAACTGCACGTTTATCTCAGACTGAATAAAATAAACGCATGCATTTGAAAATCAATTGGAATTGTTTATAGAGAACAAGATTGAATGGGGTTTTGTAGAGAAAACAGAAGCTCGTGTGGTGTGCTTTTGATAAGGCAATTTCCTTATTCCAGAGGCTAATTTCCTTTCCGCTTACTGTAATGACACAAAATCCTTTTACCACTTAATGCTTCTTAGTGCTTAGTGCCCAAGGCAACATTGAAAATTGAATAAATAATCCCTATTGTCTCTGTGAAGAAGATATGTAAGAGTAATATTTCATTTATTTTCCTTGCAGAATGGATATCCATCTCGCCGTCGTTCACTTGTGGATGATGCACGTTTTGAAAGTTTGGTCGGTAAGCAGACCAAACAATCTGTCTTAGAAGAGGCTCGTTCTAAAGCAAATGGTAAGTTTTTATTAATTTCCCCCTTATTTAGTGTTGCATGATTTCAACTTTATTTTTTTCTTTTATTTTTGGTTACTTTTGTTCAATTGTGTGCTTTGTGTAATCAGATCAAACACTACAAGAATGTATTCTTCAAGCTAAGGGTGAACATGTTCCACAAGGTAGGGTTCAAGTTTAAAACATTTTTTTTTGTTTTATTTTATTTATTTTTGTTTTTCGTTATTATTAGAAGAAAAAATTGAATTTAACAATGATCAGCAATTGGAAAACGCTGAAATCCCTGATGAAGTCGACAATGATGCAGTTTTTGAAGGTAGCATTCACCACCTTTATTTTTGGTTTATTGTTTACTTATGAGTTTTTTTGTTTGTTTTTAATTTTTGCATGTAATATGTTCAGACAATGAATCATTTGGTCAAGAATCCACTCAGGAAAATGGAGATGGCGAGCAGCAACGCGACAACACCCACTCTAATGGTAGGTTAAAATATTCCCACACACTCCCAGTAGATTGAGATAAATTACTTCCATCATATACTTTTTTACTTGGATTAACACATACAATAGCAGAGAACCTTGACTTCCATCTGCAAAGCACTTAATGCCACATTGAAGTAACAACAGAAAGGAGTAAAGATTTAGTCAAGGGTGGAAAGTAGCGTATTTACCCCCTTTTTTATATTTTCATCCAACTTTTACTTCTTTCTTTATGTTATATGTGACATTTTCGTGCTTAGAATCTTTCAATGCCTGCCTCTTACTCACTTTTAAATTCTTTTCTTTTATTTTAACATGTGTGTGTTTTTTTTTCTTCTTATTTTTTAGACGCTGGATTAACCGAAGATGAAATTGTGTTGGCAAATGCCGCTACTGAATCTCCGGAAGCTGAGAATGCAATTCAAAGTGCAGCACTTGTTGTCCGCCTAAAGGATGGTATGAGCTCACTTGGACGCATTCTTAAGGCTATTGAGAATTACCATGGATCTATCTCCCATTTGGAGTCTCGTCAATCTCGTGAACAAGATATCCAGCATGATGTACTCATTAAGCTTGACATGACCCGTGCAAATCTTCTTCAATTGATTCGCTCTCTTCGCCAATCGGCCTCTTTTGGAAGCATTAATTTGTTAGCTGAAAACAGCATCAGTGTTAAGGCTCCATGGTTCCCCAAGCATGCCTCCGAATTGGATAATTGCAATCATTTGATGACTAAATATGAACCAGATTTGGATATGAACCACCCTGGATTCGCTGACAAAGTTTACCGTCAACGACGCAAGGAGATTGCTGAAATTGCTTTCACTTACAAATATGGAGATCCAATTCCATACATCCCATACACAGATGTTGAGAACAAGACCTGGCGATCGGTGTTCCGCACTGTGTTGGATCTTATGCCAAAGCATGCTTGTGCTGAATACAGAACCGTTTTCAAAAAATTACAAGACGAGAATATCTTTGTTGAAGATCGCATTCCACAATTGGAGGAAATGAGCAGCTTTTTAAGGAAAAATACTGGATTCACCCTACGCCCAGCTGCAGGATTATTAACAGCCCGCGATTTCTTAGCTTCGTTGGCATTCAGAGTATTCCAAAGTACACAATACGTGAGACACGTTAATTCACCCTACCACACTCCAGAACCGTAAGTACTTATTCTATTGTACAATTATTATAACCTAATTTGTGTTCATATTATTGTCGTCGCATTGTCTTTTGATGTTGCTGCTATCCTGCAAAAGTTTATTTTCCTTTGAGAGAGGAAACTACCTACTAAATTGCGCTTTCAACTGTACGATGTTAAAGTGGCAGTAATTGCCTATTAATTCTTACTTTTATTTTCGTCTGGTATACTGTATAGATTGTGTAGAATCACTGAACGGAAAGCTTTTTGCCACCCTATTACAAGGGTAATTGAGTTGCCGACACATGCAAAAAGGATGACTAGAAAAGGAGTTTTTAATTTTTATTGTTTCAAAGTTGAGTGAAGCAAAATTACCAAGAGCAATTTTATAAAGGCAATGCGAGCCAATGACCATTAACAAATTCTTCTTTGTTATTATTGTAAAAAAAAAAAAAAAAAATCTCTAATCATTTTAAAATCTTATTTCATTATAGTGATTGCATTCATGAATTGCTTGGACATATGCCACTCCTTGCTGACCCTAGTTTTGCCCAGTTCTCACAAGAAATCGGACTTGCCTCTTTGGGAGCTTCCGATGATGAAATCGAAAAACTATCAACTGTAAGTACGAGCGAGTTATTTTTATTTGTATCTTTTTTTTTTTTTGTTTTTACACAAGTTTAAACTTTTAAACTAGAACCCGTGCATTCGTCGGCATGTGTAATTAATGTCGTCGAATAACCGTGCACAACATGTCCATTGTCATGGATTGATTTCGCAAAAAAATGCCAATCATAGTCATGGTCTTGATGTTTTTCTGTCAAGCATTCATTCAACGATCTGAGTGGCGGCCAAATGGTTTTAGCATTGAATACTACTGCCAACAGTAGCATAGTAGTACAGTGGCAGTAAAAGAAAAAAAAAACACAAGAAGGTCTTTTGGCTGAAGTGGTTACGTTTGGTGGTGGCACACCAATAGGCATTGCTCTAGATCATTTGTTCGCCCGAAGTCGATGCAACCATCGTTGGCAATTAGTCAACGATTAAAATATGAGTTTGTTGGCTGGGTGAACGGTTAATTTGGTGTCCGGTCAAAAGTAGCAATCTTTAAACATTTTTTGTACCACGACCAAGGTGAGCACGGTTTCTAGTTTAAACAAGACCAATACCAATTCCAAGGATATCTTGTCAATGTTGTTCTTTAGCAAATTTTTTTCCCCCAATTAGATTTACGGTTATACGAGTATTAACATTCTATAAATCTATGTTATATTTTGCAGGTCTACTGGTTCACAGTTGAATTTGGTTTGTGCAAGGAACAAGGGCAAATCAAAGCTTATGGCGCCGGTTTACTCTCATCATATGGTGAATTGTTGCATGCCATCAGTGAGAAACCAGAACATCGAGCATTCGAACCAGCTTCCACAGCTGTTCAACCCTATCAAGATCAGGAATATCAACCAATTTACTATGTTGCCGAGAGTTTCGAGGATGCCAAAGAGAAATTCCGTCGTTGGGTATCAACCATGTCCCGACCATTCGAAGTCCGTTTTAATCCACACACTGAACGAGTAGAAGTTTTGGACTCCGTCGAGAAACTTGACACATTGGTTTCACAATTGAATACTGAACTTATGCATCTCACAAATGCTATTGAGAAATTGAGGAGTCCCTTTTAAATATGGACGATGTTATTTGACATACCATTTAATCTAACTATATGTATTTGTAATTCCTCGTTTTACCAATTTATCGTCCACTATATTTTATTGAAAGCAAACAAATTTCACCATGATAATTGTTAGAATTGCTAGAATTTATTCTGCCTTTTAAGTATTCTGTCCTAAATACTTTTACATGCATATACTCGTACATAAAATCATTTTAATTTTAATTTATTTTAAATATTATACTTTTGGACCAAAAATTTTAGAATTTATATTAATATTGTATGTATATGATATTAAAAGAAAGTTAACCATAATGTATGCGATAAAAGAAACAAATCTTTTTAGGTATGTAGATTTAAATCAGTCTTATTGTATTGTAGATAGTCAATATGTTAGTGAACAGAACAAACAGATTGTGAATTCAAAACCAATTTTCGTGTTATATTGTAGTCGTATATTAAAATGTACACATGTATATGGACACATATACTCGTATATAGAAAAAAAATAATATCTGATACAAGTGTTCTATGCCCTTAAGACATCACCAATATTATATGTAGAACAAATGTGCTATTCGATTATCCAGCTAGTATTATATTATTATAATGTTTTTATTATTATTATTTTATTTTTTTTTTTTGTACTCGTATTGTTTAAAATGTACTAATGGTATTCGTATATGTACTTTGCAAATGGGTTCTTTTGTACACAATACTCAGTTGTAGTATATATATATTATTTGTGCAACTCTTATACTATGCACATGGTGCACCATCTGTCCTATGTTATTATTTATTAATATTAAATAAAAAATAAAATTAAAAAAAAAATTACATTTTCCTTTTTAATTACTCACTATCTATTTGAACACTTTTATCTTCGGATGGCCTATGTGATTTGGTAAATTTATAGATTTCAAAATCATTCTGAGTTTATCTATGGAGCCATTGTTCGTCTAGGTCAAGCGGAAGGCATTATCTGAAATCTACCCAATAGATCCGATATGTGGCTAATGTATACCGTTAAATGGTGTTGGCTTTGAAATTGTGCTATAATATGAGACAATTTCACAAGGCTGAAGACTGCGGGAAACTATAGTACTCGTACGTATATTGGCTTCACATGAAACCAAGACTTCACAAGCATATAAATTCTTGTTTGACATGAAACTGCTATCACGTGATCGGAAGTTGTAATCAATAAGTTGCTCATTTATTGCATTCGATTCAATAACACTTTAAAACGGTGCGGGCTACATTGTCAATTATACAAAATATTGAATGTCTACATATAATACTATTTCTCTTTTAATACTTTTCAACCTGATCTTTAGACTTCCCAGAAATTACAACATCAAGTATTGTGGAGAAGTAAAAATTAATGGTCGTAATTTTGTGTATAAACGACGGCAATGTATTCCCCAGACCTTCATACGAGTCCTGATTGAAATATTTTTGAGCATAAAATAGCTATATGAAGAATTTTTGTTGATGATGTTAATGATGCAAGCACTCGTAAGTTCAAGGAGTAGAGCCTCTTCATAATTTTTACAAACGAGTATTTTCCTATCAAATAAGTTGGGAAACAATATATGTGTAAGTAATGCGAGCTAAGTACTAAAATGTTTCTTTCAAGTTTCGTGATAGCGTCAGCTTATTTTTGGTTTCCCCTTTAATTTTGCGCTTTTAAAGTTGCTTGCCAGTTTTAATTTTTTAATTTTTCGTGGGGGCTAATGCTCCCATTTATTATGCTTAATACAAGCTTGAAGTGAAGGAGATCGAATTTGAGGGAAAGTGTGCTGCGATTAAAATCGAAAACGGAAAGGTTGGAGTCGTTGAAAGGGACACCACGCTTGGCTAGCGTACTCGAGAAGGGGGCGAACGTAAGTGATGTATAGTGATCTAGTCACGTACGGGTTGCAGAATTCTTTGGACCGTCTTTTAACGAAGCCGAGTGATGAGTTTGCTTTAGAAATTATCTCATCAATATGCGAGCGGAAATTAAGCTGCCTGTCGCATAATATACCAAGGTCGCGGATAGATTCAACAAGGGGTATAGGTTGGCCGTCGAGATGGTAAATTCGTTGAGGAGACTTCTTGCACTTACGTGAGAAAGTAATCGATTGACATTTGGAGACATTGAGTTCTAAGCAGTTCTTGATGCACCAGGTGGAAAAACTATTTAGATCTATTTGAAGGAGGGTGGAGTCTTGTTGTGAGGAAATGGGTTTAAAAAATTTGGTATCGTCAGCATAGAGAGAAAGTGTTGAGTGTTGAATGGGCCTTTGAAGGTCGTTAATAGTTAGGATGAAGAGGAGTGGACCTAGCTGACTACCTTGAGGAACACCTGAAGTGGCCAAGAAAGGGGCCGATAGGACAGACCTGAAACGAACACTATAAAAACGATTATCCATTTAAGCAAAATGGGTTCAAAGCCCAGGACGGACAATTTGAACAGGATTAGTTTATGAGATATCTTGTCAAAAGCTTTACCGAAATCAGTTGTTATAACGTCAACTTCTTTACCATTTTCTTAGGCTGAGAGAACAGAGGACACGAATTCTACGAGGTTATAGTGGTAGTTGATCTACCCTTCAGAAAGCCGTGTTGATTGGGGGAAATAAAAGATTTACACTGAAAGCTTAAGGCTTCATGCAAAATACTTTCGAGGAGTTTGGGTATATGAGAAAGTTTAGCTATAGGGCGGTAATTAGTGACTTCGCTCTTTAATCCCTTTTTGTGTATGGGTGTTATGAAAGAGGACTTCCATATCTGTGGAAATTCACCTTGAGAGAGCGATAATCGGAAGAGATTAGCAAGGGGGTGTGAAAGAGTTGAGGAACACTTTTTAAGAAATATGGATGGAAGGCCATCTGGGCCGGGTAAGTATTCATCATTAAGTTGTTGTAATTTATTTTCTATCACTGTATGATCAAAACTTTGAGAAATAGAGGGGCCAATGGGGAAATTAAGCAGGTATTTGAAATAGGAGGGATTCGGTGCGAAGGAATTATCGGCAAAAGATTGCTTAAAAAAAGTAGCAAAAAAGTTAGCTATGGTCTGCGGATTGGTTGATGATATGTCATCGTATGAGAGGGATGGGGGAAAACCGTCAGATTTTTTTTGTTGTTAACGAATTGGTAGAAAGACTTAGGATCATTTATAAGCCTTGATTGCACACTATCAAGGTATCGCTGATAGAGAAACTTATAGAGCTGGGCGAATTGAAGGTATGACCCGAGATAGTTTGAATAGTCAACAATCAACAATGAATAGCCAGTTAAAAGGTCTGTTAAAGTAACATAAACCCCACAGCCTATTTTGAGGATTTAAATTAATGCAATTATTGTACACATACATGTCAGTTCTAAGGACAAGTTTATCATTTTCTTAGTCTCATGCTAACATCAACTCATATTATTTTAGAGCTCTTGTGTGTGACACACATAATTTATTGTATTGTTATCGGAAACATCTCCTACAAATGTATCTACAAAAGTGACTCACGCAAGCTTCAGGCTAACCTTGTACAATAGTATAGCATGGCTTCTTGGCTCCAAGCAGTCTATTCAAGGCAAGAAACGCATTCAATTACATTCAATCGGCTTCTTCATTCTTGAAAGTAGATTATCTAAACGTGATCAAAATAATTAACCCAAACTGAATTACCCTTTATTAAAGATTACAATCCAAAGTGAAGTTTAGCTTAAGCCGAGGTTATGCCGATAAAAATAAAACATTGTTTCATTTCATAAACTTGACAACATTTATCATCATTGTAGATATTTGAGAAAAACATATGTTTGTGCTATTCAAATTTGGGTTACATTTAGAGTTTTTACCATAAATTCGTTTGTCAGTGAATTGGGATAAAGAACCGTTTTGTGAAGGTCACTTCACATCCAGCTAGAAGAATGCCATCTAACTCGTACTCTTGGCCATTAATAAAACATGAAAATGCTCGAATGGTTATTACTACAAATGTGCTTGTATTAAGCTGTGTCGCATAGAGTTGTATTGTGACAGCGTAGTATCGGCGAATGCCTATAAATTGATGGCTACCAAAGTTAAACTACAATATCCGTGTCAAAATGGGAAAGATCTAGTTGAAGGAAATAGAAAAAAAAAAAAACTAAACAAATGGTATCATAAAACTAACAGAACTGGCGTAAAATCCACCATAAAGATACATTGGCTAGATAACTATTATATGTATGTATGTATTTGCCTTTCTACATGACCGGAATTCGGTTTAAACCAGAGCACAAATGAGTCACGACTATACAGCAGATCATAGTATACTTTAAGCTTAACACCAGAGTTCTAAAATGCATCCACATTAACTGGTCAGATAATTAAGTTTCTGGCTTAGTAACTAGTAGATATATGGTACTTGTATAAAGAATTCTTGCAATTGTACGGATTGATTGTTGTTGAAAGAGAATTTTGTGATAGTGGATATGATGGAGAGGGGTAAGCGTATACATAATAGGGAACAGATTATTCAAATTGAAATTGGCCAGATGTGAGGGAAAATCAAGTTCGTTCTGTGGTGTTTAGTATTATACATACTTATGAACAAGTAGCAGAGAACACAGTGCACAATCCACAAGCAGCGCATAGTCATATGCCCGCAGTCAAGTTAGATTGCGAAGTGTTGAGACTTATTCGATTATACATTAGCATAGGTCTTTAGATTTAATTTATTATACATATATGTACATACATGTGTATGCCTCCTTGTTGTTTTTTTTTTTAATTAAGTATCATGCCAATAAAGCGGCCTTAGATAAGCGCACTAATTAAATGGTATTAGTTGTGGAAGGGGAGAGACTCGGAGGGACTAGGCTTACAAACATATATATGTGCATACACACAGCTCTATACCATTTAATTGATTTGCTCCGTCTGAGACAGGTGTTTGATATTTGATCAACTATTTGTAAGACATTGAATGCACCAAAAGAATTTGTAGGTTTTTTCTTTTTTTTTTTTTATTTCGCTTTAAAAGTTTGATCTATTGGAAAGTAAATTAGTCATGCATGTGCTCCCAGTACTGTCAAGTGACACTCGAGAAGGCTTGTTAACATAGAATTATTTTACTTTTACACTTTTGTTTTTGAGGGCTAAAAGCGTAATTGCAATTCACTTATTATTCAATCAATTCCATTAGCTTACCAGTGGCAATTACAATAGTCGTGTTCGGACTCAAGGTTAAGACTGTTAGTTATAAAAATAAAAAGATAAAAAAATAATAATTGGCACAATTGTTAATATTGTTCGTACCTACTTACAATGTTCTTATTCATGTGTGGCGAAAAGGAAATTGTAGGCCATTAACACTAGTGAGCTATGATCCGTGGAGATAGTAGCCGGAAACTAAAATGACTCACAACTCTTTAGGTAGGAATTGTGGCCTTTTCTTGATAGTATGAATATGCCTACGTGAGTATTATACATAGTTCACTGCTTTGGAGCAAGGGTACATCAATGAATGTTAGAAAAGTAATAATTTCCTACAAAACGCCAAACTTTAAATACGTTCTACAATGGTGTTGTGATTATTTGTGCTTTATACATTTGTAGATATATAATATAGTTTATCGATGGAGCAAACATTCATATTCATATGTATAGTTATTTATTTGATGTGAATATCAAAGAGATGAGTTCGCCTGGAATCGAGACCGAACGAAAGCTTCCATCTGACAGCTACATCATCTGCTTATGCCAGAAGGACTTTTAAGAGCGTTTAGAAGCGAGTTGACCAATCAGTACCACAGCACTGAAGGAAAGTTGCCCGTTTTGCGAGCAACTTCTGTTTAGCTCCACTATCATATACGAGGGCTGTCTGAAAAGTTTCCGATCGCAACGTAAAGATAGCAGCACTCGTCAATAAAAGCTAGTGAATGCTAGTTTTGCATCTTTTGAGAGTTACTTACCGAAGTTTCAGTTATTTTGGACGCGCAGTTTTTAGTTGACAGTCGTTTGATTGAGTCGATATGAGTGTTTTTCGTGAAAATGGAAAAAAATGAGTATCGAGCTGATATTAAATTCTTGTTTTTGAACGGTCGTATAGGTCGCAGTGAGCATCCGCAATCAAGGTTCTCTTATTCACAAAATTAGTGAATCGTCTACGGCATCCTAGTTTACGAATAGATATGTACATGCCGTCAAAAAATTCGTTGTCGGAAGCACACTCAATGTTGGTGAACCTTTCTATTTCGTATTTAAAATCTGCCCAAAAGATTTTTGAAGCACAATTTCGTAATACCTTCCGCGTATGTGTGAATGCTGCATTTCGGACGGAGGGTGCATCCGCAAAGCAGGAACTTCACCTATTCTCTCCATGCTCTTCAACACAAAAGAAGTTTGACTAATTACTCTGAAGGCATTGGCGAGCTTTTGGCCATCTTTTCCAATTTGCTGTTACGAGGGGCGTTAAACATATTCTCGGTATCGGGGTGAAGCTGTGGTTGTATATATAAATTGACTTATTTATCAAGTAATACTATTATTTTAGTGCATTCATGTAAAATTTCATATAAATGTGATTATTAATTCGCGTTTTATCTCTACTTAAACAGAATCATAATGGCAACTGAGACGATGATGGTGAAAATTGAGCATCGCGCTGTAATTAAATTTCTCACTAAGCAAGGAAAAAGTCAAAAAACTATTCAAAAAGAGATGGTGGCCGTTTACCAGGGTTCCGCACCTTCATTATCAACTGTGCGAAAGTGGTCAAGTGAGTTCAAGAGAGGCAGAGAGAGCATTGAAGACGACCCCCGCTCCGGCGCCCCGGCTACTGCTTGTACGGGAGAAAGCATCAAAGAAGTCGAAAAACTTGTTCTTGAGGATGCCCGAATAAAGGTGAAAATGATGGCAGAGATCACCAAGCTTTCAATTGGTACCATTCACACCATTCTTCATGACCATCTTAACCTTTCAAAGGTCAGTGCAAGGTGGGTGCCACGAATGCTCACAGCGCCTCAGAAAAAAGTGAGAATCGCATGCTGTAGAGAGCTTTTGGAGATGTGTAGTGAAAACGCGGACGGTGTTATGGATCGAATTGTTACTGGGGACGAAACATGGGTACACCACTATGATCCTGAAAGCAAACAAGAGTCCATGCAGTGGCATAAAAAAGGAACAGACCCCCCGAAGAAGTTCAAAGTCACTCCGTCTGCCGGGAAGCTCATGGCCACAGTTTTTTGGGACTCAAAGGGAATCTTGCTCATTGAGTACAAAAAAAAAAGTGAAAACATCAACGCCACATCCTACGCTTCCACTTTGCATAATTTGCGGGAGGAAATTAAAAAGAAAAGACGGGGTAAACTCGCAGCGGGTGTGTTGCTTCTTCATGACAACGCTCCTGTTCACACGGCGCGAGTTTCCAAGGCTGCTGCGCGAGATTGTGGTTTCGAAGAAATCCAACACCCACCCTATAGTCCAGACCTTGCCCCTAGTGATTATTTCCTGTTTCCGGATTTGAAAAAATGTCTTCGTGGAAAAAGATTTTCGGATGATGAAGAACTCAAGTCGGCAATAAATGGGTATTTTGCAGAGAAAGAGGAAATTTATTTTTTTGAGGGTTTAAAAAAGCTTATCTCAAGATGTAACAAATGCATTGATGTTAGGGGAGATTATATTGAAAAATAAAAACAATTTAAATTGAATTCGCATTTTCCTTCATATCGATACCGAGAATATATTTAACGCCCCTCGTATATGCTATTTTCTTACTGTTCGCCAAGGTTTTGTATGTCAATGCCATGCTTGCACTGAAGATTATTTTCAGAGTCTCCAGCAGGTTGGTTATACATTTTGTTGCAAAACATCGTATGTCGTCGTGCCATGCGCTTTGAAGCTATGAAAGAAAGTAGTGCATTTCGTAACAAAAGTTGAGAGCCTTAATCTCTCTTTGAGTCGAAATGACTCAAAGGAGTCTGTCCTTAAACACTGAACCGATTGCTAGGATCATATCTGACACCATCTAGGACACTGCTCTGCCGATATACGAGTATCACTAACACTAGTAAATTTCTTCTGGTGTAGAACAGATATTAAGCGAATTTTTTTTTTCCAAATGATCCCATAAAAGTTCAATTGGGTTCAAATCCGGTGACTTTGGTGACCAAACCGTGTTGATTAACATCTCTTCTTCATCCATGTCTTGCAGAAAGATTAAAAACAACTTTGAAATGTGTTTAGGGTCATTACCTTGTTGTAATATTAACCCTTTCTCAATTAACAGAGGATTTCTCCTTCTTCACTAAGAAATGTCTTCTTTGGCAACACATCCAAACAAATTCGCCTCTCAAAGACGTCTTTTAATTCGATTTCTCTACCCTTGTTGTACTCTTTGCCGGTTTCGATTACGCTTGCTAATAATCAAAATGAATTTGCTTCCTGCTTAGTGGTTTTTCTTAGACGGGAAGGCATATTTCCATTTCGTATTTCAATATTGAAATTGCTCTGAAAAGCCCATTATTTCATCTATTTAATTAAATTGGAGTATGTAACCTTTTAATATTGTCAATAAGATTAAGAAAATGGAAACACCTCATTTGAATATTTCATTTGAATATGGGAATTCGGTTTGGTAATATTTTTTGCCTTAATGCGTGTGGTGGCCATATATTGCCGTTTGATCCAATCAAACACTCCAAACTCGAAGACTAAGTTATTGCGTAGCACTTCCTCATTAGCATCTGATGGTGTTTCGAATCGAGGTCATCCTTCAAAATAAGTCGCCCAAACGAAATTTTTAAAACCACCTTCGACATGTTCTAGCTGTTACCGTGGCCTCTTCAAACACTCCACACGTGTTTTTTTTTTCAGTAGTGTTAGATCGACCTGGTGTAGGAAGTAAAATCCTGGGACCATGGCTTACGAAGGACGTTCGCTGTTTGGGCTCTGGTGCAGCTTGAACTCGACCTTTTGTATCGAAAAATCGTGCTTAGCGACGAGTCTCTGTTTGGCTCAATGAGTCGTCAACAAGCGCTGTCAAACGAATAGTTCCTAGCCGACTGCACTCGCGTTGCCAAGTGTGCCTCCAGAGTACTCAACCGCTAGAAACTGGCTTACAGGCATAGCGATACAATTTAACCCTGCGTCCGGTGTAACTGACTTCATTGGAGCTGCATGCATTTCTTTCGATTCGCTTGCCATGAATGCTAGCTAGCTAACTTTTCACTTTTCCTAAACAGCCGAAAAGGTCTTGACTCGATCACACCTGATGAAAACATAGTCGGCTTGTTTCAGATCTGAATTAACGAAGACTTTCGAGTTGTCCGTATGCAAGATTGGTATGGTTGTAAGTCTAGCCATCGAATGCTTCAAGTCTTTTACAAACTCAGCAGCTAATTTCAAAGTGCTTCCGTAAATCTATTCGGCCAAAGTAGCATTAAATCCACTTGAGTGAAGACCCAGAAACAACATGAAACTAATTGTCATCTGCGTAATATTTAATTGCTGCTTTGAGAGCCTTATGCCACCTCTCGACCAGCCCGTTTGCCTGGATGGTAAGGCGTAGTCTTCAAGTGGGTTATAACGAGGTATCTTGACAGCTCTTTAAATAACGTGGACTCAATTTTAGGTAACAAATCGTTGTAGATTCGATGTGGAACACCAAATTGAGAATGGACTCTCGTGCAACTGTCACTACTGTTATTGTCGATTAAAGTCAAGCAATACCTGTCACTTCGCGATAGTGGCAGGGGTCCAATGATGCCAATGACATATTCAAAGCCTTGACTGGGACTTTGGTACACACCATACTCCGTTCTGGTTTGCCGCTGAATCTTAGGTTTTTCCCACGGAACGCAATGTTTGACGAACTGTATGCTTGTTTGCGACATCTTTGGCTTTATCGTCACCTTTATGGTGGGATGGGAAATGCTATGTAGTTTCTCGATGACCATCTTCCGACAAGACCTTGGGCGGATGTTTTGTTGTGAATTGTCACAGTAGAGAAATATCTTTGAGTCCTGAGGAAACAATTTTATATCGAGACTAGAAGAAATGTTATTACCTCCATCAATGTACTGCTTGAGATCCGCGTCGCTCAATTGTTCGTGTTTTATTATTTTTCATTATTGACTTATTCGCAACAACCAGTCAGTCACGTTGTTTTGCACTTCTTTAATTTGGCAAATGTCGGTAGAACATTGGTCAATGATTTTGCCTAGAACGCGACTGTCAACCAGCTGTAGACAAGCAGTTTGCTTTCTGAGTGAACAACTTTATACAAGGTGTACGAGTATAAGTAAGTATAAGTTTAAGATTAAGTTCCTAAAAAACCAAATTTGTTTGTGATCGGTTGGTGAAACAAAACAAAAAGAAATCTCCATACAAAAGCTGCACCGGTTACAAAAACTTTAATCTTTCTCCATCCACTCCATCTCTTTATAAAATAGATGGTAACTCGCAGCATGGTTAGGCTACTACAAAAAGAAGAGGTAAATCAATCAGATCACATGGATCAAATGAATCTTCTCTCCAAAATCCCCGATTTTGACACGATCTGCGCGGTAAAGGAGCGCCTACCTAAGACACTGTGCTTCGGCAGAAGGTTCAATATAGTGATCGCAAGCCTAGAAGTACTGAACTACAAAAACCCCACCTCAAGCCTTGAAGGTATCAAGTGGTATAAAGATGGACACCGGGGTGTGGTCTGGTATATTTGGACCAAACACGAGAATATCGCTACCAAAGGGAAAAAGTCCCAGCGTATTTCAAGCGGAAATACATGCCATTCTAGTGTGGCCCGGGAATGAAGGGTGTTCCCATCCATATTCTAATGGACAGGCAAGCAGTCATTAAAGCATTAGGCTCTAATTTCATTGACTCCACATCAGTCTTGCTCTGCTTCAATACACTACAAGCACCTCTCCGGTGCTAAGTCGGAAAAGTTTTGTCAGAAATGAAATTGCCCACGAATCGGCTAGAAACGGTTCGGCTGAGCCGTTCTGTAATATCTCGAATTCAGCAATAAAGATTTGGGAGAACAGAACTTGTATATCCCATTGGGAAAACATTCCAGCGCATCGCCAGGGTAAAAGAGCTATCAAACCCTTTCACAAAAATGAAAAAAAATCCCAACTCAAAAGGTATGAACATATTTCATGTGAATGTTTTAATCTCAATTCTCAAAACCTCCATCAGAACGATTCTCAATTTTATCAAAGAAGTTGAGCCTATCTTGGCTGCCTAATACTGATTTTGTAGTACAAAAGATGCGCCCCCTACTCGGCGCATCAGACCATTTAATAAAAAAAAAAAATAGAAAAATATCGAAGCCATATAGAAATTTCTTTCATCGCCTTCTGGCCGGCTCCCTACATCCAATTGGAAATAACAAGCTGCCTTATATCCGCGATCGCCTGATCTTTGAACCGTAGGTTCGGTCTTCCTTTTCTTCTCGAACCTGGTGGCTTGGATCCGAAGACCTTCTTATTTTTACGTTTCGTAGTAAGTTCAGTTCATAGAGTCCGCGATTGTGTCGCGTATAAAGACGCCCTCCTCTCAGACAGGACCAAATATTCGACGAAGAATTTTTCTTTCAAAAGAGCCTAAAACTTGTTTCAATGTCTTACTTATCGTCCAACTTTCGACTCCGTAAAGCAGGAATGGAAAGATCAACACTTTGTGGAGCATGATTTTGACTGCTTGCGTTAGGAGTTTTGAACCAAGTTGTTTCGACAAACCGAAGTACCAGCGGTTCTCTTGAGTTGCTCTTCGTCGAATCTCCACCATGATGTCGTTTGTGGAGATAACATCTTGAATTCCTCAACGTTGCAGCGTTTTAACGGTTTATAGTCAACAGCATATAAGCGTATTTCATGTTTTCCTCATTCACTTTAACACCAACTCGTTTAGCCCCTTCTTTAATTGCCGTAAGGGCAATGAGAACGAGCGATTATATCAACATCATCCACGTATCCCAGAAGCTGTACGGACTTGGCGGAAATAGTACCTTCCGTGTCGACTTTTGCCCGTCGTACTGTCCGCTCAAGTAATTATTTGAAGAAGCTGCAAGTTTGTAACAATTCGGAGGTCCTACTTCCACACTGCAGTTTTTTCCAGTGTTGTACGACAAAATCGGATCAGTTTTCCAGGGATCCCGAATTCGGCCATCGTATTAAATAGCTCAGTACGATGGATGCGGTTATATGCGGCTTTTAAGTCGATGAAGAGATGGTGTGTGTCGATTTGGAACTGGTTAGAACTCGTCTTTTCCAGGATCTGTCTTAATGTGAAAATTTCACATCACTCTCTTTTGGCCATGTCCACTAAGCAACTGCTGGAAGTGTTGCTTAAATACTTCCACAATTTCTTGTTGGTCAGTAACGTGATTACTCTCATTTCGAAGTGCTTGGCGACCCGTTTTAAAGCCGTTGGCTAGGTTTTTGCCTTTTTAAAAAAGCTCCTGGTGTCTTTCCTTTTCCTTCTCTAATCTTCGATATCCACGAGCTTGGAGACTGCCAGAGGTTCTTTTCTCCTGCCTTCATCTGGACCTATACTTTTCCCACGCTGCTTTGGTGATGCGTTGCAGCGTTTTCCTGTATGCCTCATCTGTTGCCTTCTTTTTTTGCACACATTCGTAGTCATACCACTGATTTATTTTCTAGAGTGGTTGGTAGCCTTAGGTATGTTGGGCCACCTCCTTCATGGAAGTGCAGCAATATGACCACATGTTATTGAGACGTCATTGTTAGGCAATGGCATATTGGAGAGTTTTTCGACCAGGGGCTCTCTGTAGTCTCTGGCTATTTCCGGTATGCGTAGGCGTCCAATGTTGAACCTCCTTTTATGATGTTGTTGCAGCTTTCTTTCATTTGACAGTCGAGTTGGCCAGGTTGCTTGGTGGATTCTTTTGTGAGGGAACCTCGTGATACATATCACTATATTACTAGCTGTTTTTACATGCAACAAAAAGCTGCAGTTAGGACAAAGGTTTTTATAAATCGGCCCAGTCAGTGGAGTAAAATTAAATTTCCTTTCCCCAAAATGGGATAATAAATGAAATTGTAGTTGTTTTAGGCTTATGAATGGTTGGGTACACACTGAAGTTTATTTACCAGAGGTTGTGTGGGTCTTAGTGTTCAGTTACATTTGCCAGTCAAACACATCGCTGAAGTTGTTTTCCGTGACTTGGTACTTCCTTATATGATACATTGGATATTAGGACCAGCTATGGCGAAATAGTACGAGTTATTATGTTTCAAAAGTCTGTACAATTGTATGTACATATACGTTAATAATATCGATCGAATTAAGTGAACTGTAACAAGTCGACCAGTTGCCTTGAATGGTTATAAAGAATGACAGTTAACGAAGTATTGACCTAACAACAAATTGGAGAATGTAGGATGGACGGAAATCAACGTTCCAAACCTGAAAAGCCTTGGAATATAGCTTAATGTACGAGACAAGGGCTTCATTTT
Source organism: Volucella bombylans (assembly GCA_949129095.1). Taxonomy (NCBI): domain Eukaryota; kingdom Metazoa; phylum Arthropoda; class Insecta; order Diptera; family Syrphidae; genus Volucella; species Volucella bombylans. Next base: position 198,962,552 of record OX422142.1, read on the forward strand.
AAGTAGTGGTGCGAGCAAGAAAAATGATATTTTCGAGCAACGAACTGGAGACAGTTGTGAAAATTAAAACTTTTGTTCAGCCAAAGACCGGGTTTATTCCGAACTGTAGCGCCGCTTAAACAAATAAGGCTTCAACTACTTCTACTTCCTTCAGCTAAGATTGTTATTCCTTGCAATTATTAAAAATGCACAGACAGAAGGTCTCCTAGTTCCCTTAAATGAAATTCCAGTGGTTATGTAAATTTAGAACAACTCATATTTCGAGTTCAGTTGGTGACAGAAAAAATGAACTACTTTCTAATATTCGCATCCAATTCAAAGATCCGAGTGAAGCATAAAAGAAAATTTACATTTCAAATTGGAAAATAAATAACTTGTTCAGGAAAACGCTTCGCAACAGTCTCAGAAAAAATCTTTAGCCAGGTGTTCAACTAAAGAACTGCGCCTGCAGTCATAACACAAACTCCCACTTCCACCACATTCATACTCAAATCAGTCAGCAATTCATCTAAATGTATTATCGATAATGCTAAATAAATTAGTTAAATAATATATCCAGATGTTTTTTTTTCGCTCTAGAAAGAACAGATTTTATTAGAGGTACTCATACAAACAACGATAATTACTATGTCTCATGATATGCTAATAAAATGCAACTGTCTCATTCCATGCGCTTGCTCTTGGTCGTTTAGGATTTTTTTTTTAAATTTTCTTATTTGTTAATAACTTTTTTCAATCCCTCACTTGGGGTATAAAAATAAAACCGTGTTGTTGAAATGGCAGCTAGAACTGTGAACATATTATGTATTCGTATGTACCAGATGCATTAGAAACACCTGTCTGCGTCATGAACTATTTGCATAATTGTTAAAGGAAAAGTAGTTTCACAATTAAGTAATAGTATGAACGGAATTTGTATGTTTTGAATAGTTGATTCTTGTTGTCTGGAAAACAGGTGTAAATGTGCGGCAATAATTAATCAATTTTTTTTATGTTGATCTTTTAATTGATAAGATGAAAAATGTAAGTACGAGTATAATGCTGAATTGTTGAAAGATCCTGTTGAAGTATAATTACCGCTTAAATTATTTTTATGACCCGTGGGTCGATAATTACACCTGCCCTTTAAAACTACTGCTTCTGTGACTTGGGGGGACCACCATTCCCACATAACAATGAATCAATTAGTCGCGTGGCATTACGATTGTTATTTCGATAATATTATATAAATTGATTGAACATTTTAATGACAAAGACATATAATATTTGTGAATGAGAAAATCGTTACTTGATGTCATTTTTTTTTTCCTGTGGGATAGCATAAATCTATCTATTAGAATGTCGTGATCACTCTAATCAAAAACTGGAAATTATCTAATTTTTTGCGATAATAACATTTCAATGAATATTTAAGTAGTCACGCTATAATATGGATCGGAAACTCATGAACTCACAATTGTTAACACTTTCTCTTCATTGCATTTAATAATTAACTCATTTCCCGATGTAAGGAATATTTATTCTTTCAACTCGATGAAGTAATACAAGACAAGGTCAAAGTTGTCGTGTATCCGCAATTCTACTCGTAGAAGTTTTTTTCCAAGCGTAGGTGAGAATCTTCCATAAACACTATGAGGACCATAGTGTGCTAGGCCAGTGTCGAATTTGACGTTTGACAAATGTCTTTTGAATGAATGGTCTTGCTGGTTCCCCTATTTCAACGCGGTTACTCTTTATTGTGTTAAGTCTAAAGATTTAGTCCTTTGTAAGTATTTAGTTTGTCCAGAATCCGTAGGACTCTATTATGGTGTATGGTGCGAATGTTTTTGTTTAGTTTTCGACTATACGAATTCCATTCCGAGATCCCTGTGCAAATGATCGTTTCTTGTATGTATATCAATTTCTTTTACAGCTTTTTTAAAAAGTTTGTAAAACATTGAACCTCTTTCTATTGTTACCTTCCCAGAGTTGAATATGCGCTCTGTATTTGTTGCGACTTCTATTTCAATTTTCCGACGGCAAACGTATCGTGGATGCTCCCTTCTTCTTGCGGTATATCATGGTTATATGTAAGTTATAGAATTGGACCAACACACGTCTTTGCCAGCTAATTTCTTGAAATTGTGAGTCTATTTCTTAGACATGTTGTCAGTATTATATAGCCGCACTGGCAAAACCTGTTATAATTTGAACTCCATGTCATGCATTATTCAAGATCTGCGTCACATCAAGCAAGACTCTTGAGCAAGCCCGTTTTTCTTCAAGACTTTCTCAATTACATCGGCGGACCTGGTCTGTGGTTGAATGCTTGCTATTGAAGGGAAACTGACCAGGGATAAGATATTTTCGCTCAATAATAGGCTGCAAGTTGTATTTACAATAATAAATTTGGGGTATAATTGGAGGAACCGAAATGAATTGCGCAATAATCCATTGACACGCGACGTAATCCAATTTATGCGCAGTGCTTACAACACAGAGAAGCTTAATAAATGATTTTCTAGGCAGGAGCTTAAGAAATTTTCCGGTTAAAGCTCTAATTTTAAATTTGTAGAATATTCGATAGAGCATTCGTTAATTCGAATAAGTGCAGCACTGCATTATCTCGGTACTTAATCTATGAAACCCGTAACGGTAGCTTTGTTTGTCTTTTGTATTATTAAAACTAATTGCCCTCAACTACTACCGACAGCGTTGATTGATGGCGGTGAGTTTTATTTTTTCTGTCCAAGTATTTATCATGTTCTTTCTTTTTTTATATTGTTTACTTTTCTGAACTCCTTGTCTGTCTTAACTTTACTAGTGGAGTTGAAATTTGAGGCAGAAATATTTGAGTTCAAGGTCTAGATCTATTTTGAAGCTCTTTGTAAAGTATTTTCATCTTAGTTAGTCTGGGCTTTTCCTCACGTAGGCTTTTAGTTTTCGCTGATTTCGCTGCTTATGCGTCGACACGTTAAATGTCGGTTACGCATGGTGTGGTGAAGATCTTGAAACTCTTTCCAAAAAAAAAAAATTACATGAGCTCAATAACTTGGTATATTCAGAATTTATAAAGCTGACATCGGAAGAGATTAGATTTTTACGGGTATCTGGCATACCACATGCGGTACATGATATTGTTCCCTTTGGCCACACCATATTTATGTGAATTTTATTTGCCTTTTACGACAGGCATTCTTACCGCTGCCCAAAGGAGGACAATAATTAACGAAGCTATTTTTTAATTTTTAGTTTTTGTTGCAACTCCAGACAGGAGGAATTTCAAGTAAATACCACCTTGATCAAAAGTTCCCGGAATTTATTCAGAAAATTAAAAATACATGTTTATTCATCTAAATCTATATTGTCCCCTTCAAAGTAATCCCCATCGACTGCAACACACTTATGCCAGCGCGTGATCCAATCCTCGAAACATTTTTTAAATTCGGTTTTCGGTATGTCCATCAGTACTTCCTGCGATTTTTCCATTACTTCCTCTCGGCTGCTGAAACGCGTTCCCCGTAGTGGTTTTTTAAATCGATTGAACAGAAATTCGGTGGTTGTTGGATGGTACTCGTATTTGTTCCATTTTTCTTCAAAAAATTACGAATAATGATAGCACTGTGCGACGGTGCGTTATAATGGTGCAAAATCCACGAGTTTTCTGCCCATAATTCTGGTCTCTTTCGGCGAATTGCTTCACGCAAAAGTCTCATACCGCCCAAATAATACTCTTTGTTTACTGGCTGGACTTCTGGCAAAAATTCATGATGCACTACACCATTGTAATCCATGAAAACCGTGAGCATTGCCTTCTTTTTTGACTGAACGTTTTCAACGTGTTTTGTTGGTCTCGGCGAACGCCATTCACTTGCCTGATGTCTGGATTGCGTGTCGTACTCATAAACCCATATCTCGTCTCCAATAATGGTCCTTTTGACGAATGTGGGATCCGATTCAGCCTCGCAAATCATCTCTTTTGCGACGTCGACACGGTCTCTTTTTTGCATGAAATTGAGGTCTTTTGGCACCAACTTTGCTGCTACACGACGGAAACCCAAATCATTAACAAAAATGTCTTAGACGGATCCATAGGCAATGTTCAAGTTCTCCGCTATCTCTCTGGTGGTTAATTTGCGGTTATTGACCAACATTTCTTTTACTCCATCAATATTTTCGTCGATGGTCAGCCACTGCGTTCATCATTTTCGATTGACTCACGACCACTTTTGAACCGCGTTTTCCGGGTAAACGACCGTTTTCCTTAGAGGATCGTTGCCGAAACACTTTTGAAACATTTCGAACGTTCGCGCACCATTAAATCCGTTTTTTACGCAAAATTTAATACAAGTTCGTTGTTGCAAATTTAAATCCATTTCTAAAATTGTAAAAAATCGCCAACACACACAGAGATAGATGTACTCTTGGCTACGTAACTTTTGTAAATGTCAAGCTAAGGCGCTAAGATTTAGAGGGAATGTTAACAACAGATTTACCAGCTTAACAAAAGAAAAACAGAACTCAAATCGGAATAATGGGAGCACCACACGGTGGTTATTCCATTATTTGATCAAGGTGGTATTTACACATTTTGCACCTTTTTCGAAATTAGCTAAATCACATATGTCGATACAAAGTTCAAGGTTTTTAGTTGTAAATTTAACATTTCTTAATTTTAAGGACTGTATTCTAAAAAACTAGCTACGAGCATCGTAGGTGTAAGACCAAAATGGAAAAGAGAAATGTAATACTCGCATGTGTTTTAAAATGCCTAAGCCCCAGAAAAGATAGCCATTTTCTGCAATAATTGGGGTTGGTATGATGAGATACCATATCACTTAGTTTTTTTCTTTTCCAATGGCGTGTCGAAGACTTGTGGGTTTACTAATTGGCATGTTTTTATAGAAATAGTAATTTTTGTTAATAATGCAGTAGTTCTCGTAGTAGATCAAGTCTTCGTCCCATTTAGGATTAGATGGCTTAGCTTCTGGAGACTCGACAAAAAACAGGATTAATTTTATGTGAAATGTAAAAGTGGAAAAAAAAACGGTTGAAACTCTATTGCTTCGTTCATTCTTTAACACTTTACAGATTTCAACTCCATAACTTGGTTTGGTAGCCAAGATTATTCCTTAGAAGTGTCACTTGATCGACTTTTGAAACGGATACGGCGCTTATGCCCTGAATCGTACCCCTTGAGCAACTGGTTCTTGCTTCACGTTATTGGTAACTCAGTTCTTAGCCCAAAAATCCGTTTCTGTGATCAATGACCCTCCATACTCGTCGGATCTGGTCTCAGTCGACTTTTTCTATTCCCTAAGTTGAAGTTTGACGTAAAAGGAGAGCGTTTTAATGACGTGGAGGTTATTTATTGAAATGTGACGAAGATGCTGCGAAGCGATCAGGAAGAAGATTTCTCAACGGCCTCCGAGAGGCTTTACGTCTGGTAATGTGTTCAAAATTGAATAAAAAGTTTTGTCGTAACTCGTTTTTTCTTAATATGAGTATAGTGGAACTGGTATAGGGCTACCCAACAAGAGGTATCATTTTCAGTCAATAGAAAAACTCAATACTTTTACGAAAAGTGATGATATTCTTATTTCAGTCTAAAGTACGAATTCCAAGGATAGTAAGAGAATACAATATCTGCCAAATGCTGTATTTTGCGAATAACAGCTCTGATATTTTTTTTAGTGCATGAATCATTGGTGGAGCATTGACGTAGACTTTGTCATTAATATAGTCCCAAAGAAAAGAGTCTAATGGTGTTAAATCGCATTATCTCGACGGCCAATTAAATTCACCATTTCGAGAAATCACACATCCAGGAAATTTGTCACGCAATAGAGCCATTGTTTTAATAGCAGTGTGGAGTGTGACGTGCTGTTGAAAATTGATCCTATAAACGTCGTCTACGTTTATAGGATCAATTTCAGGCTATGCACGTCAGTTAACATCGTTCGGTAACGCAATCCATTTACTGAAACGGTCGCACCATTTTCGAAAAATTAAGGCCCAAAGACATCGCCCTGCCAGCACAAAAACCACTCCAAACTGTCACTCGTTGTAGATGGAGAGGTTATTCCACAATTTCTCTTGGGTTTTTGGATCCGCATATACGACAGTTTTGTTTGTTTGTTTGTACCTGGACAAGTGGAAATGTGAAATGTCACTCAGAATGATTTTGTGTAAAAAAGCATGATCTTGTTCATTCATTGACCTTATAAGAATGTAGGCCACGATCCTTATTAAAAATGCAATGCAAAGTGGTTGCGGATAGGCTCAATTTCTATGATCATCTCAAAATGGACAAAAGTGGGTTTTCACTTACACTGATCGGAGAAACACGATTTGGAGTTTATACGTTTAAATTTATCGATTAAATTCATTACAGCTGTGTGAGAAGGCGGTTGATGACCAAAAGCAATATGAACTTTACGAAACGTTAACGCGATATTTTCACCGTTCTTGTAGTGAAATATTGAAATTTCAACACATCGTACGAGTATACATCGACACATAGTGTTGGATAACCCCCTGTTACACTAACACCGCGTCTTCAGAACGTTTTCAAGAAAATTTTTGAGTTTAATTATCGTTAAGTTACAATCAATTACTAGATATGGAGAAATCGAAAAGCTCATACTTTTTCCTATAGCATTAGGTATGGGTGGTTACTTTCAATGACAAGGATATATTCGTATAGTACCGAAGAACCACAAAAACTTGGAAAATGAGTCAGGAGACTGATTCGTATAAAATAATAAACCCAAGGTCGTCAATTTTAGGAGAATATACTATATGACAATATAATCAAAATAAAAGAAAAGAATAAATTATACAAGAGAAAAAGGAAATATCCGAATAATGTCAATAATTTAAGTTAAGATGTTATTCTGTGTAAAAACAATTATTATTCTAACGAGTTTCGTGAGGTTAGTGGTGATTATAGAAAAGAATGGCAACTTGTTAAAGAAATTCAGAATAAATCTTCGGTCAGCCCACTAGCTCATAGTATTAAATGCAACGATGTCACCATTAATGACCCCAAAGATTTGGCTGAACAATTTAACGAGTATTTCGCTTCGATTGCCATTAAGGTAGTATCGGATAGCTGTTCTGAATTCTCTAACTTCAACTGCACAGTTGTTGATAAATCATTCTCTCATAGTTTCTTTGCCTAACCGATAACGTCCTTGAACTGTTTAGAATCAGTAACTCACTAAAAAACTCAAACTCTTCAACAACAAATTGTTTTTCAAACAAAAGTATCTCCTGTGTTATAACTTTATTTAAGAAAGGTGAAAAATCTGCTATCAATAATTATAGGCCTATTTCTTTACTTCCAGTGTTTACGAAGATTTTTGAGAAAGTTAGAAAGAATAGAATGATCAACTTCTTAGATAAAAATAATTCGGTCAGGTTTTTCAACTGAAGGAGCCCTGTTAAATTTGTGCACAAATATTTAAGATATCTCACTGCGGCTCTTTTCATTGATATTACGAAAGCTTTTGATACTGTCGATCATAATATTCTTTTAGTAAAATTCTACAATTGTAGTTTTAGGGGTAATATATATAATTGGTTCAGGTCGTATTTATCAAACAGTAAACAGAGGGTAAAAATTAATGGCAAATGAGTTCTTTTAGAAACATCTCCATAGGAGTTCCTCAAAGCTCTGTTCTAGGACCGATACTTTTCTTAATCTTTATTAACTCACTCTTTTCTTAGAACTTTCGTAGTAAGATTAATGCATTTGCTGATGACATGGCATGTGCTTTTCAATGTAACTCTCCTTTAAACTTAATTGCATGACCTGGAAGTTCTGGTTCCAACAGCATAATCTGGTGATTAGTGATAAAACGAAGATCTATGTGGAAGGGAGTTGGACTTTGGTACGTTTTATTACCAAAATTCAGACAATTTTTACATAGTAAAAATATTTGTAAATCAGGAACAACCGCACACATATATTTTGAGTCCCTTACATGTTCTGAGAATTGCTTCGTTATAGAAAATGTTAAATCGTATAAGTATCTTGGTGTTACACTTGACTGGAAGATGAGTTGGTCCGACCATACGAGTGCGCTTAAAAATTACCTTATAGCTGCCACAAGACAGTTATCCTTTTTAAAATCATTCTGTTCCCGAGATCTTCTTAAGTGCATCTATTATGGGTTAGTCCATTCTAGGTTCGAATATGGTTTAGTTTCCAAAATGAACCCACTTCTAATTTCTCAAAAACACGTTATTCGTCTTATCTGTAACAAAAATCGTCGTTTTACTAGTCTGTTACTTTTCAGAGGCCTTAAAATTCTTCCTTGAAAAGATTTATACTGTTATAAGGTCTTAAATATATTTTTTTCTAGATCAGACTTGGAAGTGAATAGAAGCTCCAATTACTATAACCTAAGAAGCAACAATTTGAATCTAGTTACTGCACCACATCTTTTTCTTCAACTTTTTTACGGTTTTGGCTCCCAGACTCTATAACAACTTACCACATAACATTAGAATCGTTATAATTTAATCCGTATTTCTAAAGATGATAAAACTATGGCTATTGATGGCATTTCTAACCTGCTTTGTGTTATCATCTAAATAATTCTGTCCTTAGATTATATTAATATAAGTTCCTTGCTGTGTTTTCATTCCTATTACGCACATACTTATCTTTTTCTATATTTTTTGTTGTCAACTTACTAGTAAATATCTCAGTATATTTTGCAACCCCACTATCTTTCTTTCTATCTTTTTATTTATTTTTGTTATTAATTTTTACATGACTCCCCGTTGCTTCTACTACTACTACTACTACTTATTAAATAATCGAATAAATCCAATTTTTTTTCTAGCTGTGATGCAAAACTGACATTTACTATATGTGATTTATGTGTCCCTCCTTGCTTTGAAATTTTGAAATAAGCGGAAAGTCGTTTCAACAGTGCTTAGACTAAACATGTTCTTAAAACAACGTAGTCTGGTAATCTGATTACTTTTAAGTTTCAGTCTCGAGGTCATTTAACAAGTATTTAACGAAATGCGTCATCCAATAATAAGTCCACAACTGGAATTTTTATAACGCCTCATAAATGCTGGTTCCATAGCAATTGGACTAATTTTAACAATAGGAATTTATGCTTTTTTATTTAAAAATTAAACCAGGTTTCGAATTCTGTAGACAGAATTTTGAAAGACAAGCGACTATCTTATGATTATGTTAATATATGTATAATCGGGGTTATTTTGATAGATCTTAATTATGTCTGTATGTATGTAAATCAACAACACAATGATGAACATTTCTTCTTGGTGGTTAAGTGATTATTATGATTTTTCAAGTTTCTGCTAAGTTTATGCTATACAAACAGGATGACTTGATGGTGTAGTCATCCCTCATGATTCATATCAAATCTTATATCGATTTTTTTAAATAAACTTTAGGTTATATAAATATGGATGTTCCTGTAATGTTGTGATACTCTAATTACAAAAGTTTTTCCCCTTCTCCCGTTGATTTCATCTAATTTTTAATTTTGGTGGGGTCAAACGCCTTTGCACAGTTCTCTAATTGAGGTCTTTGCTGTCTTGATTTTCGCTATAACAATTGGCTATGAGTTAGTTCTGGGTACCGCGCAATGATGTGACTATGCGAACCATTCCTATCATATTTAATATTTTTTCTAAATAGGACAGCTTGAAATCTGCCGTCTTAGACCAATGCACCGGGGTCAGCGCAGGACTCGATTATTCCCTAATAAGATCTCGTGTTATCATGGCCGATAATGGAGTGAAAATATGTCAACTTTAACACTGATCCTCCTCATGCCTCACCTATGAATCCATTTACACAGTTAAGCTTATTTCATTAGGAACAAACCTATTAAAAATAGACGTAAAGGTAAAAAAAATTTGGAATTTCAGTGCAGTTATAACCTTCATTTAAGCCTCAGCTACATTATACCCAATTATGTCGAAGCCAAATATCACATCGCTTCATTTAGAACGCAATATGGAACTTAAACGTAGTAAAGAGCTCTACTATTCCTAAAAACGCAATACTTCCCGATATGCATTAAATTCAACAGATAGAAAATCTCGATTTACCAAAGAAGACGGTCTGACAGCGTCTTAAATAAGTCTTCTGGTGAATTAAATATATTTTCTCCTCTCTTGAAAAAAGGAAACAAATCGTTATGTCGGAACAGATATTCACCTCTGCACCCTCATCAATGTGCATAGAGGAAAGAAAGATTCGGGGAAGGCGCTCTACTAAATCTGGTAACACAGATTAAAGAGGCATCCCGACAAAAGGAGATCCCAATATGTGCCTTCCTATATATTGAAAGTGCCTTTGAAAATACCGGACATGAATCCATTTCGGAAGCCATGTCCAAAAAGGGTACTGACCCTCCCACTAACCCGTAGTTAGTGTTGCAGCCATCAGCGGTTGTCAACAAGGAGTGTTTTCTCAACGCTCTAATAGGCACTGGTCATTGATGACCTATTAGTAAAAATTAGTCATTTAGGCTATCAAACAATAGGATATGCAGATGACTTAGTCGTAATTGTGGTGAACACCCTAAAGGCGTTTGCTATAAGATGTAGACTGCTCTAATGATAGCAAATGACTATCGTGTTGAAGAAAATCTCTCAATCAACCCCAGTAAATCTAAACTTGTTCCCTTCATTCGTAAAAGAAAGCTGAGTGACCAGATCTCACTCAACAATTCAATAATTGTGTAATCCAGCGAAGTAAAATATCTAGGAACAGTTCTCGATAAAGAACTAAATTGGAAGGTAAGACCTGGGGAATAATAACGCCAAAGGTCACCCATTGGATATATATATATATATACGGCTACATAGACTTGAATGCCTCGGCATTACCGGCGGAATGCACACATACCCCAGAGCAGCTACATCGCCACTCCATCCCTTTATAAAAATGATGCTAATTCGCAGCACGGTCAGGCTACTACTCAGATCACATGGATCAAATAAATCTTCTCTCCGAAATTCCTGAGCTTGACATGATCTGCGCCGTAAACGACCGCCTCCAATACATTACCTACCGCTAATGTTCGCAAGAAAAGTTCCTCTTGTACCGGATGAAATTTGAAATAATCAAAAACTGAAGGTCCCGCATCTCGAGGGACTTTTATTATCGTAAAAGTTAATATTATTTTTAGTTTTAGCATATATAATGAATTGGATAATTTTATTTTTGTGTGATACTTTTGGAAGCATTCTCCAATATGTAGCAGTATCTTACAAATATTGTACATGTATGCACATAGTTTCCTTATCTTATGTGCATAACATACTCTGCAATTTCTTCTAACGAGTTTGTTAGCCTCATCTCTGAAAATATTTACCACCTCATGTTGTTTGATAGAACCAAACAATCGTCCTTGTAGATCAAACCGGGATATTCTTGTAAAAGGCATACTAGGGGTATTAGTTTCCACATCTGCGTCAGCGTAGGAGTTCCTCTGACACAGCTCTGACTCGGCAAGTGTGAGCAAACAATTAGAAAATTTTAATTGTTTACCGGGATTTAAGTTTTGAAAATTACAAATGAATTTACAAGTGCACAATTAAATAGATACATAGTAACTATCTTAGTCCATTTTTTGTGTTTTTTTTTAAATAGGGTAGTATGGAAGATTCAGATCAGCAAGGGCCACACCATCCATGAAATTATTATAATCAACAATGCTTACTGGCCTTTTTATCGAAAGGCCCGTATTTCTATCTTTCTTCCCCGCACCATAAAGTCCTGTTGAAATAATCGTGACTTTCTTATTTTTGTTGGGTTTCCACATTTCTAGCAGTATTTGTCCTTTCCAACGATATATACTCGTATATTCATGTACATTCAGTTTTTTTTGTTGTAGTATGGCAGGCACTGTTTATCCTAACGATACTACAGATTTTGGCTATCACACTGTATAGATATTTCGCAAAATCTACACTAATTTAATAGTTGTCAGCATAAATATCATATCACTTATTGAGATATGATGTCAATACTTCAGTTATAGCACTCTGCAAATTACTGCCTTTTCCTGAATATAGTTTGAAGTTAGAGGTATAACCTGTCTTAGATTCACATACCTTTCTATTTAAAATTCCATATTTAACTATTTTCATGCGACTATATAGCCTACATTTTAGTCAACCACGCCATGGAATAATTCCCTCATCTAACGACAAGTTTTAAGTAGGAGTGTAGACCTCTGTAAATTTTTTTTGAATTTTTACTAAGCGATTTGAATTTGATGTTATATTTACACTATCTGAGAAATGGAGAAAGGCCAGTGTTTGCTGGTATCTATTACGGCTCATAATTTTCCAGAAAATAGGCCTTTCAATACAAGGGTTAGTAGACCAATAATCAGCAATAGAATTTGTTCTAATCAATCCCATAATTATTATCAGGGCAAACCACATTTGTTGGTTCATTTGTAGTTACATTTGCAGTATGGTCCTTTTTGTTTCTTTTATAATAGATAAAAGATCATCACCAATGAAGAGCGATGTTACAACCTGTCTGCTGTCAGGATTTTCTGGAAATATTTTTATCCCCTGAACACCTTGAAAATCCTGTTGATTTCTTGGCATATCAGTTTCTGACCAGTCCAAATTCCCATCTCCAACTTCATCTTCGGAACTACTTGAATGCAGTACTCGTTGTCTTGGTGTGGGAAATATAAAATCAGACGGCTCTTCTGAAGCACTTTCTTCATATACTCTGGATATGTTTGAAGTTCTCTTCTAAATATACGAGTATATCTGCACTTTTGTCATGTTTCACCTTATATTCGGGTTCAAGGATATATAATTTTCTAAAAAAAACACAATATGTAAACCGCTGTACTGTAATATTCTCCAAATAATAATAATTTTAGTAGAAAAATACATTTATGTGTGACATAATATACTCAAAGCTGCAAAATAAAAGCTGTAAAGACATAATTGCAAAACAAATATTGAACTAGCGATGCCGCAAGAGACTGTAAAATATTAGTTAAAACAAGAGAATCCAATTTTATTTGGCATTACGTGAAGCTCAACGAAACGCACAAAATATGTGCACACGGTAGAAAATGTGTTAAGACTGCGCATTGCTTCGAATTGGGTCAATGCGCTTTAAGCTGTTATATAAAGTAGGTATATGATATATGTATATATATGACTACATTGACTCTGTTCAATATAGTGACCCCAAGCCAAGAAGCATGGAACTACAAAAACCCTATCTTTAACCTAAAAGTATGAAGTGGTATACTCATGGAGCTGGTGTATTTGGACCGAACATAAGAATATCGCTACCAATGGGAAAAAGTCCCGGAGTATTTCAGGCGAAAATGCATGCCATTCAGGTTTGCACCAATCTCATCCTCGATAAGGGAACGAAGGGTGTCCCCATCCATATACTCACGTACAGTCAAGCAACCTAAAAATATTGGCTCTCATCTCATTAACTCCAAAACAGTCAGGCACTTCTTCAATATACTACAAGTTTTCTCTCCCATAAGAACAAAGTAACATTTTTGTGGGTGCCTGGTGATATGGTATTGATAGAAATGAAATAGCCAACGAGCTGGCTATAAATAGTTCGGCTGGTTCTTTCATTGGGGTTGAGCCGTTCTGTAATATCCCAAATTTAGCAATTAACACAGCAATAAAGATTTGGGAGAACAAAATTTGTATATTCCATTGGGAAAACATTTTATAACTTCGCCAGGTTAAGAAAGCCATCATACCCTTTACGGACACTGCCACCTACACAAAATAGGTCTTATTTAGGAAACTAAATAACGTCTTTGCATGGAAAACAACGAAACTTTTTATGTGAATGCATGGCGCATTGCTGCTTTCGGTTACAGTGTGCACTCAAAAATAATCTCACACCTTCAATGTAGCAGAGCTGACAGTGACAAATTTTTTCGTGCCTAACGTGCTACCATTGCCAGTGTTTCAACCATCCACTCCTACGTCCTCTCGAAATAACATTCCTCTTACTTTCTACTATCAAAACGTAAGAGGACTGCTATCTAAAACCCGTGCTGTCTTGTGCAAATCTCACGCTCTCCCATTTGAGGTCTGCGCTCTGACCGCAACTAATCTAATTCGGAATTATTCCCCCCTAGTTCCAACGTTTTTCGGAACCCGTCCAAATGATAAATCTCCTTGTCGAGGTGTCCTACTTGCCGCCCACAATGACCTAAACTCTTGTTAAAACGCCGTTTCTACTTCTACTAAGCTTGACTGCGTTCCAATAAATATAACACTCCCCTGGAGGTCCCTGTACTTTATGTGGTTTTACATCCTACCGGCGCAACCTATCCAATGCTACCAACTCGCTATCGATGCAATTGATCAAATAACTAACTTATCTGATCCTCTCGATGATATCATCGTATTCGGCGATTTCAATCTATCTCAACTTCACTGGACTCAATCAAATGATGAATCTTTTCTTATAGCAAACCCTAACTCAAGTAAAGAATGCCTCTTCTTGGATGAGCTTACAGACTCTAGCTTATGCCAACTATATGAGTAGGCAATTAGACCTCATTTTCTTCACTGACCCCATAAACTCCTCTGTCTCGCTTGCCCCCTTTCACTCTTGACCATTGATAACTTTTACCCACCACTTCTTCTTTCTCTTTTCCACCACTCTCAGATCCAGCTCATCCCATCTGCAGCTGCCTCTACTTACGACTTTCATAATGATGCTATCTCTATCTTCTACAGAGAATTATTCAATTCTATTTTTCTCTATGTCCCCTTTTCGTGCAATAAAACTCCTTTTATGAGCCCCCCGTAGTAATCGTATACTTCGCTCTTCGATCCAATTCTTTTGCTGACTATTTCAACTATCTCAGGTCACACCTTCAATTCGCCCAGCTTTATAACGTTCTCTACCAGCGATACCTTGACAGTGTGCAATCAATAATAAATGATCCTAAGTCTTTCTACCAATTCGTTAACAACAAAAAAAAATCTGACGGTTTTACCCCATCCCTCTCATACGATAACATATCATCAACCAATCCGCATACCATAGCAAACTTTTTTGCTACTTTTTTTAAGCAATCTTTTGCCGATAATTCCTTCGTATCGGATCCCTCTTATTTCAAGTATTTACTTAACATCCCTATAGGCGCCTCTGTTTCTCAAAGTTTTGATCATACAGCAATAGAAAATAAATTACAACAACTTAATGATGAATACTTACCCGGCCCAGATGGCCTTCCATCCATATTTCTTAAAAAGTGTTGCTCAATACTTTCCCACCCCCTTTTAAATCACTTCCAGTTATTGCTCTCTTAAGGTGAATTCCCACAGATATGGAAGTCTTCTTTCATAACACCGATACTCAAAAAGGGATTAAAGATTCGATTAAGAGCTAAACTTTTACATAGGTATACCAAAACTCCTGGAAAGCGTTGCAATCAACACGGCTTTCTGAAAGTTAGATCAAATACCACTAACATTGACGTGATAAACAAGTTAACGTTATAGCAATTGATTTCAGAAAGTCTTTTGGGAAGATATCTCATAAACTAATCCTGTTCAAATTGTCCGTCCTGGGCTTTGAACCCATTCTTCTAAAATGGATATCTTCTTACCTGAATAATCGTTTTTATAGTGTTTGTTTCAGGTCTGTCCTATCGGCCCCTTTCTTGGCCACTTCAGGTGTTCCTCAAGGTTGTCACCTAGGTCCACTTCTCTTCATCCTAACCATTCAACACTCAGCACTTTCTCTCTATGCTGACGATACCAAATTTTTTAAGCCCATTTCCTCACAACATGACTCCAGCCTCCTTCAAATAGATCTAAATAGTTTTTTCACCTGGTGCATCAAGAACTGCTTAGAGCTCAATGTCACCAAATGTCAATCGATTACCTTCTCACGTAAGTGCAGCAAATCTCCTCCCCGAATTTACCTTCTCCACGACCAACCTATACCCCTTGTTCTGTCTATCCGTGACCTTGGCATATTATGCGACAGGGAGCTTAATTTTCGCTCGCATCTTGATAAGATAACTGCTAAGGCAAAGTCATCACATGGCTTCGTTAGAAGATGGTGCAAAGAATGCTGCAACCCGTACGCGACCAGATCACTATACATCACTTACGTTCGCCCCCTTCTCGAGTACGCTAGCTAAGCGTGGTGTCCCTTTCCACGAGTTCATGTATCCCGAATTGAGAGCGTCCAGCTTCATTTTCTTCGATTTGCTCTTCGAGGTCTACTCTGGAACGATCGTCTAATCTTACCTCCCTATCGAGACCGTCTTAAACTAATTAACCTGAATACCCTTGAGGAACGAAGGGACGTAGCAGACATTCTTTTCATTCACTGACTGCTCTCAGGCTCCGTTGATTGCACGTCTCTTTACAACTCCATTTTCTTTTACACTAACCCTCGAAATCTACGTTTCCCCCGTTCCTTTATCAACCCATCCACCGCACCACACATGACTTTAAGGAACCAATCTCCCGTATACTGCGTAAGGTAAACACCAACCTTCCGTTTTTGATCGATAAAAAAAAATTTTGTATATAATAAAAATAGCGAAGTAAGACATGTTTATATCTCAGGCCCTCTTAACGCATAACAGCTTTAGTCGTTAGAATTAGTTTTTATACAACTCGGTCTATTAAAATTAACATAAGCGTTGAACTTACAAGTAAAACGGGCCTATTGCAAAACCAACGATTTTAACACTCTTATTTTTAATAGACTTAATTCGTTTGGTCAAAAAACGACATCACGACATCGAAATGTTTTAAGCCAATAGGCTTAAGAAGAAATATGGTCCACAGATTAATTAAAAATTTCCAATGTACTCGTACATAGCACTCTTCTCTCTCCAAACAAATTTTTCACTGGTCGTAGATCCTCTGGAAGGCCGTCCAGAAATCTTCTTCCCGAATACTTCGCAGCACCCTCGCCGCATTTTGTTGAATAGCCAACTGTCTCCTTTCATGGCAATCTTCAGTTTAGGTCTTGAGCAAATACGGCGAGTTTGGTGGGTGATTAATCACGAAAACTGAAATAAGAACTAGTGGCCCGTGAGTTACAATTCCAGGGGAATGCGCCGTATCTGTTTCAAAAGTCGATTAAGTGCTATTATGGTATTCAGTTGCTAAAACATTCAAATCAAACGTTCAACATTCTCTTCTGTAACGGAAATAGAGATGTGCCCCTTTCTTGGATCGATTTCCAACTACAGGCGACCATGAACACCTTGTTTTAAACATTTGAAATATTTCCGTGGCGGTTTTGGTCAATTTAAAACAAAATTTTATTACAGATTTTTGTTCCATTGAAAAAACGTGACACGACAAAACAAATGCATGCATTTTAAACGGATTCCGTTGACCTCATCGAGTTGAAATTTTTACAGCAACATATTTCTGTCGGCAAACATAGTAGCGCCACTTGTATCATACATCTTTTATGTATATCAGTACAGGAACTTTTTGAATAAACTGTGTATAACTCATATACATATGTTTTATGTGCAATATTTTGGCAACTGGATCTTTTAAGGAAATACCATCTTTTGAAGCATAGTTGAGTCAAGCTTCCAATATTACCGACCAAACCAGTCTTTCTTCTTATTTAAGCTCAACCAGTTTATAGTCGAGCAGTCAGTGGCAAACGCATTGTCCAAAATTTCATTGCTTAAGTGCTACCAGACATGTTTCAGAACTAAACACACAAATTAGAGATAATTTAATTTAAAAATAATTTAATTAACGGAATTCTGTTCGATTTACTGTTATTAATTTGAAATTTGCTACAGTGCATTACAAAGCTATCTGGATATTTTCTATCCTTCCTACTTATAACGGTCCATTTAGAAAGCTAAGTTGCACTACGCATTCGTGATTATTTTTTCATGCGTTTTAACAATTTTCTGTTTGTTAAGTCTGACGTTCACAGAAACGCAGTGAGATTATTTGCCTACGATTTATAGATGAGATCGTCCTCCGAAATCGTCTACACAATAAAGAAAATTACGGGTGCGAGATATCAAGAGGATTTACTGAGCAGCTTGGAACTCCATTATTATTTATTGCCATCAAATAAAATATCTGTGTTGCTATATCGTTGCTTTATAAATACCAATCGGCAAAGATGTAGTCTGTTAAGCACGCTTAAGCTACTCGATTGACCAGTTCGGCCACCAGATGCTAATCTAATTGAGAATCTTCGAGGTGGGCTTATTGCTGACAATCGGCAGTTTGAAAAGCTCCCACCCCATCATATCGCTTCGGATTCTTTAAATCATTATACTTCGAATAACGGTAGTCAAATAAAACGCTAAGTAGAAAAAACAAATCATTGGCTTTAAATATTGCATATTATTGAATATTTTATGCGCGGCAGAAATAGCAAAATACTAGTTTTTGGCCGAAACTGAAAATAGTTTCTATTTTATTTTTTGTGCTATTAGTGGTTAGAAACGACCAGAATTTCGACAAGTAACATATATATGCTAACAACACATCTCCTTTTATTCTAAGCTGAGCAATATGAGAGTTATTTTGAAATGAAATTAATGAATTTTAGTTTATTTGTATTGAACTAATAAAATTATTTTAAATTTAATGAATTTAAAAGAATTTCGTTGATTATATACGGAAGATGCGCTTCTTCAGTTTTGTTCCAATATAATGTCGAATCTAGACGGGAAAAAATCTACGCCTGCCCTATTTATTGGCATTACCAAGGCCTTTGATATGGTTAACCACAATATCTTATTAAGGAAACTTGAAAAAGCTGGTTTTCGAGGTTTCATGTTCTCCTGGTGCAGATCATATCTTGACAATAGGTCCCAAAGAGTGAAGATTGATGATACAAGAAGCGAAATGAGGTTCTTCAGCTTAGGTGTTCCTCAAGGCTCTGTACTTGACCATATTCTGTTCCTAGTTTACATCAATTCATTCTTTGCGCTTAACTTCAAAGGATCTCCAACTGCTTTTGCTGATAACATCGGTTTCACTTAAATAACCCTTTAGATCTTGTTTCCTGTATTAATTGGGATCTAAGCCTCTTAAGGCAGTGGTTTTCTGAGCATCATTTAGTAATTAGCTCCAAAACTAAGATTATGTTTTTCAGCTTGTCTTCCATTTACGATTTCGATTCTGATCTTTACTTTCATTCTCCTGAGTGTCTTAGATATAAACTAAAAAACTGCTATTGTGAGTCTAACTCTTCGTCCACTTCATTTTGTCATAATTCATCCTGTAGTGATAAATGTTTCCTAATAGAGAGTGTAAAAGAAATTAAATACTTGGGTCTTACGATTGACTCTAGGATGAGTTTTGCAATTCATACTTATACTCTAAAAAAGTATAAAATAAAATTCATCCTCTGTTGGTTTTGCAAAAATACGTCGTTAGAAAAATTTGTCGTAAACCTTTCAGACATTCTAGCTTTCCTTTGTTTTGTGCTTTGAATATTCTTCCTGTGCGTCATTTGTATTATTTTAAAGTCTTAAAATAGTTTTTTATGAAATCTGGCAATCGCAATTCTCGTTTAATTTCGTGTTATAATCTGCGCGGTTATCTCTCAAATTTGTTATCTGTTCCTAATTTCCGTACAACTGCTTATCGGAATTTCTATTCGGTTATATCCTTTAGATTATTTAATCTACTTCCTCAATCCATCAAATCATTAACATCACCTGGAACATTTTTAAAGCGTCTAAAAATGTGGCTCTTAAGCCTTGATTACGCTGCTTTAGAATCTCATATTTCTTAAGTTCTGGTATTTTCTTTAATTTGATTCTTCTATGACATTTCTTTCTGGTTTTGTGAATCTTGCTATTCCATTAATGTCTATATTTAGTTATTATTATTATCTACCACTTTTATTGTTTTTGTTGAAGTAACTGAATTATCTTATTTATCTTTATTACACGACTTTTTATTTAAATTTTTTCGATTAATTAATGGGTCACCCCACCCTAAATTTTTTTAATTTTGCCTAAGCAAACAGAAGTGGCATTCGCCTCTATTTTTTTACTAGTATATAAATATAGAATGTCACCTTTCTTATACCTTTGTATACGTTCCAGTGTATCTTTTTGATGTAGAAAATTGTTAATGTATAAGAAATAATCTAATCTAATCTAAATCTAATCTTTTTTTAATATATTTCCCCAAAGTTTGGTTTTACTTTTTAAGCTTGTTTTGGCGGTGCTTAAACAATACAATTTTCGTATGGCAATGCTGTTCGTTTAGTTGGTTCGAGAAAAATAAAATATAAATAGTCTGGCAGCACTATGCAGGAGTATTTTAGTGTAGCAGTGTTTTTTGTAAGCCTTCAGCAAATATTATGTCATTTCCTTTTGTCAAATAATATTACATAAAAACACCTAAATGGAAGAGCTGCTATCAATATTGACGGCTTGGCACAGTAGATGCGTTGGCCCACTAAGCGTACGGAGACGATAAGGTCGCGTGCAGATCATAAATAAACTAGCATAGATGGAAAATATCCCATATTGTGATTTGTTAGCAACGTCAATGCATGCCGTTGCCGTGGCTCAAGTGGTAGTGGACTGGCTTCCAAATCGGAAGGTTTAGGTGTTCGAATCCCACCCTTCCCCGAAAGACATTCATTTTTTCAGTTAATGAAAATCAAGTATGATGAGTAGTTGACTAGAAATCAACAGCAAGCCAACCTCCACTAAGAATTTAGTCTCCTCATTAAATGTTGGATGCCACCCATGGAGCGAAATAACCACTGAGCCCAAAAATCTTTCTTTCTCTCACTCTTACATTTTCCAAAAAAACTTAACACGTGCTCAGGCACTTTAAGTGTATTCATACCCACTTGAGTTTAAGTTCTTAAAAAAAAAAAAAAAAAAATGCTCGATGCCATATATTGAAAGCTAAGATTGAATTTGTGCAGGACACTTTCTCCTGTTAAAATGCTCCTTTATAAAGGATTTTCCAACAGGGACTTGACAACTTTGAATTTAATTTGTGAACGCACTCTTTCACTAATCATCAAACTGTCACTGTCAATTTATCCAGTAAACTCATCATTTTCATCATGGTAAAGTACACGAACGAGCAACGCCTGCAAATTATAAAAATTTTCTACCGAAATTCGGAGTCGGTGACTGCAATTTTAAGAGCGTTAGCTCCAATTTTCGGGCGTAATTCTCGCCCTAGTAGACAGGCAATAACAAGTTTAGTGCAAAAATTTGTGTGATGTTTCCGTGTCAGTGAGACAACGGGTTGGTCGAAGTGTCGAAAATATCGCTGCCGTTCAGGCGTCCGTAGCAAACGATCCAAATCAGTCAATTCCACGGCGTTCTCAAGAATTGGGCATTGTTCTGACCACATTATGGCGTATTTTGCGTAAGGACCTCGGTTTACACCCATACAAGATCAAGCTGACTCAAGAATTGGAGCCGATGTACCATTTATAGCGACGTACGTTCTCCGATTGGGTTCTGGAGAATATGCGCCAAGATGATGAATTTCATAGCAAAATCATCTTCAGTGACGAAGCTCATTTTTGGGTTCGTCAATAAGCAAAATATGCGTTATTGGCCAGGTGAAAATCCACATGTGCTTCATGAATCACCACTTCATCCACAAAAAATAACTGTTTGGTGCGGGTTGCATGCCGGCGGCGTTATTGGGCCATATTTTTCCGTCGACGATAACGATCGTCACATTACTGTGAATGGTCAGCGTTATCGCGCCACGATCACCGATTATTTTTGGGCCGAATTGGAAGATATCGACTTGGACGACATGTGGTTTCAATAGGATGATGCAACAAGCCACACAGCACACGCTACAATCGATTTATTGAAGAGTAAGTATGGTGAGCGTGTTATCTCAAGAAATGGACCGGTCGATTGGCCGCCTCGTTCGTGCGATTTAACGCCGCTTGACTATTTTCTGTGGAGTTAAGTCATTGGTTTATGCCAACAAGCCGACGACGTTGGAAGAGCTCAGAGCCATCATCGGCCGTTTCGGCCGAAATGTGTGGCCGAGTCGTTGAAAATTGGGTCCAACGAATCGGCCGCTGCAAACGTGCCCGCAGTGGCCATCTGAAGTCGAGTTCCATTCATAGATATTTTGATTGTACTTCAAGCCGATAATAAAATTTTTGAAATATCGCAAATGGTTTGCGTTTTATTTAAAAAAAAAGTTGTCAAGTCCTTATTGGAAAACCCTATATATTATATTAGTATAACGTTGGAGGTTTTTCGAATAGCATAGTATACAAGTATCAGAGTATCAGCCTGTGGCTTGAGTTCAAATAGTTTTAATGTTCTCTTTCTCAAGGTTGACGGCACTGATTTTGAAAACAGAAATGCGATTACCATTCAAAATGAAAGCAGCGAATCCAACTGCTTGGATTCTCGTTGCATATCCGAGGCCGGGAGAGGTTTGCAAGCTCTAACTAATATTAAGTCAAACTCAGTGAGTGTTGATGGCGTATGAACTATTATCAAGCTAATTTCACCTAACATTTCTTACATTCTCATACATATTATACGTTTTTGTATCATGAACTCTTCATTTTCTAGTGCTTGGAATGGAAATACGCCAGATATCCCTTTACCTAAAAATAAACCAAAAAGTATACCCGAAGATTTTAGGTCAATTAGCATATTGCCTTTCCTATCGAAAATCCTAGAAATTTTAGTGAAAAATCAAATGAATACTCTTATTCATATGCACAATATGGTAACATCCTGTCAATCTGGTTTCAGAGCAAGAAATACCTGTTATAAAAATATTAGATGATATTAGGCATGAATACAATAAAAATTATATCACCATATTGTGTTTGCTAGATTTTTCTAAGCCCTTTGACAGGGTCGATCATTTTATTTTGCTTAAGAAACTAAAAGAACAGTATCATTTCAGCCCTCAATCACTAAATTTCATGAGAAGCTATTTCACTAACAGATTTCAGCAATTCTAAACTAATTTCAAAACATCTGAGTTCATATCAGTTCATTCCGGAGTGTCACAACCGCTACAGTTCTCTCTTTTCAATAAGGACATAGCCAGTCAATGTCTTAAAGCATCTATGCACTTACATTTATGCCAATGATGCACAAATTTTTTTTCCCAGACAAGTTGAATCCTTAAAAGAATCTATTGCGCGACTTAATGAGGATCTAGAACGCATTTAAACTTGGGTACATATTATAGAAATAAACTGCACCTTACCCCGAGGAAGTCCAAAGCAATACCTATTTTCAATAAGTACATAGTCTCATATATAATACGATTCCATATGTAGAATAGATAAACAATTTAGGTACATTCCTCGATCGCACTTTTTCTTGTAAAATACGAGTACATACTCGTACAATGTCAATTATGTAGTGAAATTAATTTATAGTGGTCTTAATCTGTTGTATATAACATCTGCATTTGTTCCAACTAACTACAAAATTGAAGTTAGTAAGAGCTCTGTTTCTTCCCATTATAAACTACAGCTCGGTAGTGTTTAGTAGCCCGACTGCTTCATGTTTCAAAGAACTGTGAGTTGTTTTGAATTCAGCGGTGCTCTATATATACGAACTGAAGTTTCACTTAGGCAACACATTAATATAGGAAACCGTATTGTTCTCTTCAATATTATCAAAACACAGCAGGCAAACTACCTCTATGGGAAACATAGTTTCTCCCAATCGATTCGTACATAAAATATTAACATTCGCCAATCCAATCTCTTAAACTGCAAATGATTTTGTTTTGTTAACGCCATAAAATCATGGAATTCCTTGCTTAAAACAATTCGTTCTTGTAGCACAATTCACAAGATTAAGAAGACGCTATTAAACATTTTTTAAAAGTATTCAAAGTAATTTAATGCGACATTGAAAAAGAAAACATACTGTCATAGTCAAATACTCGTATTTATTTTTTGCAAATAGTTTCTTTATTTAATTTGCCAATTGATACTTACTTCTAAAATAAATACTTACTCGTGAAATTATTTCACAATTTATTTTAATTTATGAACAAACAAAAGAATGCAATTCTTAATGTACTTTCCATTAAATAATCTAATCTAATCTAATCTAATCTATAGGAAATCTATTCTTCTCACAAACGGGCTAAGGAGAAGTAACTGAGATGATTTTGAGTAAAAACAGATTTCAGCTCCTAAACTTAGCTTCAACTCAGGGATAAATATTTCTTATTCAAGTCCACCAAGCACCCTTCGAATGGATTTAACCTAACAAATCCATACCTATGTATAATATAGAATTAAAAAATTAGAAGGCAAAAAATACGTTCTTTCTCAATATGAAATCTGTAATGGTAACACAATTTTCGAATGGGAAATTAATTTCTCAGCTTTTTACATTTATACCAAAGTGAAGCATGAAAATCGCTTCAATTTTGCAATCTGCTCTGCCAATTAGCACCACAATACCAACCTGTATCTCATATTGCAAATCTCGCTGCATCTCGTATTATACCTGAACTATCTATCAGTGTGAGGGGACCTTAATCGGTAAAAAAAAGGCAAAATAAATATCTTAGACACAAACCATTTGGAAGAATGCAATGCTAAGCTTTTTCGAAAACATCAACAAAATTGTGAAAGGGCTTTAAAGTTTTCCATTAATAAATCAAGTTTTTATCAAAGTGCTTGATTAAGACGTACCAACTGCAGTGGTAGGTAATTTAATGTAAAATATTTGAAAATATTTCCATAACAAAAGAGATTTTCAACAGAATTGATAATGTGGGAGAGATTCATTGACATATTTTGAAAACAAATCCTATATTCGTATATGCACTCCCTCCGAAATACAGAGGTTTTAAGCAAAGCTTGTTTGGACTCCTATTGAAAATAACATCTTTTAAATTTATGCGTGTATGGCAACAAATAAGGATTCGATGTACTCGTAATTGTGAGCACTAATTGCTTCAAAGTAAATGTTGCCCTCAAACGTGTCAAAAGTTGTTGAAGATCAACAATGATTTGTTTTTTTTTTTTAAATTAAAATTTTGTATTTGTCGTAATTTTTTTCAGAAAAATATCTATTAATTCCCACCTTTTGCAATGTGTATCTAGTATTTATGAACAAACAAAAATGTCAGGTCAATTCAGTAGTTTTCACTATACGACCCAACTCATTGGAAGAGATAAAAAAGTAAAAATTTTAGGAAAAAGATACAAATATGGAGGGTACTCGTAGATTTTTATTTTTATTTTTTTTCATCAAACCTTGTACCAATTTTAATTGTTCAAAGTGCAAAATATTGATTTGTATGCACTCCAATTCTTCTGGCTCGTCAATTCTATAATTCAAGTCATCCAATGTTATTATTTCTGAAGAGCAAACAATGTCCTTCATTCGGCCTAATAAATAAAAGTCCATTTAGGTCAAGTCCGGAGAGTTTGGGGCCACAGAATGGGTACATTTTGCCCTCTCCAGGAATTTTCATACACGCGATCTAACCACTCTCTAACTGCATGGGCGTAGTCTGCGGGGATGCCAATGGCTGTTCTTTGTTGCAATGGTATATCACCTAATAGTTCTGGTAATTTGCTTCACAAAAATACCAAGTAGAGATTCGAATTAAGTCTTTTAGAAGACTGATAGGGTTCGATCAGCTTGTTACCCAATATGCATTGACATTGAATCTCTGTGTTTCATGGAGCGAAGGTTAACTTCTGCCAAGGTATGTGAATTGTGGAAATTAGTGATTCAATCTCTGGTGAATTGGGACTCATTCGCCTATAGAATCCGGACAATGCAGTTGTCTTCCGCAAAGTGTCTTTCCAGAATGTTACTGCAGAATTCCAAACGCTTCTTTGCGTCCCCGTGATGTAGCTCCTGTACTGATGGAATGCTTGTTGTTGCCTTCTGAATGTAGAATTCTCCAGATATAAGTCCTGCTTAAAATAAATAGCTCCGAACGTCTTCTGCTAAAGCAGCATGTGAGTCTGTCGACGTCGTTCTTGTATCCCTCAATTTGGAAAACGCTCTAATAAACGTCCTGTCAGGGTATCGTCTCAGATAGTCCAATCTCACTCGTCGACCGGTACCGTTGCAGAAAGCATATACATAGACCATGTTTGAATATTCTTGTGTTGGAAAGTCCATCAATGAGGATCTTATGAATTAAACGTCAATATCTCGGTTAGAAACTACAAACTGCTTATGCAAACAATATTGCACTCTTTCTCCATTATTTCATAAAAGCGCTGCTTAAATGTTTTTTTTTCCATAAAAAGGACCTGTAATTTATTGGTTTTTAACCCGAAAAATGGGCGTAACCTACCCGAGGTGGTCCGTTTTTCCTTTTTAGGAGTCATAAAATGAACCTTTTTTTTTTTAATTATTAGATTTACATTCCACAACAATAAACTTATTTTACGGGAAAAACGTTTCAAAGCAGCTGCTAATTGGTTATTTTATAGGGCTGTTGTAACTTTCTTTTATTCACTTTCTTGTAATTCGTTAGTTTATCGAACAGATTAATGAAATTCCTTATGATTTAACTAAAAATGATGCTTTTGCCAAGTGACTCGCTCGCTCTTTGTTGTTACTGTTTCAATTGTTGAAAAGCACGCTTTCTAGCTCTAAATAGTTGGGCATGTGTTTGGTTTTGTTGTAGCCTTCGATGAGGAAGGAAATAGAATGAAGAGATATGAAGAGGGAATTTTATCTTTAAATGATTTCGAACATTTCGTTTTATATTTTTTTCTTTGTTTTTTTGTTTTATTTGTTTTAACTTTTAAATCGTACTCTTAAGTTAATAGAAATTATTTTTTGTTTTTTCTCTTCTTACGGGATGACAGTGTGTAAGACTTAGCTCTTTTGAAGGTGTTACTGGTGACGGTAGAACACGGTGAAATACAATTTAACCGCTGAATGTTGACAAGAATTTCGTGACAACGTCCTTAAGTTTGGCATCTACAGTGTCGGAGATCTTGCCTTCCGAAGCGATTTGGTTAAGAAGACCTTGTTCGGTGGTCTTGATGTGTTGTAAGAATTCCTTTTCGAATTTTGTGATCTTAGCTGGGTCCATCTTGTCCAAATGACCACGAACACCGCAGTAGATGACAGCAACTTGATCTTCAATGGACATTGGCACGTATTGTCCTTGTTTCAACAATTCAGTCAGACGAACACCACGATTCAACAATTGTTGAGTGGCAGTATCCAAATCGGAACCGAATTGAGCGAAGGCAGCTACTTCACGGGATTGAGCCAATTCCAATTTCATGGAACCGGCGACCTGTTTCATGGCCTTAGTCTGAGCAGCTGAACCGACACGTGATACAGACAAACCGACGTTAATGGCTGTTCGGATACCCTTGTAGAATAATTCAGTTTCCAAGAAGATCTGACCGTCAGTGATAGAAATGACATTGGTTGGAATGTAGGCAGACACATCACCGGCTTGGGTTTCAATAACAGGCAAAGCAGTCAATGAGCCACCGCCCATGGCTGGGGACATCTTGGTGGCACGTTCCAACAAACGTGAATGCAAGTAGAATACATCACCGGGGTAGGCTTCACGACCTGATGGACGACGCAACAATAGAGACATTTGACGATAGGCCACAGCTTGTTTAGACAAATCGTCATAGATGATTAAGGCGTGCTTGCCCTTGTCACGGAAATACTCGCCCATGGCACAGCCAGAGTATGGGGCCAAGTATTGCAATGGAGCAGCATCAGAGGCAGTAGCTGATACAATGACAGAGTAGTCCATGGCTCCGGTATCAGTTAAACGCTTCACAATCTGAGCGACAGTGGAACGCTTCTGACCAATAGCAACGTAGATGCAGTACAATTTCTTGCTCTCATCCTGGCCGTCGTTGAAACGCTTCTGGTTGATGATGGTGTCAATGGCCAAAGCAGTTTTACCTGTCTGCCTGTCACCGATGATCAATTCACGCTGACCACGACCAATGGGTACCAATGAATCGACAGCTTTGATACCAGTCTGCATAGGTTCGCGCACAGACACACGTGGAATGATACCGGGAGCCTTGATGCCCACACGGAAGCGTTCCTTGGTGTTGATTGGTCCTTTACCATCAATTGCGTTACCCAAAGCATCAACAACACGACCCAAAAGCTCATCACCAACTGGAACGTCGACGATAGCACCGGTACGCTTGACAATATCACCCTGTTTGATCAGTTTGTCGTTACCGAAGACGACAACACCAACGTTATCGGGCTCCAAATTCAAAGCCATACCCTTCAAACCCGAAGAGAATTCCACCATCTCGTCGGCTTGGATGTTGTTCAAGCCATAGACATGAGCAATACCGTCACCAATGCTCAATACACGACCAGTTTCTTCCAAATCAGCCTTTGGGGCAACACCCAAGATCCTTTCTTAGAAAATGGAAGAGATCTCAGCGCTGCGCACCTGTGATGAGACATGCAGTTTACGGGCAGCTAGAGAAGCAGCTGGGTAGGCGGCTTTGCAGGCAACCTGTGCAGTAGCCTTGGGCAGGTTACGGGCCACCGAGGAGGCCAAACGTGCGGATAAGAGTGACATTTTTCCAAAATTGATGTGAAAAAATTCCAACTGTTCACTTCTCTAGTATTTTTCAAAGATGGTTGCCGAGAAAATATTCACGTTCACGTTCACTCTACTCGCACGGTAAAGGTAAGAGAATACCCCAATTTTTTGTTTTATTGTTTAGGCTCAGTGGTTATTTCGCTTCATGGGTGGCATTAAACATTTAATGAAGAGACGAAATTGTTAGCGGAAACAGGCTTATCGTTGTTTTATAGTCAACTACTTATCTTACTTGATTTTCGTTAACTGGAAAAATGAATGTCTTTCGGGGAAGGTTGGGATTCGAATATCGAACCTTCCGATTTGGAAGCCAGTTCACTACCACTTGAACCACTGCCACCACTTTTGATCTTTCATAACTTTTTACTTTGAAACCACTAAAGTAGTCCTAATTATGAGTTCAACGAAAACCGATGTTATTTTGAATTGGAGTCAAAACAGGGCAGTGTAAGGCTTTGCTTAAAACCTCTTTATCACAGGGAGATGCATTTTCGACACCGACTCCACGCGTACAAGGAGCCTTAAAGTCTTTAACACATTATCCGGAACACCTTGTATTTTTATCTATTACTGTATCAATTGAAACGAAAAAAAGGAAAACAGAACTAAACGTAAAAATAAACACATTTCAAATATAATGCAACGAAATTTATAAAAATAATTTTTTTTTTTTTTTATTATAAATATATATGTATGTATGTATGTATGTACATTAACTTAGTATTTTATCTATATTAGAAATGATGTCTAGTCCTTCGGTAAAGAACTATCACTCTTTCCGCGACTATAGGGACGTGCACCGCCCAACATCCGTTCCAGCAGGCTTTGTTTCGATTTTCGCTTGGACGACAACACTTCTTTACAGAGATCGTGGAATACCTCAGCTACTAAGTTAACATGTTCGGCAGCAGATACTTCACAGAATTTGCATTCAAAATCTTTTGCCAGAATTTCACCCTCATCTGTACTTACTTGACGCAAATGTACCATGTCGACTTTATTGGCAACTAGTTGAACAGGCGTATCTGACTGTAAATCAGACTTTACTCGACGAATATAATTAAAAGAGTGACGGTCTGTTATGGAATACACAAGTAGTAGGCCATCAGCCCACTGAATCAGTTCTGAAGCATTTGGCATTTCGTCCTCATTCTACTTTGAACAAAAAAAAGGACTAATAAATACTCGTATATATATTAAATTCAGTAGAGTAACCCTTAGGGGCTCTTGCCTACCTTCGGACATGTGTCCAGGATCTCAAAGAGGACAGGTTCTCCTTCGACCATCGCTTCATGTTTATATCGATTTTCTGTAAAAAATAAATGAAGAGTTATTAGAAAATCTTTGCTATTTACTACGGGCTGGGTAAATTTGCTTTCGACATTGTAATTACCAGTTTGGTGGTCATATTCCCCAATGTACCGTCTGGTTATGAAGCGTACAATCAGGGCTGAAAATACATATGCATAACAAAGGGTTAGTTAGTTATACAATAAAAGAGTATTTTTGTTTTAATAAATAAGAAATATAAAGCCGGGGAACTATGCCCATATGGCTGCTCTATAACGTACGATTTACATTTTGTACAATTATTTACAAGTTTATATTTACATGGACCTTAAGATTAACAGTGTTTCTACATACATGGATACTAGATTCTAGATTTGCTTTCAAATTTAATTTAATCTGTGTTTAGTCAATGATAGAAATAATTTAGAATTCTTAGGCAGTAAAGAGGCATCAAGCAGCTCTGATAGGGTTGGAATATTATCAACAAAGTGTAAGCTGACAATTTTGAAGCACATAATATGTGGTTAAATTCATATTGCAAATGTTGGATAAATGTTGAGTACCTCTGTTATATAAGTGGGCTTTATTAAACTGTGCATGTCCCAATCTCATCCTGTAGAGTTTAATTTTAGTCGGCTCAAGAATACAGAATACAGGCGCTAATGGGGGCTTATGTGTTCTTAAGAAGGAACTTGATAAGGTCCAGCGGTTTTCTGCTTTTATTTGTATTTCTTGCACTTTTTGTAACCATATTGATTTTGTAAAAGGTTTTCACCAAAGGCATATTGACTGCTAGATGGGCGCCCGCGTTTACTTTTTCATTTCCTGGTATGCCTCATGACAGGGTCTCCTGTCCATATAACATGTATCCTAGGAAAGTTTGAAGGGATGACGGAGCGAAGAAAATGAAAAACAGGCGTTTTACTTTAGATGTTTTGGATGCTGCGTATTGCACTCAGGGTTTCGGTGCATATTGCTGTTTTTGCATTAAGAACCTCTGCGAAGTTGTACGCTTCTACAAGCGTCATTACTTCACCAATGCAGGAGTTTTGGTTGGGTGTAGTAATTTGTTGCATAATTATTTTATTAAATTAATTGTCTAGACTGTAGACGCAAAAGCCTGTAGTTCCTTCGTGAAAGGAAGAGTTCGGTGTATAAAATACCAAAACCATCCTCAGACAATAATTCCAGAAAGTTTTTTTTTGATAGACTAGCGGCTGCGTGTGTTCTTTTCGTGAAGCGCTGAGCGACTCATTTATTAAGCGCAGAGGAAAAATTCAAGGCCGTGTTGTTGTCTTATAACTCAATGGTTTCGGAATAGTGGCAGTTCGGAGTTCGATGTTTTGACATTAAAACAGCCGATCATGCATATATTGTGGAGCGGGTGTTTCTGTTTGATTCTGTCAATAAAGAGTCAATAGGTGTCGATGGTAATGCTCCTACACTAGTAGCTATACGTAGTACTGCGTTTATTTATTTTTTGTTTTTAGTTTTATTGGTCCCGTATTTTTGAGGCCGTATAGCCCTTCTAATTAGCGTTTGGGCTATATTAATGGCTGTGTTAAATTGTGGTCCATTATGTTTATTGCTTATTATTTTGAGTAGGTTTTGAACTGCTGCTAGTTTCTCTGTGATGGTTTTTGCGTGAGCATGCCATTTCCAGGTTTTGGTACAGATCAGACCAATGATTTTACCTCTCTCTGAAAGAGGAAACCTGACATTTTCTATGTTTATTGCTGTTTATTGGTACAGCTGCGTTAACGGCAAAATTGTAAAGCTTCCATTTTTCCAAGTGGGAATTTTGCTCCTGAATTTTGACACCACATTAATGTTTTCAAAACCATCCGCCCCAGCACTCCTATCCCTTCTTCTGGTTTGCCAGACGGTAAAACAAAAGTAGACTTGGTGTGTTGGTTCTCAGCTTCTACGTCCATAAGTAATGAGTTGATATAGGCATTATACAATGTTGTGGAAATTGGTGATCCTTGAGGGACGCCGTTTTTGATGGGAGTCATTGTAGATTGGTAACTATTGATCTGGACAATTATAGACCTGTTCGACATAGAGGAGTAAATTACTCTTGGAAAGTCCTTGTTTTTCTAATTTTGGAGTTGTCTTATTACTCCTCACATACGGACCCTTTCGAATGCTTTCTCCAATTCCATGGAAAGGAGAACGGAATGTTTACGTAAAACCAACTCTGTGTGCACTACTTCATCCAGCTTGTGGAGTAGAGTGTGTGTGCCTCTACTTAGTCTGAAGCCATGCTGTCTACAATTTTATAACCTTCGAACCTGAGTGAAGAAAACACCTATTTGGACGCCCACCCCTGGAGAGCTAATATCGAAACCAAATACACCTGAGTTTCAAACCATTACAAAACAATTTTTCTTTCTCCTCCTTCTACCTTTAGGTCCGCGACAGGGCAATAGTAAAAGGGTATCTAACCCCTTAGGCGCGCGTAAATTATAAAAAAAGGATTTTTCTAAAATCCATTTCAGCCTGTTCCCAATTATTTTTCAAATAATTTCAACAAAACGGAAAGGAGAGAGATCGGCAGAGTGGAGGTCATGATTTGGCTTAGGAATTGGAATCAATTGTCCTTTTTTCCATTCGTGTGGGAAAATGCCTTTACCCAAAATGCTGTTATATAGACCAACTAATCGCAGCATGACTTGAACTGGTAACAGTTTGGTCATCTTAAAAGTTATTTTGCCTGAGCCAGGTGTTGAAACTTTTGTACCTTTGAGTGATTCCATGAATGGAAGAAAAACGTTTGGTGGTAATACTGGGAACTGGGGAATTAAAGTCCATTTGAAAGGTATTCTTTTCCTAAAGGATGAAAGGGGAGTAATTTCTGTCGGAGCAATACCCTGCGCATTTGTTCGCAAAGCATTGTGGTATTTCAGCGGGTGTGTCATAGAAGTGGTGTTGTTTTGTTTGATAGAAGTAATACTGCGATGTGCACTTTTACTTTGCTCCAAAGTGTCCTGAAACCCAAACAGGGATTGAGTGATCCCAAAAAGTTTGACCACCCTTCGGCCTTGGCAACCCGTACCGTGGGTTGTGTTACAGCAACTAAGCGGCAATATGCTGCTTCTTTATGAGTGTTTTGAGCAATTGGTGTTGAAGAGAATTTTGAAGCCAATTTTCCACAACAGTTCCTGCAGTGGTAGTGTCCGGGGAACCCAAGGTGGAGTTGTTGGCATTGAAATCACCCATCACAATACTGTGTGAAAGATGATTCCCCGCCAGCTTTAGATATTCCTGCTGAGATAAAGTTGTTTGGGACTGTCTGTAAATATTTTGTAATGTTATTGGCTGAGATAGGTTAACTTGTAAAGTTTGGGTAGGAATTGATGATGGCGAGCTTCTATAGGAACGTGAGATGCCTGATTTTATGAATATGACTGTGCCGTCTTTGTTTCTGTTGTGTGGCTTATTATTGAAATAGGCGACGTAATTGGGTGCTTTATTTACTAGAAGCTTCGTTTCTGGTAGGTATAATAATGGTAGGTGAATACTTTTGAGAGAGAATGTCCAGATTAGGAAAATTATTGAAAAATCCTTGAATATGTAATTTAAATTTTATTTGTAAAAATGATTTTGTTGGTGGTCTGATTTCGGTTATGGAAGAATTTTTTTTTTGAAGAGCTTACTGTTGGGCTTAATAAGTATGTAGTTGTTGAAGTAGGAGTTAGGTAGCTTAGCTTTTGTCAGATTCAGGTTGTACATATTTAAATGAAGACATAGTAGCCTTACTACAGGTAACTCCTGGAATATTTTGTGGCTAACTAAAAGATGGATTCATTTCCCTACCGTCTTCTGTAGTGCTACAAAAGACTTCTCTTTATAATTTCTTTGCTTGTAGAGATAGTGCTGTAGTTTTGTTTATCTTTTTGTTATCCTTGTGTTGAAAGGCTGTAAATGTTGTTTTGGTAATTTGTTTCGGGTTAGTAACATTGAGGTGTGTATTTGTGTTATTTGTATTGTTGATTGTTTTTATCACACGTTAGTAGTTTCTAGGAATTTTTTTTGTAAATTGTTCAATATTGCTTGCGTTAGGGATGGTATTCGTATCAATTGCCTGTTTGGTGGCCAGAACGTTCTCTGTTTTCTCTTATTAATTCTGCAAGTGATCAGTTTGCTGCCCGTGGTAGAGTTTTTGGTGCAGAAAGGTGTCCAGACTTATTGTACTCCTCCTTCGCTTCTTTGCTTTTATAATCAGAACAGTCTTTTCTCTCAAAAATGTGGGACAAATCATATCCTTAACATATATGCATGGTCATCAGCCGTGCAATTTACGCAGAATGTTATCTTGCATCCTTCTTCGTGTGGGGAAACATCGGCACAAACTTCACAGATATTTTTCGTTTCCCTGCAATGGTTTTTGGTGTGTCCTATTTTTTGGCATATCTTGCAAGGATGGTACTTTATCTCGACTGGAACATGACCAAGAGACGTTCACTTGACAAATCTATTTCTTTGTTGTTTACCTGAATCAGTAGGTCACCACTTCTAAGCGCTTGGACGTTTTTATAGTGGGAGGAGACTGCGTCAATGCATTTACCTATGATAATTGGGTTACTGTTGTTAATTGGTGTGTTATCACCATCCAGTGGTGAGTTTGTAATAACAAGGTATCGCGTACAATCAATGGGTATTTGCGATTTGGAGTTTAGTATTGGCCATTGTTCACTTTGTAAATGTGGTTCAGACCATCAAACCGGATTGTTGTTTTTGTCGCCATAAAGGGAGGTGCATTTGATAAAACTTTGATTTGTGAATTTTTCTGTAATTACATAATTTATATTATGTAAGAAATTAATTATTAGTGGTACTGTTTAAGCTTGTTGAACACCACTAGTAACTAACTCGGTACGTTTTGTGTACTAGAAAACAGATGGAGATGGGAAAGAAGAGTTCGCTTGGTACTGTATACAAGAATATTACAAAAGAGCGGCAAATTGTAAATTTGAATATATATTCTAAATATGCGGCTTATTTGAAGTCAGTCTGTTTTATTAGAGCAGATTACTATTTTGCTTTGATAGGGTATGTATTTTTTTCTTTCCATTTAGTAACAACATATAAATATTATATATTCTGTATTTTGTATTAGTGGATAATCAAAAAATAGTTAATTGTTTGAAAGACCAGGGCCTTTAGGGTCTATTTTTATTTAAAATTAGTAGATGGTTTTCTAATACTGGGTTTTATTTTGATTTCTCAGTAAATCACCAATTGTTTATGAAATAAGATTTGAGTTTTACTTCAATCGATATAAAAATGACTGAAAGCCTTTGCGATCTCCGCTGCACACTGAGGCTATTTTAATAGGATTGATCATCAGATTTTCACACTCCAATTGACTAAAGACTTTGCACAAACTTTCATTTTCAAGTACCCTCAGAGAAAGAAGTCGCACAGCGATAAATCACATGATCTTGGTCGCCAATTTTGATTAACATTTCAAAAAATACTTCGGGCACAACACTTTTCGCGAATAATAGCAGCGGTTTCGCCATTTGTGTTGGACGTAGCACCATCTATATCATAATTTAAATTTCCGACCGTAAAAATTCATTGTTTACCATATGTTTCCAGAGTGCAAACCATTCACTGTACCTGCTATACTCGCTTCTTTATCGAAGATATAAGATCTAGTGATTCCTCTTGCACAATGTCTTATAATGTGGATAGACAAGGTTCTCTGCTAATTAACAAAGCCTTCAAGCCGGAAATCTCCTCATAGCTCAAAATTACTTTTCGTTTAAATTCTTGATCAGCTGCATGTACATAAGTATTTGCAACACTTAATCTGCAAAGTCAGTGTCATTGACGCAGTAAATGGGTCAGTGAACCTTACAAGCTTTATGATCCAAACTTTTATGCAGAATTAGGTGCAACATTGATTATAATAGTGCCAATTCTTGAGATCTATGTGTATTCAACAAACTGGGGTTCTGCCGTTACACTTTCAGTTGCAGAAGCAATATTCCCAGTTGTTCTTGCACAACGGTGACGAATTTGGTTTTAATTCTTCCCAATATGTCAAAGTACTCCTAGTCTGGAAGGTATTATAAAGGGTGTGTTTTTTTAGAGGTTTGACTTTTAAGCTGGCAACACTGTTTCCACAGATTGTCAATTTGACAGTTGAAAGTTCATTTGTGGTTAGTGCGTTTTGCCATTTTACGATGGACAATCTATCCATAACGCCAGAACAACGCATGCAAATTGTGCAAACATATTTTGAAAACCATGGTTCGGTTCGCCAAACTTACCGTGCGCTACGTCCATTTTACGGTCGACATAATCGTCCATCTGAGCAAGTTATTCGGAACACGATGAATCGCTTTCGCACCACGTACACTCTAGTGGATAATACGCATCCCCAAAGACGACAAACAGTGCGAAGAGAAGAAGTTATTGCCGTTGTGGAGTGCAGTATTGAGGAGAATCCGAATGGGTCGATTCGCCATCGTGCGCAGCTATTGGAGCTATGCCCATCCACTTTGTGGAAGATTTTACGTAAAGATCTTGGCTTAGAAGCTTATAAGATCCAGCTTGTGGAAGAATTGGAACCGCGTGACCATTATACGCGTCGTAGGTATAATGTAATAGGAATTTGTATAGAGGTATAGAGGTAAAACAAAAACCTCTACTTCACGTCGATCGAGAAAGCTCGTAGCTTTTCGAACGTCGCTGAAGCAATATTTTCCCATTTTTGCAGTGAATTAACGATTCCATTTTTATTGATGGTGGAATTTTTACTTGTTTTACTTACCTTTGTTTATTTTTTTTTTACAGATTTTCCATGAAATATATGAATTCGAGGCATACGAAACAAGATATTTGAAACATTGAAAAATATGACATAATAGGATGGAGCACATGCGCACAGGGAAGTTTATTTAAATCTCTAAAACTGTAAGGATTGCTTATATGTATAAAGGCGATGGCTTATACATACAACAGCGAATACACCAGAAATTTGCCTTCGTCACGTCTTATAAACTGCTTCTATACTTACATAAGTTGGTTAGGTTCAAATATTTTCATTTTAATTTCAATTTTATTCCTTTAAAATTGCAGATATTAGGAGGCTGATGCTGGTAACATTGCAGTATGCATTATTTTGTTTTTGAAATCAGGTAATTTTATAAAGGGGAATGTTATATAGGCTTTACAATATTACATGGATTTTAATGAATAAGAATTTGAGTGGGTGACCGCGGCACAAGTGGTAGCGTTTTGGACGATCCGGCGTTCAACCCCGACCAGGGCCCGAAGAACGAACATTTTTGCAGGCAACTAAAATCGTGTGAGTTCTCATATCCTCTTAAGTTTTTCAAAAATACAAAATAAAAAAACCTAAATCCAACGTAAATATTTAACTAATTTTTATTGAATTTACATTAATATTTTTAATTCGCTAGTTTCAGGATGAAGTGAAATGAATTCACTCCTCTGCTTGCTGGAGGGAATCAAACAAACATACCGAATGGTATGGAGTTAACTTTAAATTAAGGCCTCTCTGCATGCTATTGTATATTACTTGTTTGGTTCTCGCGAGCGTAAATGACGAGATTCGAGGAAGCCCTGACTTTCGAACAAGCAGCGTAGAGTTAGCCGTGGGCGAAGCAAGACGTTCGAAAGTCATCCACATCTAACAATTGATCAAGATCCGAAACATTTTACCATCGAACTGGATCACTACTAGAAACTGGTTTTTATCTCTCTGAAATGAAAAAGTTATTATTTTGATTCAAAATTTCAGAAACCAGTCCTGGAACAGCTTATAGAACTTGGGAATACAGTAAAAGTGATCATCAAAAGGAAAACCTTGCATATTCCTGCATTTAAAGTATGAAACTCTTTTATGCTGTCAAATCTTGAAAAAGCAAATGCTTTAGCTCGTGAGTTTGTTACTAATCATGGTATTGGCATTAAAAGAAATAATATTACTTCAGCAGTTGAGCACTGCTTTACGCAAGTTCATTCAAAGATGGTACCAACTACCAATGTCATATCCTTTTCCAAAGTTAGTGGTTTAGTTTCGCGTCTGAAGTTGAATAAATCTTCTGACTTTGATCAGTTAAAAAATTTGTATCTAAGACGTCTTGCATTTATACAATCTCTGTTCAATGGCTGCTTCAAACTGGAATACTTTCCTGTTGATGGGAAATCTGCTGAAGTTGTCCCTATTTTAAAATCACGCAAAAACGCTATCATATCATGCAACTATAGGCCGATAAGTCTACTTGACTCTTTAAGCAAATGCTTCGATAAAATAATTAAAAATAAATTGGCAGCACACACGATTTCCCATAGTATCCTGCCTCCTGAGCAGTCTAGATTTAGAGCTCATTATAGCACAGTTCATCAGGTGCACCGCATCTATTCTATAATTATATAAAAAGTAACTTTGTTCAAGGTAAAAGTACAGGTAGGGTACTGCTCGACGTATTGTATGGCATCCATATTGTATGGCATCATGGCTTGTTGCATGAGCGTATGCCGTTTAACTTTCCGATTTAACTGATCAAAATCATTAAATCATTTCTATCCGAGCAAACTATCAAGGTATCCGTTTTTCAAGAGATTACTCTATCGATGCAGGTGTTCCTCAAGGTTATGTGCATGGTCCTATCTTATTCATTATTTACACATCTGACTTTCCATGTCGTAAATATTCTTTCATCAGATGCTATCCAACATTAGAAGATTTAGATAAATGCTTTAAAAACTCAGGCTGTCTTTTTTGTAATTGAATTTTTTAGAAGTTTATTTTTAAAATAAACTTTTGAAAGTGATCTTTGACCTCCCCTGGCTTTTCTCTACCGATGTGTTACATTGGCAAATGTTGAAAAAGCGCAAAGAAGGCTCTTAAAACTGTTCGATCGCTACAACATATCTTGTTGTTCCTCTGTCAACTATTGATTGCTACATAAAAAAAAATAATAGAAACCTGTTCATTATTACTTCTAAAATACCTATTATACTCGTATATTTATTATTTGCTATTTATTGATTACAAGCGATCGTCACGGGTGCGCAACACATAATCACGGCAGTCGCACTCCTGATCCACCAAAATATCGGCGACTTCGTTCGTGCTAGGGGAATTGTATCGGCCGCGATGTTCTGTCGCGGGTCGTTTATCAGCGCTGATTACAAATTTTGAGGATTGATTTTGAGGAATAGACTCCAGTGCAGCCTTGAACTTATTCACATATGGATTGATTTCATGAAACATGCTTTGCAGCTCGGAAATCAGACGTTATATGATATTAGCTTGTTTGCAATAGCAAATATAAAAAGTATATTTGTAGGAATTTCAGTTCATCTGATGGCAACAGAGACCCAATTAAATGATAAGCTCTGGCATAAATGACCTTTCTACAATTTGGTTTGCCCCGACCGAAGTCATCTGAAATGCACTGTTGTGAGAACGGATACATTCCAAAAAATATTTAGATTGTGAGTCAATAGGGTCATATAGGGTCAATAGAGTTTTCAAGGGTTCTAGTGTTTCTTGAAAAAATATCAAAACGTACCCTTCCGCCTGAGCAGCAGACTCCATTCGACTTTTTTGTCCATTTAAGAGCTTGACAATGATCACAGGCCTGGGTCATTCCACCGATACCAGCAAATTCGGCATAATTATGTAAGTCTTTTAGTGTAATAAAACCCACTTCTGTTTTTATTGATCCACTGAACATGTGTGTTTGTTTGTGACATGCGAATTGTAGCAAGACGTTCATCTCCGGTACCTGACCTAATGTGACGTTCTTCATTTGTTTTATGTCTCGGTCACGAATTGTCTTAGCACGTTTTGAGCTTCGAGAAAGATTAGACTTTTTCCTCAAAGGCATATTTTTATAAAATAAACGCCCTTACCTAAAACAAAACGATAAGCCCTGTGTCAAGCAATAAATAAAAACTATTAACTCACCTAAAAGAAGCCAATTCAAAAAAAGGAAACTGGAAAATTGTGTTGGTGGTAAGAAAAAATAGCATTCAACGTATATTCTAATGAAAACAGTGCAAGAAGATACATATGTAAGTACACGCACTAAGGAGAAACATCAACTATGTATAAAGTTTCAACATTATGTGAGTGAGTAACAGATTTTCGTTAAACTTGCAGAAAACAATTTTTACTCACACTAAATGGTGTGTTTCTTCGAAAAACCTGGAGTTGCACTCAATTTGTATTTATTTACACCACACACGTGCGCATACTACAGAACAACGTTCAGGAACAATAGCTGTTAATTTCTACCGATTTTAGAAAATAAATTTGGTTTTATCATGTTAGATTTTGATCTGTAGCTCAGCTTTTAGATGAAGCAGAAAGCTTATGGATAGCTTAAAATATTAAGCTACAAAAACGCTCACAAAACGTAGGCTGAATAAAAAACGACATAGTCTATGTCCTTCTTTGAGTCTTAAGAAACATTTAAAAAAAAATTCACCCGAATCTATCGAGCGGTTCTCATGCCATTAGGTAACAAAAGAAAAACCTTACAGTTTTATTATATGTATAGATATA
Organism: Volucella bombylans; assembly: GCA_949129095.1. NCBI lineage: Eukaryota > Metazoa > Arthropoda > Insecta > Diptera > Syrphidae > Volucella > Volucella bombylans. Next base: position 199,002,966 of record OX422142.1, read on the forward strand.
TTTATTTATTTATTTATTTATTACTAAGTAAATATTGCTTACACGGTAAGATAATGGAATCTTTTAAATGTGGAAGCCTTAAATTTTTCAAATATCAGATACAAGTATGTGCAAGTATATATAACAATAAGAATTCAGGAAGTGATAACAAAATAAAATAAAATAAGGTAAGTAAGATAAAGTAAAAGAGAGAAAAGGATAGAAAAGAACAATTGGCTTTACAATCAAATTGAACATTTCAAGCGTTTAAAATTCTAAATCTAATTAGTTTCATTGGCCAGGTATTTTAAGAGAGAGGTTTTAAATTGTTTTATGCTTCTAATTTTCCTAATATTTATGGGCAAAGAATTCCACAGCCGTACGGAGTTTACGAAGAATTGGCGTTCAGACGTCAAGCAGGCATAGCTCGTTTGAAAAAGCATGCATGATCTACCTGACTGAAGGAAGCGTAGCCTATTGAATAGGTATGCTGGTTGCTTAGTTTGAATTATGCCATGCAAGAGACTTAGCGTTCTGTATTTTAGCACATTATCAAATGTACATCCGCTGATTTGCTTTGAGTAAAAGGAAATATGGTCATATCGTTTTTGATGAAATACAAATCGGGCAATATTATTATATACGACATTGAGCTTTCGTCTGGAGTCGTAGTCGGGGCAGCAAAAGATTTCAGAACAATATAGCAGAATCGGTATTAGGAGTGTTTTCGCTAACAAGAGCTTTGTCCGTGTAGGAACAAAGCGATGTGCAGTCCAGTGAGCACGTAATCCACCATATATCTTACCTATAGTGGCGTTTATGTGGGTAGACCAAGTAAGGGTCCGGTTAAATATCAGGCCCAGGTTGTTGGCGCAGTCGACGTACTCTATTGGACTTTGGGCTAGTTGGATTGGTGGAAAATGAGTAAGGTCCAGTTTTCTTTTATGGATCACAAGTGCTTTTGTTTTCTGGGCATTAAGACGCAGTTCGTTCTTAGCTGACCAACCAAGTATACGCTGGAGATCTTCATTCACCTGCGCAGTGGCTTCGTGAACCAAATTCATGGGAGAACTTAAGTGGATCTGGGCATCATCGGCGAACATATGAATTGCACAATGCACGACAACCTTTGGCAGTTCATTTACGTAGAGCGAAAAAAGCAATGGTCCAAGAATGGAGCCTTGCGGTACTCCCCTCTTTATAGGCAAATAGCATGAACATCGGTTTCCCGCTACAACCTGTTGTCGTCTTCCTTCTAAGTAAGAAAATATAAGTTTTGTAGAGGGCAATGAAAATTTAAACTCTTTTCTGAGTTTTAAGCAAAGTATGGTGTGATTAACGGTGTCGAATGCTTTCGAAAAGTCAAGTAACGTTAGTATTGTAGCATGGTTGTCATCAATAGCTTTCCTAACTTCGTCAATTACTAATAATAACGCAGTCTTGCAACTTCGTTTTTTACGGAAGCCAGATTGATTCTCACAAAGCAGTTCTTTACACTGTAGATAGATTTGAATCTGTTTGAGAATACATTTCTCAAAAACTTTTGAAAGGAATGGCAGAATTGAGATAGGTCTGAATTCCACTGCATTTCCATTCGATTTCTTTGGAATAGGAATAATTTTAGCGTCTTTCCAATGAGTGGGAAAGACTGACGTCGTTAAAATTGAGTTGAAGATATGTGTTATAAAAGGCAGTAAATATGGAAGCAGAAGCTTAACAAATTTTGGATGAATTTCATCGATCCCCATAGCATTTGATTTGATCGATAGTACCGCTTCTGCAACGTCTTCCTCGCGTAATCTGTAGAATTCAAAGTATGATTCTCTACAATCATCCGGTGGCTGGTCGAAAGTAGTTAAGCTTACTGAGGGTGGATCACTTGACATTAAAAAAGTTGAGTTAAGGTGGTTGCAGTCTATATCATCGGGAGTTTTAGGCCTTTGTTTTCCAAACCCAAGTTCACGGATATGTTTCCAAACCTCTCTGCCTGAGGAGCAGCTACCGAACTTCCGATAGTAGAAGACACGCTTGGCGTTTCTTATTTTAGAAACCGCTTCATTACGTAATTTGCGATATATATTTAAGAACTGAGGCATTCTGTATTTTTTCCAGCTTTTATAGGCATCATCACGCTTTTTCATAAGCTTTAGGATATTAGGGGTAAACCATTGAAGGTGAGGGAGCCTATCAGGTTTTGTTTTTAACGGCACATGTTTGTTAAAGAGGAAAGCAATTTTTTCCTGCAGAAAGTTAGTTTGATCATTGACAAGGGGCATCCGATAAATACGCTCCCAACTTGTGCCTATAGTATCAGCTTGCAATTGAGCATAATTTAAGTTATGGAAATCTCTAAACATGACTTTAGATTCAACAAAGTCATTTTTAGCTTGGTAAGTTATATATATCAAGTCATGTTTAGAGAATGCAGGTGCTGAGAGTTGGCTATATAACAGGACTTTACCCATATCGGATACAAAAATTGAATCGATCAGAGTTGAAGCAGTGGTCGTAAAATGGGTAGGGGTAGACGTGTTAACTGGGTTTAGATCAAGCGATTTCATTTGTTCCAAAAAGCCTAGGGAGCCGGATGTATCTAACAGATTACAATTAAAGTCGCCGCATATAATGATGTTAGTGGCAATGTAGCCTTTCTCCTCAAGGGTGGTAAAGAGTGGAGCAAAAGAGATGGAGTTATTTGGTCTGTAGACTACACCAATCAATATTTTCTCATGACTACATTTGATGTTTATGAAATAGTATTGATTTGCATACAAATTCAAAATTGAGAGTATTCCGAACATACAATGCAGCTCCCCCTCCGACGCGACCGACCCTATCAGACCGAAGAAGCTCAAACCCTTTTACTTTATAAATTTCATTTGGTACGTCAGCATGAAACCATGTTTCAGAAACACATATGACGTCAATTTTAGAGTCAACGAAAATATGCCTAAATTCATCTATTTTCGGGTACAAACTTTGAGCGTTAATATGGCAGATATGAATGCCCTTGTGTTGTGTCTGGAGAGCACGAATCATGCCAACAATATATCCGTGAGCTCCAACAACTGCGTTTTCCTCAGTACCTGATATACTACCCATATTCATGATGGGTGGCTATGAATATATTTTTTGTAGGAAAATCAGAAGCCTTTAAGTGACTAGTTAAGAATAAGTTTAAATAAAGTGAAAAACTTACCATGACCATTGAAACTGTTAAATTATTATGAGGGCTTATAATTGTTTTTGTGTTAGCAGGTGTGTTCAAAATAAGAAAGTGAATAAAAATAAACATAAATAAAATAAATAAACATAAATAAACATATAAAAATATAAAAAAAAAAGTAAAAAAAGAAAAATGAATGAATAAAAGTAGTGGGGCGAAAAACTACAACGGCAACTCCGTATTTTCATTGTTGGTTCTTTTGTTTTCTTTTTTCTGGGTGATAGCTTCCAATTCTTGGTGAGTTTGAACGACAAAGCTTCTTCCATCCTTTATTAACTTAACGTAAACTGGGCCCATCTTGGTGTATGCCGCGAATATTTTGTTCTCTTTCTTCAGTTTCACAGCAGAGCGTAAAATATCACGATTTTTCCCTGTGAGACTTTCATTGATAAAACAGCTGGAATCAGAAGCAATTCCTAAGTCACGGAGACAAAGCTCTTTTTGTTTATTTTTTCGATAAAGAGCAGCAGCTCGAAGTATAGAGTCTCTTTCGTGTTGGCTTGAGAATTGCAGTATTATTGGTGTTGGAGAGCGATTGTTATGGTTTCCACGGGGGTGCAATCGGAACATGTTTTTTAATATTGTTGGTGTTTGGAAGTCGATGGTACGACAAAGATGACTAACTATTTATTGTTAATTAGTTATTGTTCGTTATTTGCTGTATATTACTTATTGATTATCATTTATTATTCACTATTTGTTTTTCATATTATTTGATACATATTTATTATTTGTTGCTTAACTATTTATTATTTATTACTTTTCGTTGTTTTTCTTTTTGCATCTGTTTATTTATTTATATCGTTTTATTTATTATATTTCATTCACAAGTGTCCTACATTTATTTATCCTATAAATTGTTAATGGGAATCAAGTATGAATGTTGAAATTTGGTCATCGCCTCTCCTTCTCTCAAATCCAGAATTTTATGTTTATTTTGCACGGCAATGAAGGTTTTTTACCACATCTCTGTAATTTACGAATAATGTAATATTATAGCTACAATAAAGATATAACTATATAAAGAAATACTCAATACCTAACATCTATTAATATGGAAATTGAGCATAACCCTGCTGAATGTATTAGGGATTTAAAAATATACCAATATACCATATTTTTCAGCACTTTCGAACTTTTGTGCACTATATGAGCATATTGTTGTGTGCGGCGACTTTAATGCTGATTTACTAAGAAAAGACTCTCTTGCATTTCAAATGAAAGACTTAGCGTCCTCCGTCGGTCTGAGTATTGTTAACTACACCCCGGTCTGAGTATTGTTTGTCCCCGATCGTACACCCAGTCTTCTTGATATTATTATTGTCTCCGATCCCAACCTTGTTCTTCTTTTTGACCATATACCCTTCCATATCTCTGATCACGACCTACTTTTTCTAACTTACAATGTCAAAATGTGTCTAAATGTGCTACTACTGAAACTTTTACATATAAAGATTTTAATTCTGTTGATGTTAATGCCCTTCAACTAGCCACAATGTCTGCCCCATGGATGCAGTGTAGACAAATCGCCGATCCTAATGGAAAGGTTGATTTCTTTCAATCAATTTTGGCACAACTGCTTGATAGGCATGTACCTACAAAAACAGTTAGAGTCCGTAAGATGTGATAAACTCAATCAAAGTTCGCAATAAATTGCACAGTAGATGGAAGCGCAGACCGACAAGCGTCGATTGGAAAGAATTTAGAGAGGCACGCAATCGTACAACTTCAATTATACGTGCGTCCAAAAAAAATTACTATGCATCCAAGCTTAATACCACCTTACCAGCAAAAAAACTATGGAGCAACCTTAAAATGATCGGTCTTTCTAAAGGCTTTAACCAACAGAGTGATCTTGATCCTGATATTCTTAATGATTATTTCATAGGTGAACAACTCGCTAATGGTAACTTTGATACAAATCGAGCATCAGTCTGTTTGGCCAGATCTGTGCATAGACTGGATGACTTTGAAGTTGTAAGCGAAAGCGAAATTTTTAAATGCATAGGCTATTAAGTCTGAAGCTATCGGGGAGGACGGAATACCCATCCGGTTTCTCAAACTTATCTAAGATAGTTACCCTTCTTACTCATGTCATCAATTTCTGCATAATTACATCAACTTTTCCCAGGTCATGGAAAATGGCTAGAGTCCTTCCAGTGGCAAAGAAAACAAACAGTGACGCCCCTTCTGACTTTAGACCGATTAGCATATTACCCAGTTTATCTAAAATCTTCGAAAAAGTCCTGCAAAAACAAATACTTAGTCATGTAGCTAACCAGAACTTGCTTTACGAGAAACAATCAGGATTCAGGGCACATCACAGCTGCTCTACCGCTACGATAAATTTACTAGATGAAATAAGGCAAGATTATGACAAGGGTAATATGAGTCTTCTTTGCCTACTTGACTTCTCGAAGGCTTTCGATAGGGTAGATCATAACATTCTAAGCTGGAAGTTCAAAATTTGTTTGGTTTTAGCCGTAGGGCTACCCATCTTATTGACAGCTATCTCTCCGAGAGATGCCAGAAAGTCATTTCTGGCGGCAAATCCTCCATACTGAAGGCCTTAGTTCAAGGAGTTCCACAAGGTTCAATTCTGGGTCCTATTCTTTTCTGTATATTTATTAACGATCTTCCATCAGTCTGTACCTATAGTTCTGTCCACCTTTATGCAGATGACGTGCAACTTCATTTAGCAAAACCATATAACGAGCTTGATGAACTTGCTGACCACATCAATCACGATCTTACCCAAATTTCTATCTGGTCCGCGGCGAATGGATTGCTTCTTAACCCAAAAAAATTCCAAGTAATGCCGATCTCTAGAAGACGTTTTCAACTGAGTATCCTGCCAGACTTTTACCTAGGTAGCAGTAAAATAACAGCTGTTGAACACTGCACTAGCCTTGGCTTTATCATTGGCCGTAACCTCTCAGGTTATAATCATACTAATACAGTTATTGGTCGGATATACGGCTGTCTTCGCAAATTGTGGCCTACATCGTATTTCACCCCTGTTGAAACCAGTAAGTTGTTACTGATCTTAATAGCACCTCTCATTACATATTCTGAAGTTGTCTATAGCGCTCTCGATTCACTGTCACTAAACAAATTAAAGGTGGCATTCAACGATGCGGTTCGCTATGAATATGGACTTCGAAGATACGAACATATCTCAGAACATACCAAAAAGATACTAGGTTGCACGCTACAACAGTACATCAATGTGAGAAACTGCATATTTCTACATAAAATTATTCAAAATAAATCCCCACCCTATTTATATAATAAACTTGTCTTTAACCGTTCTGCAAGAAATTTAAGTATCGTTCCCCATCGTCGCCAATATTTAAATTCGTCACGCTTATTTTTCATGCACGCTGTTAAACCGCGTATCAAAATGATATCTAACCGTGCAAACTTTAAAAGTGCAGTCCTCCTTTACCTCTCAGCCTTAACAACCCAACCCTGAGTCCAGGTCCTATTCCCCCTCTCTTATATTATTATTATTATATCTTAAGTTATTAAAGTTATGTTAGCTACTCTATAATATCTAAGTACTAAAAAATATGTAAATCTTATTGTACATACTGTTCCTGAATACTTTATTTTATTGAGCAAATCATTTATCATTTAACTTCATTTTAACTTTACGCTATTAATTAATGAATTGATTATTTGTTTTACTTATTATTCATACTACAATAGAACTGAGCCAAACATTGTATATATTACTCTATGTATTCTTCTCATGCTATTTTCTAAACAACGAATAGTTACAGTCCACTTAAATATTCAATCTCCAAATAATTGATTTTTGTTTTGATATCACTCTCTTTCTCGTTTGGACCATCAAGAAGTCAAGTTGTGTAAGAACAAAAAAAATATATAATTTACAAATTTTCACTAATTAGAATTGTTCGGAGTTTCTTTTATTGTAATTTTTTTTCGCATTTACTATCATACATTTTGGTCCTTCTTAAGCCGGATTTGTGAAAATTATTTCATTACTTTTTTGATTTGGACACAGAGAGAATTTTTTTTTCTCTTCGTTGTATGCTTTTTTTATGATCTGAGATTTATTGCATGAACACGTGATACAAACAATTTTTTTTCTGCATGATTAACCGCGTGTGCTTTATTGAGACAATTGCATGCATTCTCGGTTTATTAAAAGGTAAATTATATTAATTTGTGGACTTATTGTGTAAATTTAAAACGAAAATGAGTGCAACTAAAACCAAACGTGGGCATATTAAGGGGTGCATAACTCGGGCGGAAATTTTCGCGGAAAACATTGACCAACGTGTTACTCTTGAACTCTTGGAAATTCGTCTCGAAAAACTAGAAGAAGCGTGGACAGAATTCGTGAAATTACAAAATCAACTATTTGATCTTATCGGTGAAAATGATTGATTGATTGAAATATGAAACTAAATATTTTTCTGCTCAATCTAACCTCACAAAGGCTGTTCGTGAAAGGCGAAATGCTGAAAAGCCCGTGGAAAAACCATCGGTCATAGATAACCTAGCTAGCCAGCAAAAGTCATTATTAGAGATCCTTCAAACTTCGAAGGAATCAATTTCCATTGCACTGCCTAAAATAAATATTCCTATTTTTTCTGGTGATTATAAAGAGTGGCCCAGTTTTCGCGATCTGTTTATCGGTTCCATAGACACTAAGTCCAATTTAACAACAACCCAAAAATTCCAATATCTTAAGCCCTTTCTTCGCGATGAGGCAGCTACCTTGATTCGACATATACCTGTTTCTGATTCTAACTATATGGACGCCTGGGAGCGTTTAGAGCAACGTTACGATCGTTCTAATATAATTATACAGTCATATATACAATATTTTCTGTCAATGCCTACAATGAACTCCATAAGTGTACAACATTTACGAAAACTCACTGATAGTGCTGATGAAACAATTAGGGGCTTAGCAGCACTTAAAGCTACCAGTCGTGATCATTGGGTTGTTTTTATTTTGCTGCAAAAACTTGATCATGAGACACGACAAGCATGGGCTGAAGAAAGCGGCTCTAGGGTCAACTGTACGATAGACGAATTTCTAAAATTCTTGCAAGGTCGTTGCGATACTTTGGAGTAATGTCAGGCTCTATCTCGTATGAATCAATCTCGTGGTAAAACGCTTAAATCTGTACAATCTCATTTAGTTGAGACAAACATACAGTGTCCTAACTGTAAAGCCGACCACAAGTTAAGTAAATGTCCTACGTTCTTATCTCTTGATATTATTCGTCGCCGCTTATTTATAGAAGAAAATTCATTGTGTTTTAACTGCTTACATGCTGGGCATTCTCAAAATAAATGCCGCTCCAACTTTCGTTGTCGCATTTGTAACTCCCGTCACCACTCGCTTGTTCATTATCAACAATTGTCGCCTACCACTGCAGATGTAAATTCAGCAAATTCATCGAATCCACCAATATCTGAATCTTCGACCGCAGCTCCTCTCTCGCTTTGCTCATTAATAGTTGTAGAAAGTAACTTGTTTAACTCTAATCGTTCAATTCAAACGACGTTGCCAACTGCTATAGCATATACTCTCGACAAGCAAGGGATTCTTCAGACCATTCGATTATTGCTGGAGACAGGATAACAAGTATCTTTCGTTACGGAGCAGACGGTTCAGCGTTTAAGACTCGTCCGCAAACCTGCTCGTATTCCTATCGTAGGTGTTGGATCAGTTTCAGCTGGTGTTACAAACTGAATTGTCACATTCAAACTCTTTTCTCGACTTACTAAAGATATTATTTACGTTTCTTGCTACTCGTATATTGTTTCAAAGCTCACATCGTTAATCCCAGCTTCTGCATCAGCCACAATCAATTCAAATTTACTCACTTCGTTTAAGTTACGAGTATCTGATCCGAAGTTTAACGTACCAGGTAATATTGATTTACTCATCGGGGCTGACAAGGCTTTCAGTGTATTTAATGGAAAACCAGTTCGTGGCCTGCAAGGAATGCCCGATCTAATCCCAACAATATTCGGATGGGTAGCATCTGGAAACACGAATGACCCCACTTCTCAGAAAAGCGTTAAGTCGTTCTGCACTCGATTAGGTTCTGTTTTTCCATTTGATCTCGAGCACTTTTGGCGACTAGAGGAAATTCAAAATCAAGAAAAGCTGTCTGCTGAAGATCAGCATGCAGAAGATATTTTTTGCCAGACTCATTCCCGCCTGCCTGATGGAAGATATATTGTGCAACTGCCATTTAAATCAAATAAAGATTTAAATTTTGAAGGTAGTTTTAATGTGGCCTTTAAACGTTTTTTGTCGACAGAACGCAGAATTAGTTCGGATCCAAAGTTAAAAGAAAGTTACACACATTTTATTGAGGAATATTTAAGATTAGGTCATATGGAAGAGGTAGCTGAAGATGACATAGACAGATCTTCCAAAGAGTGTTATTACCTTCCTCATCACGCAGTTTTCAAAACTGATAGCAGCACGACTAAAGTGAGAGTAGTGTTTGATGGTTCTGCCAAAGCAAATGACAATCGATCACTCAATGATTCTTTTCTTACTGGTCAAACACATCAGCGTGACCTTTTCTCGATATGCATTGCGTTTCGTAGACATCTCTACACAATATCTGGGGACATCGAAAAAATGTTTCGCCAGATTAGAGTTCATCCCAACCATACAGATTTCCAACGTATTCTCTGGAGGAACTCAAATAATTTACCACTTAAATATTATCGTTTACTGACAGTTACTTATGGGATAGCCTGTGCACCATTCCTTGCAGTAAGAACTTTGTATCAGTTAGCTCAAGATTCGATTAATGACGATGTCATTACCGGAGCCGATTCCGTCGATGAAATCACTTCCCTACGTTTGGAACTTATAAAATTACTACGCTCAGGTGGGTTCAATCTCCGCAAATGGACTAATAATTGCTGGCCTTTGCTATTAAGTCTACGGGAAGACCAACGGGAAATAACACCAAGAGAATTCGAGGAGTACAATTGTGTAAAATTACTAGGCCTGCAGTGGTCCCCTGCCAAGGATTCCTTTTCATACAAGGTTAACTTAAGTGTAAATTCGCCTTTAACAAAACGTCACATATTGTCGGAGTCATCGAGAATTTTTGATCCAATTGGGTTTCTAATTCCAGTCATAATTTCTATTAAAATTCTCTTTCAGGAACTTTGGCGCAAGAAATATACTTGGGCGATACTATATCAAGCAGCGAACTTTCAAATAAATGGCAATCTATTCGAGAACAACTTCCGTTGCTTCAGGAGCTGAATATTCAACGAATCCTCTGGACATCTAAGCATAACGTCGAGTTTATTGGATTCTGTGATGCATCACTTGAAGCGTATGCAGCCGTCGTTTACTGTCGCAGTGTGGATTCTACTGGAAACATTATTAACACTATCGTAGCTGCCATAAGCAAGGTAGCCCCAATCAAAGTTGTATCCCTTCCACGTCTTGAGCTTTGCGGAGCGGTTCTGCTATCTCGTTTAGTAAGTAAACTTAAAACCTCTTTACAATTCGAAGATATGCAAATTAGTGTCTACACTGACTCAGCGATTGTCCTTCATTGGCTTTCGGCATTGCCAAAAAGGTGGTCGGTTTTTATTGCAAATCGCACATCTGAAATATTATCTTTAATTCCTAGAAAGCATTGGCACCATGTACGATCGCAAGACAATCCGGCTGATTGTGCATCCCGCGGTATTCTACCTTCTCAGTTGATAAAAAAATGATATGTGGTGGATGGGACCAGCATGGATTAAGGACGAGAACACAAAAAGACCTATTTCAACTTATGATTTAGCAGATATTTCTTGTCTTCAATTTGAAGAAAGAAAAGCTAAGCCAGCTCAGGTTTTAGTTTCACAAACTCATACCGCGAACATTTTTGAATTCATAGTCAATCACTCGTTTCGTTATATGAAATCCATTCGTGTTCTTGCGTACGTCATTCGATTTAAGTTCAAGACAATTTAATTCACTTTCATCAGAAGAGTTATATAAGGCAAAGATAAAACTAATAAAATTCTATCAATCGATTACTTTTTCTTCTGAAATTCGAACAATAAAAATGTTAAAGATGCTAAGAAAAGGAAGTAAACTAGCATGTCTTAACCCGTTTTTAGATGAACATGAGGTGCTCCGCGTTGGTGGTCGTATTGTAGAGTCGGAGCTTAATTTTGCAACGAAACATCCGATAATAATTAACAAGGACACTAGGCTCGCGAAGCTCATCAAGACACTTACACCCGGGTGTATCTCAGATGTTTGCAATCCTTCGTCAAGAGTTCTACATTATCGGAGTTCGTAACCTGATATGCAAAGTCGTCCACGAATGTGTATCATGCTTCCGTCATCGTAGATTCTCGGTGGAACAATGTATGGGTAACCTTCCTTCTGAGCGTATCTGCTTCGCGCGCTCCTTTAGTAAAGTCGGAGTAGACTATGCAGGACCACTAACATTACGCTTGGCGAGAGGACGAAATCCAAAGTTCGTAAAGGGCTATATTTCGTTATTTGTGTGCTTCACCACCAAGGCTATTCATTTAGAATTGGTGAGTGACCTTTCAACTTCCGCCTTCCTTGCCGCACTTGATAGGTTTGCGGCCCGTCGTGGCAAGCCTGCAGAAATTTGGAGCGATAATGGCGCAAATTTCCATGGAGTTAAGCGAAATTTAAATGAAATGTTTCAACTTTTGATAAGTCAACACCATATAGATGCAGTTATAGACCATTTATCGAGGAATAAAATAGCATGGAAATTTATTCCTCCATCAACCCCACATTTTGGCGGATTGTGGGAGGCGGGCGTAAAGTCGGTCAAGCAACACTTAAAGCGCGTTATTCAGGATCAAAGACTCACATACGAAGAAATGCACACCTTGCTTACACAGGTGGAAGCATTGCTTAATTCACGACCTTTGTGGCCTACTTCAGATACGGATCCAACAGCTCTAAGTCCGGCTCACTTTTTAATTGGTGAACCATATACATATATCGATTCCTCGACCTGACGAGTTTAATTGCAATAAACACATTTCTCCTCATATTAATTGGTCTCTTTTACAGACACTAAAACAAGGGTTCAGGCGACGATGGCATGCAGAATACTTAACCTCTCTGCAGCAGCGGCCGAAGTGGCACGGCAAACAATTATCACTCAAGATCGGCGACGTCGTGCTATTAAAGGAACCTAACCTGCCACCGTCAAAATGGATGCTTGGCCGAATAAAGCAGTTACATCCTGGAAGAGACAGTCAAGTTCGAGTAGTTACTGTGAAAACACAGGTCGGAGAATATGTCCGACCATCGTAAAGATTGTCCCCTTGCCAATGGCTGAAAGATCTACCAATCTTTCCAGGGGGTCAGTATGTTCCTGAATACTTTATTTTATTGAGCAAATCATTTATCATTTAACTTCATTTTAACTTTACGCTAAAACATTGTATATATTACTCTATGTATTCTTCTCATGCTATTTTCTAAACAACGAATAGTTACAGTCCACTTAAATATTCAATCTCCAAATAATTGATTTTTGTTTTGATATCACTCTCTTTCTCGTTTGGACCATCAAGAAGTCAAGTTGTGTAAGAACAAAAAAAATATAATTTACAAATTTACACTAATTACAATTGTTCGGAGTTTCTTTTTATTGTAATTTTTTTTTCGCATTTACTATCATATACACATACCAAGTAAATAAATGAAATGAAATGAAAATATCTATTTAGCATTGCTGAACAAGTTATCATACATGTAGGGTAGTTGATATTGATAATATAACTTCAAACAAGTTGAGAAAAATTTTATTGTAAATTGGCTTTCAAATTTTAGTTTTTTAACTCAATTAAATAAGTTTGGTGTCCATTTTGATCTATCGGACGAGAATATTACCATATAACTTAAAAACTTAAAAACTTCTACGCATTACTGTCTCCAATATTTTGTTAAAGATATTAAATTTTTTACTCCATCGCCGTAGGAGCTGATCAGCAGAGTTTTTATGATAACACATTTACGAAAACGATTTGACAGATTTATTACAATCATAGGGAAAATGGGAAGAAAAGCCAAATTGGAAGTTCGGCTATACTTTCGTGAGAAAATGAAAATTTTTAACAGCAAAGCATTTTCATAAAAACAAATGAAAATGAAAATTAATTTATTGCTCTCGAAATCGTTTCTCTGGATAGACTGTGACTGATCATTTCGATTTTGAGATTTAGGACGTAATTTTGTGTGTCTAGTAATAGTAGTATTTGTATGACATGAATTGTCAGAACTTCAAAATGATAAACCTTACTTTTAATATTCACATAATTACATACATACGGGTGTATATGTATATTATATTAATACGAGTAGTAAGGCTTAATTCCGATTTTGAATAATTTTTGAAGCATCATACACGGCATCATACTAGCAATGTTTTTGAAAATCTTTACATATTATATCCGTACATGCACATTACGAGTATATTCAACAGAAGTCATACGCAACAGGTGATGTTGTGAACATGCTTTTGAGAACTAATTTTCTTGTTTGCATAAGAGTGTATACATTTTTTTTTTTTTTTTTTTGTTTTAAGCCCGAAATATGTTTATCTCACCACTTTTTCCAACACCCGGTGATCCCACAACAGCGATTTTCAATTCGGTCAGTGAGGACTTTTTTCTTCTTATACCACGTGTAGTCATTTCCAGAATGTTGGAACCTTTTTTTTCCAGAATTCAAGCACGTTTCTGTATATTGACAGAAATCACTAAAACCACCGATATGTACTCGTATCTAAGAATTTACTCGAAAAAACAACCAACAAATAAATAGATAAAAGCATTCAAGATAAATTATAACGTGAATGCATATTTTTTTGTCGAGCTATTTTTATCAATCGTCAACACTTGTACACGCTTTTAACTTTTATTTAAATTCTATAATTTTTTCTTTATCTTTCTTGTTTTTCTCTTTTCTTTTCTTTTATTTTATTTTTTATTTTAAACAATACTTGAACTTCGAAAAAATGCTTCTAGTACTCGTAGAATGTCTGCTTTTTATTGTTTTAAAAGTGATTTGCTAGTATTTTTAAATAATAGGGAAGCTTCGGTTTGGCACATCTTCTGTTTTACGTTTGTTCCGTCCGCCCGTCTACGTTCACCGATCGTTGAATTCTACTTCTTGTGAAGAATCTTCATATTAATATCACACCGATAAATAGTTTTTTTTTTCTTTTTTATAAATAGAATTTCGAAAATTTGTAGACCGTCTACGAAAGCTAAAGACTGAAAGCGACGTAGTGTATGATTGCGTGTATGCAATGTAATAGCACTCATCTCGATCCGGTAGATACAAAACTTAAAATTTTCCTTTATAATTATTGAATGTTTACGGTACCAGGCGTTCGAAAATGAGAGTAAAAAGCACTTAATTGAAAATAAGACTAACACGATGCACGAGTACAGAACATTTCATCCGACTATGTCCAAATATACTCGTAATATACATACGAGTACACATGTACGAGTATACCTCTCTTATTTATTGCAACAAATTCAATTTGATCAAAATTATTTGGTGACTTGCATATGTACCATGTATCAAAGCGGTTTTTTGGACAAAAATTGTCCGAACATTCCTCGTTAATTTGTATGAGTTTAAGTATAAACAACAATTTCAAAATCAGGTAAAGGTCGTTCTCGGTACCGCAAGCCAAGTGATATATGTACGTACTCGTATTTATATCAGTCTTCGAAAACATGGCTGGTAGGACGTGCGCGTGTTAAGGGTATTTCAGATCCAAGGCAGCCAGAGATATAGTTCTTGTTTCTATATGAACAGCCAATTGCGAGAGATTGGGACAAAGGTGCTGCAATTCTGAAAATAGATGTAATCGAATGGAAAACACATGTTGAATGTTTTGAAATTTATTTTACTTGTGCTGTCTCAAAGAAAACAAATAAACATTATAAACATAACTCTAAGAATCTGCGATAAAAAAAAAATATTTATGTACAATATTTCTATACATATGTATATGTAAGTATATAAATAATTATATATTTTCTAATACGACTTGTTGATGATGATTTTCATTTTAAAGGTGTGTGTGCAAACTTAATATTTTTATGTAGAACGAGTAGTCAATAAAATTTGTAAAGACTTGAATTATCAAATTTTGTGTGAGATTGAAGGTTTAATATTTTTATGTCTATCGGTTGTCGTCGATGCCAAATCATGTATATTCTGGCTTACGAATATATTTCTTTTGTAAATATACACCTTTTACCGTCTAAATTAAAGTTTTTCTGCTCATTTGACGAGATTTATTGTCTTTTTAAAATATCACTGTAGACAAAAATTTGTTTTATAGAAAAAGCCAAGTTAAAGCGGCATAAGTTGAATACCTCTGTATAGATTTTGTTCTAGTTTTATTAATAATTATTTCGACATAAATTTCAAATTGAGGTAATTGTTGCACTAGCTCTGCTCTCCCAGTCTTACAGAATTCAATTTGTATCTTTAGGCATATAAAGTTTCTGAATTGAAGTTAAGAAATCACAGGGCAAATAGCAGCAACAAACCAAGTTTCCTTGTGCTGATCTAATTAAGTTAAAAAAAGTCTTCAGTCCCAACCTTCAAAAATCTTAATCAAAAATCAAAATACCAGCACCAGAATCAAAATCAAAATACCAGAATATGCATGTTCGAGCATATATGGAAGATATGGAAGTTGCCAAAGTTGCAAGAGTGTCGGTAGATTAGTACCAGATAGTAACGAAAATTGAGCCAAAAGTCAACCAGCGCATTTAGGACAAACATTGGCATTAAAATAGCAAAACCTCGGATTCAAAATTTTCTAAATTGCTAAAAATAAAGAGACAATGTGGAGGGTATTAGCAATTTATTTCATTAATGATGTTTTTTGATTAAAAATCCAACATCTTTTTGAAAATTGTGCAATAATAAAAGAATCACCTTTGGATTGAACGCGAGTATCACGAAGGAAAAAAATAAAATAGTATTCGTGATTTAACAGCATGTTAGAAATATGTTAAGGAAAGGGCGGGTATATGTAAAGGGTTTTCCAATAGGGACTTGATAACTTTGAATTTAATTAGTGAACGCATTCTTTCACTAATCATCAAATTGTCACTGTCAATTTATTCAGTAAACTCAACATTTCCATCATGGTAAAGTACACGAACGAGCAACGTCAGCAAATTATAAACATTTTTACCGAAATTCGGAGTTGGTGACTGCAACTTTAAGAGCGTTAACTCCAATTTTCGGTCGTAATTCTCACCTTAGTAGACAGGCGAGTTTAGTGCAAAAATTTGAGTCTACATATTCATTGTGTGATGTTGCCGTGTCAGTGTGACAACGGTTGGTCGAAGTGTCGAAAATATCGCTGCCGTTCAGGCGTCCGTAGCAAACGATCCAAATCAGTCAATTCCACGGCGTTCTCAAGAATTGGGCATCGCTCAGACCACATTATGGCGTATTTTGCCTAAGGATCTTGGTTTACACCCATACAAGATCAAGCTGACTCAAGAATTGAAGCCGACGTACGTACTCCAATTGGGTTCTGGAGAAGATGCGCCAAGATGGTGAATTTCATCGCAAAATCATCTTCAGTGAAGAAGCTCATTTCTGACTCAATGGGTTTGTCAATAAGCAAAATATGCGTTATTGGTCGGGTGAAAATCCACATGTGCTTCATGAATCACCACTTCATCCACAAAAAATAACTGTTTGGTGCGGTTTGCATGCCGGCGGCGTTATTGGGCCATATTTTTTCGTCGACGATAACGATCTTCACCTTACTGTGAATGGTCAGCTTTATCGGACTTGGATTTATATGGACTTGGACGATATGTAGTTTCAACAGGATGATGCCACACAGCACACGCTACAATCGATTTATTGAAGAGAAAGTATGGTGAGCGTGTTATCTCAAGAAATGGGCCAGTCAATTGGCCGCTTCGTTCGTGCGATTTAACGTCGCTTGACTATTTTCTGTGGGGCTACGTTAAGTCGTTGGTTTATGCCAACACGCCGACGACGCGACGTTGGAAGAACTCAGAGCCAACATTGAAGGCGAAATAGCGGACGTTTCGGTCGAAATGTGTGGCCGAGTCGTTGAAAACTGTGACCAAGAAATCGACCGCTGCAAACGTGCCCGCGGTGACCATATGAACGAAGTCGAGTTCCATTCATAAATGTTTTGATTGTACTTCAAGCCGATAATAAAGTTTTTGAAATATCTCAAATGGTTTGCGTTTTATTTTAAAAAAAATTTGTCAAGTCCTTATTGGAAAACCCTATATTTGCGTTTTCCTGGCACATCATTATACATATCTGTATATTATGTAATTTTTTACCGGCGGGTTATAATTTTTTTAATTTTTTTTAACATACAGGGTCGTCTAAATACAAGTTTCTTTTTAAAAATAAAGTAAAAGAAATAATAAGCAGTTATTTTTGGCATGTTATGACTTTATTAGAAAGAAGGGGTATTTGCATTAGTAATGGCTTCGCAGTAGCGCATCTTAGTAACCAAATTTTCCAATTTTTGTTGATTTTTTCTGGCTCAATCTCGCGCATGGCTCGGACGATATCCGCTTTAAGGGCTTGAAACCTTTCTGGGTTGTTCACCTAACATCGATCTTTAAGAGCACCCCACAAAAAAGTCCAACGAGGTCACATCGCAGCTCCAAGGCGGACAAGTAACATCACCAAGGTGGCTGATAACACGATTACCGAAATTAGTGTACAAAACATCGAATCAAACGATGGGCTGTGTGGCATGGCGTGCCATCGTGCTGAAATCAGAGATCGTGCAACTCCATGTCTTCAATTTCAGCACACAAAAATTCTGTAATCATGGCTCTGTAGCGCTCTCTGTTGACCGAAATGGCGTTTCCTGCTGGATTTTCCAAATAAAATGGGCCAATGATGCAATTACTCCAAAATCCGCACCAAACCGTCACACTCTGCGAATGAATTGGCTTTTCGACAATCACGTGTGGGTTTTCTGATGATCCTCAGATCCGACAATTTTGTTTGTCAAAATACTCTCGTTAGAAAAAATGATTTTTCGGCCAAATACGACGCCCAATTCGAGCTGTTATATGGATGGTTGTTTAACTTCAATTGCTGAGTCAATTGAACTTTGTAAGGGATTTATCCGAGATCTTTGTGCAAAATTGTCATCGAGTTGGTGCGTGAAATGTTGAGTTGTTGAGAACGATGGCGAGTCGATGTTCCAGGATTGAGTCGAACAATTTCAGTCACAGCAGCCACATTCTTGTTGGTACGTACCGTATAATGATGAGGGCCATAATTGTTGTCCGCAAGCAAGTATCGCCACAAGAGCGGTGCGTGCTTCATTTCGACCAAAACTTATTTTCAATAAACGCACTGTTTGGGCAACACATCACTCACTTTTTGTTAAACTTGAAATATTTCCCAATGTTGTTCAAGCGTAAAGCGATCCATTTCGTTCTCTGGAGGTGTGACACTGACTGATAGTCAATAATTCGAGCAGGGAAGAGTTCTCAGTGTCAAGAAAACATATGATTCAAAAAGAATCTTGAAACTATTTGGACCACCACAAGCTTAAAAACTAAGACTTAAACTAATAAAATAAGGTTTACTAGGGTTGGAGTTTACCTTACGCAGCATACGGGAGATTGGTTCGTTAGAGCCGTATGTGGTGCGGTGGATAGGTAGATAAAAGCGACGGGTGGAACGTAGATTGCGAAGGTTAGTGTTAAAGAAAATGGATTTGCAAAGAAGCATGCAATCGACGGAGCCTGAGAGGAGTCGGTGAATGAACAAAATTTCTGGTGCGTTCTTTCGTTCCTCAAGGGTATTCAGGTTAATGAGCTTGAGACGATCTTGATAGGGAGGTAAGGTTAGAGGATCATTCCAAGGTAGACCTCGAAGAGCAAATCGAAGAAAACGACGCTGGATGCTCTCAATACGGGATATATGAACTCGTTGAAAGGGACACCACGCTTGGCTATCGTACTCGAGAAGGGGGCAAATGTAAGTGATGTATAGTGATCTGGTCACGTACGGGTTGCAGAATTCTTTGGACTATCTTTTAACGAAGCCGAGTGATGAGTTTGCTTTAGCAATTATCTCATCAATATGCGAGCGGAAATTAAGCTGCCTGTCGCATAGTATGACAAGGGGTATAGGTTGACCGTGGGGATGGTAAATTCGTTGAGGAGACATCTTGCATTTACGTGAGAACGTAATCGATTGACATTTGGAGACATTGAGTTCTAAGCAGTTCTTGATGCACCAGGTGGAAAAACTATTTAGATCTATTTGAAGGAGGGTGGCTTCTTGTTGTGAGGAAATGGGTTTACAAAATTTTGTATCGTCAGCATAGAGAGAAAGTGTTGAGTGTTGAATGAGCCTTTGAAGGTCGTTAATAGTTAGGATGAAGAGGAGTGGACCTAGCTGACTACCTTGAGGAACACCTGAAGTGGCCAAGAAAGGGGCCGATAGGACAGACCTGAAACGAACACTATAAAAACGATTATCCATTTAAGCAAAATGGGTTCAAAGCCCAGGACGGACAATTTGAACAGGATTAGTTTATGAGATATCTTGTCAAAAGCCTTACTGAAATCAGTTATTATAACGTCAACTTCTTTACCACTTTCTAAGGCTGAGAGAACAAATTCTACGAGGTTAGTGGTAGTTGATCTACCCTTCAGAAAGCCGTGTTGATTGGGGGAAATAAAAGATTTACACTGGAAGCTTAAGGCTTCATGCAAAATGCTTTCGAGGAGTTTGGGTATATGAGAAAGTTTAGCTATAGGGCGGTAATTAGTGGCTTTGCTCTTTAATCCCTTTTTGTGTATGGGTGTTATGAAAGAGGACTTCCATATCTGTGGAAATTCACCTTGAGAGAGCGATAATCGGAAGAGATTTGCAAGGGGGCGGGAAAGAGTTGAGGAACACTTTTTAAGAAATATGGATGGAAGGCCATCTGGGCCGGGTAAGTATCCATCATTAAGTTGTTGTAATTTGTTTTCTATTACTGTATGATAAAAGCTTTGAGAAATCGTGGGGCCAATGGGGAAGTTAACTAAGTATTTGAAATAAGAGGGATCCGGTACGAAGGAATTATCGACAAAAGATTGCTTAAAGAAAGCAGCAAAAAAGTTGGATATGGTATGCGGATCGGTTGATGATATGTTTCCGTATGAGAGGGATGGAGGGAAACCGTCAGATTTTTTTGTAGTTAACGAATTGGTAGAAAGACTTAGGACCATTTAATAAGGCAATCAAAAAGGAAAATTTATACATTTGAATGAGTACACATACAACTCCTAATAATTCCTTTGACAAACCAAGATAAAAAGTAGTTTAGACAATATTAAAAATTGCATTGAAAACTTTGCCGGGAAAATGTTCTCTTTATTTACAATAAATATGTTACAGTGTGTTTAACAAAAACGTGTATTTAAAAACCCAAGAATTTTATTAATTTATGTTTTATTGCATGTTATTTCTACTAATTATATTAGCAGGGAGTCCATTTATAACTTTTGCGCATATTCTTAACTCCAGATTTGTTTGAAGACCCGCGCAAGTTCTTTTACTGTGGCTACATTTTCCCCCCTTAAGACCACATATTTCCTATTGGATTCGTATGAGGACTTTAGGACGGCCAATCTAACGTCTCTATACCATTTTTCTCTTTCCAACGAGCTTAAGCTTGTGCTTAATACAAGCATTGAACTTAAATACTATACTTATAAAACTAATAAAAATTTAATTGTTAGAGCTGTGGAGTGGTGGTAGAGAGCGAGGGGAATAAAGGGCAATCTTAAGGGAGTGTTTGTTCAGGTGATAGTCAAAGATTGACTGGAATTTGTTCGCTTCGCGAAGGATTCGAGATAACGGTTCATGGTATCCGTAATTAGTTCGGTGAGAATTAACTCGGAAGAGAGTTAGAGTTCTTAGATTACGTGGATTGACATTTAAGGAGATGCGTTCGAGGAGAGCCTCAGAGTCAATGTTACCATTTAAGAGATGATGAACAAAACTATATCACAAACTTCTCGTCGTGTAATGAGGGGTTGTAAGTTAATAAGTTTCAGTCGATTATGATAGGGGGGTAAATTGAATGGGTCAGACCAAGGAAGTCCCTGTAATTCGAACCGAAGGAACCTACGCTGTACCGATTCAATACGTGCAATTTGCGCAGAATAATATGGTGACCAGACTGGACTTGCATACTCGAGGAGGGGCCGAACAAATGTGGTGTAGAGTGCTTTAGCCACATATGGGTCGTCAAATTCCTTAGACCAGTGCTTAATGAAGCCAAGAGTCGAATTGGCTTTACTAATAATACTATCTATGTGAGAGCGAAAGTTCAGTTCGCTATCACAGATAATGCCTAAATCGCGCATTTCGGTCACATTAGGAACAAGCTCATTATTGATGAAATATGCACGAGAAAGAGTTGTATGACGTTTTCTAGTGAAAGTTAAAGTTTGACATTTGTTAACATTTATGAAGACACCAAGTTGAAAATCGATTGAGATCATCTTGCAATAGAGAACAGTCAGAGGGAGACAATATATGACGGAAGATTTTGATGTCGTCAGCATAGATGGAGATAAAAGAATTGTCAACGATGGTATCAACATCATTAATTGTTAATATAAATAACAAGGGACCAAGATGACTTCCTTGGGGAACACCCGAGGTAGCTTTGAAAGGTTTAGATAATGTAGACGGGAATACTAGAGTTGAAGAGAAAATTGAAATTAGCTTTAGAAAGAAGATTGTTTAATTTAGAAAAGTTGGCTCTTCGAAAATTAAAGTTGTACACGTGTTCAAAGCAAAAAGGTTTTGAAACGTTGGACGAAAACGTCATAGAAAGAGGCGGGTGGTGAGAATCTAGAGTGGTAAGGAGGTGCTTGCTGACTGAGACTATGCTGTTATCTACGTCAGTGGAGAAGATAAGATCGAGTTGTCTACCAAGATAGTTGGTTATGCCACTTAACTGAAAAAGTCCGGAGTCCACGAGACAGTCAATAAAAAGAATTTCTTTCTCCGAACTTGCATTGCTGGCGGTGTAGTATGAATCATCAGTGCATATCCATTTGAGTCGTGGTAAGTTAAAGTCACCCATAATGACAACAGTGTCATTTGCGTCAGCTTTGGCAAACAGGGCATCGAATTCGTCAATAGCCAGTTGGTAGCTGCAGGTTGGTTGCGATGGGCGAATGTAGCAACAGCAAATAAAGAGATTGCGATTAGAAATAGGAATTCTTACGCAGACAAATTCAAAGCAAACTGTAGATAGTTGCTTAAATAATTTAGAATTAAGGCGAGTAGGTACAGCCAAAAGTACTCCGCGGCCAGTTGATTCGTCGTTATTCATAAGGCCATCGTTTCGGTGGACATCATAATCATGGGTAAATAATTCGCTATTCTTAAAATTAGAGGAAAGGCTGATCTCAGTAAGAGCGAAGATATCGAAGATTCATGCTCACCTTTTCTCAACCAGGAACCATCTATCTGATGAATTAACATAAGAATATGTAACAACGATCCGTTATCCTATCGGTTACCAATTTGAGTAAAAGCTGCAAATAAATGTTCATTTGTTTATATGTTTTCTCTACATTTGGAAGTTGCTATATTTTTGACAGCTAAAGGAACACCTAAGACAGTGTAATACTTTGCAATGCAGGAAGACTCAAACATCACAGATAAACTGCTCAAAGCAAGTGGGTATTCATCCATAGACCAAAGTGATGAATTGACCAATTTTGCTGTTTTTTGTTCTAATGAATAATAGCATGGTTTTTTTGTGTTTTCCTTTTTGTTTCAATATTCACCAAACTCCTAAAATATGAGAGAAATATGTATGTGTTTGAGAGAAAAGTGTGCAATAGGGTTTATTGGACTACACTCCAGCATTTTATTAATTTTCTGTTAGAAAGAAAATAGAAAGAATTCCCTTCGGAATCGACACCGGTCGGTCGCTGGCCTTACTGCATCCACTTCTAAGTCCTACCCTAAAACGTAAACAGAATAAAAAAATTTTCTCTAAACAAAATTTCTTTTTATTTTTCATTTTTCAAAATCAGGCCCATTATTCATAATAAATTATGCCCCAAACATACATATGTACAATTTATTGAGTCGCCCAAACAAGAATGATTAATCTCATAAGATTTGTTGTATGATTTGTTCCTAAAATTAACTCTAAAATAGTCTTGAGAAATTTTCCCTTGTATAAGTATTATATAATTGAATGGTTGAATTATAAAATTATACGTTCCATCCGACTGTGAAAATTGTAATTTTTCATAAAGATACTGTGGAGAAATGATAGTCAAAATGGCAATGTGATAAATGCGAAATGTGTAAATCGTTATTGTTGAACATATTTTTTTTTTAATTCAAAAAACGAGAGGTTGGAACATATAAAATATACAGTAAACATATACAACAATGCAGTAAAAATATTATGCTTTATTTTTAAAGAAATTGGATATTTTAGACTGAGTTTTTTTGGATTCCATATTTTTCAAAACTGCCAACTATTTTCTTTTTTTTAGAGTTAAAATGTCTTTTAGTTGAATATTATTCTCAGCGGCTCATTGTAAACATATGTTGAAGGATCCAACTGCAACTTCTGTTTTAACTTTCGATAAAGGGGGGACAGTGTCACCTTCACTTTCATTTATGCTCTCAATGTTTGTCGGGTTCTCACAATTTGCAGATGCCTTAATGTTCTCGTGAAACCAATCATTAATTTTTTCATTCGAGATGCTAATGTAGGAACTATTTCATAAAGCAAATTGGA
The DNA here is from genome assembly GCA_949129095.1 of Volucella bombylans. Classification (NCBI taxonomy): domain Eukaryota; kingdom Metazoa; phylum Arthropoda; class Insecta; order Diptera; family Syrphidae; genus Volucella; species Volucella bombylans. The sequence goes on from OX422142.1 coordinate 199,027,041, forward strand.
AACGGATGACATCAATTCTTTTTCCTTCAAGATATTTTTTTTTTTTTTTTTTTTTTATTATTATTACTTTTAATTTTCTCTTTTTCTTTTACATTTGAATAAAATTATAATATAGTAACTTAAGAAAAGCTTACATCAATTTAACAATAAATAATAATTACAATATAAACATTAACCTATTTTAAGTGTTTTTCATTTGATAAAAAGTAAGAGAAAAAAAAAAGGCACGATCTGTTGTCTTACGACAAGTGTCGAAAGTACCAAAATATATAATTTTTCAATAATATTTAAATAGATATTTAATCAACAAGTGTTGTGGGGTAATACGTATGTCGAGTAAACAATTTTTTTTTTTTATAAGTTGATGGAAATGATTCAAATACTACAAACTTAAACCAATATTTTGATAATATTTCCGATTTCATCAAAATCGTAGTTAAAAAGCCATTTTTTTATTTTTTTATTGAATGAATGAGTCGAACGAATACTCCGTATATCAAGTGGTAATTTACTGAATAGTCTAGGTGCTACTGATGAATAAAAGTTAAGAAAGCTATTAGAATTGTGCACAGGAATGATAGCAAGATTTCTATCGATGATGCGTAATGAGTAAGCAGGCATAATGTGGCTTAAGAGATATCCACTTCTACAGAAAAATATTTTTAGTACTTTATAAAAATAAAGGTGCTTAAGTGGGAAAATACCCGAGCTGACAAACAACGAAAAACTATGTTCAAATCTTTTCTTCCTCCAGATGGTCCTTAAGATATGCTTTTGAGTAACTAAAAGAGGCTGTAAATAGTTTTTGTAAGTACCACCCCAGCATATTATTCCATATTGTATTTTGGATTGAACAAGTCCATAGTAAATGGTCTCCATAAGTTTCCTGCAACAAAGCTTTCTCAAGTGAAACATGACATAAGTGGTTGACAACAAATACTTTTTTAACGCTAATGTATATATTTTCCAGTTCATTTTGTTGTCAATTATTAGGCCAAGATATTTATACTCAGTTACAGGTTCGATTCGAAAACACTTAGGAGAACAATCAAAGTCTACAACATTTGTAGGGGCACTATTGGCGGTGCAGCAAGAAACGCTACTTAGCGAGAGTTTTCTACAGTCAATGCTGTGTTGAACAAGAAGTGGAGGATTCAAATCTAAAGTAACCAGACTAAAGAATATAACTCTTGTTTTTTCACTTATAACAAGCTTATGAACGCCGAACCAATGTCTGAATAACTCCAAGTCAAAATTGATATCCGAAATTAGATCTAACATTGTGGGACTAGAAAAAACACATGCTAGGTCATCAGCAAAACCACTTATTTTTCCTTTTAACTTAAGATTAAAAACACTGTTGATATATATGAGGAACAAAATTGGACCTAAAACTGAACCTTGAGGAACTCCTATGTTAATGTTTTCGGTTTCGCTGAATTTATCGCCTATTTTAACTCTTTGCTTCCTGTTTTTAAGGTAGGAAGAAAACCAATCAAGCATAAAACCTCTGAAGCCAGCTTTTTCTAATTTTCTCAATAAAATGACATGATCTACAGTATCGAATGCTTTCTTAATATCAATATAAAGAGCAGCAGTATACCTTTTTTGATCTATACTTTCGTAGATATGACTGCAGTGAGCTAAAAGTGCATCTTCAGTTGATTTACCAGCTCTAAATCCGTACTGATTTGAGCTGAAAAAAGAAATTTTCTCAAGATAGTTGACTACTCTACATTTGATGGTTTTTTCGAAAACTTTGAGAAAACTGATAGCAATGATATAGGCCTATAGTTGTTTATAGTATAGATAATGGTAGCTCGTCCTCCTCATCCCAATTAGACATTAAAATATTTCAGCATTTCTTGATAGCATAAGGATCTACCTTTTCCCATGCATTTGCTAGTAAGTTGAACGCTTTTATTTTTATTTCTAAATCCATGCCCTCACTGGCAACTAAGTGCGCTAATAAACTTTTTTTTTAGTGGGGCTTTGTAATGTTAATGACATTTTGATCCATAGGCTGAAGAATTGTACAATTTGCAGGAAACATCATAACAAATATCAGCTTATTATCGCTTTGCAATTCGTTTTCTTTAGGATGAAATGGTGCATTGTCCAAAAGCAGCAGTGCTTTCTTTTCAAGTCCCTTTGATTCGAGAAAATTTCTTACCTGAAACAAAAACCCATCAACACAAACAATAGACTTTTTTTTATTTTACAACGGGAACAAACACGTTGTGGAACCATTGTTCGAATAAAAGGAAAGTCATCCATGCATTTTTATTTGCTCTATAAGTAACAGGCTTGTTCTCAAAATATTTAAATGCTCTTGGATTGACTGCTTTACCAATGACTAACAGCTTAACTTTGTGCATCCCGGATGCATTTGTTTATGAAAAGAATGTTACTCTCTCCTTGCTTACTTTTCGACCTGGCACTGACGATTCATTAAAAGTAACAAGTGTCCTGTTTGTAAACATCTTGTAGAACAATCTAGATTCGTCTGCATTATAAATTTGCTCTGCAGTCAAATTTGTTGGATAATTTGTTGGATATTTTTTGAATAATTTTTCGCCACAAATTTTTAACATGCGAATAAAATGTGATTTTTTGAATATCGCAATCCATCCGTTGTTAGCGTGAAATTCCCTTATTTTGTTGTGCAATTGGTTTGCCTTTGATTTAATAATGTTATTAGAAAGTGGAATATGTATAGCTCTTTGTTTTTGAAACCATTCATATAAAGCCTTTTCCGTCTGTGGGTATTCAGAAGCCTTAAATGTAACGCGTTTTCCTGGTCCTGATACAGCTGTAGCCACTAACTGTCTAAAAGCGCTTCTCTTTGCTTTTATCCGGCTTATTGTTGATTTCTGAACACTACATTTTTCAGAAAGTACATTTACTGACACACCCTTATCCAATTCGGTCAAAATTTCACTTTTTTTTTTAATTGATAATTTTATAATATTTTTTGTAACACCCACGCTGAGCGAATTTTCTGAACTAATGAAGGCACAATTGAAGAAAGATATCTAAGTGTTTGTGTGTGTGTTAACAAACAAATTTGTCCGGATCTAAGAAAACCAAAAGAATGAGAGTTGCAATAGACAAGAAACAAATCACCATTATCGCTCTCCTAGATTTTTCTAAGGCCTTTGACACCGTTGATCATGAACTACTTGTATCAAAATTGATAAACTTCTATAATTTCTATGCATCAGCAGCTAATCTCATACTGTCCTACCTGGTTGGAAGAAAACAAGCAGTTCATGTAAGCAATTCTGTGTCAGATTATATTGCAATTTCAGTTGGTGTTTCAAAAGGATCCATTTTGGGTCCCCTACTTTTCGCAATTTTTATTAACGATCTTCCCAAAAGCATTAAAAGTTCAATTTCACTTTGAAATTTAATGATGACCTAAAACGTATTCATTGCTGGGCAGATGAAAACCTTCTGCAGCTTAACCCAAGAAAAAGAAAGTGTCTTCTAATAAATAGAAACCCCTTATCTCTTATCAACTTTCTTTCGGTATACCTTGGTAATGAAGCTATCAAATTTGTAAACAAAGCAAAAAATCTTGGTATTTGCTTCAATACAAAATTAACCTGGGACGACCACGTTTGCTCAATTGTGGGAAAAATATACGGATGCCTTAGAAATCTCTCCCAAGCTCAAAGCTTCACACCAGTAAATACGAAACTCATGTTGGTCAAGGCCGTGCTCATTCCTCTGATAACGTATGGCTGCGAAATTTTTTGTTGCACCGGCGCCTTTGCCAGACGTAAGCTCAACATTGCATTTAACAATGTTGTGCGATATGAATATGGCCTAAATCGTTTTGCTCATGTGTCGGCTTATACCAAAAATATCCTTGGTTGCGCACTTGACCGATATTTTGACCACTGCACAATCAAATATCTACACAGGATTATAATCAACCAACAGCCCCAATACTTATATGATAAACTAAGGTTTCCGCATTCAAGTAGATCTTTACGTTTAATTGTACCTCGTGTTGCTTATCAAGTTACCGAACGACAGATTTTCGTTCACGCCATTCGCCTTTGGAACTCACTCCCCCTTAATATAAGACGACTTTATAATACAAATACAAACTCTCTTTCGACATATACTCGTAGCAGACAACTAGCAGGAATACTGAATATAAATTTCACACCATACAAATATTTTATTTTAATTGTTCAAGAAAGCTATAATTTTTTTTTTCTCTTTGTACTTTGTACTCAATCAGATGTTAATATTTTTATTTAAAAAAAGGTAATACAATTACAATTTTTTTAATATATACTATAGCACTAGCTACCAGGGCTGTCGGCTAGTTTAAATAAGATTTCTATATCCGGTTTATTAAATTTATTGTAATAAGAAATTCAACAACTTTCTTTATGTTCTTTTCAGTAGGATGAGAGAGAAGTTCGTGAAAACTACTATTATTAAAGAAGTTTCTAGATGTGGATTTTATTTTTTGGCAATCGAAAACGAGATGTTTGATTGTAAGTGGGATGTCGCTTTGGCAGAAGTAACAGTTCAGCTGAGAGGTTTTGCTTATGAGATGAGAGTGGGTAAGGTTGGTGTGTCCGAGGCGTAGTCGAATGTAACACCTTGCCATAAGGGGGGTTACACTTGGAGGATATGCTGTATGTGTTCCACTTGGGTTGAAAGAGCAGTAGATGTGATTATAATTACTCCAATCATTTTTAATCTTTTCGGACCAAATGCTTTTTATTTTCCTTTCGATATCTCTTTTATATATGGTGGAAGAGGTGATAAGGGGCTCCTTCACTGCAAGTTTCGCTGCTTGATCTGCATTTTCGTTCCCTCTGGTACCGATGTGACCTGGTATCCATAATAATTTAATTTTTCCCTTAGCCCGTATAAGTTTGTCTCGTATATTTGTTATTATTTTGCTGTTGTTGTTGGTATTTAATATACTTTTTAATGTAGAGAGGCTGTCTGTACAGATAATAGATTTTCTGCAGGAAGTAGATTCCAGGGCACGTAGGATAGCCAGAGATTCCGCGGATAGGATGGAGCAGTGATCTGATAAAAGCCCTTTACTCAAGGTTTTACCCTCCTCATCGACCACTGCAAATGATGTACCACTTATGCTTTTAGACCCATCGGTGAATATGAAAGGCCAGTTGTCGTGTTTTCGCCGTATTTCTTCAAACATTTTCCTGAAAACATATTTCATACCCTTGTTTGAGGCATTCGAGCTCTTGGCTAGGTCTATGTTGATAGACTCTTTTGGTAATAGCCAGGGTGGTTGAGTTGGAAAGCGGTTGGTAAGGTTTTCGATTGGGACATCATAATTCTTCGAGAATTTAATGGCGTTGGTGAGAGCTGACGGGTTTTTGTCCAGGTTCTTCCTTTTTAATATCCTGTTGATGTCATTTAATATGGGGGTTTTCCGGGATACTGCGATTTTAGCGAGTAAAAGAGAAGTTAGGTAATCGAATTTGTGCTCAATTGACGGGAGACCACTTTCGGTGAGGATATTTCTGATGGGAGTAGTTCTAAACGCTTTTAAGGAAATCCGGGCCGAGGTATGGTATGGGGATTTTATATATTGTAGAGATGATTTCGAACATCTACCGTATATTACTAAGCCGTAGTCGATTTTAGAAAGGATGATTGATCTAGTGACATTGATCAGTGTATTAGTATGAGCAGCACTATTTCTCGAAGCTAAGAATTTAACAATATTTAGCCTGGTAGCTAGGCTTTTCTTAAGTTCTACACAATGTTCTTTAAAGCTATATTTACAGTCGAACGTTATTCCAAGTAATTTAAGGTAGTTTACATTGCAGATATTTATAGAATTAAAGCTAAGATTTATATGCTTAGTGCAGCTAGTTTTTCTACATATGTGAAGTATGTTACTTTTTTCGGCTGAGATCTTGGAGCCTGATACTTCGCACCAGGCTTCAAGATCTGCCATGATATTAAAAAATGTTGTGGATACTTTTAGGCGATCCTTGCATTTAGTAAATATTATTAAATCATCGGCATATAGACAATGTTTAATTGGACTGTACCTTGTTAGAATAAGGTTGATATCGTTAAAGGCTATCATGAATAATACTACAGAGAGCGGAGAACCTTGCGGGATTCCGTTCTTAAGATCTTTGACATTGGAAACTGTACCATTAACTTTTATCCGGAATTTCCTATTGGTCAAAAAAGATTTAATGAATTTAAATAACTTATGACCGATTTTCCATTCAATTAGTTTATTAAGGACGATATGGACGCCAATGCGATCAAATGCTTTCTCAAAATCAATAGAGAGTATTGAGACGTGATTTTTACTGGCTAAAGCAGTAGAGATATAGTCATCAATGTGTAGAAGTGCATCGCTTGTGCCACGACCTTGTTTAAATGCTATTTGTTCCTCGCTTATCAAGTTATCTCTTTCCAAAAACCATAAAAGCCGTTTTGAAATGATTTTTTCCAAAATTTTACCTGGGCAAGGTAGGAGAGATATTGGACGGTAACCGTTAACTTGATTGAGTTGTTTTTTTTGGTATGGGTATGGGAATTACTGTTGCAATTTTCCAGGTTTGTGGGATTATACCAGAGCTAAATATCTCATTAAATAGAGAGAGTAATCGTTTTTTTAACATTTTTGGAGATTTACCCTTTGCTGAATGCAGGCAGGATTCGAGTTCTAGTGTGTTAATTGGAAGTTCTAAAAGTGAAGCTGAGGGGCAAGGACTAAGGGATGTTGATTGGGTATCTATTGCTTTCCGCTTTGCTTTTGTGAATTTTCTGTGAAAGCTGGAATCATCTGAGTATGCGGACCAAATTTGAGCAAAATGTTCGGCGATTTGGAACGAGCAAGTTAAAATTTGGGGACCGGTTGTGATGGTTCTTATAGAGAGTGGGGAGTAGTGACCAGTGAGTGTTTTAATATCACCCCAGATTTTCTTTGGTGACGAGTTAGGGTTAATGGCGGATGTAAATTGTTCAAAGCTTTTCCTCTTTTCTATTTTTGCGTTTTTCCGGAAAAGGGCATTAAGTTTCCGGTATTTGATAAGGTTAAGGTCGGTTGGGTTTTTTTTAAAGGACTTCCAGGCCCTTTGTTTTTGGTGCCGTTGTTTCCCAAGATCCGAGTTCCACCAAGGAACAACAGTTTTGCGCGGTTTGTTAGCGGATTGTGGAATGGAAGAGTTTGCGCCATATCGGATAGCTTTAGTTAGGATTGCTGTTTCCTTGTTGATGTTTGGGGTTTCAGGTCTTGAAAAAGAACCCAATTAGCTCTCTCCGATAGGAATTTTGGAGAAGGACGCTTGATTTTCAAGTTGTTAGCTAAGGGGATCCTGATGACTATGGGAAAATGGTCACTACCATGTAAGTCAGGTAAGATTTTCCAGATGGTGTTTGGGTAGAGTTGGGGAGAGATGAGCGATAAGTCGACGTGTGTAAACGTTTTGTGGGTCGAAAAATGGGTTGCTGTGCCGTCATTCAGTATCGTCAGGTTGCAGAAATTTAGAAATTGTTCCAGCGTTTTTCCTCTTGTGTTAGAGGACGGGGATCCCCAAAGTGTGCTCCACGCATTAAAATCACCGACCACTATTAAAGGAGGTCTAAGATTATTAGTTATATTGTCTAGATCGGTTGTGCTGAAATATTGGGATGGAGGAATGTACACGGATATAACAGTTAATTTAATTTGCAATTCTATTTCTATTGCAATTGCGGATATTTGGGTGTTAAGCTGAATTGGTTTTGGGGGAGAATGGGGTATGGATTTGTGTATTAATAGTCCTGTCCCATTTTTGGCATAGGAGTTGGACTCACAGTTGTGGAAATATGGTACGTATTCTATGGGGGTTTGATGGATTTTGGATGTTATGTGTGTCTCTTACAATGCAATTATTGCAGGGTTGAACTCTCGTATAAGTAGTTGGAGTTCATGAAGGTTGTTAAAATATCCATTTAAATTCCATTGGAGAATTTTGAGTGTATTATTAGGATTATTTGCTTTGCGAGGGTCGCGGTTTGCAGTGTATTGTGAAGAAAATAGGCTGCCGAGCAGGGGCCGATCCACCCAAGCGCGTAAATGAGCCTGAACTACTCGACCCATGCGCAGCAGAGTCAATATTTGAGTTGAATGTATTGTGTTTATATGTTGTCATTCTTTATGTCAGAGGTGTTAGTGAAGTAATCGTTTTTATTTAAGAGAGATTGTGACAACTTAGTTAATGGGAATTGATTTGTGGACGGGGGGTTGTCGGGTGCTGATACTGAGTTTATATGTTGTGGGTGCGAGATGCGCTTGGAATAGGTGAATGCAGATGTGTAAGTGGGGGAATGGGTGAGAGAGTTGGCGGTATTGTTTTTGGGAGAGACCACATTTTCATTTAGTGGGACTATTTCGCTCGGAGAGCTACTTGAATTGGCAATACTTTTGGTTGTTTCGTTATTTATATTTGTTGATAAGAAATTTGTGTTGGTTGTAGAATTTTTGTTGGAGTTGTTTATTAACTGTGAGGTAGTGTTATTTTCTGAATTTGAAGTATGGGTAGATTGTGCGGTGGCCTCGGGGGACGAGGTTACTTTGCTGGAGGTTAGCTTAAGTTTTTCTGAGTAAAGCATATTGGAGGAAAGTGGTCGGAGGGGGTGTTTTTCTTTGTAAATATATTTTGCTTCGGCTAGAGAGCATTTTGATTTGGTTTTTATAGCCAGAATTTCTTTGCTTTGTACATACCTGGGGCAGGAACTGGAGGAAGCGGGGTGTGGGCCTTGACAATTGGCACATAAGGTGCGAGAACATTCCACCTCTGCATGAGGAGGGAGGTTACAGTTTACACACGTGGCTGACCGTTTGCACCATTTAATTGTATGGCCGAGGAGTTGACACTGTCTGCATCTCATGGGGTTTGGGATATACTCGGACACTTTTGTCTTGTACCAACCTATTTCAATACTACTTGGTAGTTCAAATAGGTCAAAGGAGAATAGCATGAGACCAGTTGGTTTTCTCGTCCCCTGGTCTATCCGCGTGAATTTGTAGACATCAGTAACATGTTGAGACTTCATCTCAGAGACGATTTCTGCCTCTGGGACATTGATGAGACAAGGGGCGAATACAATGCCTTTTGTGAGATTGAGGTTAGGGTGGAGTTTAATTGTCACTGGGCACACATTGTTAAGGCTTTTGAAGGGAATGAATTTATCAGCTATATGTTGGTCTTTAACCAGTATAAGGATTGAGCCGTCTTTTAATTGTGATATCTTTTCGTATTCTTTGCTGATTGAATCGATAGCTTTTTTAAGCAGAAAGATGCTATAAGAGGTTAGAGGTTTTTCCATGTGGTTTGATGATATGAGGACGAAGCGCGGGTTTTTATAGTTGGATTTAGTTGGAAGGTCGGGATAGTCATTAAAAATTATTGAAGATGTTTTAAGTCTCTTTTTGGGACGATCTGGAGGATCGGGGGGATCAGAGAGGTCCCAAAATTTGTTCCCAGTTTGGGGACGTGGCTTTGGGGCCATGTCGAGGAAGGCACTAGCACTCACTAATGAGAGTAATTAATTACTTCTTTTTTTTCACAACCGGTAAATGAAAACTAAACGCCGAGAAACACAATCTGAGAAAGCAAATGGATTTATAGAGAAAATCGTCAACGAAGAGATCACCTGTTCAAAACGATGTGCACGCTTTAAAGGTTAGCCGACGACTGTTAATATTTTTAAAGTTTACTTTATTGAGAAAGAATTGTAATTATAGTTTAATCTTAAATCACTTATTAATTGTATCACATTTATAGCTTAAAGATCTGAATGGTCTTTATAAATGTCGTTGTTATACTGCAATAAAAATACTGAAAAATACTGAAATACTGAAACTGTAAAATAACGGCAGGACTGACGAACCAAAAGGATTACATGCAAATAAAAAAGTTGCACTAATCGAAGTAATTTGTTTAAAAAGTTTCACTTATAGAGTCAAGATATTGTGACTACTTTAGTGTTGCGAAAATCAAGGAGTTGCGCAAATCGAGGGTTGCGTTAAGCGAGTTCGTACTGTATATGAAACTTGGCATCGAGATGTTGTGTCAATGAACAGCCTAAAATACTGTTTTTATATACAAATGTATGATCAATTCTTGTTTTTCAATACACAACTAAGCTTGCAGTATATTACTTACACTTGACTAATGTTAACCAATAATGTTTTCATTTATTTTAGTATCGCGGGAGGTAAAGCTGGAACATGTCCATAACTTGCGAAGGCAGCCATAGATACGGCTTATTATATAATTTAAATGTCATTGCAGGAAAGATTAGAGTTTATTTTAAAACCTAAGCTGGTGACTTTATCAGCAAACTTAATTTGTATATTCGAGAATAGGAGGTAATATTTCTGGATGAAAATATTTTTTGGAAATTAAAATTGCCTGGGTTCTAGATGGATTCAAAGTAAGTCCATTTTCTATGGAAAAGATCCTCTATTAGTCCAATAGGCCTTGACAAATAAATTTGAATATCATCGGCATATATCATTTATGAAAATACAAAAAAAAAAAGAGAGCCTAAGACAGAACCTTGAGATATACCTTCATGCAGATATCTGAGATTTGAAACAGCCTCACCAACATAAATAAACTATCCTAGATGTCAAACTCTACTAATACTTTTGCAAACCCTTAACTTTCGCACAGACATACTGTAAGTGAATTCCAACACTTTTAAATCTCTATAACTTTGTCAAAAATTTGCTAGAATGAGAGCGAGTGTGTGTAATGTGGATGACGTTTTTTTAATTAAAATTGGCGCGGTTTGTATAAAATGGGAGGGAAATTTTCATTGATAACAATTCACACGTATTCACAGACGGGGTCACACGGATAGGGGCGATCAGTTGAAAACCGGTTTTGATTTTCCAATATTTGGAAAGTTTTACATCGAGTTTAGTTTATTTATGCCCACCAACCAACGATTGCTTAAATAGCTACCTATCAATTTTACTGCCGTTTTAATAAAGCCACAATAATAGCGCAGCTTTTTACATAAGGTGCTGTGGCTAATCCTGTCGAATGCCTTGGAGAAATCTAACAAGCATCAGATCATTAGGTAGCTTTTGCCTTATACTATCAAGAATTTTACCCATTGCAGTAGCACAGGTATGTTGGGGCCTAACACCCGACTGAAAAGGAGAAAGCAAAGAATTTCTATTTAAATGACCGACTATTTGCTTTGCCAGTGTCTCCTCAAAGACTTTTGGGAGGGGAGGGAGGAGACTTACATATATGTACAAAATCAGCAGGAAGCGAGGGCCGTAGTCAGGGAAGGTAGAAGAAGCTAAGCAATAATTGATAATATGCGTTAGTATTCGTAATAAGTGAGGGAGAATCATTTTTACAAAGCGGAGGGGGTTGCGATCCTTACCCGTTGCCTTCGATTTAAGGGGAACTATACTTTCAACAACATCATTCTCGTTTACTGCTTCAAAATCATAATTAATCTCGCGTAAAGATTCTTCTTGCAAGGAGAACTAAGGGTTGTTTTCTGTACTTGTTAGAAATGAGCAGTCAGGAATGTTACGATCGACAGATCAAATTTTTTACCAACATCTATTTTTCGTAAATAATTCCAGAGCTGTTTGGAAGGAAGCAATCGTTTAATGCATATAGATGCAAAATAATTACACTTAGCATGGCGAGTGACGAAAGTGCATTGATTACGAGTTAGGCAGTAAGCTTCCCAAATTGTTTTTGTAGTGCTTTGTCTCCATCTGTTATAATTTTTCTTGCTGTTACTTATTGCATACAATACGTTACGAGTGAACCATTTCAAGTTTTCGTCAATTTTCGGCTGAAAAAAGTTTAGCTTATTATTAGTATTCTTAAGATACACAGGGTGAGTGAACATCAATAGACTTAAAATCCCGAAAGTGTACGAGTATGTATACGTATTCGGGATTTGTGATAAAAACAATCTGTTTAAGTAAAACAACAAATCATGGTCAGATATCCCTTCAAGAGCAAGTTGATCAAAAAGCAGAACGTTAGAGACTATTAACCAAAAAACCCGAACGAATTCTAGATAAAACCCGTATTATTGTGCGCACACTATCACGAGGTTCAACTTGACGTAATCAAACAAAAAACAAGCAACGCAATGGATTTTGAACGAAACAGCAGAATTTGAACATATTTTGTATTTTCTTAAATTTTTACAATTTTTATAATTTTCTGCGAAGATCTGATGGCTTTTCTGCAGAAGGTTGAACAGATTCTAATCAAATATAAAAAGGAGCAAGTAAGAACAAAAAAAGTAATATTGCACAAATTCAGTTAATTAAGATTCATTACTTTAACTAAAAATTCGTTGATCTCTTTTTTTCTGTATTTAAAATTGAAAATGCTTCTTAAGTTTAATGGTAAATTATTAAAACTACTAGGAACGCTGTATTCTAACATTCTTTTGTAGTTATTATGGTTTCTAGGCGTGTGCAGTAGTCCCTGTGCTCGTCTTCTTGTATTTATTTCATGCTGAATAGGTTTTTTAAATCGGTTGTCATCGTACTACTCGAGAACTAGAATCATCCTAAACATATGTTCGACTGTTTTCTTAAATTTTCTTTCATCAGTAATGTTCATGTTGTTTATCATTTTAAGTGCTGCATTTTATAGATTTTGTAATAATGTATAAGATGCATTTCCCCAGGCAAGTATTCCATACCTTAGAAGATGGGCCAGCGCAAATATCGCTTTTCTTATATCCATGCGAGTCTTATCTATGTGTTTTTTCCAGATGAGTTGGCTGTCGATTATCACTCCTAGATATTTATGCGTTTCTACTGTTTCAATTAGTTGTTTTGGGGTCGAGGCACATATATCATTTTGAACGAATATCTGTTGATTGGTTTTGTGTTGATGTGGACATCGAATGTGCATAATCTTAGTTTTATCTGCATTAATAACAAGGCCATTGACATGACACCACTTTATGGCATCATTAAGCTCCTCTTGCATTATTTTTGTCGCAGATTCTAAGGATCTGTGACGAACCACTATTGCGGTGTCGTCTGCATAAGCGAATGGGATGCTTCTTTTGAAGGTGCGTACCAGTTCATTTGTGTATAAAATAATAGAAGGTCCCAATTTCGATCCCTGTGGAACTCCGAAGTGAACCTGTTTTTTTCACTGTATATATTATTGATCTTAACAGAGTATAAACGATTTATCAAATATTCCTTCAGCCAATTCCCTAAGACTCGTCGGATACCAATTTTCTCAAGAACTTTTAGCATTTTAGCGTGATTTAAAGTATCAAAGGCTTTGCTGAAGTTCATAAATAAAACCAGCGTATGATAGTTTTTATTAAGGCTTTCATTGATGTGGTTTGCAAACTCTCCTAAATGGGTGCCCGTACTTTTTTTTTCTGAAAACCATATTGAGATTGGTGGATGAGAGAATGCTTAGTTATAAATGACTGAAGTCGTTTTATTACTATATGCACTTTTCTAAAACAGTCAATATGGATATTGGTCTATAGTTTTTAATATCTTTTTTATTACCTCCCTTGAAAATTGGTTTTATGACTGCAGTTTTTAGAGCTACTGGTATTTTTCCTTGTGTCATGGTCAGGTTTATGAACTTAGAAAATATTGGAGAGAAAATCTGAGCATGATGTTTGATGTCGGCTGCTCTAATGCCATCAATTCCTGGAGATTTGTTTGTATCCATTCTCAATATTATGCGATAGACTTCTTCAATGTTGGTTTCGTTGGGGAATATTGTATTTGCGATGGAAATACTTTGATGATGTGATGTAATCGAGTTGCACCGATGTATTATTTTTTGCAATTGTTGAGAAAAATGTTTTGCACACTCGTTAGCTATGTATAAGCAATTTTCTGTTTGCAAGTTTTTCATGATTATGTTATAAAAGATATATCAAAAACAGGTAAATTTTATAACTAGTAATAACACTAACAGTATAAAAAAAAACAAGATCTAAAATTAAATCTTTCATAGTTAATTACGATAACAGTTTTTATGTTTTTCCACCCGCAGCAGCAGCGTTCATATCTTCGGTTCTGTTATTTCTATTTTTTTGGCGTCAACTTTCATGAAACCATTCAGCTGCTCTAGGTGGTCAATGATTTTACTCTTCCCATTAGCATCTGATTTAAGGATCTTTTCACGTTGTAAAATCGCACGGTTTTTCCTTGTCAACTGTCCGCTTCAATTCCCGTATCAAGAATGCAAAGCTGTTTGTTTTGTTTTCAGTAAACTGCAGCTGAGCCAAGAACAGCGTTTCTCGCTTGTGGGTTATTGAATTTTAAAATTATAGGTGGTACGGTTTAGTTACGTTGCCGTGCTTTGTATACGAAGTGGTGCTGGAACTTTCCAATTAAGTTAGTCCACAATTATATAGGGCTGAAAGTTTTTTTTAAACTGTTTAGGTAAATTTGGAGAAGAATCTTGTTTTTCTTAAATTCCTGGTAGTTTAGTGACTTGAATATCAGTTGTACCAGGTTAGGACCTGCTTTCAAATGTCTTATGCCCGAAAACTATCTGCAAAATTTGGTGATAAAAACACCCGCTCATAAAAATGTCTTGTCTTTAATTGTCCAGTTATGAAAGCAAACACCAGGGAAAAGGGGGAAGTGGCATCTTCTGTGAGTGCAAAGTGTGCATATGGGGTATGCACACCTGAGTATGGTAGTGGTGATGCATATTTGTATGGCGGGATTCGGATGATGGCGAAGTAACGGGAAAAGGGGGAAGTGGCATCTTCTGCCATTCATGCCTTTATCATTGGTTAGATTGGCGAGAGGAGGTAGGGAGACTAACGGAATTAAAGGGTAGTGGTCTCCGAGACGTAACTCCTCCCCGCATACGATTCTGCTCCGAGGAATCAATGTTCTGAACTTTTATTTTAACATTTGTGCGATCTTTATTTTTCCTTCTAAAAATAATGATTACGAGTGCAATTATGATCAGAAATATTGTTGCAGAGTTTGCATATTCATAAATTGTTTTTCCGTTTCTTAATTCTTCTATTAATTTTCTGTTTTCTACATTTTTTATATGTATTTCTTGTGTGGAAACGTTTACTGCAATATTTTCTATTGTTACCATTACTAAAATTTGTTATAATAAAATTATCATATGTTATAAAATTCTCGTACTTAATGCCATTTATTTCAATTTCACAATTTTCAAATCGTATTATATTATTGCCTATGAGACTTATGCTAAATTTATGACAATTATGTTTTAAGTGTGCATATGGAATATTTTTAGTTATTATAATATTATTACTTAACTGTTTAATTACTACATCTTTGCTTTCCTTAAAGCTACATGACGCATTTTGTTTGAACAGATTTGAAATACAATTGTATTTTATTGGTTTTAAATTCTTAATATGGATTGTTCCGTTTACATCTTGGTAATATTATTCTCATTGTTTGTTATAAATGTGTTAAAAGGCGAAATAAGTTCTAGTTTATTTTTGTTTGGTATTGGTTCTATTATTATTCTGTAAAAATGTACATTTGAGTATTGTGGTATCATTACAACGAATATTATTTCACTATCATATATTATAACGGAACTGTTTATATTTGATAATTCCACAATTGTTATATTAAATTTCCTAATTTCTTCTGGCAGTAGTAGATCTCTTCCTAAAATTCCTAATTGACTTGCCAGCAAATTCTCTTTGACTTTTCCTATCTGTTCCTTTAGGAGCTGTATGTCATATTGTATCTGAAATACCTGCTGCATATGTGCGATTTCTGAGAACTCTCTGTTGATAGCATTTCCTAAATTTTGTGACTGTCCTTTGATTTCTAATTGCTATCTGTTAATATGTCTTGTAATGTTTTCTAAAGCTTCATCGAAATGGTAATTAATGTTAATTTGTTCATTTAGTCCATTAATTAAGTTATGACTACTTCTTTCGTTTTCCTCTAGACTTTTTCTTATCTCTTGCTCGTCGTCAAAGTCCATTGTTCCTACAAGGTATTTTAAACCTTTTCCGACAATATTGACTAATCCCCTTCTGACTTTATGCCTATTCCTGTACGAAATGTTTTCTATCTCCTGTGCTAAAAGTTTAAAACTATGCATTAAGGCCGGGTATTCATTTTTATTATTTAATTTGTTAATGTTGTGTTCAATAATTTCTAAGTTCTCAATCCATGATGTTAGGTTAACACAGTGAAGTAGTTTCGTGTAGCCTTTTATTACTTGAAGCTGTTCGTCTCTTATAGTCATGTATCCTTGTCCATTTCTTAAGTCAAGTACGTCAATTTTTTGTCCATGTATGATGGTCATTGTAATGTAAATTAAAAATATTTTCTGAAATATTAAATATATTGTTATTTTAATCTGAATTTTCGTATTTGTAATTGCGTTTAGTTTGCGTCTTGTAAAACTTGCTACCTTTTTCATCTATAACGTGATCTTTATCTAAAATATCTCGGTCTGTTTTCTTATGTATTGGTTTAAGTTTACTCTTAGCTCTATTTTTCAAATATATATGTTCCTGACTATCTGTAAAATCTATATTGTTTCTATTTGTAATTTTCTTTGTTCTTCTTAACTGTTTCTATAATTTTGACATAATCATCGCTAGAAATGGTGCCATTAAGAAAGTCAATTGGTCTTTGTTTAGTTGTTGAATGTATCGTTTTATTGTAAATTGTTACGGCTTTTAATACCTTGTTGCGTAACGTGTCCTTGTTGCTTTCGTCAGCTGTAAATGTACGAATATGTTCATTCAACGTAGAATGAAACCTTTCTATGTCAGAATTTCCGGTTTTATTATAGGGTGTAGTAATATGTAGTTCAACGTCATTCTCTTTTAAAAATTCCTTTATTAAGATTGAAGAGAACCCGCTTTCACCGTCCACAACTATTTTCCGATGAATTCCCAGGGAAGCGAATCTACATTGTAAGGTTTTGAGGAGTGCCATCCATATACGATGTTTTATTTCCTGAACTATTACATGTTTCGTGAATTTATCGATCATCGTAACGTATATTAAGTTAATACTCGTATTTGCATACCAGATGTCGATGTGTAGGATCTGGTTAGGTTTTTCTGGTGTATCAGTTAATTTTAGAGGGATTTTGTTTGGAAGTCGTTCATATTTGGCTTTATTACATATTTCGCAATTGTTTATAAATCTCTGGATTTTATTCTTGAGATTCGGAGCGTAATATATATCTTTGATTTCCGCATATGTTTCGTTAATGCCTCTATGGTTCAAAAGCTTATGCATGTTTAAGATTACTATTGCTAATTTTTCCTCGTCAGTGATGTCGCCTAGAAATTTACTGCATTTTATTGTTTTAAGTAATCGATTTTTACTGAAAAAATGGTCGTCGAGATTTATGTTTTCTGCACTTGTGGTTCTGTTGACCTCGTTAAGGTTTTCCAAATTCGTTACATTTTCGCTGTAATGAATTCCTATCCTTGACAATCCGTCTGCAACTTGGTTGTCCTTACCTTTTACATACTCTATGTTGAAGTTATATTCACCTAATTTGATTTTCCACCTTTGAAGCTTAGCATTTGGTTTCTTCAATGAACTGGGCCAGACTAATGGTCGGTGGTCTGTTCTTATGGTAAACTTCCTGCCATAGAGGTAAGGCCTAAGATATTTTGTGGCCCATACAATCGCCAACAACTCCTTTTCTATGGTGGAGTACCTAGTCTCGTGATCATTTAATGTACGGCTAGCGTAGCTTACTGGATGGTTCTCTTATGTCAGGACGGCTCCCAAAGCATGGTTGGATGCGTCTTTTGTAAGTGTAAATTTTTTGTTAAAATTTGGGTACTTCAGGATGGGATCTGATGTTATTAGTGCTTTCAAATTTTCAAAGCTCTCAATATATTCAGTGCAATTCACATCAATTTTTGCGCCTTTTTTCAGAAAAGCTGTCATACGTTTTGCCACTCTTGAATAATCTTTAATGAACTTCCTGTAGTATCCAGTAATGCCTAAAAAGGATTTGATTTGTTTCGTTGTGTTTGGGATTGCATAGTTTTTTACGGCCGTAATTTTGTTAGGGTTCGGCTTAATGCCTTCCGTTGTTACTATATGGCCTAAAAATTCAGTCTCCTTTTTCAGAAACTCACTTTTGTCCAGTTGTACTTTGAGGTTGACTTCTTTTAATCTTTGAAAAATTTTCTTAAGGTATGTAAGATGTTCCTCAAGACTAGTAGAAAACACAATGATATCGTCCATGTAGACGAGGCAAACTTTTCCAATGAATTCTGCCAGAACGTCATTCATTAAACGCTGAAAGGTGGATGGTGCGTTTTTTAAGCCAAACGGCATTCGAATAAATTCGTAATGGCCGTCGCTCATTGAGAACGCCGTTTTCATTATGTCGCTTTCATTTATTTCTATTTGGTGGAGACCTTTAGCAAGGTCCAATGTCGTGAAATAATTGGATTTTCCTAATTTTTCAAAGATGTCGTCCATGTTTGGAATGGGGAATTTGTCGTCGATTGAAACTTCGTTGAGTTTCCTGTAGTCGATGACGATTCTCCATTTTTCCTTCCCAGATGCGTCCCTCTTTTTTGGAACGATCCAAATTGGTGCCGAATAGGGCGACTTGCTTGGGCGTATAATACCCTGCTGGAGCATTTCATTTATTTGCCTTTTTACTTCATTTTTGTGTACCTCCGGGTATCTATATGTCTTTGTGTATATTGGTATTTCATTGAACGTTTTTATATGATGCTTGATCGCATTAGTGAACGTCAAATCGCTACCTTCTTGATAGAAAATTGTTGAGTACTGAGAGACGAGGCGAGTGATTCCCCTTTTCTCTTCCTCATTCAGGTGATCGATTCTGATCTGTTCAGAGATCGGATCTTTGCTGGTTTCCGTGTAATATATTTCCAAAGCTCGTATTTGTTTTTTGTAATTTTCATTCGTTACTTCTTCTTCAGCTTTGTTGAAATATATCGGGATTACCGTTTCATCAACAATAAGAAGTTTATTCTTAAAATCGAGCATTGCCTCTAGTGGTAAAAGGATGTTATTTCCGAGTAAACCATCGAAAGTATCGTGAAAATTAAATTCCAGAAGTTCCTCGGTTCTATTCGGTTTTTTGAATTCCTTAAATAAAGGGATTCTAACTTTTGAATTTATATGTAATGGTGTACTTGTAGTCAAAATTTTGACTGGTTTTTGTAACTTAATTTGCCATTTGGGGTGGCATATCCCTTTTCTGAGAATACTACTCGTAGTTTCTGAACCGGTATCAATTAGTATTCTTAGATCATAGGTGTTAGTTTTAACAATTATACAGGGTAATTTTTGGGAGGATTGCCTTCCTGAAAATCCGACTTTTCTTCTAGATTATATAATTGCCTACTCATAGCTGAAAGAGTGTCCATTGGTTCGACAGTATCTTCGTTATTCCTAGAATTACCCTGATTTGTTCTGAAATTTCTATTGGTATTATTTCTGGACATGCCAGAGTTATTTTCGTTCTGTCGCCTTTTCTGTTCCCTACTTTCGTTATTATTATTATTACTATTTCTTTGGTTATAGTTTCCGAAATCATTGCTATTTTGGGGTTTGTTATTTTTCCTAAAATTTCCTGAGTTATTCTCCCGAGGTTGGTGTTTCTCCTCTTGGTTGTCTGTTTGTCGCTTGTTATTTTGCTGTTTGTTATTCTGATAACTAGTTTGCCTATAGTCCTGACCGTAATATGCATATCCTGTCTCGTGCAAGATTTGCATTGCCTCTTCTAAGTTACTAGGATTCCTACAATATAGCAATCCTTTCATGGGCTCTGGTAATTTATTAATGTAAATGTTCAAAGCGGCTTTGCATTTTTGTTCCAATTCGGAACTATTGGCACCTCTATCTATTTTTGTTTTGTTATTGAGACATCTTAGGACTACTTTTATGTCGTTATAGAATTCCTGACAGTTTTTCTTGAATTGTATACCCCTTAAATCATCGTATAGCTGTTCTACTGATTTCCTATCCCCGAAGTATTGGAAGAATACTTTCTTTGTCTCATGCCAGTTCTTAACACTGTTGTTGATTTCAATTGCCTCTCTAGCTTTGCCTACTAATTTACTTTTTATAATGTCAAAGAAAATAAGCTGACTTGTCTTGTCGTATTTACTGAGAGTTGGAAAAATTCTATCTACTAAGTCAGTGAAACTGTGAAGATTATTCCTATTACAATTGTAAGGAGGTAAATTACTTAAATACTTAATTGGGTCAATGCTTAAAGTTAGGGGGCTTACTGCTGCTGGTTCCTGTGTCGCCATTTCTAGATTTCTTCTTTGTTCAAGCAGGATTCGTCGTTTAATTTTCTTTAGTTCCTCCAGGGCTTATCACTTTTTACGTTTATTGTTATTATTGTCTTTTTTCTACTTTTTTTTTTTATTTTTGTATTCGTATTCACTCTCTTTTTTTCTTACTTGTATTTTTATTATTCTTGATATGTTGTTTTCCTGCAACAAAACTCTTTTCCTTTACACATATTCTTCACCTTTTCTATTTTATCAGGGTTTTTGTCCTTAAGCGGATCTTTTCACCTTATTTTTATTTTTTTTCTTTCTCCTTTATCAGAGTTCCATTTATTTCTCCTTGAACGGAGTTTCATTTATTTCTCCTTGAACGGAGGACCGACTGCGCCAGTTATGGAAGCAAACACCAGTTTGCTTAAAAAAAAACTTTATTTGTTATCGACTTCCACTTAAGAACTAACTTAACATATCTTTTTTACCTATACTTATAGCTACACATTTGCAAACGTAATCATTTTTCGTGGGAAAAATGCGGTTGGCTTGTCATTTGATTCCATGCGCATGTACTGATAGTGCACTATTGAGTGCAAAGTGTGCATATGGGGTATGCGTGATCATTCACCTGAGTATGGTGATGGTAATGCATATTTGCATGGTGGGATTGGGAAGATGGCGAAGTAACGGGAAAAGGGGGAAGTGGCATCTTCTGCCATTCATGCCTTTATCATTGGTTAGATTGGCAAGAGGAGGTAGGAAGACTAACGGAATTAAAGGGTAGTGGTCTCTGAGACGTACGAGTAACTGTCTTTAACAATGTAGTAACATTGAACTCAAAGCCGTACAAGGTAGCATCATTTTCTGATACAAAACAGTAGAGTTCACCAAAACAAATTAGCTTTTAGTGATCGAATGACAGCAACTTTTGCTGCGCACGTGAAACATCTAGCTGAACATATGTTTTACGTATAGAGATGCACGCAGTGCTGTATGCAGAATATCCGCACGGCATTAAGCACATTTTGGTGGGTTGCAGAAATAATAGTATCTACTCTCTTTAACTTTACCCCTGTGCCTCAGTTAGCTTTCCAATATTTGCATTTTCACATTGCAGCACTTTGTGCTCTGGCCATCTTATTATGGTTATATGGGGGATATCTTGCCTGGCCTCTCTGTCGAAAAGAAACAATATGGAAATTTAATGATTTATTTCCCGAGCACCATTTAATTTTCAATAGCAAATCATCCTATTTCCTTTTTTTGATATTTACTCTTTTCACATGCTGTGTCCGGTTTTTTTTTTTTTGTTTTAGGTTTGAGTAAGGATTTGTAGGAGAGAAAATGCACCGATAAATAAAAACGGAGATGATACTGTGAGTGCAACCGATAAATTCTCTTTGTTTTCTACTTCGCTGCCTTTGGCGGCTAGCATATTTATACATAATTGAACAATAGAATTTAGAGAGTTCGGGTCATTCACCTGATTGGATAGCGGCCTCTTTCATAACCGAAAAACTGCAAACAAACCGTGTCACACAATGTACAATTTTACAGTGTGGTGCAAAAATAACATTCGTTTATTTTATTTTTCTACAGCTCGGCCATCCTGATCAACTGATCGACCCGATCACAATAATGTATTAACAAAATATGAATTCATTATTTCTTTTTCAATTCAAAATCTCAATAAAATTATTCTCACAGTACTCAACAGGGTATAATTAAATTATAAAAAAACAATGAAAAGAATCTAAATAAAAATTATATTGATAATAATAACAAAAGATAACAAAAGAAAAAGGGCTTGAATATCAAAATGCACATTACGTTACGAAGATTCACGTTACAGCACTGGAATCAAGATCTTCTGGACATTCAGCATCCTCCAGGTCTTCGTCGGACTTTAAATCCGCTGTCTCTACTTTGTACAGCCTCATATTATCAGGAGAGAATACGCCCTTATATGGCAGTCGCGTCAGCTGTAAACCTTCAATGTCCGAAACGAGATATCTATCATTAGTAGAAACCCTTTTTACCTCATATGGTCCTCGAAACTTCGCTAAGAGCTTTTTATGTACACCTGGTGGTGTTACTGTATTTTTAATCATAATGGGATCACCTTGTTTGTATTTTGTTGGCATCTTGTGACGGTTATCAAAATAACTTTTATTTTGCATTTGCGAAATTTCTATGTTCTGAAGCGCCCTATCCCTAATGTTTTCTAAACTAGCCCGTTCTCCTCTAAACTTACTGTCAAGAAATTCTTTCAACCTGTCGGAAAGTAATCCTTTTTGTTCAACACCAAAAAGCAATACACTCGGTGTAAACCCTGTGCTTCTGTTGACAGTGTTGTTAAGCGCAAACTCTATCTTCGCCAAATGTCTATCCCAATCACTGGTTGTATTGGAATCACATTCCTTAGCAAGCATTGGGACGAGAATTCGATTCATACGTTCAACCTGCCCGTTTGACTGGGGTGAATGCGTTGCGATTTTGATGTATTTGATGTTATTTACCTCCATAAATTCCAAGAATTCTTTGGATGTGAAACAAGTTCCACGATCAGAAATAATGCGCTTAGGTCGCGAATAGTTTTCAAAGAACGATGTGAGGCACCTAATCGCTTCTTTACTTTGTGTTGTTTTTACCGGATAGAGTTTGATAAACTTTGTGAAGGCATCCACCACAAGAAAGACATGTTTTCTTTTCGATTTTGAATTTGGTAAAGGCCCAAGGTGGTCAATATATAATGTACAAAATGGCAAACTTCCTTTTGGAATCGAATGTAAAGTTGCTTCAACTTTTCCGGAGTGTGGTGAAAAGCATATGCATTTTAGACACGTCTGAATGTAGCATTTGATTTTGTCCTTCATCTTTGGGAACCAATAACAATCAGACAAATACTGAAAACATTTTTCTACTCCCAAATGACACATCGCCTCATGACGTGTGCGAATAACTTGGTTCTCCATATGAGATAGGACGTAGAAAAGTACTCTGCCTTTGCATTTCCTATATATCAACCCATCCAATATCTCATATAAGGGACTTTCACTTTTCTCGAGATCATTTGCAATAGAAATTATCTTTGAGTCCTGCTTCTGAGCAGCAGCTAGGACGAACTAAAAGGATTCGTCATCGACATGTAGGATATTGAAGGACCTACTCAAGGCATGAGCCATTCGCTCACATTTCCTATGCTCGACAACGAAATCAAAACATTGTAATTCTAAAGGTCTTAATTGAATTTAAATTACTTTCATTGGGCCTGACACCTTCTTCAGTAACCCTATACCCGAGGTAAACAATTTCAGTTTGCATAAACATGCACTTATCGAACCTAAGTTTCAAATTATTATCAACTATCAGCTTAGTCACTGAATGTAGAACTTCTAAGTGTTCCTCAATAGAAACGGTAGCGATGAGAACGTCGTCTAGGTAGGTAAGTATTTTTCCTTTTCTAATAAGATCATTAAAAATGTGTTTCATAAAACACTCAAACACAGAAGGAGCATTTTTCAGCCCGAACGGCATCCTTGTATACTCGTATTGCCCCATTGGGGTAATAAACGATGTATATTTCATCGAATCATCTGAAAGTTTTACATGGTGAAAACCATTTTTCAGGTTTAACGTAGTAAAATACTTCTTATTTTTTAGACGATCAAGACGATCTTCAATTAATGGCAAGGGGTAATTATCTCGCAATGTGATTTTGTTGAGCTCTCTAAAGTCAACGCAAAGTCTAAGTTCCTTGTTCTTTTTGTGTACTAACACAATCGGTGAAACATAGGGAGAACTAGATTCACGTATATCTCCTTAGCCAATAAATCATCAATAAGTTTTTGAAGTGACAGTTTGTGTGCATGTGGAATCCTTCTAGGTGCACAACGGAATGGAATATCTTTCGATAGGGATATCTTCATTTCAAAATTAGTTTCCCGAAATTGAATAACGTACAGTAAACTATTTCCCTAACTCTAACTTGAATATCTTCACACAATGTACAATTTTACAGTGTGGTGCAAAAATAACATTCGTTTATTTTATTTTTCTACAGATTTTAAGGATTTGGTAACACTGTGTAGGAGAAAATAATTGCTATTCTTCATTTACAAGGGTAAAACATAACTGCATTTACTTTGCCTATTTGTAGGCTCTTTTTTTTAAAGAAAAGATACGTTTTCACAGTTGCAAACAATGCGCAGCTTATTTTTGTCCACAAATTTGTACTTACATACACATATATACGAAGAAGAAGAAAGTCTACAAGCCCACAATTTCATTAATTAAATGCGACAAAATGACCAGCAATTATGCCTTAAGAACGCGATCGCAACTTGATTAATTGAGTTACCTTGTAACCTGCGAAATATTGCTCACCTATTCTCTAGTGATAAGAAATATTTTTCGTCATTTCTGCCAATAAATAAAACACATTAAGAAAGCGACAGTGGACAAACTTCAGATTGATCAAATAGTTGGTTTTACCATATTCTGTCGGAAAACAAGAACAAGGGGCTCAAGTTCCAGCCAAGGTTTGAAGAGGAGGCCGACAAAAAAATAATTGGGTTATACAAATGCGAAACATCGGAAAAATCTTGCCCCTACTAATAAGGTGATACAAAATAGAGCGGTCTCTCTGAGTACAAAACGTAATTAATTTTTTATACTTCTCGGCGTTTCAATAATGGCATAGGTACATTATTGGCGTATAGGTACACTTATTTCTTTTATAGTCTGCGCACGCTTAAGGGGTTTTGAGTACCCTTAAAATGTGTGCAAACAGTGCGGGCGAAGACAAATTAAGGAACAGAGAGAGATACCGATGCACGTTATTTTTAAATGTTTGTAGGTTGTAATGAGTAGGAAAAAAAGCGCTCAGTAGGATATTTCAGAGTACATCCGAAAGTGCGCTTTATGCTAAACTGATGAGCATTGATTTTGGGCCGATGAATGCCTTATTTATTGTGGCCAGATCAGAGGCCAGACCCTAGACATTTCGCAGCATTTTGTCGACGTCAAATATATGTTCATTCCAACCTAAGTTGTCATTGACACACATACCGAGATTGGAAAGTTTTTCGGTTTCGACGATGTAAGTGCCAAGTCTGAAGAAATGCTATTTTCCATCTGCTCTAAGGGAGATTCATGAAAAAGCTTACGCAGTGGTTTTTCTGCGTGGAAGAACACCTCTTCAGAAGAAGTGGTGATATATCATCTGGACAAGCGGATTTGTGTATGTTAAAATCGTTAAGTACTATTGCTACTACAGGAATACGAAAGTAGATTCGTCCCATTGAAAATTCAATGCACTCAAGTATGGGCGGAGGCAGAGTACAATCCCGAAGTGTTGAGCTGATCGCAGATTGTGCAGCAAGCAGATTGGTCTTTCCTAAAGAGTTGACAGCTGGAATGTCATTAAAAAATGACGGTTGGGATGGAGAATACGGTAGAATATCTGATGTTTATGACAAACGACCAACAATATTTACTACCTTAGGAAGTATTTTTTGTAGTATTTTTTGCTTGAGTTCTTGATCGTATTGAAATTGCACACGCTTAAGACAGGAGTTGCCGTCATTTCTTGCTTGTATGAAATATCTTCGATTTCCCTTTGTCGGGTTGGTCTTGGAGGGCCGAAAAAATATTTCTCTAACCCGGACAGCCTTTTTACCGCTCTTGTCATACCACGGCTTTTCTTTTCGTTTGAAAGTCTTAATACGATGAGGGATAAAAGATCTCATTCCAAAGTAAATAATCTTAGAAGCAGCATCCACGTTATCAAGAAAACCTAACGACCAATTTAAATTTCTAAAAAAGCTCTTAGGGCCGCTCCAGTTGGGTTTCTTGTATTGCCATATGGTTCTTTTAGGAATATTCCTCTAGTTGTGTGGGCAGTATACTCGTATAAGAAATTTGCTGATTTGACATGGTCCAACGAAGTTAGAGATGAAAGCACATCAACAATGTACTTATCAGGGTAAGAAGTTAGAAACAAGTCCAGGATATTGGCGGTATGACTATCAACGCCTGGTATTCGTGTGGACTCATTTACAAGCTGGGTCAGTTTATTTTCCGCAGTGAAGATCTTAACACACCATCCTTTGCGTGTTGTCTGTCTGGAATGTCAAAGCCATTCAAAGTTGTGTAAATTGAAATCGTCCGTAATAACATAAAATTAACAAATTTCTAAAAATGTCGCATCAAAATCGCTGAATGAGAAAGGAGGATGGATAGATTGAAATTCGCTATGAAGCACAGATACTGAGAAAAATGATGTCGTCAAGTACTATTTACGGACGACATGAAGTTTGATCGCGGTGGTCTCGATGATCTTGCAAAACTCTTAAACAAAAGAACAACAAACAGTATCTGAATTTAATTGGTCGTTAATTTAAAGAAAAAACAGCAAATTGCCACTAATTTTGTAGCAGGATAATGCTTCAATGTGCAAAAGTTGTTAAAAAGGTATTTTCGGAAATACAAGTAATGTTAAATGAAAAATAATGTTGGAGTAAAATTTTATTGAATTGGCAAGCGTGTTCACCACACCCGGATGTTATCGACAAGTATTGGGGTCTTCTTCTCAGATCTATTTATGCTGAAAACAAGCAGCACAAAAACTTTGATGAACTAAAACAAAGTATCAGTACAAATTAGCACGGACCACCACACACAAATAAACAAAACATTTTAAATACAAAATCTAATAGCAGGGGTGATATAAACGAGCTGAATTTTTATACGCATTGCTGAAAAATAAAACAAAAAAAATTAAACAAGAACGCAAGTTTAAATAAAATGTTTTTGCAATAAAATACTAGAAATGTGCTATCTTTTTTAGCACTTGAATTTGAAACATTTTTTTTTGCTGTATTATATTACTTAAAGAAGACTACGTCCATGAAGAAATTAGAATTGTTTGATTTTATATAAAAAAACAAATATGACCAAAACGCTTGAATTAGTGCACACATGGCTTCAAAAAGCAATTTTTGTAATTCGGCTGTGCAACATTAACAGTTTCGTATTATACGAACACAGCTTATATCATAATGTACTCATATACGACAGCATAGTTGCCAATATTCTTACTAAAATATGAACCTACATGCAGAACATATTTACAAATTTATACAGAACATAAAAGACACGCTTCCTTTTGCTAGCATAATAAATAAAGGGTTTTCCAATAGGGACTTGACAACTTGACAACACTAATCATCAAACTGTCACTGTCAATTTATTTAGTAAACTCAACATTTTCATCATGGTAAAGTACACGAACGAGCAACGTCTGCAAATTATAAACATTTTTTACTGAAATTCGGAGTCGGTGACTGCAACTTTAAGAGCGTTAACTCCAATTTTCAGTCGTAATTCTCGCCCCAGTAGACAGGCAATAACAAGTTTAGTGCAAAAATTTGAGTCTACATATTCGTTGTGTGATGTTGCCGTGTCAGTGAGATAGCGGGTTGGTCGAAGTGTCGAAAATATCGCTGCCGTTCAGGCGTCCGTAGCAAACGATCCAAATCAGTCAATTTCATGGCGTTCTCAAGAATTGGGCATTGTTCTGACCACATTATGGCGTATTTTGCGTAAGGATCTCGGTTTACACCCATACAAGATCAAGCTGACTCAAGAACTGAAGCCGATGTACCATTTATAGCGACGTACGTTCTCCGATTGGATTCTGGAGAATATGCGCCAAGATGATGAATTTCATAGCAAAATCATCTTCAGTGACGAAGCTCATTGGGTTCGTCAATAAGCAAAATATGCGTTATTGGTCGGGTGAAAATCCACATGTGCTTCATGAATCACCACTTCATCCACAAAAAATAACTGTTTGGTGCGGTTTGCATGCCGGTGGCGTTATTGGGCCATATTTTTTCGTCGGCGATAACGATCGTTACGTTACTGTGAATGGTCAGCGTTATCGCGCAATGATCACCTATTATTTTTGGCCCGAATTGGAAGATATGGACTTGGACGGCATGTGGTTTCAACAGGATGATGACACACAGCACACGCTACAATCGATTTATTGAAGGGTAAGTATGGCGAGCGTGTTATTTCAAGAAATGGGCCAGTCGATTGGCCGCCTCGTTGGTGCGATTTAACGCCGCTTGACTATTTTCTGTTTATGCCAACACGCCGACAAAGTTGGAAGAGCTCAGAGCCAACATTGAACGCGAAATAGCGTCCGTTTCGGCCGAAATGTGTGGCCGAGTCGTTGAAAATTGGGTCCAACGAATCGACCGCTGCCAACGTGCCCGCGGTGGCCATATGAACGAAGTCGAGTTCCATTCATAAATGTTTTGATTGTACTTCAAGCCGATAATAAAGTTTTTGAAATATCTCAAATGGTGTGCGTGGAAAACCCTACACCAACTCGTATTTCTTAAGAAAAACTAGTAAATGTTGATTTAGGCGGGATAGTAATATAATATAGCAAGTAAGCCTCTCGTAAAACCTTCTGCTGATTTTATTGGTGTTGATGTCTGCTTTTTGGCAAACAATTTCTATTCAATAACCTTCGAAACACCCTGCCACTGTGCGATGATACTAACAAAATACACAAAAAAACAAGTACTGCGTTATTCTAGTAAGAAGGGGAGGCAATCGATGGGCTCAAATTCTCATCATTTTTAAAACTTAGTTATTTTGAAATAAATTTTCTTAGATATCGCAAGAATTCGACACGTAGTTTTATAATTCAATCTCATCCACATATGGACATTTTGACCATGTTTGAATTTTGTAAAAAGGCAAGTTATGCCATTGCTACGGAGAACACAAATTATTATTATTATTATTACATTTAAATTATTGTGTATGTCGTCGTCGGACTACTCTTCTACGCAGCAAAGTTATCCCTCGGCGAATAGAAATAGTCGTGTTAGAGCTTGTCGGTTTCCGAATGTCGGAATCTCGTAAAAACTTTTGAACCAGAAGTCATATTACGGCAACACAGGGGGAAAAATATACAAAACTCATGCAATTCTCACGTTTTAGCCATAATTTATAACTGCGATTGAACGATTCTAAAGTGATGTGACAAACTGTTTGCCAGTCAACGCCGACATTTGTTAATAGAACTTGTCGTGGAAAAACTGAAAGAAACCAACGAAAACCGGTATCAGTTTGAAAAATGAACTGGCATAAGTTTTGGAGGAATAACAACGAACAGCAAGAAATATGCAAGAGTTGTGTAAAAACTCTAGTCGGTGTTTCAAAAGGCCGCTTTGACAAAAATAAAGAAACGTGGTAGTTAAACTATGAAACGCAAACGGCAGTAAGGTAAAATTCAAACATTTCAAGCGAGAACTAAAAACAGCGAAGTTAACTAAATCAATAAAGTGCGTTTTGAGTTAGACTGCGAAGTGTGCAAAAATAGCCGAGAAAAGTGGTAGAGCAAGACAAAAGGAAACAAAAACACACGCATGGCTGGCGGGTCAAACCCTGGCGGAGATCAATGGGGAAGAACTCCAATCAAAACTTAAAGTGAGAGGAACCGGCATCTGACACAACCAAAACCGTCAGCCAAATAACTCTTCGGAAGTAGTAATGCCGACGTAAAGTCGAATGATGTCGTATTTCATAAGTTATGTTATGTGATGTGATATCTGAATCTGGAGCCTTTCTATATCTCATCACACTTATTTAGGTCTTTGTAAACTCATTGTGATGCACGGAAAGAGATGGAAATTTGATTGAGGTTCCTAGTTTAGGTACCCGCGTTTCATCTCGCGTTGGTTGTTGTTTGGTCTCTGTGCGGGTCTAAGCCATCTTGTTGCATCCGCGAATCTGAAAACAGATGTAGGTAAGTGAAGCAGCAGATAGGTGTGAGAGGTCGTGGAAGTAGTAACTTCCCAAAGATATTTATGTGGAGTGGAGGTTTTTTACTTTGATCTGACAGTTCCCTCTCTAGGAATGGTCCTTTTCGAGCTAGCTCGTCTGCATGTTCATTGCCACTTTTTGTGGCCGGCGACCGAGCAGAGCTTAACCGTATGCTGAACGCAAGGAGCCTTAAGTTCATTATGACAGTACTTCATAAGCCTCGATCTACTCCCGACAGCCACCATGTCCTTAATGACAGTATGGCTATCAATAAATATGGTGATATCCACTAGTGATATTGTCTTTATTGTCGCAAGTCTGGCTGCTTCTACTACAGGCAATATCTCACTGGAAGTCAGCCAGGCGACATAGCAAGTTCAATTATCGGAGAAGAATTCGACATCTTTGATATCGAGTTTTCTACCATTTAGTTCCTGTCCCTTGGCTCTCTGCTTGGGTAAATGCAGTCAAATGGTGTTTCATTCTCCCAGAAAGTTATTATTATTATTTTCAAAGGATCGATACAAAGGATTTTTTAAATCCAGGCTTTTACGTCGGGGTACTATGCCCATGTGGCGTTTGTCATTAGCACGCGGTGTACCGAGTTCCCATGTAGGTACTTACCGCGCCCAACACTGTTTGATATCGGTGATCTAGTGGGAACCGATCCCAGAAAGTTGTTATTCCATCTTGCCTCCTCTAGAAAGAGGTTTCGAAATTCAGTCAGATAGAGAGTATGAGGATGCGTCGAAACCATTAAATCAAACGCTATTGGTGAAGATGGAGTACAACTACTCTTTATCAAATTAATTTTACCGTACATTGTAAGCCAGTTAACACATATTATTGACCACTGGCTCGACTAGTACCCGTTCCAAAAAAACCTAGTCCGATCTCTGCAAATGATTTATTTTAAGTATTTTACCGCATTTGTCAAAATCCTTGAAAAATTAATAGCAATACAGATTCTTGAACACTGACAACACAATAGACTTCTGTATGTAGGGCAATCCACTTTTACGTTTAACGACAATTGTTTAACTGCGATGGTTAAGAACTTTCCTTCTGACATATTTCAAAAAGTTATAACCTCTTATTGCACTTCTATCGGTGAAACAAGGTGTACCACAAAGATCAATCCTTGGTCCCATTACATTCAGTATGTTCATAAATGACTTGCCATCTGTCTGTAAACATATTGTACATCGGTACATCTCTATGCTGATGATGTACAGCTTTACCTGGCCAGCCCACTCAATGATACAGCTGAACTGGCAAGCAATTTGAATGAGGACCTCTGCAGAATTTTTTTCTGGTCTTTAGCTAATGGATTAGAATTAAAACCCAATTAAGCCACTAGTTATTCACGTAGCTTATAAAGAACTTGGCTTCAATACTTTACCTGATGTCGTACCCTCAGACAGTAAATTGAATGTCGTGCAAACTGTTACCAGTTTGTGTTTTGTTATCAACTCGAACTTATCAGAACATAACCATATTAACCACGATATAAAAAAAGTATATGGATGTTTTCGCAAGTTGTGCGTTTTACGATTGCCGACACCTGACGAAGGCTCGTTGTAAGTCTGATTTTACCATTAATTATGTATCCTAAAGTTGTTTTGTGTACTGTAACATCAATTCTTTATGCGAACGCAAGCTCCAATGATTCGGTAAGATATAATATGCAAAAAGCTTACTGAGAAGAGCTCTCAAACAGTATGTTGACCCAAGAAATTGTATTTTCTTTCACAACATCGTTATATTGTAGATAAGACTCCTATTTATACATATGAAAAACTAAATTGTGCTCGCTCGCGAAGAACCCTAAGTCTGATTCCAATACGTTATAACTATTTAAATCTTTATTTATTCTATTAAATTATTGAACTCTCTACCAATTAATATAAGAACTATTGCCGATGCCATCCGCTTTAACCATGCAATTTTCTGCCATTACTCATTCCTATCTTATATCCCTAACTATTTACTCTCTCATCTATACGTTCCTGTTTCCTTTCCTCTTTTTTTATCTACGATTATAGTGTATTGCAATAGATTTGTAACTGTAATGTTAATTTAATTTATATTTAATTGTTAAATCATGTTATATTTTGAATTGTAATAGATTGCTGGCTGTAGTAACTGTAAGCATAATACTGTAAAAGATACCTATCTTAATGTACAAGGTGGAGCAAAAGTAATATCATAATGTGAATGTGCCATAATTTTTGCAAAATGCGTCAAGTGTCATTGTGCTTCGGCATTTATCTTGTAGACAGATAGCGAATTATATGACAACAAGCAACGGAGCGATCTGTTTTTTTAACGCAGGGTGAATTTCGTCCTCGTTTTTCTCGTCGTCCTGCACCACTAGAGATGTCACAAAAGTGGCCGGCCCCGATTTGCTCGTTTGACCGACAATATCACTGCTGAGGTCGAAGACAAACATTGACAGGACAACAATACACACAATTTGGCATTAGCAGACGTTCGTTGCGTCGAATTTTGGTGAAAGACCTAAAGATGTTCCCTTATAAAGTGTAAATAGTTTACCAATTGCTGTCAAGAGAGGTAAACTTACTAGCATGCTCTGTTAAACCTGGTGCAAGATCGTATCCAAATGTATAATTAGCGACGAGGTCCATTTCCACTTAAATGGTTGTGTGAATAAATAAAATTTGTGTCTCAGGGGCACGGAGAATCCACAAGAAATGCATCCTCTAAAGTAACTGTTTGGTGTGGCATTTGAAAAAGTGATTGGCCCTTATTTTTTTTGAGGAAGCCGATGGCACCACCATAACAGTAACAGCCCTACAGACAGATGTTAATCGTTTTGTTTTTTACCTTAAGTTTCTGAATTGAGTCTCGAGCAATGTTGGTCCCAGCAGTACGGAGCAACCGCTCACACAACTGATGCAATAATTGAAATTTTGAACAACCAACTTTCAGGCCGTGTGATCTCTCGTTTTGGCGAATTAAACTGGCCGACCGGATCGCCTGATCTGACGGCCCCAGATTTTTTCCTTTGGTGATTCTTGAAGTCTCGCACAAAAAACCACAACAAACCACAAACCTTGCATGTCTTGAAATTAAAGAAGAAATCTCCAATTAGGACAGATGTTTTGCGGGCAACAATTCAAAATGGCGTAAAACGGGCACAAATGTGGATCAACTCAGGAGGTGGCCATATCATTTTTGCAACTTAATGTCATCAATTTTACACCTTCACGCAAACTTTTTGTGAATATGGAGCCAATTTTTTCATTTCTAAAAAAATGGCAGCGAATTCACAATATCACGATACTTTTGCACCATAAATTCAACTCGAATAAATTGAAATTTGATTGCTATTCCGAAAACTGTCTATTTTTCACATAGTCGTAGATAATTGTTTTAAAATAACTGCTGTTATTAATCAATTCAGTAAATTTTTTGCCAACACGAACTGGCGTAAGGATGTCATAGTTGGTTATTGTGTATAACAGAATTCTTTACCTTGGAATGTTATTCCTGTATCTCAATTCATAGCCAGAACTGCAGGCGAAAATGCTAAACTAAACACCAATACCCTAACGATAGCATACTTCTGGGCTAAGTGAAATTGTTACATTGTGATGTGTGTGTGTGCGTGTATGAATGTTTTGTGTTTATACTTAGTATCCAAAGAGGAAGGAGAGGCACACTTCCTTCTTATTTCATTCTAACCTTCCCAATACCATGTTGAGAGAAAACAAATGCAAGTTCGAGGCTCGTCCGCTCGTAGCATACACACTGCGAGGAATTGGATTTGGTTGGCGCAACTTAGCAGCTGCTGCGCGTTGCCGGTTTTTCGAAATGTTTTCGTATTCGTAGATACTTTTCGGAAATCGGAAGATACTTTATTGTTGGCTGTGGTTGCCGTGCCGTGCCGTGGTCCGCCACATGTTTGTGTTTGGCTTTGGCTGGCTATAGCTATTCAATAATTTGAATGATGTGCTCAGTTTTTATTTGGACGACAGTTCGTGCAGATTGCGCGCCAGAATAATTGGTGGAAAATAAGTGAATAATTGCGCGCTTTCGGTTAGTAAAATAGTTCACCATTTGCTCTTTCCTTAAAGTACAGTAGTATTGAAGTTCGATTGGATGTGTGTTATTTATTTTGTGTTGTGGGCATTTGTCTGTGGCAAATTAAATGTGAAAATGTGTTATACGAGCATTGTTGCTCCAGAGGAGCCAGAGCAAAATTTGAATTTAGCGCTTAGCCTTGAAATTGAATCCCTTTGCTAGCACATCCAGATGGGAGGTTACATGCACACATGTGTATATGTACATATGTATATGCTCGTAGTTCTATGTTTGTATGCTATGCTATTAAACGGTTACCTACTTGCTTTGAAACTTGATACAATTCTAATGGAGCTAATCACTGGAAAAAAATAAATATGGTATACGGATAGTGTGTTGTTTATGTGGTCATCTTCGCGAATGATGACACAATCTTTCTGATGACTATTGATTAGTGTAGCGTACGCTCTTTGATGAAATTATTTGAATTTTCTACAGAGTGAATCATTATCATTTATTTATAAATTATAAATTGAGAAAAAAAAAAAGTGGTGAACTCTTTGAAACTCGGTCAGTAGACGATGCGAACTCTATTCAACGAAGCGCGTTAATTTCTTTTCGATAAATAATGATTTCCATCTATAAACAGTTTAC
The DNA here is from genome assembly GCA_949129095.1 of Volucella bombylans. Lineage (NCBI taxonomy): Eukaryota > Metazoa > Arthropoda > Insecta > Diptera > Syrphidae > Volucella > Volucella bombylans. Next base: position 199,061,868 of record OX422142.1, read on the forward strand.
GAATAAAGTAGGGCACTTATTGGGTCATGTATCAGGGCAGGGCGTTCGGAAGTGTTTACATTGTAATGAGGACGAAATACGCCTCCTTTAGTGCTTCACGGTTTTGGTTTTTGTTTTGTTTTTTTTTTTTAGATCCCCCAGAGAGACTGAGTGAGAGGGTTTTGAAGAAAATTGTTTCCTTTTTCTTTTCGTCTTCGTTGTCTGATCAAGAAAATGTTCTGTTTTAATGTTTTGGCCCACATTTTGTGTTCCGAAATTTACTGCGGAAAATATTTTTGTTATGGGGATTGGATAGATAGATGGCGGCGTTGGGTTATTTATAGAAGCCTCGTTTTCAAATGCTGTGACACCTCCAAGAGTGAATATGATGATTATGACGACGGGGATGGCTATGGCGATGGTGGATGGTAGATGGTGGTTGCTTATCTGCAGTTTGAAATTAGCCTTATAACGTAAATACATCAGGCAACTTAAGTATGTATGTACAAACTCCATCAAGCGAAATTCGTTTCCCCGCACCCATCACATCACCCACACAAAGTTTCAATGTTGCTGTTGCTGTTGGTGGCTTGGTGACTTGGTAGCTTAGTGGTGTGCTTCGACTTGGTCGCGATGTTGCTCACGATGATGTCATGTTTTTTTCGTTTCCAACGTTGATGCCATTTCATTGATTCTTTTTTGTAATTATTTTTCGTGAGCTTGTTTTGCGTTACCTCCCATTGAGGACTAGTTTGCTTGTATTGCACGCATACATATGTATGAAGGTATGACATAAGCAAAATAGAATAAAGAAAAGAAGGGTGTACCACCAGAGTGTCCCATACTCGTTCGTACAGTAATGCAAAGTAGCCCTACTTTGTTGTATTCATTCTTACCTTGGCGAAGTTAAAGTTGAAGTTGAAATTGTGTGCAGAGTCTGACGGACGCCTTTTCTTATGCGACTAGATGTTTGTATATACATATATATATGTAGGTAGTTATATATTTACTATATGTTTTAAGTGTATAGGTGTGTAGTTTAAGAAAACGAGCATAGGATATGAAAACTAGAACTATGAGGTCAGATCTTTAGAGGAGTATTCTGTGTTAATGGAAAGGAAGTCGAGGCTGAGTGGCTTGTCTGTATTACTCTGTTTTGAATATTTTCGGGCTTACAATTTTGGACAGTGTCATACCTACTTAATTGTTGAAAATTTGTACACTGTTGGTCGTTGTTTACATTTATTTTGGATTGTGTGTACCAAAGTTCTAAAGTAGGAACCTTTTTTAATCATTTTCAAGTACTATACGGTGATGCATGCATGGACATAGGTATATAAATATGTATGTATGTGTATCTGGAACATCAAATCATTTTCATGTCACTCATTGGGAAATTTTATGCAAAGGAAGGATAATTTTTTTTTTTTTAGCTGTTGAACTCATAGTGATGACTTGTATCTCCAACATACGAGTAAATTAGTAAATGTCATTATATGTACAAGAAATAAGTGTAATCGTTTGGTTTAATTTTTGTGAACAAAAATATTGACACACAGCTATGTACCTCTGTACCTACATACAGTATTGTGCAAAACATTTGCAAGTTTTTTACAATTTTGATTTCAGTGAATACTGTTCTCAAACTAAAGCAACACTATTAAACTTTTATTATGATTTTGAAAAATTCATTTATTGCGAAAGTTTAAGTATATAAAATATTGAAAATATCATTCATTAATTGACTTTTGTTTTTAACAATATACGCAAGTATTATAAAATGATGTGCAAAACATTTGCAAGTTTTCCTCTTTTTCAATATTTGGTCCAATAACCTTTGTTTTTTATTACTTCTCCACATCTTTTTGACATGGATTCAATTAGCGCGTTTATTGTGTCCATTGGAATACTCAGCCATTCAACTTTGAGTGGGCTTTTGACGACGAGAACCCCTGCCCTAATACCCTTTGTTTTAAAATTCCCCACAGATTTTCTATGGGGTTCATTGTGCAGGCCAATCTAACATGTTCACATGTTGCATCTACAAGAACTCTTTAACATATTTTGACGTGTGTTTTGGGTCGTTATCATGTTGGAACCTCCACAACAACGGTATCTCTTCCTCAGCTAATGGAAGCATGACTGTTTCCAAAATGTTTTTGTAGCCAAACGATCTATAATGCCTGTAATCTTATGTAGAGGACCACATCCTTGAGCCGAAAAACAACCCCACACCATTGTAGAACCTCCTCCGTGCTTAAAAAGTAGCTCGGACGTGTTGACGCTTGTATCGAGTACCTGGTTCTCGCCTTACGTAGCTAATGCCGTCCGAAGAAAGAACATTGAACTAACTCTCATCGCTAAATAATACGGTCTTCCATTGTTGCAAAGACCAGTTAGCATATTTATGCGCAAATTCCAACCTGAATTTTAGGAAATGAGCAACATTCACGAATACTGCACAAGCTTTACCTTTTCTGACGATTTTTAAAGTTAACAACGGCTTCTTCAACTGGTCTATATGTCCTCAAATTTGCTTCTTTGGCACGTCTACGCACAGTGCTTGAATGAATTGTCAAATTGAGATCCTTAACGATGGATGTGGAGGAGCTAAATGGTTCCTGACGAATCAGATTCGCTATCCTTTAGTCCATGCGATGATCACTTTTCCGTGGACAGCCACCAGAATGTACCGTTTCTAGTTGCAAATTATTTCGGTATTTCGAAATAAGCCTAGAAACTGTGGATTCGTGCAATTTAAATTGTTTTGCAATTTTTCTTTGCCTAATGCCACTCTTAAATGCCTCGATAATCAAATTTTTTGTGTGGTTATTATACTTATTCCCAGCCATATAAAAAAAAATCAGTTTTTTTTGCAAAAATATAAACTTAAAGTCGTAAAACTACGAGTATTGAAAAATATTATTTTTATAAGTTTGGAATCTAAAAGTTCTGAACTACTCAAAGTTAAGTTGGGAATGAGCCGCTATTAAAAAACTTGCATATGTTTTGCACAGCTGCATATGCGAGTAAGACAAATGTAAAAAGTTACTTTTGTATACAGTGGATCACAAAAGTTTGGTAATGAAAAAAAACTTGCAAATGTTTTGCACAATACTGTATGTATGTCACTACTTAAAACTCTCAGGTTATTCAGTTCGAAATGTAGGTACGTAGTAGATGTTCTCTATAAAACAATCGGTTTTTAAAACATGATTTTGAATTGTAATGCGGCTAGATAATTACATACCTACCTATATCACAATAAAGAATCGTTAACTATTACCGTCTAGTAATAGGAGCAGAAATAAAGTAAAGTAAAAGAAAATTATTTTAAATTCCATAACAGGAAATAAAGGAGTAGGTAATAGTAGAATTAACAAAACAAAGTCATTATTTAGTACGAAGTGTTGTTAAGGGATTTTTGGAACAAGAAAATGTTAAAAATTATACCCAGGATAGTCGACTCCCTTAGCTTACTGAGAAAGTTGAAAGACGAATATACCTACATACCTGTGTATGATTTCGAACCAACGAAACAACAATATTTTCGGGGTTAGCATGCACACACAACAGTAATAAGGCTTAAGTCGACACCCAATATCTGTAAGGAAAGAACTTTACCGGCAAAAGCTGCAAGAAAAAAACACCCAGGTACCTACTTCGTAAAAATAAAGGGTAATTTTTGAAAGGCGTACCCATGAGAATGAGGCTTAATTTTCTCTTTTTTTTAACAACCTTCAAGTCTATCTATTTTCATATATTGACAAATTGGTTCAATACAATTTTAACCACATCAGTCGAACGTTTGCTTATCGTAAAAAAGACATTTACAAGAATACACAATGAGTCATTAGTGTCAACATTTTGTGCTTTACGTGAAATTATCGGTGTCTATAGGACACAAAATAAGTGAACGATTGCACGAATTATGCAGATATTTTAGGAGAATCATCATCCCTTGGTGCCAGAATTCACGTAAAGTGGGTAGGTACCTATTCCTGAATTGCAGCCGTAAGTTGACGTGTTCATCAAAATCCAAATGTGTATTCGTTAAAGGTCACACCAGTTAGAGTGTCCTTATGCATGTTTGAAAAGGATTTTATCGATTGATTTGAAACTTCATGCGTACGAAATCAAATTAACTCAACATCTAGGGCAAATCGATAATTAACAACGTCGTTGTGTTGATTGAACCCTTTATCAATTGCGTAAAAACCTGAATTTTCTCGGTTTTCGATCTTCAGCGATGAAGCGCATTTTCAACTAGACGGCTACGTAAACAAACCAACTGCTGATACTGGAGTGCCGAAAATCATATTGAATTGCAAGAGACACAGTTTGGCGAAGTTTTTGGTGGGGAGGAGTGATTTGCCCTTATTTTCTCCTATGGAACGAATTGTTTGGAAGAAGATTTTGCTCCAACAAGACGGCACAACATGCCATTACATCACATCAAACAATTTTGAAGAGAAAATTGGGGAATCGCATAATTTTGCTAAATGGACCCTTGATTTGACCTGCAAGATCATGTAATCTAACGTCTTGTTACTTCTTTCTTTGGGATTTTGCGAAAGATCGAGTTTATTGGCATAGACGTAAATTCCGAACTACCGAAGCGTTCTTATTGCACAAGAAATGTGCCTAATGGATTCAAAAATTGATTGATCAATTGATTGTTTGTAGATGCAAACATGTCCGAAGTGAATCAAACTTTCAAATAAATAAACGTTAAATTTCATACTATACAAAATATCGTTTAATTTTGCATGCAGAATGTGTACATGTTTTAAAAATAACTCTTTATGTACTTACTTAAGGTGGCGGTACAGTCCGGGATGAACCTGGGCCTCAACCAACAAGCGTTTCCAGTCAATTCAATCTTTAGCTAGTTGCCTCCAGTTTCACACGTTGGTTGAGTTCCCGTTCCTCTTGCCTGCGCCACTTGAGTCGCGATCTTCCTATACTGCGTTGTCACCTCAGTTCTTGGACGAGTCAAGGTCTGGCTAAGTCGATGTCTCTGTTCAGCCAGTTCGTTGTTGTATATCCTCCTCCACTCACCGTCTATGTAGATGGGACCGAAGAATTTTCCTCTCAAAGCGGCCAAGAGCAGTTTCGTCCATTTCTGCGACAGAGAGCAGAACTGGGATTATTAAGGTTTTATAAGCTACATAGAGTCACTTTTGTTGTTCTAAAGCGGGTTTGTTCGTCAATTGTCTTCTTAGCACAAAAAGCAGTGATTGGCAAGAGTTATTCTTCGTTTGTCGTTGTGTGGTCGTCTGAATTGATAGCGCATCCTAGTTAGACAAAGGGTGAATTCATGAATGTAAGAAAATTGCTGTAAAACTGGAAAGTATTAATGAACACAAACAACTTCTGCAGCTGTCAAAATTGTGTCCATAAGTGTATTACAAACGTTTTAGCTGTTAATGAATGCCAAAGACGCGAAAACTAATGCTCAAAAAGTACAATGTCAAAAACTTATTTTGATAATTTTGTCTAACTATCTTATCTAGTTTAGATAAATTGCTTTTTATTCTCCTGCCGCTAATATAATCCTCTTGCATTGGTAAACGCATGGAAATCAATAGTTTAACTTCTACTAAGGTCCAAATCTTGATTTCGCAATCTTCCCGAAAACAATACAAATACAAACTATGTAGGTTTTTTTTTACTAAATTTTAAAATGCTACGTATATTTTTGCTCTTTGAAAAAAACTTCGCCGCAAAATAAACACTGCTGGAAAATTGCAATACAAAGACAGTAATACATTCCTTTTACATTTATGAATACAAACTCCGTACAGTCTTGCCCTCATTGACCGTTAAATCGCCGCTTCTGTCTCAATACTTGCAAAAGCGCCGCTGACATTACCTACGAGACTTCCGATAAGATTGTGCCTCTTGTGTTGGAGCGTGAGTTTAGAACTAAGAATGACGTTAAAGAAATAGCATGGCATTGTCTTGTCTAAATCCTTTTTTGACATCAAAGGTCTCGTTGAGTTCCTTGTCGACCTTGATGGAGCAAAGTGCATTTGCAGTGACGCCAAAACTAGACATTGGTCTGTATACGAGTAGCTCACCTCTCGCTCTGTCCTATATGGCCTATATATCGATATGGTGCATATCGATTTTGAGCTCAAGGGTTATTTCCAAGATCTGCCTAGTGTGACTATTTGGTCGATGGTGGAATTTCCTGGCCTAAAACTACACTGATATGTGTCAGGTTGTTGACGAACGGCTTCAAGCTTTCGTACGGCAAATAGGATCTTATAGACGATGTTAAGAGGACTGATGCCTCTGTAGTTGGCGCAGTTCATAGGGTCTCCTTTCTTATTTATTATTTATTTATTTATTTAATCAAATAATTTGCAAAATAAATTTACAAAAATATTTACAAAAGGCATCTGGGCATCAAGGCCATAAAGGATGCCGTATTTTAGAGAAAGAACAACTTATAAAAGTTATATATAATTATAAATAAGACTTATTATAGATAATTGATGAGTTTAGTGGAAATAATACATTTGATTTAAGAAGAGGTATTTAAAGAGTAAGAAAAGTTAAAATCATATTTCCTTAAATTTATTATGTATTGATGTAGCATCTTTTATTCGATTAATTGATCTAATGTCTGCTGAATTCAATATACTTGCTAGTTGGCTTGTTGGGGCTGTTCTATCGCTGCGTACGTCGATTTGGGTTGATAAAGGACATTCCACAAAGATGTGTCTTACTGTTAAAGTAGTGTGGCAATGTTCACATATATCCAGGGCTCGTTATTGTATAGGTGTCGAGTAGTAAAAATTGGTTTTCCCAGTCTGATCCTCAGTAATTTTATACAATCTTCTCTTGTAAACAAGTCATTGTACGGAATCCGGGAGTATTGGGGATTATGGGCCTGTAGGAAGGTTTGGCAATTTTTCCACATATCAGTAAGCTCGAGTGCCTGATTGGTGAGAAAAATTCTCCGTGTCAGCTGATAGAAGTTCGGTGTTTCAATGATTAAGGAGTAATTGTTAGCCTCTTTCGCCGCAAGGTCTGCTGCTTCGTTCCCTTTGATACCAGTATGTCCCGGTACCCATGCTAGCATGATACTCTCATTGATCTTACTTCTGATGAGTTCGAGTGTAGGGCATTTATTTGTTTCTTCCTTTAGACCTATTAGGATTCCCAGATTATCTGTTAGAATAAGGCTGCGCCCATTGTAATTTTTAGCGAGAGCTATAGCCTTGTTAATTGCTGTTAACTCTGCGATGTAACTGCCTGACTCCTGCGGCAAAAGTCCTTGCCAGATCGTTGATGGATTTGCATTTTGGTCCAGTCTAATCATAGCTTGTAACACCATGCCTCTGTAGTTGGCGCAGTTCATAGGGTCTCCTTTCTTGAGGATCGGAAAAACAATGCTGAGGTTTCATTCATCGAGCATACTTTTGTCCAATCATATTTTATAGATGAGTCGGTGTATGCTCCTTACCAAGTCATCGCCTTAGATATTGCTACCTTCACTTCATCCGTCGGGTGGACGGAATTATTGGTCTAAATCGTCCAGGTTGAAAGGTTCATTTTACTTGACATATTTGGTTCCTCAGAAGTGCTCTTTCCAAATCTTGTTCGTCTCTACAGGCTTCGGTTCGGGGTTTGTGTCCATGGCATGTTTTTTTACCTTTTGGTAAAACTTCGGAATCTTATTCTTGTTGTACCATCTCTTAATTTCCTCGACCTTCTTGTTCGTCTTTCCTCTTCCGCTCGAAGAGCAGCTCATGAGCAACTCTAATCCTGCATGCGCTTCCCGCCACTCGTCATCAAAAAGTTAGGGAGGAAAGAGAGATACCGATGTACGTTGATTTTGAACGTTTTGACGAAGACCCAATACAGGGTTGGAATCGCGAACTGTGCTTTTCCAGCTTCGGATATCGAGGAGTATCGGGAGAATGGACAAATTTTAACATATAATTTAATCAAAAAAAGAAAAACATACGGTCTTAGCCTTGGAAGTACTTCTCATGTTAATAGTAAACTGGTTCGTTTTCGACATTCGCCGTCTCTTAGGCAGATCGACAGATCTTAACTCAAACGAACCTCTAAGGACGAACCAAAAGGACGCATCCAAAAACGAAACATTTAAAGTTAAACATGACTCCATTATTGTTGCTGAAGTTATAAACATTTTTTTTATGAACGTTAAATTGTCTAGATGTTCTGGTATTGCTTAGGTCTCTTAGCTAGGTATGGTCTCCTTACTATGAAAACTATATTTTACTTATCGAAACTGTTCAAAGGAGATTCCTACGATTCGCCCTGCTCGGGCTCTCATGTGCTAACCACTGCATCATGGACTCCTATACTGACCGGCTCAAACTTCTTGGCCTATTTTCTTCGAAATAACGTCGCTCATTCGCATATATTCCATTTATCTACCAGTTCTTAAATGGCAACATCGAGTGTCTTAAACTGCTGCAGCAGCTTTTTTTTAATACCAACCCACACAGTTTAAAGTCCAATTTTTTGATACCATAATCACCGAACGATTATTATAAGAATAAGCATTTATGTGAACAAAACGCTCTCCTTTCATCGCAGTTTTCAGCTTGGGGAATAGAAAAAAGTCAGCCGGACCAAATACGTCGAGTATGGCGGCTAAAACCTGACCTAAAACCAAAAACGAGACAAGAACCAGTATGGTGCGGTGCAATCCCTCATTAATAAAATTTTAAATAAATAACATTTTGCGTTGAAATTTTTACCGTCCCTAAAGGAAGGAAGGACGAAACAACATACGAGTAGTTTCATCGGAAAAACATAGTAGTTCCGAAACCCTTGATTAAACTGCATGTATGCATACATGCTGTATTCCGGAAGGGTATCGACAACTTTAAGGGGTGATTCATTAACATATTTTGGGAAGAATATGATATGAGAAAAAAGGGGCATCAGGGAAATGCGTCTTCCGAGATATGGCGGTATTTCTTGCAAAGTCTAGAATTATTCTGTTTGCCACCTATTAAACTTGGCATCTTTGAAATTTATGCTTGTATTCTGCAAAAGAAGTACTCTTGAATTCGTAATTTAAATGTCTTAAACATGTTTTTTTTTTAAGAATGTTTATAATTTATTTAAATTAAAAAGTAAATTAATTTATTTGAAAAATGTGAAAGCCTCGTAAGCTAATATTCAACGAGTTATTGGTGAGATAGTGCCCCAAAGGTTTTTGCTTCGAAGTCAATTCCTGTCGTCCTTGTTAAAAAAAAAACAATCTGTAGAAAAACAAAATCATAGATAAACGTGTTCTTTTATATTATACAACTACAGTGTTCAAGTTCTTTCTGAGAAGATTTACCAATCGTTTGCTCTCTGTGTAATTTACGGAAGGAAGTACATTTAACACTTCTTGGGTAGGTGCGCTATACTAAGTGAGTTCAGACTCCAGTTTTTTGGGAAACGAGTTTTGGATGAATTGGAGATGAGTCACATGGCGCAGACTGGATTAGACTGCCCAATTAATTGAAGAGTATTTTTAAATGTTTAAACCTCATCAAACTCGTGCAGACGACTTTAAGTCAAGTCTTAAAATAATTGTATTCAACTTTTTGTCAACTTTCTGAAATTGGTTTCTTGTGTTGAATCAAACTCCTTTTTTGGCTACGTACGAGTACTATATATGAATCCCTGTGTTTGTACCCACTTCAATATTTTCCTTACTTCTCGAAATATTTATACGCCACGTGATCACGGGAGGCATTCCCTTTTCCAGTATGGGCACGAAATCGGTCATCCCTATAACACACCTTGAGCTTTTACCCCATTTACATTTGACACATATTTTAATATGTTTGTTGGGTTCCGTGTAGTGCGTGCTTGCGTGCATGTGACATAAAACCGAGCCCAATTGTTTCGTTACGCATGTAACTTATTCGGTTTGCATCTAAATGATATTAATGTGTGTATGTAGGTTGAAAACTTAACATCTGCCCCTTCGTCATTCTCCTGATTCGTTTAAATTCGTGTGACTGCTGTCTGCAAGTGTGTGTGATTTATTTTAACAAAAGATTGTGATATGGAAAATGTGGCCAAGGTGTGTATGCGTTATTGATGTTATATTGAAGGTGAAAACTGTAAACGAGGCATAAGTAAGCATCGGGAAAGGTTATCGACTCCAATAAACAGGAGTTAAGGAGTTAAGTTACACCTGACATGTTGCACCTTGCCTGCCAATAAGTAATAACAACCAACTATCACGCCATAATGTAATATCAGACTTTTCAATAGGTATTAAATGCCGAGTCAGCTGCCAAGCTTCATATTTCAGTACATTTTGCCATTCCATCATGGCAATCTTTCCATGCCCCACAATAACTATTTCAAATCGTCCAAATTTATTTCTAAATTCTGTTCGCAAAACTTATAGAGTACTTCGTGAAACTTACGGTGGACATGATCGGCCGTCTGGATGTGCTATTTATCGAATTATTGGAAAATTTCGCACCCAATTCACGGTATTGGATACTCCCACACCAACAAGAACGAGAACAGTGGATTCGGAAGAAAATACCGCGTTGAAGAGTGCCCCACTTTATCGATTCATCGTCGTCCGCAGCAATTGGCCTCTGTTTACGAGTATCCACTATTTGAAAAATTCTGCATAAATTTCCTGTTCTCAAGACTTATAAGATCGAATTGGTGCAAGAGCTAAAGCAGCGTGAGCATTTATTGCGTTGAGTCTTCAGTGATCGCGCTTTAAACCGACTGGTAGTTGTCAAGTTTGGAAGAACTTTGTCCCAACAGGATGGTGCTCCCCCAATAAAACACCGTTGTATAGAAAATACGATTTGGCAAAAGAGTCATTTCAGGAAATGCCCCCTCAATTTGCCACCAAGATTATGCGATTTGATAGCATTAGATTATTTTCGGTGGGGCTACGTCAAGTCACTAGTTTATGTCAATAAACAAGCAAGGATTGACGCATTGGAGCAAAACATTGTTCGTGTAATACACTTTGCATCATAGACAGCCGTTCGAAACTATTTTTGTAAATATGTAAATGGAAATTGACATGAAAGTAGATTATACATATGTATGTATAAGGCGTTATTATACTTTTTTTTATAATTTTTTTTTTTAAATTAGCGCGCGCTCAAGTAGTTAAGGTGCTCTTAAAATGTTTGCCCACGACGCGGGTGAAAGAAAGGTAGGGAGGAAAGAAAGAGAGGTTCCGATGTACGTTCGTTTTGGATGTTTGAATGTTATAATGGTCAGGAACTAAAGAGGAAGTAGATTCGCCTTTTTTAAGGACAGGCTGGATAAATGCTGTTTTCCATCTTCTCGGAAAGAGTCCTAAAGAGTAGGATCGATGGAAAAGCTTACACAGTGGTTTTGAAAGCGTCGAAGAACACCTCTTCAAAAGAAGCTATTTTTACTGTTCAAAAATTCGTTTCGGCAACAAAATTGTAGCGTAATTTCTAAGTTTTCTCATGCGATATAGGAAATATTTTAGCACGTCCGATCTGCCCTCATTATATAGCATTTTACCCCGCCTCTCAAACATCTCTGGATAAGCTATATAGGATTCAAGATTGCGCGATATCCGCCGTTTATATTGGCGCACTTCTTGTTAGTGAAAATTGGCGTTTGGTTTACTTTTTTTTTCGTAAAAATATTCTTTAATTAGTTGATAAAAATGCGAGTCGAAAATCATATTCATGTTCGTCTTGTTATGCCTTACCACTATGAAAAAGGATGGAAGGCAGCAGTCATTTAGCTATAACAACGAACATTTTGGCGAAGGAACAATTAGCTGAACAAAGTCGGGAGTGAGTTGCTCTATTCAAATCAGGTGATATCAGTTTAAAGGACAATCCGGTAAGAGGTCGGCTATAGATTTCGACGATCAGGCACTTTTGGTAGAGGACGAAATCATAACAACTCGAAGGCTGGCTGAAGATTTCAATGTCGGCCAATCAATGATTGTCCGTCGTCTGAAAAATTTTGGTAAAGTGTGGAAATTGGCTGGGTGGTCCCCCACCAACTCTCTCACAACAACAAAGTCTAACGTGTCTGAATTTTCACCGATTTGCAGGGAAGCGACCAGACTCCGTTCCTGAATAATCTCGTCACTGGCTTCTCTTCAAAAACGTCAAAAGAAAGAAGTTTCGCCTTTCGCCGTGTGGAACACCGAAAGTAATACGGAAAGACTTTGGCTTCCACTTTAGGAAGGCAATGTGGTGTGTTTGGTGGGACAGAAGTTGAATCATCCATTGCGAAATCATTTCAAACCGTATTTGTTATTGGTTGAATGAAGACGATCAGCGATGACAGTGGCGGATTGCTTAAAGACTTCAAACGGCAATTCAACATCAACAGCGATGCTTACCTGTTTCAACTTGATCACCTCCATACCGCAATCCAGACGAAAATAGAATAAGATTGTCTTCTACTGTCATAATGCACATCCGCATGTTGACCTTCGTGTCGTCGAATCCATTCACCATACTCTCCCACATAGGCACCTACGGACTACCACTTTAAAATTTATAAAACAAAAAAAATATGAGGATTTGGAGGACTTTGGTTAGAATTGACCGTCTGCCAAGTAAATGGGAAGCATTTACTGAAGTATGCTCCAGACTAATCATTTAAATATGTTTCTGTTAAATTTTCATAAAAAAATGTTTAAAAAACGGCATATAATTATGAATAAACCTAATATAAACATTGAAGACGAAGGTGCATCGGAATCTATCCTTTTTTTTCTTCTTCCGAGAGTTTGATGGGTGCTTAGCTATGGTAAAATAAATTAACACAGAGCACTAACACAACTTTTATTTCCGGAAATGAAAAAAATAAAAAAATCCAAAGGAATATAGAGCTGGGTTCAATAAAATAGCAGTGTATCCACAAATAATAAATTTAAAAATGTACTTTATTAATTCACTTTATATGGATTTTTAATTAAATATTTTATAAAAATATTCATTCAACAATGCAAGCCATTTAAAAGAAGGTATACTATAAAGTTATAGAAAATGTCACCTGTGGTAGTATGATAGTTTCTATTTTTATAAGCTTCGAATGTTACTTCAATATTTTATTGCATTTTTTTATAACACCCTTACTCCGACATGGCATAGGTTTAATTAAATGTTGGCATCTTTTTATACAGAGTGGCTGATGGATATTGCCACATTGGGAATTCAGAAAACTTTTTTTTTTCAATTCATATAATTTATTTATGTTTAGTTCATTACGAAGATATTTCGGTTTTATTATGTTTTTTTAATTGATTCCACGCTCGTTGACACATATGCGACTTCTTATTAAACAAATTGTTCATAATAGCCTGTAGGGTTGCAGCCGAAATTGCCCCAGTTAATGTTTGAGTGGACTGCTTTAATTTATTCATAATTGTGGGTTTCGTTTTGTAGATTTCTTGTTTGCAAGAACCCCACAAAATAAAGGCAGGTACAGTCAAGTCAGCAGGCCATGGGGGCCAACGGAAATTGGAGTTCCTGGAAATCAGTTTGTTTGGGAAGTTTCGTTGTAATTCCGTCATATGAGGCCTGGCTATATGTGAAGTTGCTCCATCTTGTTGAAACGAAACACAGTTGAAAAGCATTCTCTTTCGGCGTAATTGTAGAAGAAAAACTCATTCAACATCTTTAATTAACGGTCTCCATTGACCACTACTTCTTAACTCTGGTTAGAATTTCTCCATATTCGACAATTTTCCTTGTTTGCATTGCCGTTCATTGCCTCGTTAGACATACAATTGAAATTTAATATGTTGTTGTCCTCTTCCACAATTTGAATGATCTTCTTGCAAAATTTCAGACAAGTAGGGTTCAATTTGCTTTTAATCTAAACTTTGTAGGGAAATAAATTCGAATCGTCGTCGTGGAGAATTGTCTGTTGTGATTATCTGCTTATTCCCGTTTAAGCAGATAAGTTCCGCGTCGAAACGCTTGGATTTGTTTGTATGGCAGCAGCCATAGCAACAATTGTATTCTGTGTTCGAACTGAAGGATCTCGATGGTAAGGCCTTCTTGGGATTGACCAACGCTCGGCAAAAGAGTTTACTGGCCTCATAACTGTCCATCGGTTCGGAGGAATGCCGCTTAACATCTGCCTAAACTCTCTTTGGGCGGCCAGTAGCATTTCGCCCCTTCAAACTTTTGACCGTAACACCCGTCTCGCTTTGAATACTCATCAGTATACCCTCAAGCCCATTTCGGACATACTCTAAAATATATTGATTCCTTCCCAAGCCGGACAACTCGCTTTTAGAATGCCCTGCCTAGCTCTAAATTTCCTAATCATTATAGCCTTCAAAAATGGAAAACTAGCGTTCACCCGTACCTCTCTTTCCATCCTCCCTGATTTTCCTTCGCCAGCGCTGTGTGTAAGCATTTTAAGGGTACTTAAATCCCTTGATTGCGCGCAAATTATAAAAAAATGATATCGCCGCATTATTCAAACCCTTGCTTCATTATATCAAGGGTCCATTTTCGATCAATTTAATTACCAATCTGTAAAATAAAAAAAATTATAATAATCTACACTAATTAAGTCATTTTTTCTATTATCCATGGTCTAACTCCATTAAAATAGAAACTGCCCCAAACCATCATACGGCCACCTCCAGTCTTAACTGTTGGAGGAGTGTGCTGTGGCTGGTACCCTGTTCAGCCAGTCTTCTGACATATTTTTTTAATATTAATATTTCAAGGTTTATCTCATCTGTTCACAGAATACTTATTCATGTTGACAGTGGCAATTGACTGTGTTCTCGGTCGAAATGATGCGTTCAACCCTTTTTTCCTTTGTCAGAAGGGAAACTTTCCACTGACTTCTTGCAAGAAAAGATTTTGTGAAATAAGGATTTTTAACAGCAAGGTAAACACAACTTGTAAGGTGGGACTAATACCTTTACAAAATAGTAAAGGTAGAGAGCATTGCTATTTGTTGGTATAGGAGATGTTGAACACTTTCCATTTAGAATTAACAAAAATATCTAACCTTCGCCCTAGTACCCTGTACTAGATTTTTGCAAATAGCAACACTTGATTTCTTAAAAACCGTTCGCGGGAGGGGCGGGCAAGTTTGCTGGGAATTGTGCGTCCTTTCATGCAATTAGTCACAATTTAGTCACGATGGAGCGCTTCACGGGACAACAGCGTGCTTTTTGTGTAAAACAATTTTACAAAAACAACGTCGCCTATTCAGAATTGAATACGGATTACGCGGTATAAGTGAGTGTCCAAGTGTTAATTTAATCAATGTTTGGGTCAAGAAGTTCGAGCACTGAAAACCCTCGTCTTAAATACCAAAAGCCACTTCATTCACCTAAAACGACAGTGTGGATTGCCATTATCAGCAAAGGTCATAATCGGTCCGTATTTCTTTGAAAATACTTATAATCAAGGAAATAACGTAACTGTGAACTCAGTGGAATACGTGAAGATGTTGCGAGAGTCGTTAACATGTTAACAGTTACATTAATGTGAAGGATACAACAGCAGGACTTGGATGCAACAAGATGGAGCAACATGCCATACGTCAAATGTGACTTAACCGGTGGTCAAAAAAATGTTTCCTAAGAAATTGATTTCTCGC
Organism: Volucella bombylans; assembly: GCA_949129095.1. Taxonomy (NCBI): domain Eukaryota; kingdom Metazoa; phylum Arthropoda; class Insecta; order Diptera; family Syrphidae; genus Volucella; species Volucella bombylans. Next base: position 199,077,456 of record OX422142.1, read on the forward strand.
AGAGGTGATATCCCATGGCCTACGCGAAGCCCGGATCTTACAACTTGTGATTTTTTCTTCTGGGGATACCTGAAGTCGACCGACGACCATATCCCAATTAAAAGAAAAAATCCAGGAGGAGAATGCCGGGATACCTCGCAGCATGTGTCAGCGATTACCCACGACGAGACGGGGCACATCTTGACCATGTCATTTAAAAAAAATAAATTTCAATAAACGTTTATTACGTTAAATAAATGATCAACAAAATAACATTTGTAGTTTTATTTCTATTCACGTTTCAAATGTGCAAAAATGTATGGTCCACCCCGTATAATACAAGTGTTTATAATACTTTATCAGTAAAATTATGAATAAAAAAAAAAAACAGAATTCGACACCGGAACCTTGATTCTGTTATCTATCATCTACACGAACATTTGGATGGCCTCCTAAATTTATTGAATTACTCGTACCTACTGTAATTTGGCTTTCGAGCCATAATCTGATTAAAAAAAAAATATTTTACAAAGTTTACATCGCCTTAGATTAGGTATAGTATTAGTAATTAGGTATAGTATGCTGAATTAAACAAAAAAAAAGAAGCAATAGCTAGGAGTTGTTGTATCAAGTGAACATTACACGTACCTCGTACATGCTCGTTACTGACTTATGACTTTTTAATAACGAATAATTCTTTTTCTTTTTAATTATTAATTTTTGTTGCGTGCACGAGAGAAGTCAAATGTCCTTCAAACTGATTTTACCGATGACGTACTCGTACATACCATATGCATTTATGTACGTATAGCTGTCATTGGCTGCGATTCAACAAGAAAAACTGAAAATTAGTCATACGAGTATTCAGAAGTGTTTTCGGAAGAATGCTAGTACAAGCACACAAAAGTTGAAAAGGTTGAAATGAAAAATCAATGGCAACAGCAACAAAACAAGAACTAACTCTGACTAAACTAAAGCTGATGTCACACAAATATGTTCAATTGAATAAATTACGAACTGAGTTTCCATTTCAAGGCTTAAAGCCCAGTAATTAATCTGTTTGGAATTTTAGTGCCACAAAACCGAACAGCTATAGAAATACCATTTCATTTAGGCTAATTTGCTGATTTTGTCAGTGTGCGGTGATGTTACTGTGTTGAGTGATGATGTGCTTACAACATTAAAAGAGCACATGGGTTTTTGAAAATTTGTGGCCACTTCGCACGAAACTATCTGCTTTCTTATCTTTCTAGTCATCAAAGATAGGTTTGGGTCATTTGTTAGTTTGTAGTGCATTGAATCACGAGCTCTGTGCGGACTTAATACGTCTAAAATCAAACTTTCTAAATTAGCCAGAAATCAGAAGATTGTTGCTTTTGATTTGATTAGCAAATCTTTTGTTTTATGCGTTTTTTTACGTCACTCTCATACCCTATATTGGCTTTAAAAAATTTGTTCGAATATCTACATACATACCCGTACGTATATGTATGAAGGCTGGGTTGTATTGTATGAGTGTTGTGACAAAAAAAAAATTTATTTACTTTTTGACTTGCGTGACGTAAGTTTCTCGTGTAGTATAACCGGTATATAAGTCGTCCATTGAAATCGTGTTTCTTTTTTATGCAAATTAAAAAAATATAAAACATTCACATCGTCGATCTGAGCACTATTTTTGTGTAGATGCCTTCATTGTAGAAGATAAAAAAAAATTCGTTTGTGGTTTTCTCCGGTTTAAAATGAGTTGCAGAGTTTATCTAAGAATGTGGTTGGCAAAACGGATGTTTTTAGGCGGGAAATGCACTAATCTATTCCAATATTCTGGTTATAAAAAATTCGTCATGCCTGTCATGTATGTATCTCTGTCCAAGTACTACTAAAGATTAAAAAAAATCCGTGTTAGTCGGATTAATTTGGGTAGACTTGGTATCACATTTATGATAAGGCGATTTTAAACTAGATGCACATAACTTATATTAAATATCATGATTTTAGTTGGTCGATTTTGGGATGTAGAAGAAACAGCTCTCCAATATGATAAAATCCGGAGAACAATTTCTAGAAAGACCTCCAATATCAAGGCATTTTCAGGAATATTTGATAAATAAATAGCAGTTTAGAGATACATATGTATGTTTTTGGACATAAGTCCCCGCTTTGTAGTTGTTAACATACCTACTTTACGGTAGAAAAAATGGCGTTTTTTTCGTGTCTTGAATATGAATAGATATTTAAAAAAAAAAACACCGTTTGGCTAAACAAGGTATTCCTAGTTCGTTAGTTAACACTTTCCATTCGTGGCTGTTTTTTTTTTTTGGGCGACTTCTTCTCGCAGAGTTTTTTTTGAAACAACTTTACAAAAATAAACTGCCATACGATCTGGCTAACAATTTATTGAAACAATGAAAGCATTTCAAAAATCAATTTATATATGTGGTATATGGTACATATGTACTCGTATATTCTCTGGTAGTAGCATATGTATATGTACAAGTGGTAACTTATATTATATATTTAATATATAGGTATTGATATTTATGATTCTTGAAGGAGTACGTGTAAGATATTTTCTATGTAAATTCTTATGCACTTTTAAAAAGGTAGGTACACTCTGGCTAAAAAATTCTCAGGTTCTTGCAAACTGAGCTGGGGATATACATACATACTTAATTTTTGTTACTAATATCTTTAAGGTTTTTCAGACTGGTGTTATTATGTGATGTAAGAGTTATCCCAAACCCTCACAGTACAAACCTTTTACAGCTCTTGCTGCTGGTAGATTAAGCTTCAAGCTATCGCAATTGTTTTTTCTTAATTACCCTGCCTTGTCAGAGAATGATCACTATAAATCGAATCGCCAAGAGCGTAAGTAAGTGGTGTTCATGTTGACCGTTTTTTTTATATGTTTATCAGTTTCATTCTTATAGTAAAGGGTGTTTTTGTAAGAACCATAGAAATTTATTTTGCAACAAAAATGAGGTATCTGGAGCGAATTTCGTTCTACACCTCATCACACTTAGGTTTGTGTATACCCATTGTGATGCCCGGGTGAGGGAATTGGTAGAGACGGAATTTGATTGCGGTTCCCAGTTCAAGTTCCCGCTTTCCGTCTCGTGTTGGTTGTCGTTTGATCTCTTAGCGGGTCTAAGCCATCTTGTTGCATCCGCGAATCTGAAAAGAGATGTAAGTCAAGTGACCTACCGAGCTAGCTCGTCTGAATTCTGATTACCTGCTGCTCCTATGTGGCCAAGGACCCAGCATAGCCTAACCTTATGCTGAACGCAAAAAGTCTTAAGCTCTTCGCGACAACGCTTCACAAGCCTTGACTTGATTTCGACTGTCGCAATGGCCTTGATGGCAATAAATATAGTAATATCCTCGTGGGATATTGTTTTCATTGCAGCATTTTTGGCTGCTTCTGTTATAGTATGGAAGACACTGCTGTAGTCTGGCAGGCGTCGTGCGCATCGCAAGTTCAGTTGATCGGAGAAGATCCCAGCGTCGGTTCCCATCTCCATCTTTAATCCATCCGTGAAAATGGATATTGAGTCTTCTACCATTTGGTTCTTGTTCCATGTTTCAAAGTCGTGATGGGATATAATATAGGTAGTCTGTATTGGAGAATAAACCCAGTTAACTTGTTAGTTTTAGTTTTAAATGCATTTTATTTGTTTACTAATTAACTCTTACATACTAACAAAAAATGCTTAAATGCTAGCTTACAATACCAGTTCACTTGTAAAGACTGAGGCGTGGCCTTTCGGGTTTCGTTTCTTGCATGTACCTTTAGATCCAGGGGTAAGAACCCCAGAAAATATTTTCTAATTTTTTAATCCCGCTATTTTCATCGTTCTTATGGTATGAGTCGCCACTATACATGCAATCCTCTGTCATTAACTTAAGGTTGCTGGTTTTATTTGTGGATTGCCACTATCATACCATAGATGAACTAACTTAGATGGCAAACTCTACTAATACTTTTGGAAAACCCTTGACTTTCGCACAGACACGTTGTAAGAGAATTATCACCACTTTTACATTTCTAGAACCTGTCAGAATTTGCTAGAATGAGAGCAATTTACAAGTAAAGTTGCTAGAATGAGAGCGATTTTCACGCGTGTGTGTAATGTGGATGGACGTTTTTTGAGGAGAATGGGCGAGTGGTGTGTAAAATGGGAGGGAAATTGCCATTGATGACAATTCACACGTATTCACAGACAGGGTCATACGGACAAAGGCGATCAGTAGAAAATCGGCTCCGGTTTATTAATATCTTTACCATCTATGTTAGTTCATCTATGTATAATACGCTACCGTAGGTTAAGGGGGAAAGGACCTCAAAACTGACTCCAAGGTCGAATTTTTTTTATTTCACTTTATTAAAATACACTCAATATGGAACTGAATTTGCCAAACCGCCCTTTTTACGACCTCGAGAAGTGGTTTAAAATTTAAGTCAAAGAGACCAACTCAACCCATTTCTATTTCTGTTCATTGAATTCATTATTTTTAGTTTTTTATTTATTTTTTGTATAAACAAATTCAAATATTGATTTAAAAAATAAATTTTAATTTTTTTGATGCTGCTGCTGTATAATATTTTTAGGAACGCTATCAGCTGATTCGCCTGTTTCGGTTTTTGAAGCATGATTGGTATGATTCCGTCCAGTCCAGGGTATTTGTAAACGGAGATAGAGTCTATAGGCCAGCTTATTTTGTTTTCTTCTTGTATCCCATCTGTAATTTCATATTGGCTATGGAAAAAATGGACAAGCATTCAATTTGAATCACAAATCTTATCATGAAGAATAGTTCGTGATTTTATGTTTTCAATACAACTTTTGATGGAGTTCATCCTGTCAGTCCAATTTTGGATCACTCTTGAAAGCATTGTAGGTTATATCTCGAGAACAATGCGCTTAATATTGGGTTGTTTCAATACCTTGAGAGTTTGTGGCTTATCAGCAACACCCAACATATCTCCATATCTAGAACATATTGTCTAGATCAATGTCATCTTTATTTTTGAAGAAATAATTACTGAACATTGTTCGGCAACGTTGGCCATTAACTGCTACTCGAGCTCTGTCCCCACAATTGAGAAATAAAAATGGATTTGACTCAGTCCAAGAGGAGCAATTTTGTCAAACCCATTGAGCCAGAAGTAAATAAGATTCTTCGCTATAAATAACTGTGAATTTCAAGGTGCTTAAAACCCCAAGCCATGAATTCCTTTGCAAGCCGTGGTCTGGTGGCTTCAGTTCATGCTCCAACTGCATCTTATTGACACCCGGTAAAGTGCTTTCAGCGTCCCTTGGTGGCATTTTTTTTGGTGACATTGATTTTGGCCGGGAGCAAATTCATATGTAAAGTTTAATTTCGGTGTGGTACAAAATAAATAAATTAGTTAAAGAATTTATTTTTGTCTGATAAGAATAAAGTTGAAATGTTTAGATGGGTTAATTTCAATAGAATCGTGCCTTAAAAAAATGTAAACAAAGCACTTGTGAAACACAAAGAAATTGTTTTGCTGTTACTTTTCCATTAAATATTTAGTGAATACTGTGTAATATAGTGTCTTTTTATTAAATACACCTATGGTAAAACAAATCAGTAAATATAGTGAAACGCGGCTGAAAATTCGCATAGTTGGAATACTACACATGAAGCAGAATATTTTAAAATGACTATTTCGCTTGGTGGAAGTGAAAGAATACTGAAAGCTGGTTGCAATTACTCTCTTGCACTTGATCCTGCTTCAATTATAACTTAAGAACCAAGCCAATTTGCACCAACTTTTCAGTTTCACCAACTGAAATATTCCCCTTGAAATAATATTGCTGTAACATTAATAGGATTCCATCTATAAAAATTTTAAGTTGCATTTCACTGTCTTTATTGACTTGTTTAACAATATATTAAATAAACACTTTATATTATTCACTACGAACTTAATATTGAATAAAGAAATAACAAGAAAAACAATTTATTCGCGTTTAACAAGTGCTTTGTTTACATTTTTTAAAGCGCGATTCTATTTAAACTATCCCATCTAAACACTTCACAAGCACTTATTTCGAAACTCGCATATCTTTTCTGGACATTTTAACCCAACACGTATTTGAAAACAAAAATTTCTTTAACAAAATTAATAATATTATTCCGTGCCAAATTTTCACTTTTCATACGAATTTGTTCCCGCCAACGATCTGTCAGAAATTTATATAGTCGATATAGTACAAAAAATTTCCGCCAGAATTTTCGTTCCGAGTCTCAATCGAGAACTTCTCACAAAATTTTCGCCATATTGATCGGCCAAACTGATGACATGGACGCCGAATCGACAATCCCGGATCTTTCGACACATTTTTTTTACAGGGGTTATAATTTCTTTAGTACACATATTACGTTAACTGATTGTTGGTTTTGCGTTATGTAAATTGTATGCCGTGTGAAAATTATCGACAGCACGGCTAATAGCGATCAGTCGTGTCGATTATGAGGAACAAATTTTCTATACTTTCTATATTTTTGCGAATTGAGGAGCTATTTCAAATAAGCTTGAATTATACAGAAGCGTTCTTGAAACAAAGAAAATGACATCCTTTACATGTACGAGGTATAAGAGTATTCATTGATTTATTTATTTAAGTATAATATTGGAGTATTGAGGTTGACAAAACAGCCATGCACTTTGACCGGCTCTGTAGTCATGATATATTTTCAATCCTTAGTTTAGAAGCATTGCGTTCGTTCGTTTATTATGAAATCTTTGACATTTATATTTGGCATCATACAACCCTTACATGACGCATCGCCGTAATATCTCATGGATTTTGTTTATTTTGCTGCTGAAGACAGTTTCGTTTGAAAAATTGTCATCAGCCAGTTGACGAACGAAATTAACATACGAAGCTGCTTATAGTCCGTTCGCTTCAGGTTTTAAAATGTGCGCTGACATTAATTTTTTTTTATATAATTAGTTAGCGCTCATGGTGTTTTTGGTACCCTTTAAATGTTTACACACAGTACGGGCACCTAACCGTTGGTATACTTCCAGAAATAACCGGTACTATTTTTTTTTATTGTATTTTTGACTACCTTCATGATTTCAGGGAAGCTTCAGTAAATGAGACCTACAAGAGTTAACAAGCATATGTTCCTTTTACTGGTTGTTTTTACACATGGTTCTGCTAATCATGAGTGAAAATTGTGCACACACCCAGCAGATTAGCATGAACAAACTTATACCAGGAAAATTGACCCCAACTATGGTTGCTCAACACATGAACTGGGTTACGAGAAAGCTACAGCACATTGTATTTCTATGTATGTTCGTTTGTGATTCTTTACCAGAAGTCAAAGGAACATCCTCAAAATAAACCTTTGACCGCCATCAACTTCATAACATCAACCCAGTGAATAGGTAGTTAACCTATACGAATATTTGATTATATCTAGCTTTCGAATGAAGTGTGATTATTTCTTGGCAAGTTTATAAAGTGCTGAGTTAATATACATACTCGTATATTTCTGAAGGGTTTGTAAATTTAATAACATGAGTAACTGTCTGCGGACGTGATTTCTTTTTTAATTCACGGGCTGATACATTTTGCGTTTGATTACGATTTGACTTGATTCTCACTGAAGGGGATCACGAACTTGACCGATTTAGGTTGTTTACCGATTTAAGGAATGTTTGCCTACCGATTCCAATGTGAATGAAATGATGTGATCATTATTTGTCGCTGTGTTAAATTTTGTGGAAATAAATATAAGAATGAGAGTTTTGCCTGCATCATTGGGGAAGGAAATTGTTTCTATTGATTGATACGAGTACAATATGGTCAATATTACTTTTTATGTCACCCTCCGGTGTATAATTTATTTGAAGGTTAATAAACTAAGAAGAAGTGACAATACTTCGCAGTTATTTTTTGTGTAGGTTAATTTGATTGTTCAATTATGAACCACACATAGCCCTTATTAAACGAATGCCCTGAGCGCCTACGAGTATGAGTGAATGTCTTGATGGATGTTATGAACTGCTTCAGTCACTTGCTCTCACCATACATATTGTAATCATTTAATCAACGCGGCAACACAAACATACTTTTGCTGTTATTTTTGAATTGCAAAAAAAAACAAGAAGGAAAACTGAAATAAATAAATAAGTGCATCTTCTCAATTTTACTTACAGCGTAACGACCACAGTTCTTATGATGAGTAAGTAATCCTGGGTTGCGAATAATACAACTTCAACAAACATACCAAATCCTGCCATAAAGATTAAGTATATTTTACAAAAGATCTTTTACTGCTACGAAAATGGGTGCTATAACACAAGGTGATAAACCTCGAATTAATCGAAGTTTGATATCAATAAAAGTTGTGACATTTTTGGTTATTTCCGGTGAGTGATTCTTTTATCTTCTTCAGAGTTCAAATGTTCGTTGACTCTTAATTTTTTGTAATTTTTTCAGGTTTAACTGCACTGCACGTATTGCATTCGACAAAGCCTTTGCTCCTTGGCTTAAATTTTAAGGAATACAGATGCATAAGCATTTTAGCACCATTCGTATCTATACTTGGTCCTCTCATAGTAGGTCCATTAGCCGATAGATTTGCTGCAAAAAATGCAACTAATTATGGGAAAATTCTACGTACTTTGACGGCAATTGTTCTTATCATCACAAGTATTATCTATGCATGCCTATTCGCTCTACCTGATGTCCATCGTGAGGAAGCCCGTCGTCCATCGGTTAGTTTTGGATGCGATCACAATGGCGCTGTTATTTTTCAGGAACGATGCTCCGAAGAGGCTACATGTCACCACTGGAAGGGTAAGACGGGAAGTGTTAATTTAACAAATTGTTCATACACTTGCCAAAATCCAACACAATTTGAAAACCTTTACACGCCATGGCTTGAGGGATCACCGCTGCCGTCTACAGAAATAAGTTCAGAGTCTGATTATGACCCAGATTATGAAGACAATGCGGTAACAGAAAGTTTACGTACTAAACGACATTTGAAGAAACCCAGTAGCATAGATAGTATGAGTAGTGAGCATTCTCGTACTCGTGTACAACGTGACGTGGTACCGAAGAAAATTTATGTTGAACCGCCACATTTATGCTTGACGGAGAAAGGTGAGGATGGCGAATCGATTGTGAAGAAGTGCCATGTATACACGCATGATACCACGAATATAGTGGTTCATTCGATTTTACGCAGCGCAACAAATGTCGAGAATGACACACATAGTGCGGATTGGTGTAATTATCCTTTAGGTATGTTAATTCTTTCCTATTTATGGAGCAAACAACCAAAAGTACATGTGCACTTTTATTTTATAGATGGATTCCAATGTAATGTTCCAGAAATTCAAGCGAAATGGATGATTCAACTGAAAAACTCAACTCGATGCAAGCCAATGATTGAGTGTGAAGTTATTAATCCGTACGACAGTCATGGCAGTGTGCTTGCTGATAGCCAGTGCATCAAGGTGAGCGTTTCTATAGTTAATTGTACAATTGAATTGAATATTTGTCACCCTTTTCTAAATAAGAAAACTAATGACATACTTCTGATCGTAATATTGGTTCACCAGCACGATTGAGTGATAAAACACAATGCCATTGCCTGTTGCGGATATTTCTCATATCGCACATAAGTTTCGTACTTTCGTAAAGTTAAAAAGGATTAGAAATTCAGCAACAATTAAGTTGCCTTTTGCTCATTCACAGTTCAAAGCAAATTTTGACAATGTAATGTAAAATGATGGCTGTTTATGTGTACTCGTATGTTTGTAGCCATCGTTATTGTTATCATCATTCTATGATACTCGTATACATATGGCTGTCTTAATTTTGATTTCGCTTATTATGAAAGCAATGTAGGAGCAAATGCAACAGACAAAAAGCAAAAGAATTCAAAAAAGTAACCGACATATGTATGACCAACAGCTAAAGATATATTGTTTTCGTCAGATTTTCGTAGTGGCAAGCGCTGAGTGCTATAATTGTTCGCACAAGAAATATGTGTAGTGTACTCGTTTGTAACACAAGCACAAGGTAAAGTGATGGATAGACCATTGTTCTTTATTTTGCTCATGGTCTTGATAACGAATGAAGAATAAAGCATTACAATTCTTATAGTATTCAATGTTCGCTTAGTATTTTATTTAATTTTCTTTTTGTTTCAGACAACAGGTGATTTAGATGCCACCTTGGATGGCTATTATACCATTCGCATATTGGGAGACATTTTCGCAATGGCAGCATTAACTCTTCTTAACACCGCAATTGTAATAGCAGTAAGAGAAACTTCGGAAGGCCGTGGTGAAGTGTGTCGTCAATATGTGTGGGGGGCAATTGGCTTTGTTTTGTTATTCTCACCACTTGAGCTGCTATTTTTTAACGAGGATACCCAACATGATGCGAATCTTGTCGCTCTGATATTAGTGATTATATGCTTTGTCTTAGCAGCAATTGTTTTACTTGTTTCCAGTAATATGCCGCTTAGCCCACCAGAATGGTGGTGGCACACTAAAACAGGAATGTTAGTTTACCCAATGTCTGCAATACGACGTTATAGCCCAGAGATTTTTGCATTAACTTTGATATCAGTGCTATTTGGTATATTCTGGGGCAGTATACATAGTTATCTCAAGTGGACCTTTACAGATGCGAATGCAATTTCTTTTGCTGGACTTGGTTTGGTTTTGTTATTGCTCTTTAATGCAGACAAGTTCATCGAATATTGTGGGCATTCTAACATTTTTATTGCTGCATTTGCTATATTCATAATTCGTTTCACGGCATTGGGTTGCTCCGATGCAGAATGGTTGACAGTTGTTATGGAATGTATAGAACCTTTAGTGATTGGTGTTGTCTGGATAACTATCATAATTTATATGCGTCATGCAATGCCCCGGAAATTTACGGCCACAGGACAGGCATTAGCAGTAATCGCCTTCTTTGGAGTTGGTAATGTGGTTCTCTCGAAGGTAAATGTAGAAAAAACTAAACTTATTATTTAATATCATTTCAGGTAAGGGATTAGGTGCCCTCATTGGTCTGGCTAAGGACCCAAGGGATCCAAATGGTGCCGATTCAGAAATATATCAGTGGCTTACTATATCTGCCTGCACAGTTGCTGTAGTATACTTTATAATATACAACCTGATATTAGCTCCAAGATGCACTGCAAAACCGCAACCCTCCGATGTATTATCTCCATCCGCTTCTCAGACCCTGAATGGGCCTGCCACTGGTCCTAATAGTAATGGCACTGGAAATGGGTCTTATTCACCTCTTCGTGTATACCATAATGAAAGAGGAAAAAAGGGACAGTTTAGATTCTAAAATTACAACTAAGATGCATCTTATATTTCGCGAATTAAAAGGGAGGGAGACTATTATAAAATAAGTGTTTTTTTTTCAAAGAGCATATCTGAAGAAGTACCTATTAACGTCAGCTACATATTGTTAAAGCCGAATTAATACATAAAACAATATAAGAGAGGGCTTCATTAAATGTTTCGTGATAAACTGTCAATATTCTGTAAAAGTTCTATAATACATCAGCTATGTTTTCGTAACTATGATATTTTAATGCAATCAAAAATATATAACACAACCAGCTACCTGTTTTGAATTGTGAAGTGGCCTAATTGTTTGAATTGTGTGGCCTTTGAATAATCTCTAAGTGTAATATAATTGTTAATATTTGTATGTATCTTTTATTTAATATAATATTTGCAAAATAAAAAAAAGGAAAAAAGAAATAAACAATCAAACTAAACACAATAGACCCTCCGTCGGGGCTTTAACCGATAACTAATCGGTAGCTCTTTAATGTATTGTATTTGTCCAAAGCAATTAACATAATATTCGAACAAATAATGCCTATATAGTTAAAAAAATAAAAGAGATTAAGATTTTCACATTTTGCCTGCTGTGGAAGAACAAGTATTTAATTTATAATACAAATATATTTTTATCAAACAAGGCGCAAGAATGTCTCATTTTGTTTTATTTGATTCAAATTGCTGATAACTTTAGCGTTTTGGTTTTTTAGGGCTTTCGTGAAAACTTCTTTCAAATAAATTTCTCTTCCTGCCATTTTATTTCGCCATATACGCTGTCATTTCTCGTTGATTTTTGATTGAAATATTAAAAAAAAAATTAAAGCAGGTAATAACTAAATATTTATAATAGTTAAATGAATTATTAAATAAAGTAATTTTAATTTACTCAACTCCTTTTAAAGCATTAAATCATGCTGTGTGGTAAGATTTTTAATGACGATGAGCATGTATAAGGACAGTCCCGCCTTTCTGGGCGTACAATTTACAACTTTTTAAAACTGATAAGCCCAAAGTAAAAATGTAATCATGCCCAAATTAAAAATTGAGGGCAGGTCGAAGTGGTATACAACAAACTCTATAGCATTCATCACATATTGTACCGAAGCTTAACACGCCTGTAATGAGCAGGCGTGTGCGAAACAATTTGAACGCCAGTCCAAACATTTTATATGTCATATTCGCATGACAGGCAGCTCCAGAGTCAAATAAGAATGAGCCGCAGCTTTGGTGGAGGAAGTTTCATGGTTTGGACAATATTTTCGGCGAATGAAAACACAAAAATCTAATATGTTTCGAGTAAGTTAAATCCTGAAGTTATATACTGATGCTGGAAAAACTAATGGTTTAGGGTGGAGGAGAAGAGCTATTGGTTCTGGTTTCGTTTTCCAACAGTACAAAGCTGGAATTCAAGTTTCCAGAAAGCGGATACCTAGTTTGAAGCGAATACTATCAGAACAGCTCTGGAAAATAACTGCCAGGCGCATTGCTCCAGAAGATCTCTACACAATACTGTTCTGAACGGAGAAGTTTAATAATTGATGAGTAGTTATTTATTTGAGCAGTTGGACTACGTAGCCTTGTCAGCAAACCTAAACATGATAGCTTAAAGTTTTCAAACAGATATAAGTTTCATTATTTTTTTTACTTCCAAGTTATATGCTAAAGTATTTAGTAGTTATATAAAAAACCCAATTTATGTGCAATATTTCTTGGGACGAGTCCAGTTGTGACTCAGAAAACAGAACAGAAGAAAACGGCTTGTGTTCTGTTAAACTTAGAATTCACAATTTTAATTTATCCGAGAACGATCAAGCGTTTTAAAGTTGGTCTTACTTGGGCAATATACATAAGCGTCGTTATTTTTACCATTCGCGAAATTGTGATACCTTAAGGTTAAACCGGCTTTGTGTTTGAACTTGACAGGCATTGTACAAACTACAATTGATTCCGTTTTTCCAGATCTATTCTCGTTTTAACATCACCACTTAAGCTATAAATCATTAATTGTTTGCTTATTTGGTTTATGACCGTTAAAGTTTTTGATGTAAATGGTATAACCACAATTACAATAAATGTTGATTCCGTAATAAAACTATTGAGTCTACCGAAACTTCAAAATCTTATATAAAAAGTTTACTGGCAGGCAAAACTCGGAGTCTGAAACACCGAAATCGTGGATATAAAATCTTTAAATAATAATAGAAGATAAATTCAGAACTTCTGTATCATTTTGCAGCGAATAACTAAAATATGTATGCGTATATTTCAGTATATTTCAGAGGAACAATCAGTTCGATACGTATACGACGGACAAATCGTTATAACAACAGGCATAAATCTATGTCACCGCGTTAACATCGCTAGATCTTCAACATACTTAGCCAGACACCTTGTGACACGCAACGCAATAGCGCAAACCAGATTCAATTTTAAAATTTCGTTGAGCAGGGAAGATGACTAGAGCAAAAATGAGTTTTGAATGATATTTCATTAAAGGGCTGTTCTCATTTTTATGGGTCAAAAGACCATAAATTTTTATAAACATAAGCCACTTTGTAATCTAGAGGAATACCATAATCTAGTAAGTGAATTAGAATATTTGAAAAATGTGGGGGAGTATGTATTGTGTACTGAGGTAATTAGGCAATATATCTACGAAAATAATCCATAAAACTTTGGGACAATCGGAGTATTAGATTCTGAGATTATCTTGATTATGGATTCAGAAAAGGTCATTTTGAAAAACGCCTTTGTTTTTTTTTGTGACAAAACATTTTTTTGAGTAAGCTCATGCTTTGAACTTATTTCATATTCGTTTATCATCGTTACTAGGACCAACTACTTCATCGAATGCCTCTTCCTGCACTTCACGAGCTTTTTTGTGGCAATCAGAGTTTCTTCGGTCGCTTGTTTTTTTTTTTCTTAATCAAATGCACCCGTTTCTCGTCGTGTCGCATAATGTAGGCGAATGCATGGTTGCCAATTTAAATTTTTAGTACCTCCATAATTTTCAATACGGTGTGAGAACATTCATTAAAAATGCAGGCGATGATCAAGGAAGCGATTTCAACAATATTTTTGGTAAAGAAACGAAACGTCGGACCAAATGAGGTTGTTTAAACTCTCGTTGTTGTTTTGGATACGAGTATTCTAAGGCACCTTTCTATCAACTCGTCCTCTGTTAAACTTTCACAAACGGGTTTCAGAAGATCTTGACCTCCCTGCGAAAAGGCTGATTTACCCTATGCAAACGCATTTATATGTATAGGTTATACACTTTACATGCAGATCGATACGTCAGGCCACCTGTTTCTCTTATAGCCTTATTTATAGAATTCGTAATTTAATAATATATATGGTCATGTCGGCGAAATGGCCGATCCATTTTTTTAAACAGAAGTTAAAATATTTTATGTTGTTGCAAGCACTGACAAAACATTGTATACAAATACAACAACAACTTAAGCTTTCTTATTTCCTGAGTTGCCTAATGTTATGTCTCCACCAAAACTAAATCCGCGATTTAGCAAGGATTTAGCTAAATCCACCTAAATCCCGAGGATTTACTATACAATTTGACTTCCATAAATCCCATCTAATCATACATTTATAACAAATCTCACTTAAATCCTCATGCGGCATAAATCAAACAATCATTTTTTGTGTCAGTAAACGTCATTATATTTAGAGTGAGAGAACTAAACACACAGCCACCCCAGACGCTTGTTGATTTGTTTTTCTTAAACATTGCTATGATTATTGCAAATCTGTTTTTTCTCCATTGTATCAGTTTAATAATTGTTTGATGTCGTTTTTTCCGTTCTTAATTTACTTAATTTTGTATGTTTATTGTTATACTAATAGTTACTAATAGTATGACAGTTTTACATCGTTCGCATCCATTTCTTGAAATTTGTAAAAATATTGCCAGCTGTGATGATATTTTTGACAGCAAGCGTCAATATAAATCGTGAATCCCGGTTCAGCAACTCTACGTAAACCTAAATCTTTTCTCGGTAAATCCCGGATTTATCATAGTTTTGGTGGAGACATAGTATACGTTTACTAAAATCTAGTGACCTAAAAAATAAGCAAATTTAACTTATTAATATGCAGCAATTAATAGAATTACAGACTTATTTTCAGAGTTATTTTTTTAGCAGTTGTTAATACATAAATTTAATTTATTATCTGCATGAGCTGCGCAAATATTTCTGGTGATTTAAGTTTTAAATTTTTAAATTCTGGGAAGATTTAATAAATCGAAATATTTTTGTGTCGTACTGTATCAAAATGGGCTTTTTTTTCTCACATGAGCTTTAATTAAGCTTTTTATGCCCAAAAGATATAAATAGGGTAAAGGTGGCTGGATTGGATAGAAAGGTTTTGGTCTTGGGAGACATTTTGAAAGTCAGCTGTTTATTATTTCCCCGCTGTGGAGACTTTTTGTTCATGTTCGTTTTATTTTACATGGCCTTAACTGCAGACACAGAAACTGGGGCTGTAGTCGAGCAAACGTACTTTCTAGTCTTTCTTTTGTTTTTCATTATGCTATTTTGTTTCCACCTAGTCCCACGTTTGTCCCTTCGTCTTCACGTGGTAGTCCCTCGGTGTTAGATTTTTTTGTTACAAATTGTCCAATCTGGTTAGCAAAAGTGATCATAATCCCGTATTCTGTCAACTTCTAAATTCTGGGCAAATAAAAACCCAGTACATACATGTTGTGTTCGATGATTTTTTTTATAAGTAATGAGTAGAAAATGAAGAGTTCATAGGTCATTCCGCAAGCGTGTTGAACGGTTTTGGAATTATTTATGATATTTCAGATTATGTCGAAAACCGAGTCGTTGGAAAGCTTGAGGAACGCTTCTGACATTTCAATTAAAACACTGATGTTGAAAATACGATGAATCAATGAATACCGACAGACATAATGTCGATAATCCATTGTGTGCCCATTCACTGTGCCATGTACGTAACATTTTTTAGTTTTGATACTTGGTTTTGGATCCTTTTCAACAAGTGAAAAAAGTTTTGGATACACCCAACCAGACGTGAGCATTGTAGTCCAGCCCGCCTTCGTGGACAAATGCATTATTCCATTTGCTGACTGCTAAAAAAATCTGTGATTTGCACCTATATGGTGGAACATCATGGACCACCAGAGGATTGGTAATGAGTTTTGTGATGGAAGTTGTTGATGAAACATGGTTTGAACCTGGAACTGATAATTATTTTTACAAAATAGCTAGATATGAGCTCGCACGTAATGATAGGGTTACGGAAACAACAGGAAGTGGTGTTGCGATATATTGCAAGGAAACCTTAAAATGTAAAGTCATTAAAAAATCTCTAGGAACTGATGTTGAGTATTTGATTGCAGAAATTTCTGATGGGTCTGTCAAATGTTTGGTTGCTTGCTGCTACAATCCAAATCGTCTTTTTTCAACTGAACCTCTTTTCTCTTCTCTATTTGAATTCTCCCCTTTATATAATAACATTGTCGTTTGTGGTGATTTTAATGCCAACATGCTTAAAAACGACTCGCGGTCCTACCAAGTGAAAGATATGGCGGCGGCAAGTGGACTTGAAATTGTAAATAATTCCTATCCAACATGTTTCCGGCCAGGTGCACCACCGAGCCTTTTAGACCTTGTTATTGTATCTGATTCACTCTCTGTGTTACTGTTTGATCAGATTTCTCTTGAAGGTGTCAGCGAACATGATCTCCTATTCTGTACCTACAATGTTGTCTTTAACCACAATTCTTCTTCAAGCTCCTTTGTTTATAGGGATTACTCATCAATAAATCATGAAGCACTAACGACCGCAGCAAACTCGGTCCCATGGTTGAATTGCAGAATGGTTGCCGATCCAAATGAAAAGCTAATCATTTTCCAGACACTTGTAACGCAATTATTCAATGATCATGTACCAATAAAAACCGTCGCGACCCGAAACAGTGCGTGTCCCTGGTTCACGGAACGGGTAGTTGGTGTTCTAAAGAAGCGAAACAGACTGTACAGTAAGTGGAAGTGTTGACAAAACGCGATTAACTGGAACAGGTACAAAGCTGCTCGTAATGCTGCAACCGATGCTGTTCGTGCATCTAAACGACACTACTACTCATCTAAACTGAGCACTTCTTTACCCTCCAAGGTACTGTGGAGAAATCTACGCCAAGTTGGCATTGGTGTAAGTAGTGACAGGAGCTATACTATTGATTTAGATGAAATGAACGACTATTTTGTTTCAAATGATGTTGGTGCCGATTGTTTCGAGTATGACGTTGTCTCCAGCAGAGGCTTTGAACAGGAAATTGATTTTGAAGTAGTTACGGAGGTTGATGTCCTTTGTATTATTAAAAGTTTAAAATCAAATGCTATTGGTGAAGACGGCTTGCCACTTCGTTTCATAAAACTTATTTTGCAGCACGTCATAGGCCATCTAACACATATAATCAATTCCTGTATAGCAACATCTACTACTCCTCTGATATGGAAATGTGCTAAGGTTGTACCTGTTCCTAAAAATACTACTGCTACCGATGCTTCTGACTACAGACCTGTCAGTATCTTACCTTGCCTGTCTAAGGTCTTTGAAAAGGTAATAGAGTCACAAATCCAGAAACACTTGGCTGAAAATTCCCTGTTGAGCCCATTCCGCCCCCATTCGGGCTTTAGGAAGAGCCATAGCTGTTCTTCCGCCATGATAAAAATCTTGGATGATATCAGGCAAGATTTTGACAAAGGATTTGTGACGCTGCTCTGCCTGCTTGATTTCTCTAAGGCTTTTGACAGAGTGAATCATTCCATTCTTTGTTGGAAACTGCACCATTACTATGATTTTAGTGAAAGAGCTGTAAGGCTCATTCGAAACTTTTTATGTGGACGGTCACAAGTAGTCATTGTTGGTAACAATCGCTCAAGTCTCCGGTCAGTTTCTCAAGGGGTTCCGCAGAGATCAATATTGGGCCCAATTTTGTTCTGCATGTACATAAATGACTTAGCATCAATTTGTAAGCACGCGCTTATTCATTTCTATGCAGACGATGTACAACTTTACCTATCTCATCCGGTTAATAAAATAGGTGAGCTAGTGTCACTACTAAATGAGGATCTTGCTTCCATTGTTGAATGGGCAACTAAAAATGGACTAGCTTTGAACCCAAAAAAATGTCAAGTACTTCCAATATCAAACAAGTCTTTTGAGCTAAGTCTAGTTCCTGATGTTTGCTTAGCCGGTAGTAAGATTAGGTTAGTTGAGGTGGCTATAAGTCTTGGTTTCACCATAAACCGAAAGCTTTCCGGCTATAACCACGTTAACATCGTTGTTGGTCGCATGTACGGATGGATCCCTGCGTAAACTTTGGATTTCTGTCAACTATACCCCCTTGAATACTCGCCGAAGACTTGTGCTCACCCTCATAATGCCCATTATTTCATATGCTGCAGCTGTCTACAGTGACCTTGACTCACTATCTTTTCGCAAGCTCCAGGTTGCTTATAATGATGCTGTTCGGTATTTTTATGCAAGGCAACGATACGATAGAATCTCGGAATTCTCATACCGGTTTCTTGGCTGTACATTGAGAAAGTACCTTGATTTCAGAAATTGCATATTTCTACATCAAATTATAAACACAAAGCAACCCCCTTACCTTTACTCCAAACTGGAATTTTCCCTTTCCCGAAGAACTTTCAACATTAGCACTCAGCGTTGCAAATACCTCAATTCATCGCGATTATTTTTCATTTATGCTATTAGACTATGGAATAACTTACCGTCTCATATAAAGTGCTTGTTAAATACTGCTAGCTTCAAAACTGCCTTGTATGCAGTTATTGCATCTATTTACTATCAACTCTACCTCAGTCTTTCTCCAATTTCTTAACTATTTTATTTCCTCTCCCTTTTTTCATCTTTCTTTTTCCTTTTTATTTTTATTTTATTTTTTATTATTATCATTATAATTACTATTACTTATCATTTTGTAACTAAATATTATCACTTAGTACTATAAGAGACATTGTCTTAATTTATATTTATAGAAATAAATTGAATTGAATTGAATCCCCCCCCCCCAAAAAAAAAACAGATGATAATGCAGAGTTCATATGTCCGACTCATTTTATCTGATCTTTGCAAAAATCAACGCAAGACATTGGTCGAACGTACGTAGGCGTCGAAAGTTAACCATAAATCAAACTCTACCAATAGTTTTACAATTTTGTGTCCTCTTTACGAATATAATGTAAGTAATTTAGTACATGTTTTTGCAAACAGGTATTCCTCAGGCATTAACGTTGGTGAAAATTCACACCTTTTTACAAATACAATACAGACAAATAAATTGTCTGCTAAATTGGAGCACCGAAACAATTTATAATTATCGTTCCAGTTGCATATTATATAAAGTAAAACCATGTAAGTAAGTAAACGGACCACGGCCAGAATACTCAACCAGATTTACATATGCATACATACGAGTACATATGACGAATATCCTTCTGAACTGATACTCGTAGATTCATATGCAGTCTCTACTAAACTCTACAACAGAGGCTTAACAGATTGAAGTATCAAGAAATTGTTTGAAGGCCTTAACCACGATTTAAATTTCTCAGTTTCGGGACAGGAATTATGTACGAAATCCTCAGGTATGTACCACCTTGATTTTTCAATAATAGAAGAGGTTATTCATATAAGTATCATATAATTTTTGTCATCGGCTTCAACAGCTACTTATTTTCTTTATATTGGGCCATTATCTGAGTTACCTACTTGTTTGATACTTTACTGAAAATATCCTGTCTACATCCTCACGTTTTACCCGTGTGAATCCGGTGTATCAAAATAGACCCAAGCAATCTACTGTATACGAGTATGTGTCTAAGTCTTGGGAGTACTCTTTATGACTTCCTACAGCATTTATAAAAGTATGAAGCATCGCAATGGACTAGTTCTGCGTTTCTTCGCTACACAAATGATTGTGGTGATAGTGTCATTCGAATTAGTTTATTAGATCGGTTCCGAAAAGAACTTGCCAGTTTTGAGATACTGTTCAAAAGGTTCAAGAAACAGTGAATTTCGAAAATTTAGGGAAAAGTGCAGGCTTCTCAGAAGAGAAGACACTGTGAACTAGAATACCTCCGACCTTAATTCAATTTCCCATATTAAAAGGTAAACCAGAGTCGGGTGTGATAAGAATTGTTTATGGGTGAAGTCTTTATGAAACGGTATATGACAAAATTTCAATATCTCAAGAATTAAAATGTCTTAAAAATATCTTTTCGTTATTTTGATGTGAAACTTTTTATCGCTCGTTGGGCAGTAATTCCGAACTCCAATGAAACGAAAAAGCGACATGAAGTGATTCCGAACTCCGATACAGCATTGACTAGATGACATTCAAGACCGTGCGAAAATACTTGTAAATGACACTATTATATCCAATAAAGAAGAAGTGTCCTTAGCTTCACGATGTTTTATCGCTATTTCCACCAGTAGTGCCTCCACGTTTCAAATAAATTTCTTCCACTTCGAACTCTCTTTAACATCGTTGTGAATGCTAAAACTCCGATGAAACAAAAAAGTGACTGGAAATAGGAAGGGTAGCGCCCGTGGTTAGGCAGCTCGTGTAGAATGGGACAGACTCAGAGTAGGGAACAAAAACGCCAAGAAGACAAGAAGCAGAGAACAACCCAGTAACAGAATTGCCCCAGCAACATCGTTTGACTTAGTTTGGGAATAGCGGCATTGGCAAGGAAGTTATATTTTATCTGTAAGGGCTAGGCAAATTATATAACTCGCGCGCGGGATACCATTGTACGGATACAATAGTCCCGATTTTAGGCATATAGAGTCATGGCTGGCTTCGTACGATTACGGCGAGTTCTCATGAGAATTTACATGGGAATTAGCGATGTTGTAGGGTACCCCCAGCACGTGTCATCAGTCGTGCAGCATTTGTTATTTATCGAGT
Organism: Volucella bombylans; assembly: GCA_949129095.1. Lineage (NCBI taxonomy): Eukaryota > Metazoa > Arthropoda > Insecta > Diptera > Syrphidae > Volucella > Volucella bombylans. Next base: position 199,098,794 of record OX422142.1, read on the forward strand.
TTAGCTATTGAGATTATGAAGAAGAAAGCGTCTTCTTTTATCAAAGAAAAGTTGAAAAAAAAACAGTTGTGATCTAGTGTGAGTATCCTCATTTTTATTTATTGAGCTTCATGAAGCGAGCTTCGCTTCTATCCTCAGCCTTTTTTTGTTGGTATATTTTCATTTTTATTTACTAGCGAAAATTGCAGGAGGACGGTACGTTATTTGAGTTAGGTAGAAAGCCTAAGAAACTTTATCTCATATCCGTTACACAAAAAACAAATATCGGAGGCATATTGCTTTTAATCTAGTTAATCTATTGTACTTTGGACATTTCTGGATAATGTGCCAACGTTATGATGTTTCAGATGAACTTCAAGCCGATTTTAGAGAACTGTAGTTAAGTGTGGAGCAAGTTATTAAACTGCCTAATATAGCCGAAATGTGCATGACTCTATTTGTTGACCTGAGTGGGGGTTCCGATACCATAGTTCGCGAAACATTTTTTTCTAAGCTCTACAGGATGAAGATCATGATATTCCTACATCACAAAATTTTGAGAAATACTCAATAGCATCTCTAATTATGTGCTTTAACTATATCCCAGATGGAATTACACCTTAACAGCAATAGCAGACCTTGCACAAGAATAGAAAGAATAAGCATACAACTAGGAGTGTATGCTTAATATAATCATTTCACACAACGAAGAAGGAATATTACTAAATTCTAAATTGGACACTGCATTGAAAAACACAGATCTACGAGTATTTACAAATTATTCATGGGTGAACAAAGCTCAGTCATCACAGCATAGAATCGCTTCTCGGCCTTATGGCTAAGATCAAAGTGTAAAACAAAAAACAGCACAGAATATTTCAGAGTAAAGTGTGGTACCACAATGTGGTTTTATTCGCTTTTTCTGATTTGGTATTCAACTGCCAAAAAAAGCGCTGTAGATATTTAAAATATCGATCAGTAACTTCTGATCACCTACGATCCCTGTTATATCAGAGCCAGAGACCATCTGTTACGTTTCATTGCTAAATAAATGCCCTGTTCTTAGGCAACCTCGTGTGAAGTAATATTGCAGAATATTAATTACAAATCTTTGGTTAGAGAGTGGCCTTAGATAGCTTTAAGTTGGTTGTCCCAGCTTCCAACTCTGAAGAGAATCTTCACTGCAGGCCTGTCGTGCATTCAGTAGCCTTCTAAACAGTTGGGTTAGCATATAGTAAACCCGAATCGAAAAAAGTTAAGGATGAATCAGTCTGATTTCGTGCTGAAGAGCATTGGATTAAGTTTCATCAATATTGTGGCTGCATTCGAAAAGGAAGTTTTTGACCGCATGTGAAACTCGCACGGAAAACAATGTGTATGCGAATCCATAATTTTTGTTGATTTAATTAGCTTTAGAACAGATTAATGGTTTCGGATGCTTACTACAGTGAATATGTAATAGTAGGGTGAAGAGGAACAAGCAGTCGTTGCCAACAGAGTGGCGTCCTCTCTCCACAACTCTGGCGCATGTTAGTCAATTCTCCGGCTAATGCTCTGAGCAGCTCTAACATCTACGCGCAGGCATATGCATATGATGTAGTTAGACTTTCTGTTGGATCACGAACTGCGGTAGCTACATCCAAACCTCTCAAAACGAGACTGCAGCTGACTGGTCTGACTCATGTATGCTATACTAAATTATATCATCAAATGTTTTTCTAATAAACTTTTTTGGTATAAACATGTCGTTCTAAAAGCATCCAAGTCACTTTACATCTATATGGTTATAATACGAGTAATACCAATTATATCCTATGCATCGGTTATCTAGTGAAACAAACTTTTATGTAAATACTCGTACGTCATAGGGGTAGGGAAAGCCGTAGCACTACTGGTTCTACTCAGGCAAGCTACGCTTAACGCCTTGTTGAACTCTCTCACTACATTCAACCTACTTCGACTAGATTCAGTCGCAAGGCGGAATTGATTAAATCTTTCCTGTATTCTAGGTATCAATAGATTGTGGGGAAATGAAGTTGCCGATAAAGTTGTTTGAGTGTTGAGGAGAGTTACTTAGCACGCGGCTGAGTTGGCAGTTTCTGTGTGCAGATTGCATGACTCTTCAGGATTTTCTAACTTGCATGCAGATAATTTAAAATACACGTTTTCTCAAAAACATATGATTCGAAAGCGTTGTCACATGAAGTAGCTCAATACTTGTAATCTCAATGCCCTAGAAAATATAGCTTCCCATCCTGCAATTCTCTAGCTCTCACTACGTATTCCGATTTTGTTGAAGTCACCTTCGACTTAAACACACCGTTCGAGGTAAGTCTATTCTGTGGAATGCCTAATCGTTTGATTCAACCATTTTTCAAACTAGTGGATTTTCTAAATACCAGTATTCGTATATATGCGCGTATGCACTTGAACAGGTCTTCGGTATGTTTTGCCTAGGTTTATATTATATTTGGCAAACGAATATGTTTTCTTTCTGATTTTAAATAATAAAATAATAAATAAGCGTGTATATATGTATACTTGCAAAGTTTCTTTGAAAATATTGATCTGAATATATACGAGTACTTAACCAATTTTTTTTAAATTGTCCTACCTATATTACGAGTACATTACATTTTATCCTCTTCTAGTTGCTTCACGGTTTCGGTTTCCGGAACCAATATCAAAAATGTACCTTCGTGATACGCCATACCACTGTCGTTTGCTGGTATATGGTATGCGTAAATATATAACTTTGCTTCCAGGAACATGACCACCCATGTAGACTTTAGATAGTTCAAATAGATTTATTATTGCGCTTTAAGTTCATCGTTGCTTTATATTTTTACAACTAAATATAATATTTATCACTTTTTGAAAGGCAAGGAAATTCTGCACCATACGCCGTTAGTAATTCGTGCTCTGCAAATCTTAACCATCATCCTTACACCTGGTGAGTGTTGACTTCAAACGCTTTGTTTAACCTTTATCAAAACTGTGTTTTCTGCACTTTACTTGATTTGGGTAAATAAGTTTTTAGTATTAAAAAAAATATATATCTGCAGACAACATACAAAACGTTCACAGTTCACCAATGTATACAATCCAATTCCCAATCCTTTTCACTTTATATCTTTCGCTGTGCGTTTACGACCACACAATATGACTAAACTGCAATAAGACTGATGTTTTCGATGTACATTAAATGTTTGCCATGTTTAATCCAACTAATTGTAAAACACTTTGGGTAACTTTATGATGTCCTTCAAGGAAGTTGAATAGGAGAATGGTCCCTTGGGTAAAACCCTTCTTCGCAGCTATTAAGCTAATTTTATGTCTTCATCAACGAAAAAGGAAGCAATAAAACTGAGGGAAATGCTATATGATCCGAGCAGATGGTGCCATAATCGAGAAGTGCGTAACAAAGAAGCAATGGAATGGAACGTCGATTTTTGCATGAAGTAAATGTTTAAGGGATTGTGTAAGTGGCATCAACGTCTTCTCAATTGAAGTGTAAATATGTCTTCACAGTCTTTAAATAGATCTTTTGGAAAAGTTCATGTATACATTTGCGTAAAGGAGTATAATAATAAGAATTTTGAAATAAAGCCTCATCGAAACGGATACGCCAAAGATGCTAATGTTTAAATTTTCAACAAATCCAGAGCTCACAAATTCATCAACCTGAAAGTGTATTCAAAAATATTGTACGATAGTTAGTGATTTTTAATAATGGATTATCGCCATAGTTACTCACTGTTTGATCAAATTTCCTATCAATATTAGTTAAGTGGAAATTCCAAAAGCTTCTGGATATCCTCGATTTGTTTTTTAACGTCTCACCCAAGAAGCAGAAATACCCAATGTTATAGAGTCCAGTAAAAATAGTAAAAAATACTCCATTCCATTTGTGACGTTCTTCCAGATTTGTATTGCCATCAGTTATTACCATTAGATAGGCCGATGTTTGCAGTATCCAGTACAGAATCGATAAAAATAATACAAGCTCAAAATGCTTACACAGCTCCGTTGTTATGTCGTACAATTTAAGCCTTAAAGAAATGAGTTCCTCGATTAGAATTTGTAATTCCCGCATAAATTTAATCCTTTGGTGGGCATCCATAGCTTGACCGCATCGTAAAAGTTTCGTATCCTTCGATATGCGCTTTGAGCATCTATGCAACTCATCATAGCATGCAATCAGAGTAATGAACATTAAAAAAATTCCATTGGCCATGATGATGAAGATATAGCCAACAAAAGTTTTGAGTACTACTCTTACCAGAACAAACCAAAATTTTGATTTCTTATAAGTATTGACATCGTATTGCTCCGAAGTGAGCATACTTTCCGATGATATTGAACGCAAGGCGCCTTGTATTCCGATCAAACACAAACACAAATGCGAGAATCCAAAGAAATTTGGATTCTTTGATAATACCCCAATGTCTCTTATAATGAATAAATAATTATTTAATTTTAATCGGAACAACTTTTGCCGTGATATTTGCTGCCATCGGGTGATTAGAGTTATAAAATAGCAATCCAACATAAAAAGAACGCCAATTACCCGGACGTCATGAAAATTGAATTGGTATTTGAATGGCAGAAATAATGTCGAAACCAATACAGTTAAAAAGCAAACTCCTAGCATACATTTTGTATAGAATCTTAGGATGCGAGAAACCTCAAATGTTCCGCTTCGATATTTGTATACAATTGATGTGAATCCAGCTAATATCATGAAGTAATTAAAAAAGATAAAAATACCTCGAATGAGTTTGTTGACAATATTCACTGTTTTCATGACCACCTCTTTGACTCAAGGGACTTGTAAGACTCTCATACTATTCGAGTATACTCGTATCAATTCAATAACGCTTCGAAAAATTCATTGAAAAAAAAATCAATAAAGTGTCACTTTTATTAGTCGACAAAGTACCCATTAACTAAGATACGAGTAATTTGTTTGTTGAGGTTAGACGCCAAAGCTTTTATCACCCTTTGACTTAACAAATAATCATATTCGTAATTACTGGAAAAGAGGTTTGAGTTCAATGGAGCTAAGAAACATTTGAGAATCTAATAATACAGTAAAATCTCGATAAATCGTAGTACCAAGGGACCTACAGTTTATTACGAATTAAAAGGGTTTTCGAATTAGCGAGATTACGAATTATTGAGGGTTGCGAAATTAAAATTCGAATAAACGGGGTTTTAAGTTTTTTTTTTATTAAAAATTAATTTTAGTATAAAGTATTATATTTTTTATGTACAAAGAACAAAAAGCAAAGAAAATAAGATTTCATATAAAATACGCACTTTTATATATGTACGAGTATGTGCAAGAAAACATAAAACAAATAAATAAAAGAAAACTTCATTTAACACAAGTTTACATACACATTTACATTAATACAAAGAACAAAAAATGTGCAGGATCCCAGGACGAATAAAAATCTGTAATTTTTTTTCTGCTTGCGCTCGTTATCAATTGCGTTGTCCAAGGTGACAATCGCAGAAAAAACATCACCAGTCGTTTATAGACCTCCTCGGAGATTAGATGTGTTTCGACTTGTAATTGTGAAGTGATTTGATTAAGTAAGACATAGGCTCCAATTAGCATTCAGCAGCGTATTCGCATAAGGCCACAAAGGTTGTGGGTTCAACTCCGAGTCGGACAGACATTGATTTTTTTTTTTTTTAATTTAAAAAAAGAGAAAATAAGTAATTTAAGTGGTACTAGTGTTGTTTACTACAACATCACGCGATGGATTATGGAGAGCGGTCCGCTATGATAATAGCGGGATCAGCTGGCATCAAGTGGTTCCAGCCAAACACCAATAGTGACAGAACCAAAGACGAAGAGAATTAGAAAGCTAAGGCCAGCTTCTAATTTGTTACAACATCCCACCCTACCAACTTCCACTGTAAAACTGCTTGGTGGAGTGAGTGAAGGGAGCAACTTCGCTTCATTGGCACCGACCGAATCGGAAGATGAAGAGGAAGAAATGAAGACCATAAGTAGCAGCATCAACAAAGGGTACTGGCTATAAAAGAAAGGCAAATGGTAAGAACGAAGAGGTAAGAGGAAGAGCAATCCCAGCAACAACAGCAGATGCAGCTTGCTCAAAAGCAGACCCAACAACAACACCAACAAAAGTTTAAAAACCACTAGCAACAACAACAAACGGCAACAGCAAAAACAGCAGCAGCAGCAACAACAACAACAACAACAACAACAACAACAACAACAACAACAACAACAACAACAACAACAACAACAACAACAACAACATCAACAACACCAACAACAACAACAACAGCAACAACAACAACAACAACATCAGCAGCAGAAGAAGAAGGAGAAGGTGCCTAATATCAATATATCAATAAATTAGAGGTAAAAGCAACCAAGGACTTGTATAAGTTGGTCATTGGTAATAATTTTAAAATTATGTGATTGGGGAACGATCGCCATGCCATCCACTGTAATACAGTGGAGGGCTACGCGAAAGTGAAAGAGCTCCTAAAGGAAACGACGACAGAGCACTATTCATTCACACGGAAGTGTGAAAACCGGCAATCGATGCTGCTGAAGGGGTTGGAATCGTCTACTGATCCTGAGGAGATCCTGGCGCTGCTCAAAGTGAAGAAGTGCAAAGGACTCAAGTTTGTGGGGGTAAAGCCATTAACCACAGCTAGAGCCAGCCGGGAGAAACGGAGTTTGCCGTTCTTCCTGGTGCAGCCCAGTCCCGAATGCCGTCTGGATAGTCTAAGGAGTATCAATGTCCTAGACTATCAGGTGGTTCACTATGAAAAATTAAAAAGGAGCGAAGGCGTTATACAATGCGTTCGCTGCCAGAGGTTCGGGCACGCTGCGTCGAACCGAGGAGTGTGCTCTGGGTAGGGACGGAGCATCCGATAGGACGCAGCTGTCGTGCGTGTTATGTGGGAACGTGGGACACACCGCAAACTATCGGGGTTGCCCTAAGTTCGCTAACATTAAAAAAGCAAAACTGGCTCAGCAGCAGAAGGTGGAGGTCAAACGTTCACCTGTTAGGTTTCAAACACCAGCCGTCACGTCCCAAATTTCCTACGCCCAAATGGGTCAGGTAGGGGGACTACGGTACAGCAAGCGACTGTTGCTTCTCCTGCGCTAATTCCGAGAACAACGGAAGCTGCACCTAACATGCTGGCCATCTTGCTCGCAATCCAAGGGCAGATGGGTCAGCTGCAACAGCAGGTACAAGAACAGGCCAAGCGGGTGGACCAGATCTATGCGCTGCTGCCGGGCCTAACGCAACACATGCCGTGATGGGTACGCATATGGTGGAGCAAACTTTGAAGGTCCTTGCGGTGAATGTTAATTCACTGATTAGGATTGAACGAACAGCCGCAATGTTTAAATTTCACAGAGTGTACAAGGGAGTGTTGGGCAGGTTCCGGGTGTTGGAGCCAGTCGTCGTTTACATCCCGCTCCGCAGTGGAAAGCGACTGTACTTGGCCTCTGTCTATGCACCTGAGGCTTCACAATCCACCCTATTCATTACAGAGCTCGACACGCTTTTTCGACTTCTGAGGCTGGAATCGGGGGAGAATTATTTTATAATCGGCGGGGATTTCAACGCTAGACACAGAGATTGGGGAAATAATTTGCCAAATACTAGAGGGAACCTACTACTCGATTGGTGGGGTCAGCACGATGTCATGTACAGACTCGGTCTTAAAGCGACTGATAACCCGTCGTTTCCCAGAGGCGGGTCTTATTTGGATCTACTGCTGTACGACGAACGCATACGACTGACAGGTACGAATTTACAAACGCTAAACTGTCTGCGCACATTCGTGTATGACAGTGACCATTGCGGTTTTAGCACCGAAATTACGGTTCCCAACGAAATTGCGGAATTGGAGGAGTTTGTCCAAAGATATTCTTACAACTACAGTAAGACTCGATGGACGCGCTTCTCCGCAACCTTGAACAGAGCGCTCTCCTCGAACACGCGCCACCCACCGTCCAATAGGAATTTCTCAAACGAGGAGATCGACAATTTCCTAAAACAAATTGACGAGACAATTAAACAAACTATGGACACTACAATACGGCGGTTTCGACGTACAACTAACGAAGACCTACTATTGACGCACTGCACCGACAGAAAAGTAGACTTCTGTCAAGACTCAAAAACTTGTACAGACAGTTAACTGACAGACAAGATCCGGAGATTAGGACGCTGAAGTCGTCGATTAAAAATGTGCAAAAGTTAATAAAAGAAAATTACAGAATTGCTGTAAGCTCATATTGGAACAACAAGGTTCGGGCTGTAAACACCAGCAACCCGAACATGTTTCCGCAAATCAATAAACTATTTCGGAGAAAAAAACAAAACGACCTTCAGTATCTTAAAATAGCCCGGACAACAGAAAACGAACGGTTACTGACAATAGCAGGTATTAATTCAAATGAGGCCGCTGATGATGACGACTTTTTTGTGATCGAGGATCCACAGGAGAAGGTTGAGGCCATAGGGGCGACTTTCCAGGAAGTATACAAGGCAACTGATACCATTGGCCCTAATTACGACCTGGACAATCGCGTCTTGGTGCACGACTTCTGCATTCGAAATGAAATAGGGAACTGGCGATCCGAGGGCTCTGGTTTCACCCGGTTCACCGACGAAAATACGGCCAATAATGTCATTGCCAGAGAGGGTGACCTACCCCCGTTCATTTCGAGGGAAGAACTCCATGAGATCTTCGACACAATCAGGGCTAAGAAATCAGTGGGGACCGATGGTATTCCGAACATCGTGCTTCGACATCTTCCTCTAGAAGCGGTGGACATTTACACCACCCTGTTTAATAATGCAATGAATAATGCACATTATCCAGCGCATTGGAAAACGGCGGTGGTTCAACCTATCCCCAAAAAGGGAAAGGATATATCCAATCCGGCGAATCTCCGGTCGATAAGTCTCCTTCCGAATATCAGTAAGGTTTTTGAAAAGGTAATCAATAGAGCTCTGTCTAGGTGGGTTGAGCACAAACATATAGTTCCGGATAATCAATTCGGTTTTAAGGCGGGACATGATATCTCACATGCCGCGTCTAAACTGGTGTCCGATATCCAATGGAATAAAGGCAAAAACCAATGTACTGGTGCCTGTTGACTTGGAGAAGACCTTCGACACTGTATGGTTAGAGGGCCTTTTCTATAAGCTGACTGGGTTGGGGATCAGTAAACCACTCTTGTATATTCTTTACAATATAGACTATTCAACATTTATACAAGCGACTTGATAGGTTCACTTCCCCATACTATTGCGTACGTAGACGATTTGATAGCGTACAGAACAGGTCCAAAAATCGAGGTCATTAATACGATTTTGCGATGACTGGAAGTTGAAAATCAACTTTCAGAAGTCGGAAAACATTCTCTTTAGGACGCCGTTGTCCTGAGCCTCTAGGGATACCAGAAAAAATTAGCGAAAGTTCTCGATCATTAGACAGCAAGGACAGCCTCTTGCCTGTCGAAATGTAGTCAGATAACTTTCTCAGATCAGTTTCTGTATTTTGACAAAAATGTGGATGCTGCTCTGGCCAGAGCTAAAGGCGCTTTTGCCCTAACAAAGAGACTGTTTTATAGCAGCCAACTCGATGCGAGGGTACAGGTAATCTGCTACATGGCCCTTATCAGGCCCATGCTCGTATTTGGTTGTCCCATGTGGTTCAATGTACGAGCAAGCTTAATTCAAAAGATTCGTGTGTTTGAGAGGGCTTGCCTTCACTTGTACAGAACACCAGAGTCGGAGTACAAAATTGTTTATCCTAATGAGGTCCTTTACAACAGGGCGAATTTCATACGAGTGGACAACTTCGTAATTAAGCTGAATCGAAGGCACATTGGAAGAGCAATGACCTCGACGAATGACCCGATATCTGGGGCTTACTACCCCAATTGTGCGCTCTGACGGCTTCGTTCCACCGGAAGCATTCCTCTACCTTGATCAGATAGGGTTGACCCAGGATAGATCAGCGGCGACGTTAATCTCCCATGTCGCTCGGACAGCTGGGGACAGGCGACTCAACTACAACAGACACGTCGCACACGGCAGTGTGGATCGCCACAGGTCCAGTAAGGAGGTGGGGAATCGCGATAAGAGGGATGTCGTTCGGCAGCACCACCATTTCTGGTGGTTGAATAATGGAGAAGATGTTCCGTCGTCGTTTCCGTCAATTACGGACCAGCCTCACTAATGAGGCAGAGCTGACCAATCTGTTTTCTCTGCGGATAGCGATGGCCAGCTTACATAGGTTTAGGTTAGCATTTAAGAAATATATACATATATTAGTATATATAATTGTGTATAATATCTATGTGTGTGTATATGCGTATTGTGTATGTAGGTTAAGTAGGCTAAGGTTTATTTTAAGTTAGATATTAAGTTTTTATAAAAAATAAAAAAGTGTCCATATGCTAAGTTTTTTGTTAACAAATATTTTTTCTTAGCCTTAAGTATTCAAAATAAATAGTTCTAAGTAAAATGTAAATAAAGTCGAAGTACATAGATATAAGAATTTAGAGTAGCTTAGAGTGATTTTTAAGCAATTTTAAGCTAGCGTTTAAGCATTTTTTGTTAGTATGTAAGAGTTAATGATTAATATAATAAAATGCATTTAAAACTAAAAAAACTAAACTAGAAAAAACATCATCTTTTACATTTTTTCTGATCATAAAAGTACGCAAGCTATTTATGCAAGCCTTCGCTTGCTTACATGACACAACCGGAAAGTGCTCGTCGTCGTCACCGCTGCTTTCATTCAGATCGTCTTCTTCTGGTAGCTCCAAAATGTCATCGTCGGTAAGAATTCCTGCAACAGCCACATCGTCATCAAAGTGAACAAAATCATAAAACGTGATTTCTTCGCTTTGAGGCAGGCGATTCCATTCCGAAGAGCCTACAGTAGTCAACATATTTTCATCACCAGCTGATAAATACAGTCCTTTCTCGACGAAACCACATGCACGGAAACAATTTTGTATGGTGGATTGGCTTACATTTTGCCACGCTTTGCGGCAATAGGTCTTAACATTTTTAATGATGCCCTGATTAAGCGGCTGAAGTTTAGAGGTCGTGTTCGCCGGCAAAAACTGTATTTTCACATGACTAAAAACGTAAGTGTCATTGTGGGCAGTGCAATTATCGATGAATAATAGTATTTTACGCTGTTGTCTTTCCATGTCACGGTTCAAAAATTTCAGCCATTCACTGAATAATTCAGACGCCATCCACGCCTTCCAGTTTGAACGGTAAAACATGGAGAATGATTTTATGTGTTTGAAACATCTAGGTTTCACTGCCTTGCCGATCAATCAAAGGTTTTAACTTTTCAGTGCCATCCATATTCGCGGTTAATAATAGAGTAACTCTTTCTTTACTGTTTTTGCCGCCATGACATTTTCCGTCCTTAAAATGCATTGACCGATCAGGGAGGCACTTAAAAAATAAGCCTGTTTCGTGAGCGTTAAAGATGTTCTTAGGTTCATAATTTTTTATCAGTTCGCCTAACTTTTCTTTCCATTCCAAAGAGACAGTGTCGCTTACACTCGCACTTTCGCCACAAAGTTTCCGAAAAGCAATGTTGTGTCTCTTTTTGAAGCGGTCAAACCATCCTTCACTTGCTTTGAAATTTTCAATGCCTAATCTTTGTGCAAAAAGTTTGGACTTTTCTCTTATCACCACTCTGCTAAGTGGAACATTTAATTGTATGCATTGGGAAAACCATGCGACAAGTGATCATTCCAGCTCAGGGAACTCAGCTGTTTTGTGCCTTTTTCTTTAAAATCGACGTCAGTGTAGATGGAGGAATGTTAAAGCGTTTTGCCACATCGGCTTTTTTCTCGCCATCGACAATGCCTTTTAAAATTGTTTTTTTTTTTTTTTTCAGAAATTGATAAACACTTATGGGTTCGTTTTGAACTCATATTCAGACAAAAAACAACACTAAACTAAAATGAGGGGAAAGAATAACGACTGCAAACTTAGAACGATAGTTGTTAGTCGTTACAGAAACAGCTGTCCCATGGTGGTGGCGCCATTTAACACACATTCTAGGGTAAGACAATCCTTCTTGCTTTCGCTTCCCAAGTTTTCTGAATTCAAACATAAACATGTGTAATAATCGTGAAAGGGAATTGAAGAGAAGGAAAAAGATGATTTTTTACGAATAAACGGGGTTGTCAACAGAAACTTACGAATTATAAGACTTTTGATGACTTTGCATACGGAAATCATTGCGAATTAAGGAGGGGACCCAAATGCACTGGGTTTTTACGATTAACCGAGATTTTTTTAAGGGACCATTCGTACGATTGAACGGGGTACGAATTATCGAGATTTTACGTAATAATAAACACAACTATAATAATAACACGTACATATTGTGATAACCACTTAAATGTGAGCAGCGACATCTAGCAGAAAATGTCGAAGACCAGAAGATTTCGATACTGGAATAACAAAGTCTCGACTGGAGAGTGGAATCGAATTTTCTAGCAAATTGGAAATTGTATGGGACGCTGGATGGCGAGGATTGTTCTCGAAGTATGTCATTCGAGTATAAATACCAGCATCCCAAAGGTATGCAAATCAGTTCTAAAGTGAAATTTGAAGTGTTAATTAGGAGAAGTGATTAAGATAAGAAAAGTATAAGTGGTTGAGAAATTGAATTGTACTGAGAGAAAGAATTAAATAGTGAATTGTAACTGTACTGAATAAAGGGATTTGTATTGAAAAGAATAAGTTCTATCATTTGTACCCACACAAACATTTTACATTGGTGTCAGAAGTGGGATAGGACTTATTGTGTGTAAAAAAAAAGAAGTGTTTTCTGACTATTTGAAAAAGCTAGAATGGGTCGAAAACTATTGCAGTTGACCCTCGTCCAACTCAAATCCGAGTTGAACAAGAGAAGCCTCAGCGCCAGTGGAGGAAAAAGCGACCTGGTGCTCCGACTTCAGGAGGCTTTGAACAACGAGGGACATGATCCTGATGCATATTCCTTTGATGTTGACGAGGATGAACCGACAAGTACCGGCAATGATATGGCTGCGATGATGCAACTCCTCTTGTTAAAAATGGACGAACAGAAGAGCAGTCTCGACCAACAAAAGAAAAATCTGGAAGAACAAAAGAATAGCCTCGAACAAAAGCTGGATGAACAAAAGAAAAATCTGGAAGAACAAAAGAATAGTCTCGAACAAAAGCTGGATGAACAAAAGAAAAATCTAGACGAGCAGAAGAGCAGCATTGAACAAAAAATCGACGAACAAAAGAATAGTCTAGAACAAAAACTGGAAGAACAAAATAACGTTCTACACCAAAAGTTCGAAGAAATGGATAACAAATTTGAAAGAATAGAGAAGAATGTTGGCGAAAAATTCGAACAAATGGACAGCAAAGTTGAGCAACTGGCAAAAGAGCTCGACACAGTGCGAAAACAGAAACTGCGAGAATGTTCTTTAAGCGGTCCAAGGAGAAAAGGGTTGAAGCCTCCCTCATTCGATGGCCAGACCTCATGGTCTACTTATAAGAAGCAGTTTGAAATGGCTGCCTGTGCAAACGAATGGGACAATAAGCAGAAGTGCTTTGCCCTAGTGATGGCCTTACGTGGTCCTGCGGCAGAATTGTTACAAACAATCGATATCGAAAAGAATAGAGACTATATGGTTTTAGTGCAGGCTATCGAGAAACGGTTTGGGGATAGCCACATGCGGGAAGTTTACAAGGTTCAATTGCAAGGCCGTATGCAGCAACGAGGAGAAACACTGCAACAGCTCCAAGCAGACGTGAGTAGACTGGCACATTTGTCATATCCCACCGCAGGCCAAGAAATAATCGACGAAATGGCAAAGGACGCATTCATCGGGGGAATTGCAGTTTTGAAGCTACAATCAGCAGTAAGGATGGCCGGGAAAAGGACCCTTGCTGAAGCACTTGCCTTCGCTCTGGCGATGGAAGCATCCAATCAGGCTTCCAAAGGAATGCATTTCGTCAGGGAAATAGTATCTGGTGAATGCTCCTGCTCAAGACCAACTACTATGCAACGAAATATCCCGCGCGAGAGACGAAGGATGCGCTGCTGGAAGTGCGATAAAGTAGGACATCTGCAAGGGCATTGTAAAGAACCGGTACGACGAGAAGGCTGCCTGCACTGGGGCTACAGGCAAATAGAAAGAAAAACCGGTAGAAACGGCTACCAAGAAACCGGTCAAATTTCCAGAAGCCATCAGTTAGGAAATGCTTACTTCGCGGGGCAGAAGTCTGTAGCAGGAGTCGACGACTCCAGGGTAATTATCCCAGTCTCACAGGTAAAACAATGCAGCCAAAGCCTCCCAGCAGAAGTAGTCAGTGGTAAAGAAGCGAAACAACAGGCAACTATCCAAACGATCAGGACTGAGCCAATAGAGGGTTGGAGTATAGACGAAATCCGTTCCTCCCAACAGGCAGACAATGACATCGAACCAATATTGGCCTGGAAAGAACACGAGGAAAGACCAAGCTGGCAGCAGATATCAGATCAGAGCCAAACTCTGAAGGCTTACTGGGCACAGTGGGACTCGCTTTTTGTGCAAGATGGATTGCTGAAGAGAAAATGGGAAAGTGCAGATGGGACAACATCTCGTATGCAGCTAATTGTGCCACGATCCAGAGTCAACCAAGTGCTCCATGAAATACATGAGGGAATCTCAGGAGGCCATTTGGGAATAAACAAGACGTTGGAAAAGGTAAGGGAACGTTTCTATAGGCTAAGCGCTAAACAAGATGTCGAGAATTGGTGCAAAAAGTGCATAAGGTGTGCGGCTACCAAGGGTCCAAAAGCAAAGCCACGTGGACAAATGCAACAATACAATGTCGGAGCACCTTTCGAACGAATAGCCATCGACATCGCTGGGCCGTTTCCCGAAACCTTTAATGGAAACCGATATACTCTCGTAGTCATGGATTACTTCAGTAAGTGGCCGGAAGTGTTTGCCATCCCAAATCAAGAGTCTAAGACCGTATCCGAACAGATAGTCAACAACTGGGTGAGCAGATTTGGGGTCCCATTGGAGTTGCACTCTGATCAAGGGCGAAACTTTGAATCAAAATTCTTCCAAGAAATATGCCAATATTTGGGAATAAGAAAGACAAGGACAACGCCACTACACCCCCAATCTGATGGAATGGTCGAGCGATTCAATCGGACCTAGAATGAGCATCTATCTAAGGTTGTCAGCAACTGCCAGCGGGATTGGAATCGACACATACCCCTCTTCTTAATGGCCTACCGAAACGCGGTCCATAGCTCAACAGGGCACACACCATCCGAGATCTTATTTGGTCAAACAATTCGGTTGCCAAGTGAAGCAAAATTCGGATCCCCACCGACAGGGCCCAAAGAGGTGAACGAGTACGTGAATGACTTACGCAGCAGGATTCGTAAATTGCATGAAGACACCAGAGAAAAGATGAAGCTAGCAAGCAGCCGCATGAAAACTAGGTACGATATCAAGGCGAAATCTTCCGGTTTCAACGAAGGAGATCTAGTTTGGCTGTATAATCCTCAGCGTAAGAAAAGCAAATCACCAAAATTGCAACAGGACTGGGAAGGTCCATACAAGGTGATAACCCGCATTAATGACGTTGTCTACCGGATCCAGCGTGGGGATCGAGGAAAATTTAAAGTGGTCCATTTGGATAGAATGTGTCATTTCAACGGGATGCTGAATGACGAAGTTGTTCGGGACGAACAACTGTAGGGAGGGAGCAATGTGATAACCACTTAAATGTGAGCAGCGACATCTAGCAGAAAATGTCGAAGACCAGAAGATTTCGATACTGGAATAACAAAGTCTCGACTGGAGAGTGGAATCGAATTTTCTAGCAAATTGGAAATTGCATGGGACGCTGGATGGCGAGGATTGTTCTCGAAGTATGTCCTTCGAGTATAAATACCAGCATCCCCAAGGTATGCAAATCAGTTCTAAAGTGAAATCTGAAGTGTTAATTAGGAGAAGTGATTAAGTGGTTTAAGTAAAAGATAAGAAAAGTATAAGCGGTTGAGAAATTGGATTGTACTGAGAGAAACAATTAAATAGTGAATTGTAACTGTACTGAATAAAGGGATTTGTATTGAAAAGAATAAGTTCTATCATTTGTACCCACACAAACATTTTACAATAATAATAGTATAACCAAAAAAGACAAAATATGTAGGTACGGCAAACAATATCGTCTCTTCTCTACTATTTATTATAAAATCTGTACATTGACGATATGTTCAAAAAAAAAAAAAAAAACTTGCTATATGTCGTCAGGATGTGTCTGCACCCAAATCATTTCTTTTTATAATGTTTGTCCCTTTGTCTATTTGTTTGTTTGTCCGAGCATCACAAAAAAACTACTAAACTGATTCTGATGGGATTTCCATAGCCCGTTCCGATAGCCCGTTTCTCAACTTAAGAACTTCGCTATGTTTTATTACGGTCGGTTGAATAGAGCCGGAGTTACAATTAAAGAAAATATCAAAATAAGAATACGAGTATTTTATAAATTTCAACTACTGCTGCATCTGGTTTACACATCTGTATGCACATACGCATATTATGTATTTACCACACATATAATTCAAAACCAAAGAGACGCAGTCGCTGAGCTGCGAAAATATATACATCATATTATATACATATCATACATAGGGTGATGTCGTGTAAGGTTGGCCTTCTCTAGTAGCCGGCCACTACGTTGTAAAACACAGTGTAATAGTAAAAATCTTCATTTAAATTCAATGCAAAATATGTGTTCCAACAGGGTAACGGTTCTTCTGTCTGGATGTACAATTTCATGCCATTGCACCTGCTAGTTTTTTTTTGTAAAAAATACCAGTTTGCTCCAAGTTTTCTTCGGTGTCGGGTTTGCGTTTTTTCGGACAAAAACAAAATAGTGGAAGTGAATTTTAAAACAAGGATTAAGCGGCAAACTACTGAAGCTGTCGCACTGTATGGTTATTTTTAAGTTGTTTATAGCTTTAATTTGATGTTTTTGACTAAAAAACTAAAATTTTTTTATTTGCTAATTGTATATAAGGGGGGCCGAATTTAGAAGACAATTCAATTCAATTCTTCTTAACTTGGCCCCTCTGGCCGACTATAGAAGACCACCTAATTTTTTTTTGTCAATCGAGTACGCTAAATCAGTGGAAATTGTATTCTCTTTTTATTGACATAAAAAAACATAAAATATTGCGTAGCTTCAGTACTCGACCGTCTGTAAACGTAAAGATAGAATGGGAGTCCGACTATAGAAGACAAAAGTTCTTATGTCGGCCACTTATGTTTTGCACAAAAATAATCTTCATACTTACATATGTAGGTAACAAAAATTCAGATTTATTTAAGAAAAATGGGTCCTGGCACTGTTCTAACTGCGGCCGAAGAACAAAAGCTTGTAAACTGGCTCATAGACCTTGCCAAATGCGGATTCCCAAGAAAGCTAACAGACTTGCTGAATACAGTCCAAAAAATAATTTTGGAAGACAATAGGAAGAGCCGATTTAAAGATGGGCTACCACGGAAATCCTGGTACTATGGATTTCTGAAACGTCACCCAGAATTGTCTCTCAGAAGAGCAGAGGGACTGTAGAAAGAACGGGCGTTGTTCTCTGAGAAGTACATAATACGAGTAAAGTGGTTCCGGGAGCTCAAAGATTACCTAGAAGAAATTGATGCCTTAGACATTTTGGAAGATGCTTCTAGAATTTTTAATGGTGATGAAACACCCTTCTGTCTTTCTCCGAAATCAGAGATTGTTTGGCTCCTAAGGGCTTGAAAAATTTATACAAAGTTTCTTCCGGCAACGAAAGACACTTACAGTTTTGTTTGTGCTGATGGAAAAACATTACCACCATTAGTCGTCTTTCCTTATGTGCGCCCTCCTCAGGCTGTAGTTAGAAGTATGCCCGACAAGTGGGTTTTAGGTACGTCCGAGAGTAGCTGGATGCGATTGGAAACGTTTTATGAATACGTGGCCAACAGTTTCAATGACTGGGTAGCCGAAAATGACATTAAACTACCAATTTTATTTCTGGGCGATGGCCATAAATCACATATCTAACAATGGGCCTTAGTGGCTTTTGCCGCAATAATGGCATTATTTTATATGCACTCTTGCCAAACACCACCAGCCAGCTGACGTGGGTGCATTTAAGGGCTTAAAAACAAAATACAAAAATACCATATATAAATGGCTAAGCATTCCGGAAAACAGAGGCAGAACAGTAAACAAAACCAACTTTTATGAAGTGCTTAAATTGCTTTTAGATAGTTCAGATAGGACAGAAAGTATAAGAAACGCCTTCCGAAACTTTGGTTTGTTTCCATTCAATCCTAACGCAATAAACTATACAAAATGTGTACAGAATGAGATTTATGTTTTGAAATTGTTTCCGTTTTTATACCTAAGTATCTATGTTAATTAGTTAGTATTCATAGTTCATTTATTTATTTATTTGCATAAGACCACATATTATTATTATTATTATTATTTATTTATTAACAATTAGTTCAGTGGCTATCGGCTTTAATTGAAATCTTAGTGGTTTAAGTATTCAAATTGCATATTTTGACTATATTAAAGATACGGTTAATGTTTTCCGGTGAAAGGTCCCGTAACGATTCGTGTGGAGTAGCACTTGTTTTTAGCAGGTGTTTAAATAGTCTGCTGGATGGGCAGTCTACTAGCCCAAGTAGGTGCATCATGTCGAGCGTTAGAGAGCACGTGGGGCAGGTTGGTGGTGTTTCCTTTTTTAAGATATGTTGATGGGTTGTGCAGGTATGCCCTAGGCGTAGTCGGACAAAAGTCGTAATTGATGGTCGTGATATAGCAGGGTAGTTAGGGAAGGACTTGTCCGAATTAATTAAAGTGTAGTGGTGTTTGTAATGGGATCAATCTGTTAGCAATTGTGCCTTTAGTTTGAGGTTTATTTCCTTTGAGAAGTCCTTCTTGCTGAGATGTTGGAAAAGGAAGACTGGGCTATTGTGAGCATATTTGGCAGCAGCATCGGCCTGCTCATTTCCCAAAATCCCAACATGGCTTGGTATCCACATAAGTCTAAATTTGTTGTGGAATCTTATTAGATAGTCTCTAATCTTGTCAATCACTTCGGTTCTGTAGTTGGGGTTACTTATTGCATTTAGTACCGAAAGACTATCGGAACATATTGTATATTTCCCCTGTTTGTTCGAAAGGAAGGTCAGAGTTTCAAGGATGGAAACAGCTTCGGCGGTAAATATAGAAACAGATTGTGTTAAAATGCCTATTTTGATGAGATTGCCATTTACATATGTGGAAGCAAAAGAGGCACCAGATTTAGTTTTGGAGCCATCTGTGAAGACTAAAGTCCAGTCTCTATTCTTTAATTCTGCAGAAATCTCAAGGAACAGTTTCTGGAATGTGGCGTCCGGAGTTTTAGTTTTGTTATTTGGAGCCAGCGACATGTCCAGAGAATTCTTCTTTAACGACCACGGGGGAAACATGGATCTGTACCGATGTAGCCTTCTTATAGGAATTTGAAGATCCTCTATTAAACGTAGCGAGCGGGAGATGGCTGATTCGATTCGTTTTAATTTACTGTTGTTAATCACAGAGTAAACTTCGCTGTCAATGATCGAGTTTGCGCAGGCAAGTTTCAGAAACAGTTTGGCTGTTGAATGTACAATGCGTTCTTCTATACTTGGAAGACCTGCTTCTGCTACTCGTAACATGTTTTTGATCGGGCTTTTTTATTTTATTTTATTATTTTTTCATTAATATTCGTTAGCAAATAGGTAATCATAGTTTATTTACTTAATTATGTGTGTATATATATTTATTTATTTACTTATTAGGCTCAAAAACATATCTTATGAAGCAATGTTTAAATACATTTGACTGACATACATGCTCCTATTTATATGAAATTGTTCACTACTTACTATAAATCCGACTACTGGATCACACTTTTGTCTTAATAATCATAAATAATTTATTTAAGGTAGCAAATTTAGTTAATACTTTTAGAATTACCCAATATAAACTTTTCAACTAATCATCAAAACTGATTCTTATATCCAAGAATTAAATAACTGATTTTTAAGAGTTAATCAAACACAAAAAATGAGTTAAGTGGCCGACTACTGGTGCCATCACCCTACTGGTGCCATTACAACAAAACAGGTTTTTGTTTTCATCTTCGCTGAGTTGTAATTAGATTCTGTAAGTTAAAAAGTACAGCAGGGGTAACGAATATAAATGTGTGATACCTTAAATGGTTTATTAAGTCTATCACGAATTAAAATTTAATTAAACCTGTTTGCGAATATTTGGAATTTAATTAGTATACATATTATCGATCGTTAATTGTTTATTTCATTAATTTATAAATCATATCACACTATGAACTATATTGCTTCACTTGTAAATTCTCATTATTTTAATTTAATTGAACTAATATCGTATTTGCCAAACATTGCACACTTTACACTATCTTATTTTCAATCATTCCATAACTGAGCTTCTCTCATTAAATTTAATCCAATTTTGATAATTTTGATTAAACTCACTCCCACTGTATAACAGTTTATGTCTTACGAAATTGCATTCAAATTGATTTTAATTTTGTCTCATCCATTTGGATCTTGGCTATCTTACAATAAAGACCTCTGGTCGCTGGACTTGGTATTGTATCAATTTATTGAATTTTTTGTTTTTTTATTTTATTTTTTGGTGCAACTTAACTAGTGCAAGTTTACCTTTCGTCGCTTTGATTTTCGGAATTTGCACACATCGACTGCATTCGTTCTTCATCATACAAAAACGAATACGCCGTTTTTGAGTAATCGATGTGCGTATGTGAAAGAATGTTAAAACTATTTTTCGCTGTGTGGAATAACCTGATAATTTATGTTTAATTTGCAGAGTCCTGACTCCCTGAACGTGAGCTGAAGTTAAAACTTAGGTCGTCCCCAAACTATGAAATGGGACTCCGCGTCAAAAAACAACTAAGGAACGTCAAAGACGTCACAATATTAAACGGATGTGGCCGCGGATAGGATGTTTTCATCTCGCATATTCCGCTCATTCCTTCTAGCTTACCTTTCCAATGCAAACGACACCAATTCCCATCACCCTCTACTTTGCCATGACCGTCAACAAGTCAGGACCGCGACTAAATTCGGTCAACGTAGGCTTCCGAACGCCTTGCATCGTCCACGGCCAACTCTACGTCGCCTGTTCGAGGGTCATGTGCTCCTCGAATCTCATCACTTACTCTCCCGAGAACCAAGAAAGTAATGTAATATACAGAGAAGCCTTTATTTAAAGCTAATTCCATACCGTTTGGTTTGTTTTGATTACCACCGTCAAACAGAGGAGTGAATTCACTCCCAGCGTCTCTGTTCACTGAACAATGTAACCCAGCTGTTTTTATCTTATTTTAGTGGGGGCGAAGGCCCCCATTTATTCGGCTTAATACAAGCTATAACTTAAAATTAAACTTAAAACTAAGGTTGGTTGGAGTGGTGAGGTAGAACGGATTTGTGGTAGGTAGCGGTGCGGTGGAAGTCAAAGACGGTAGGGTTTGAATTGTACGGGAGATTGGTTCGTTCGCGCCATAGTAGGTGTGGTGGGTTGGTAGATGGAAGGGGCGAGGAGTACGTAGATTACGGGGGTTAGTATTGAGGAAAATAGAGTTGTGAAGGGACGCGCATTTAACGTAACCTGAAAGGAGTCGATGGATGCAGAGAAAGTCGGCTGCATCTTTGCGTTCCTCAAGGGTGTTTAAACTAATAAGGTTGAGACGGTTTTGATAGGGGGATAGTTTAAAAGGATCGTCCCAGGTCTTACCTCGAAGAGCAAATTGAAGAAAACGACGCTGGATGCTTTCGATTCTCTAGATATGAACACGATGATATGGGGACCACACTTGACTGGCGTACTCCAGGAGGGAGCGAACAAATGTAATATAGAGGGACCTGGCCACGTATGGGTTGGTGAATTCTTTGGACCACCGTTTTACAAAACCTAGTGCCGAGTTGGCTTTAAGGATTATCTCATCCATATGTAAAATGCCGAGGTCGCGAAGGGATTGAACGGAGGAGATAGGATGGTTGTGGTAAAGGTAGAGTCGGGGAGGAGACTGGTGCCGCTTATGTGAAAAGGTGATGGATTGGCATTTGGGGATGTTAAGTTCCAAACAATTTTTGAGGCACCAGATCGAAAAACTATAAAGGTTTTGTTGAAGATGGAAGGAGTCATGGGGTGAGGAAATGGTTTTGAAAAAATTGGTATCGTCGATTAAAGGAAGACAGATGAATTTTTGATGATCCTATCGAGATAATTTATGCTTAATATATAAAAAAAGATGTGGACCGAGATGGCTGCCTTGTCGAAATCCAGAGGTAGCCAAAAATGAAGCTGAATGGGCTGACATAAAACAAACACTATAAAAACAGTTTTCGGAGTAAGAGGATATCCATTTTAACAGTGTGGGTTTAAAGTCGAGTGCAGCCAATTTGAAGAATATTAATCGACAAGCGATTTTATCGAAGGCCGTGCTAAAATCGGTTGCAACTACATCGACTTCGTTAACATTCTCTAGGGCAGAGAGGGCAAAGGATACGAATTCAAGGAGATTTGTTGATGTTGACCTATCCTTAAGTGTGCCATGTTGTCTAGGGGAAATAAGTGATTTGCATTGGAAGTTTAGAGCTTCATAAAAAATGCTTTCGAAAAGTTTGGATATAGGAGGAATTTAGCGATGGGACGATAGTTGGTTATTTCATTCTGTGATCCTTTTTTTGTGGATCGAAGTTACGAACGAGGTTTTCCAAGCCGGAGAAAATTCTCCTTGTGAAAGGGATAGACGAAAGAGTTTAGAAAGTGTAAGGGAAAAGAAATATGGCAGAGAGGCCATATTCGATATAAGACGGGTTCAAGGTGTGAGAAAGAAGTGAGTCGTTGGCGAAGGATTGTTTAAAAAAGGTGGCAAATGGTTTGGTAATGGTGAGTGGATCGATTGATGGCATGTTGTGGAAAGAGAGGGAAGGAGGGTAATCATCGGAGTTTCTTTTCTAGTTAACAAATTGGAAAAAGGACTTAACGTGGTTTATAAGGTTGACTTGCGCATTGTTAAGGTAGCGCTGGTAAAGGTAAAGTTCGGTGAAATTAAGCTAAGCACCAAGATTGTTGGAATAGTCGGGAAAAGATTTGGTACGAAGGAAAGCAGTTCATAAATTGTTTCTCTTATTTAAAAATTACCCAGTTGAGTAGCCAATACCTTACCATTTAAAAATTACCCAGTTGAGTAGCCAATACCTTACCATTTGTGTCACGAGCACCCACTAAATGTCCTCTTCATTAAAGGCCTATGTAATATTCAACGGTCGGATAGCTTTTATCAATTATTCACTACACCAAGGCGAATGAAGTTACGGGCATAAGCTAGTTTTTTTTATAGAATTCAATGATTCCTGTATTTTATGACTCACATACTCGTATGTATACTCTAAAATATCAGTAATTACCTGCTATCCGCGGCTTCGCTCGCTTATTAGTGTTTTTGTTATAAGGAGTAAAGATGAGTAAGTAAGCTAGTGGTTTATAAGTATATAAATATAAGTAACTGGGAGTACTGTAGTGTAGACATGTGTGTGTGTGTATTGTACATTAGCAAAAAAAAATTATTTTTTTATCAATTATGTATTGCAAGATCTTAACTAAACACAGTTCTGTAAACAAAATTTTCGGTCTAACCTTCTTTTGCAAGGAGATAAAGATTTAACAGTTGAGTTTAGTGTTGGGGGGGACATAACTGACTACAAAATACATACAATCATTGCTAAGGGCATTTATGATGATGGAGAAGCCAACCTGTTCCACATCTAAAACTGGTAGTTTGAGCTTTTTGTCGCCAAGGATATTGCGAACAGCAATGATCAGCACGCAACTTCATAGAGACCCTCATCAAATATTTCTTTATCTGATATTTCAGGATACAGCCAAGTTTCGACAATGATAATGAGATCGTAGTGTAGGTAATAAGAATTGCAGAACAACCTGGGGACTTTTGTTCTAATTCCACTGACATTGTGAAAGTAAATTTTCAAAGTACCTTTACACGACTGCACAACGATTTCCGTCCGCGGCCGTTTCCGATACGTTTTTCAAATTTTCGGAGAGACAAAAGGTTTTATCTTGACACCACTTGTACAGAAATAATCCACACAGATCTTTTTTGCGAATTCAGCAGCAATTACAATTTTAAAATAGACACGCTTTATTAATTTATCGCACTATTAGTGATTAGTGACGAATCAATCCGAAAAGGAGTTGAAGTAAAACCATGAATTTCCTCCGATAACAAGATAACAAAAAACATCCAACGTAATACCATTTAAAATTCCTCGCAATTTTGAGGTCAGTACGACGAGAATTGGTCCCAACGCTGACTTTTTTCTGCTTAGCTGATTGATTATCAATTTGAAACTCTATACTAATTGGCTGAGATAGTTTAATAACTGCAGGAGAGGTACATACGGCGTTAACATCAAATACAGTGGTGTTCACCTAAATAGCACACCCTATTTAAAATGTCTCTTTTTTAGCAATACACGCTGTAATGATCTGATTCGATTCCAATAAAACTATTATTTGAGGATAATTCTGCCGTTATGAACGCCAAACATGAAACAGAGACAATCGTACGGTATTTCTTAGTGTTACGTTCGTTAAAGAAGATTGCCATTTCGGAGTGAGTGTTCTTATAAATAGCACTCCTTTGGTATTGTGTAAATATTCTCTGTTTTTGTAGTTTTTTTTTCAATTTCTATGAGGTGAATATATTTTTTTCGATAATAGTATCAAAATTATTCTAATAGCACAATTTATCAAGATTTAAAATGGGAAGACGAAAACACTGCACCGAAGAAAGGAGGGAAGTCATTGCTTCAATGATACATAGCGGGGAGACTATTTCTGCGGTAGCCAGAACATTAGACTGTTCCAGAAAGCTTGTCCAGAATGCCATGAAGGCAATACGACACATCCAGTCTACAGCGAACCCCGTTAGAAAGAATAGGGAAAGGAAAACTTCGAAAAAGACTGACAGGATAATTCACAGAATTAGCTGCAGTGACCCATTCTTAACTTCCAGGGAAATACAAAACATATTGGCTGAACAGCATGGTATCCAAATATCAGCCGTGACTGTGCGACGTCGCCTCATGGAATTCCAGCTCAACGGAAGAATTGCCAGGAAGAAACCTCTAGTATCCCAGAAAAACCGAAAGAGAAGACTTGCTTTTGCACATGCCCACAAGGACAAATCGTTGTCCTTTTGGAAAAACATTTTCTGGAGCGATGAAAACAAGTTTAATCGCCTTGGGTCAGATGGTAAGAAGTACGTGAGGCGACCCGTAAATCAGGAATTCAATCCCACGTTCACCATTAAAACCGTCAAGCATGGTGGTGGGAGTATAATGGTGTGGGCCGCAATGTCATGGCATAGTGTTGGACCATTAGTTGGACCATAGTTAAGATTGATGGCATTCTGGATCAGCACAAATATAAAAACATCTTAGAGGAACATATGGAACCATACGCCGATGAATCCATGCCTCTGTTATGGAATTTTATGCACGATAATGATCCAAAACATTCTTCGCGTCTAGTAAAAAACTGGCTCTTGGATAACAAAATATCCGTACTTGACTGGCCAGCCCAAAGTCCCGATTTGAATCCAATCGAGAACCTTTGGAATGATGTGGATTTCATCGTAAAGGACTCAAATCCGAAGAATTTGAATGAACTTTGGCAGACCATAAAGTCAGAGTGGGATACTATCCCTTCGGGAAGATGTATGCGTTTAGTTGAGAGTTTACCAAAGCGTTGTCGGGAAGTAATAATTTCAGTTCTATTTTTTTGTATATTTATTATTTTTTTGTTAATACTCGTTGACTGTGCTATTTATGTGAACAGCCTATTTTTAAGTTTATGAAGTTTTCCTTTTTAACGTTAATTAATATTTTGGATTGAATTACATTTCTTGTTTATTAATTCAAATCTTTATTCATTAGAATAAACAAATTTTGTTTAACCCTCACGTACAACTTTTTTTAACAAAATGGATTAAAATAAAAGGGTGTGCTATTTAGGTGAACACCACTGTACATTATTAGTAGCACCGATCAATGCAACGCGCTGGGTTGTTTTCTTTCCTCCTGCATACAGTGATATGAGAAACAGATAGTTCTGTAAATAGCAGCAACTTTTGGCAAAGCAACCACACTCAGAGAGTTAACAGCAATACCATCAACACAAGGTGAGTGTAAAGAACTCTCAGCACAAGCAGCGTCAACAACAACAATTGAAGAATTGTTGTCGGTATTACCAGCGCTAGCAGTTATCACATCTGAGTTCCTCTTAACAGACTCGTCTACACTCATAGACGATGAGAGAGGACTAGCAATACCAGACATTCATAGATTCATAGACCATGAGACAGGACTAGCAATACCAGACACAAAAAAAGCGGCTGGGGCAATATCACCACAACCAACACCAGATTCATGGATGGACAGATTCTTACATTTAGCAGAGTCAGTCTTACCGGATAAAGACGGACGCGGAGAAGATGAATATGGTAACTTTTTCCTTCTTTAATCCATCAACTTGGATGATGGTACTCAACCACTTCGTACATGTAGATACAGCACAGATAGCCATATCTGGATCTGAAGGCGTACCCGTCGAGTTGCTTAAGAAAGTGTTAGATCACTTGATGAGGAGCATATACCAGCACATCTGCAAAAAATGGCCGAATAAAAGTATTAACAATAAGTGTAAACTTACCATTGCTTGCTATTCCTCAAAAAAATGAGATATTTTAACCCATTCGCTGCCAAGGACGAGTATACTCGTCCTTCTTTAAATATGTTATAACATGCAGGCTTTTGAATTAACAATTTTTTTATGGCCACAAACATAAATACAGAAATGTAAAAAAACGTGAAAAAATACTACAAATAAAGTTTTTTACAAAAATTATTTCTTAGAGAAAGATCTTTTACAAATTTAAATTAAGCAAATTATAACAAAATTTTATAGCAACAAAATCACTTACAATACTTTATCTTCACGATAGGATTTGTAACAAAGTCCAATACTTCATGGAGGTTTATCAGAACAGCTCGGACAGTAATATCGAGTCTCCTTTCGAATGTTTTTCGTTGCACAAACGCTACATTTGCGAGTTGGGTTTTTCTTTTGTGGTGTAGGAGGTATAGCATTGAGATAATGTAGGGAATTTTCTTCCTGGGGTATGATTGACGTAGATTGATGAGACTGAATGACTTCATCTTGGCTTCCATTTATCAAATATTGTATAACTTCTTCTCAAAATTGAAGAGATGTTTTCTTTTCTGCGTTCGGTTGTTGACTATACAATATGTATGCATTATGCACAGCTATTTCTATAATTTGTACAGATATTTTTTTATACCGCCGAAGAGTTTTTCTCATAGCACTATAGTAGGACAGCATTTGATCCGAACGGTCTACACCTGCCATACCTTTTGTGTAATCCCTTACGATATTGGGTTTGATGGAGACTTGTCTATTTCGGTTAGCATCTTCAACCATTTCAGCTTTATGCATATTTGATATGGTATGTAGGTCTCTTTTATCTCTCCACAAACAAATAACGATCGATTCGGATCGCTTCCAGATGTACTCGCCCTTCTTCAGTTTTTGTTCGACCAATTCTTTCGGATTACTTTTACGATTGGATCGCAAAGTTCCACAAATATATGTCGAGCGCAATGTTAACTCTTTTGCCAGCGATACGGAGTTGTAAAAACTGTCCATATACCGTCCATAAGAGAAAGCACAACCGAAGTACTGTGATTCCGCCCGTCTGACAGAATTTCAGATTTTCCACAATAGATTTGTATTCGTAGTATCATACCCTGTGATTCACATAATTCATATAATTTTACCCCAAATTTGTTTTTTTTTTATTTTTTATACATATGTTGCCGAAAGTAAAGACGGCCACACCCGGCCAGGATTACGAGTATATACAGAATTCATTACGTTATTAAAATGTTTAACAATCGGTTCGATCTTGTTTAGCTTACTATTTTTGTGGTTTGTGCTATTCGAAAAGTACAGAAACCGTAGTAATATTTGAAAACGGTTTCGGCACATATGAGTTCTACAAAATGGCAAATTATAAAAATGGCTTTTATCCCAATAATGTGCAATGGTAGGCAAATTTATGCATCCCATGTGAAGAAACAATGCCCAGAACTTTCACATTTCTACGCGATTAGTGGCTTCCAATTATGAAACCTTGATGATTTCCTCAGTATCCTTTTCCGCCCTATTATTTCTGCAGAGTAATCATTAGTTTATTGAACCAACATATCAATAAATTCATCAGAAAGAAATATGTCAATTAATTCGACTGGAGTTCTTAATTTTGCCGGAATATTCTTTGATCCTTGATCCTTTCCACGAAATTCAAAAACTGGAGGATCTCTTTCCACATCTGTCCACATATTGCCACTTCTGGTATCTTCATTTATAGATTGCACATTGATAGAAGTACTAGGAACTTCATCTTCACTTTCTGGTTCTTCCGAATCATACATCACATTTATTCGTGGTCTTTTTTTTGTAATAGGACATAGACTGTCGTCCGATTCAGTGCCTTTCCATTGCCAACGACGAGTGTAGTCGTCTGGGGTAAGACACATATGGTATAACTTTGAGCGGCATGAAATAAGTCTTGGAAATCGCTGTTTCTTTTGGGTAAGAAGGCCAGCAAATGACAAGTATCTCTAATAAATAACTAAAGCATATGAGACCCAGTTCTAGTCTATGATGCAGAAGCATGGACTTTA
Organism: Volucella bombylans; assembly: GCA_949129095.1. Lineage (NCBI taxonomy): Eukaryota > Metazoa > Arthropoda > Insecta > Diptera > Syrphidae > Volucella > Volucella bombylans. The sequence continues at coordinate 199,127,757 of OX422142.1, forward strand.
TCAAAAATGAATGAGATCACCATTCTAAAATATAGGCAGTAAATATGACGAACTGTACGGGCTGCACGGGGGTCAGATATTACGGATCGTCCTAGGTAGAGAGACTTGTAGGTTGAGGCTCAGGTTCTTTTCGCACTGTCGTGCCATATTTAGTAAATAAGTAAGTAATGCGCTTATTCCGATTGGGGGTCATTTTCTGTTATTCATTATCAAAGCCACCTAACATTTACTCGTTGTGCGATATTGCCTTTGAAATTTCTCTCAGCCCTGAATAGGGAGGTTTGATTGGTTCAGAAAAATGGCAGAGCAAGAATTTTGTTATTTTTATTACTGATTCATAAGTCGTTATTTTTATCAATCGATATTAGAAATGTGTGGCGAAAAGAAGAAAGAAAATCTTACACAACGATAAAAAAAAAAATAAGCGCTGCCTCGTGGTACTCCAACTTTAATTAAGCTGTTAGTTCCACTGTTATTTTAGTTATGCATCCAGTAGCATATGATCTAAGGACATACTTGTGTCCCTCCGGTATATTTGAGGTCTTAGAGCTGTTCGCTATGTAATGTTCGTTGATGTTATTTTTTTTTTGAAAGTGTGAGTGTAAATACTGATCATATAAGTCATCTCATTTAATTATTTTTTTTTTGTACATGCATAGGTAGATAGTGAAAGAAATGCATTTTAGAACAAATTAAAGCAATATTCACAAGAGTTATACTTGCATTGATAGAAAAATACATGAGTAAAATCTCTTTATTTCATTTTACTCGTATGACATTACTTTCATTCGAATGTGCTTCCACAAAATACAAAACGACAAATAGCATTCTGTTCCAATATTGTCATGGCAACGACACTGCCATATGGGCATACAACTGTGCAAATAATGTACATAAGTGGAATATTTTCTGCTCGAAATGCTCCTTAGTCAAGAAGAACATTGTTGAAAATACTTATTCTCTGAGGGGAGAACTGCACGCTTGAGTTAGATTTCATAAATTTATGCTTTGAATGTGCACTGGTTCGATATTTTTCCTCATATGAAATGAAATAATTTCTGGTGGCACACTTTGTAAGTCAAAAAAATACAGAATATGTGAAATTCGAAATAAGGAACCTTAGGAACTTGCCTTATTGGAAAACCACTAACGCTTTATGCGCGAGTATACTCATATGTACTCGTTCATACGCTAGAACCTTGTATAATTTCGCGAATAAAACAACTTTATATTGACTGTACCTTTTGTCATTTTCCAGCAGCTTGGACTGATTCATTAGGAAGAACTCATGAAAAATACAGTCACTACTTGTTTCCTGATTACCTTTAACATTGCTGCGAAACATTAAGTATGATATACCTATCCAGAGTTATCGTTGTTACAACCATTAAAAAATCATCTGCAGGAATTTATTTATTGTAGCTATTGTACGAGTACGAATGTACATACATATGTATGTTATGGTAGTAAACTCACTAGTTGGGTTCTAGCAAAGAGCAACTCTGTTTACGATGCCATGACAACTATTCCTACAAAAAAGCGTAAAGTGAGATAAAATCCAAGTAGTAGTGAAAAGTATTCCTAGTCACGAGTATGAGTTCCATGTACGGCTCATGAGAATGAAAAAACTGCGGGTGCCAGTAATAAAATAACCAATCGAGTTCACTGGGATCGTTCGACGACTTCATTGAAACCAGTCAAATGAAAAACTGACATGTGCCTGAAACAAAAGGACGAGACCATCAAACGAATCGCTGACAGCACTACACCTCTGTCCAAACACACTAACAACGAGGTAAACTGAACTATGTTCGCATTAATATATGTATAAAGTAATTCGGAAGAAAAATCAGACTTTCCATCATATATAATGCTGTTGATGTTGACAAATTCTTTTTGACCAATGCAGAGCCAGGGGACTTTACTGAAAATGAACAGTGTGAAATCGGCCCGGACTACAACCTTGCCAGGCCGTCTTCTAATTTACAATTTCTGTCCATGGAATGATGTAAGGAATTGACCCAGTTCGATGATAATAATGTTTCAAACAATGTCATTGCCGACTATAGGGTACAACCACCTAGGTTTCAGGAGCTAAAAAAGAAAGTCCAGGCTCGAAAACAGTTGATCGAAGAAGAGAAGCGTCAGAAGAGTCGTGCTTTCTCTAATTTTGTGGCGCCCAATGTATCCTTTGCCCAAATGGTATCTGGATCGGGTAAGGCCACAATGACAGCAAAAAATACGCCAAAAGTAGCCGAAAAAGCGCCGGAAGCGGATCTGGATTTGAAAGCGATCCTTCTGTCCTTGCACGGAAAAATCGATCATTTTCAGAAACAATTAAATGAACAAGCGGCTCGAATTGACGTCATCTATTCGACCCTGTTTGACAAGTCTGGCACGCCGATATAATGTCTGCTACGTTGAATGAGGTTAATCTGAAGATCCTTGCGTTAAACGTTAACTCACTAATCAGGATCGAGAGAAGGGCCAACCTACAAAATCTGTTGTTAAGTGAATGCCCAGATGTGCTTTTGGTAAGCGAAACTAAGCTTAACCAGAATCACAAAATTGGCTACAGTGGCTACAATATTTATAGAAGGGACCGTCCACACTCCTCACAAGGGGGTGGGGTTGGTATCTTATTACGCAAAGGCATGCGCCATAGGGTCATATATAGCGGGGATTTGATGAGGTTCCGGGTGTTGGAAGCCTGCATCGTATGCATTCCTCTTCATAGTCGAAGGCGAGTGTATGTGGTGTCGCTTTACGCACCCGAAGCACCTAATCCCATTCAATTTATAATTGAGCTGGAAATACTTTTTCGTTGCCTTCAGCTTCAATCGGAAGAAAATTATTATTTTTTGGCCGGAGATCTTAATGCTAGGCATGCGGCATGGGGAATTAATCCGCTAAACACCAGAGACAACCAGTTATACTACTGGTGGTGTCAAAATATGATTGAGTACAGACTTGAACTGTACGCGACGAATATCCCATCCTTCCCATCAGCCGGTTCTTTCCTGGACTTGGCATTAATTGACAGTAGGCTAGTACTGACTAACGTGGATAGAAACACAAGGAACTGTTTGCGAGCGTTCGAGTACGATAGTGATCACTACGGACTTGCCGCCACAATACGGATCCCAAACGAGCAAACGCAGCTGGAGCAGTACGATCAAGAGTACCCATACGACTACCGTAAGGTACGGTGGCCGTGCTTCTCCAGAATCTTAAAGCGTAATTTATGTTTGAGTGGAATTGATCCCCCGACTAACAGAAACTTGACAAACGAAGAAATCGACCGTAGTTTACTGAAAATGCAAGACGTTATCAAACGAACGATGGAGCAGACTATCCCTCGGATAAAATACTCCGACGAAAGCCAGGTGGAAAAATACAAAACTCCAACAATCAACGCATTGTACGCACACAAAAGTAGATTGCTCTCGAGGCTTAAGCAGTTGTACAGACAGTTTACTGACAGAAACGACCCGGAAATAAGAACACTAAAGTCATTGATCAAAAACCTAAAACAATTAATTAAAGAAAATTACAGTAAGTCTGTAAGTCTGTACTGGGGCAAGAAGATTCGGGCTATAAAATCCAGTAGTCCGAATATGTTCCCGCAGATAAATAAATTATTTAGGCTGAAAGATCATAATGACATTCAGTGTGTCCGAATTCCACAAACGACAGAAAACAGACAGACACTACTGACCGTTGGCATAAGTCCAGAGAGAGCCGACGCAGGCGACGGTCTATTCGTGGTCGAAGACCCACAGGAGAAAGTGGATTTGCTGGGAGCTTTTTTCAAGGCCGTGTATACGGTGAACAATCCGGTTTACCGTAATCACGACATTGACAACAGGGCCTATGTAAATCACTATTATCTGCGCAACGAACTTCAAAATTGGCGATCTGAGAATCACGGTTTCACCGTATTCAGTGAAGAAAACGCTGCAAACGTTATCATCGCCAATGAGCGAGCCTCCTCGCATTTGTTCGTGCGAAAAGATGAACTCCTGTGCATCTTCGAGTCTCTGAAAAACAAAAAGTCATCGGGAGTAGACGGTATTCCAAACGTCGTATTAAGACACCTGCCCTTGGAAGCAGTGGATATATTTACTACGCTGTTTAACAACGCGCTGAATAATGCATATTACCCGACGCATTGGAAAACAGCAGTGGTACATCCCATCCCTAAAAGGGATAAAGTTAGAACTAACCCTGCAAATCTCCGGTTAATTAGTTTGCTTCCGAATATTAGCAAGGTATTTGAGAAGGTGATTAATAGAGCTCTATTAAGGTGGGTTGAGGAAAATAATATAATTCCGGAAAATCAGTTTGGTTTTAGGGCGAGGCATGACACTATTCATGCTGCGTCTAAGCTGGTCTCCGACATACAATGGAATAAATGCAAGAACCAGTGTACGGGTGCCTGCCTCGTTGACTTTGAGAAGGCCTTCGACACCGTATGGTTAGAGGGGCTTTTCTATAAGTTGACGAGAATGGGTATGCCGAAACCTCTGCTATATATGATTTACGACATGCTTATGTGAAAGAAGTTCGTTGTTAAATGTAACAATGTTATTTCGAGCAAGATCTTTGACATTAAAAACGGCTTACAATAGGGGGCTGTGACTTCTCCGATACTGTTTAACATTTACACAAGTGATCTAGTAGGTTCCCTCAATCATGCCATAGCGTACGCAGACGATTTAGTGGCGTACAGATCAGGTCCAAAAATCGAAGTCATCAATACTCTTCTGCAGCGTGATTTCGATCATATTAAGGCGTATTGCGATGATTGGAAATTGAAAATCAATTTTCAAAAGTCGGAAACAATCTTGTTCAGGACTCCATTGAGATGGGCTTCTAGGGATACCAGACATAACTGGCGAAATTTGGCCATCATTGGACAGCATGGACTGCCATTAGCGGTGAGAAGCGTAGTTAGATACCTTGGTATTTGGCTCGATAAGTATTTATATTTTGACAAACATATGGATGCTTGTCTTGCTGGAGCCAAGAAGGCTTTAGCCTTGACAAGAAGGCTGTTTCACAGCAGTCAACTAGTTTCCAGGGTGAAAGTCATATGCTATGTGGCCCTAATCAGGCCAGTCATCGCGTATGGTTGTCCCGTGTGGTTCAATGTAGCGCCGTATCAGATGGAAAGGATTCGGGTGTTTGAAAGGCAGTGTCTTAGGACTTGTCTTGGCTTGTACAGAACACCAGAATCAGAGTACAAAAAATATTATCCCAACAAAGTCCTTTACGATGGGGCTAATCTGAATAGGATTGACAATTTCCTGATTAAGGTGATTCGAAGACACGTTGCAAGGGCAATGACCAACGATAATGGCCTGATCTTTGGGGCTTATTATCCCAATGAAATGTACCACGAGAGCTCACTTCTATCGGGCTTTATTCCGCCAGAGGCTTTTCTCCATATTGATGCTAAAGGGTTAATACAAAGTAGAGATGGTATCCCGGTAATATACCACCGCCACCGCGGTGCGAGAGACAAGCGGCTCACCTACGACGGGTATGTTGCCAATGCTCAGGAGCTCCTCCGTTTTAGTCTCGCGATTGCGGACAGGGATCGGATCGGTGCCGAGAAATAGTACACCGAATTCTGGTGGCTTCAAGAAGGAGAAAGGGTTGGATCGCTCTCCTAGGTCGGTACGTTACTAAGGTAACATATTCCTCTTAGTTGTAAGTTAGATTAGGGATAGTTAGGGGGATCTCGTGGAAAGGCCGCGTTTGTTAGCATGAGGCCGCACCTCTGAGAAGTGACCAGTGGTTTATCGCATTGGTTAAATCTTGGTGGTGCGTGTGCACGATGTTGACGAATGACGGGCGCCCGAAATCGCAATTGGGATGGTGACCACCCGGTGCGAGAGGCTACGAGTGCTCACCATCCTGATTATAGTTAAGTTAGGTTAAGTAGTTTAGGTAGGTTAAGTAGAATACTGCCATAGTTTTAAGTTTTACATAAAACTACAAAAGATATGGTATCTAAGTTTTTTCTAAAATTATTTTCTTAGAAATTTCATATATTGTTTAATTGATAGATAAGATGAATCGTAAGATAGTTTTTAAGGCCGAAAGGCAAAGTTGAATGAAATTGTTAAGTTTAGAGAGTTCGGTAAGAGCCAGTAAGCTATTTTAAGTAACTGTTGTTGTTAAATTAGATTTAATCATTTTTGTCTAGAATGTAAGTTAATAATGAAAGATACAATAAAAATGAATTTAAAAGTAAAAGTAAAGTAAGGTACAACCACCTTAATTTTGAAGGGGCATTCGAGTCAATAAAAAGTAAGAAATCATTGGGATGCAATGACATACACAAAAGTGTTCTTCGATTTCGCACAGGAGTGACATTTACATAACCGTATTCCATAATAAACTTAATAAAAGAGGGTATTCCAATTTCGCGAATCCCTATCCGAAAAGTTCCTTTTTTAATATCAGCAAAGTATTCATTCGTTAAAGTGATCAACAGGGATGGCCTGCTAATGGGTTAATGACAAAAATTAAATTCTGGATAATTAATCTGGTTTCAAAGCGGGCATTAATTATCATGCATCAAGTGGTATCGGATTATTAATGGCAAGTCTGTTTCACTTGGAGAAGGCTTTCTTGTGTCCAGACATTACTTCACTTGTTAATAAATCAAAAGGCATATGCATTTATTTTGTTAAATTTATATGATGTTACGTATATGTTCATCTTGACAATCTTATTTTAAGTTCACCTCAATGGTCAAACTTGCCAAACAACTAGTTTATTCTAGCGATGATTGACTTTACGTTCTATCCGAGCTGAAGGATTGAAGAATATATGAAAATATTGTATTCAGTTATATCTTGTCTACTTACATGATAAGCTCTATATGCTTCGATGGAACTGCCACAGCAAATGCTATGATCTCGATTCAATAAGAAGGGCTTTCTATAAACTTTAACGATTTCCGCCAAATCTTCTTGAGTTTTCGCTCCTCTTCTAAGCATATTTGGCACATTCAATGAAATTGTTGCAGTTTTAAGTATACTATAGTTCTTAACAGAAACCTCAGAAGACGCTTCTAAAATCATGTACCTTAAGGAACTTACGAACCAATTTATCTTTGCTCTACTTCCATGTGATATTTTTACCATCACGGAAAAAAACCGTTCATCCGATTGTAAAAATTGCGTGTTATTTCCGCATGCTTATCATGTTCACTGTAACGGTGGTCAAGAAAAGAATAACGAAACAATAGGAGGCCGGGTCCTTTTGGCAAGACCAATTCTTCTTAAATCTACATTTTATAAAAAGTTATCTACGGCTTACTTCGAATTTGTTATTCTTATCTCAAGGCGTACTTTTTACACTTGTTTTTCTCAACTAGCGTACAATCACATGCGAGATGCAGATGCGCTTGATTTCCTATTTAAACATGTCTTAATCTACCCAAGCTGAAAGTGTTCAGACTGAATAATTACATTTTACCGCTGCTAACGCAAGGTCTGAAGAAAAAGTTCTTTTCATCGATTTTCGCTTGAGTGGTAACATATCATCAACAATCATGGAGGATAGCTTGATCAAATAATTGCAGTGTTTCAGCAAGCAATTCCTCCTCTTCAAGCTAAATCTTTACCAGACACCCTTATTTTTAACATTTTCATATGAAAATGATCTAAGAAACCTGCCCATTAATACGTTTATAGCTTTAATTTTCGTAGAGCAGGCTGCGGTACACTAATTAGTTTACCTACTGTTTCATTTTTGCCTCGAAGAGAGCTCCTCATAATCTCTAGCAAAGAATTATGGTATGTTCAATTCACAAAAAGAGACTGATATGGCACAGTCATTTATTTATTTATTTATTTATTTATTTATTTATTTATGTCTATAAGTATTACAAACTCTCTTAGACTAACCTAAAATGTGAATGTACATCTAAATTTCTTAAAATCTAAATTTAAAATAACAAGATTTAACATTAGCATTAAATGATACAAAACATGAGTATAGATTTAAAAACATTTCTGTTTTGATTAAAATCGAAAACATTTGCATATTGATTGAATTTAACACACGCATTGGTTATAGGCTCGTTTTGGCCATAATTTGTTTTATGTCTTGAGATATACAAAAGAGCATTGCTTCTTGGTCTTATGGATCTAGAAGGTGCATGTATACTAAATAAGGCCAAAAGAGGTGGACAATCAATGTGATTTGTAATTACATCTCTTGCGAATACTACAGAATAGTAAGTTATTCTGCAAGAAATAGGCTTTAAACCAATAAGTAAACATCTATTATCATATGAAGGCAAAGAACCGGACCAATTTAAGTTACGAAGCGCGTATTTTGTAAAACGTTTCTGAACTTTTTCAATGCGATTAGAATCTTTTTTAAAAAGCGGAGACCAAACAACACGACAATACTCTAATATAGGACGAACTAAAACAACAAACAGAGCTTTCAGTGTATAGGGGTCCCGAAAATCACGGGTGTTTCTAAACAGGAAACCAGACATAGCATTAGCTCTTGAAATAATGTAATTAATGTGTAAATTAAAGGAAAGATGTGGATCTAAAATGACACCCAAATCCTTATGACTTACAACTCTTTGCAACAAAACATTAGACATCTTATAGTCAAATAATATAGGCATGACAGACCTTGAAAAGGACATGACTGAACATTTTTTAATATTTAAATCCAACGAGTTCATAGAACACCATACATTTAAATTATTTATGTCTTTTTGAAAATTTAAGCTATCAGCAACAGATTTAACTGACATGAAGATCTTAACATCATCGGCGAACATAAGGCAATTTGAGAATTTTATTGCTGTTGGTAGGTCATTTATGAATATTAAGAACAGCAAAGGCCCAAGGTGACTGCCTTGCGGCACACCCGACTAGTTATGAATTTTGAAAGATATTTTAGACCCAATTTTGACAAATTGTGATCGAGAACATAAATAATTCCCCAGCCATTTAAGGATTGTTGAGTGAAAACCTAAAAAGGACAGTTTTTTTTAATGAAATTCGATGGCTTACCCTATCAAACGCCTTAGAAAAATCAGTGAAGACAACATCAGTTTGACATCTATTTTCCATATTTTTTAAACAAGTGCTTACAAACAGAGTTAAATTAGGATCATGATCCGGTGTAGATTTTTTTTTGTTTACATACAATTCAATTATTTCAATATTATTGTACATTCTCTGATGATCGCCAAAATAATTGAGGAGCTACTTGCTCAATTCTTTTACCATTCTTTCGCTAGTCACTTCGAAGGACCTGATCAACTCTACTGATTTTAATTGAGCAGTTGTCCACAAACATTACTTTAGTATTAGTGAAAAAAAAAGACTAAGAAACATAAGGACGAATACTCTGCTTGTCCTGATGTTCTGGCCGCCATCATTTTATAAAGATGTTTGATATTTGACAATCTTAACTGTATCATTGATATTTTTTTTTATATTGTTGCTACGAGTAGTTTAGTTCAGTTTGCTAGACTAACTATTTCATAAATATTATAAATATATAGGTACAATTTCTTGGTATTTTTTTTGGTTTGGCTGAAGGCCGTCTACCAGGCTGACATTTATAAATTTATAAAGTAATATTTTTACCTTTTGTTAAGGTTTGCTGACTGAAAAGCTTAGTTTTCTCCAATTATACAGCCTGTGTAACGCCGAGCATTCGTCGTGTAAATATATAATGAATCCTGCCTCACACTGGAGTGTATGCGCTCCAAAAATATTTATACGGAATTCCTTAAGAATGGGACTTACTATACATACATACTGCTGGAAGGTGTTAGATATGCTCACGTTCTTTCCGGTTGCATATATTATAGAGGATAGGAAGTTCTTGTCGGTGCGGGAGTTCCCCTCTTATTTTCAAAATGGTACTCATCATGTCGGTGGTATTGTTAATTAAAAAATATGTTCTATCACGCAAATAATAGTTCAGTCTACTGTAGTACAATCGTGCTGTGATGCCTTTAATTCACTTACGAATTCATCATATAATCTTTGACCGGTTTTCTCCAGTGGCGTGATAAACTTTTTTTTCACCAATACCAGTTGCTCATTGGGGTTAACCGTCAGAAACTCCCCTTATAAATAACATATACGATAGAAGTATTTTTGGTAATCTATCTTCGTTCATTGCTATCACTCGTACCGCATAGTCCAAGTGAAAGTTGAGAGTTAGAATTTAAATGCTCTCCTTATAAAGTAACGAACGAACTGTTCAACCTCTTCGAATGGACGATATCCCCATATTTGTGCTCCGTAAAGAATAGTAGAAGATGCAGTTGCTCGGTATATTTTCTGGTCCACGCTGATGGATAGCCAAACTGAACCAACCAAGGTTTGAAGCAATCAAAACTCCTATTCTCTCACCACTTCAGTTTGCTCATCTTGATACATATACTTTTCTGTTCGGCAGTACCTATCCCGTCATACCTGAAAATCATTATCTTCTACTTTGATAGGTTAAGAGACAAATAGAAAGAGTTTTCCAATCGGTTTACTCGTATACTCTCTACAGTATCCGCGAGGAGAGTCAGATCATCTGATCAGATTTTTGTTTTGCATGTCCCTACTCCTCTTCTAATAGCATCTGTTATGTCGTTAATATATAAAATAAACAGCAATGTGTTTAGGATGCGTCATTGTCTTACACCCACTGTCATTTGGAACTCCTCAAATACTCGTACATAAGTGGAGCCCATCCCAAATGTATGCCATATTATTTTCGTACATATCCCTCAAAAGATTAATGATTTTTGTTCAGAGTCCGGTTTTGTAGATTTTATAGGTGCTTCGTGCGGTGCAGTATTGAATACGAGTAGCTATCCGGAAATCTATGAAAAACCTCTGGTATACTCGTATTGACGAGTGAAAATATTTGGTCAATAGTTTACACCTAAAACCTGCTTGAAATTTGTGCAGAATTTTCTTGGTTTCAACCCATGCGGCAAACCTGTTAAAGATCTCTGCGGCAAATAACTTAGTATTCGCATTCAGAAATGATATTCCCCTATAATTAGCTGGGTCCTCATAGTCTGCCTTCTCGAGTAACGGATATATTATTGTTTTGCGAAAGCAGTCTCGAATATCCGATTGATTCAGATGTAAGCGCGAGGAATACGGAGTACAGTTCTTGTAGAATACAATTCTTGTAGAATGCACACGGTCATTTCATCTAGTGTGATCGTAGTATCTAAGAATCCATCTACAATCAAAGGAGCTGCGTAATGAAATAATGGAGAGATTTACGCTGTCTTTGAGCCTGTTTGCTTTGTAAGCCTGCATCAACATTTTTCTGTATATTTCGGTGTCTCTCGTACTGGTTTTAGTGTTTCCTTTTGCTTAACATTAAAAAATACCAAATTATAACATACACGTATGTATAATGGAAAATGTCTTACAATTTTACATCGAATTTACTTTACTTAATATATTAAGACTATTTACATAGTGACAGAAATACGCGATTCAGGTGTCTTCTCTCACAACGAGCTCAACTTCTGTACCCACGTAGATAACATTATAAGAAAATTTACTTCCGCTTTCGGTCTCATCAATCGCTGGTCTAAGGAATTTTTCGACCCATATTTCATTAAATCCCTTTATTCGAGCTCTTCTTGAGTAAAATTGTGAAGTGTGTTAATCCTATTATTATATTGTACTATTCTTGGAAGCTGTAAAATCTTAAGTGTAATCAAATTATCTGGGGTTGACCAGCGACCCAGTTTAATACCTCTTCGGTTCCACATCAATAATTGCTAATTCACGGAATAGTGTGAACACAGAACACATTAACAGTGTTAATTCTGATCAGAAAAAAGTACAGTGTCTGCCTTTTATTATTTAATGGGCATCGTGCTCATACCTAAATATTGACATTATAGAGTTTAGATGTATATGTATAGTTTGTCAAAAAAGTATCTTTTGTTTTTAATTTATTTGGGCTAATCAGTGTATTTACTAAAGAATTCCTTAATACGGTTCATGATACAAAGAAAAAAAAGAAAAAACGGAAAACAAAATATACTCTAATACTAAGGTGTCAAGAAAGTAGTTTTACATAAGACCTATTATTTATAATAGTGTAAGAAATTTAAAGTATGAAGTATTTAATATAGTACTTGGTATTTTTATTTATTTATTACTAAGTAAGTATTGCTTACACGGTAAGATAATGGAATCTTTTAAATGTGGAAGCCTTAAATTTTTCAAATATCAGATACAAGTATGTGCAAGTATATATAACAATAAGAATTCAGGAAGTGATAACAAAATAAAATAAAATAAGGTACGAGTAAGTAAGATAAAGTAAAAGAGAGAAAAGGATAGAAAAGAACAATTGGCTTTACAATCAAATTGAACATTTCAAGCGTTTAAAATTCTAAATCTAATTAGTTTCATTGGCCAGGTATTTTAAGAGAGAGGTTTTAAATTGTTTTATGCTTCTAATTTTCCTAATATTTATGGGCAAAGAATTCCACAGCCGTACGGAGTTCAGACGTCAAGCAGGCATAGCTCGTTTGAAAAAGCATACATGATCTACCTGACTGAAGGAAGCGTAGCCTATTGAATAGGTATGCTGGTTGTTTAGTTTGAATTATGCCATGCAAGAGACTTAGCGTTCTGTATTTGAGCACATTATCAAATGTACATCCGCTGATTTGCTTTGAGTAAAAGGAAATATGGTCATATCGTTTTAGGTGAAATACAAATCGGGCAATATTATTATATACGACATTGAGCTTTCGTCTGGAGTCGTAGTCGGGGCAGCAAAAGATTTCAGAACAATATAGCAGAATCGGTATTAGGAGGGTTTTCGCTAACAAGAGCTTTGTCCGTGTAGAAACAAAGCGATGTGCAGTCCAGAGAGCACGTAATCCACCATATATCTTACATATAGTGGCGTTTATGTGGGTAGACCAAGTAAGGGTCCGGTTAAATATCAGGCCCAGGTTGTTGGCGCAGTCGACGTACTCTATTGGACTTTGGGCTAGTTGGATTGGTGGAAAGTGAGTAAGGTCCAGTTTTCTTTTATGGATCACAAGTGCTTTTGTTTTCTGGGCATTAAGACGCAGTTCGTTCTTAGCTGACCAACCAAGTATACGCTGGAGATCTTCATTCACCTGCGCAGTGGCTTCGTGAACCAAATTCATGGGAGAACTTAAGTGGATCTGGGCATCATCGGCGAACATATGAATTGCACAATGCACGACAATCTTTGGCAGTTCATTTACGTAGAGCGAAAAAAGCAATGGTCCAAGAATGGAGCCTTGCGGTACTCCCCTCTTTATAGGCAAATAGCATGAACATCGGTTTCCCGCTACAACCTGTTGTCGTCTTCCTTCTAAGTAAGAAAATATAAGTTTTGTAGAGGGCAATGAAAATTTAAACTCTTTTCTGAGCTTTAAGCAAAGTATAGTGTGATTAACGGTGTCGAATGCTTTCGAAAAGTCAAGTAACGTTAGTATTGTAGCATGGTTGTTATCAATAGCTTTCCTAATTTCGTCAATTACCAATAATAACGCAGTCTTGCAACTTCGTTTTTGACGGAAGCCAGATTGATTCTCACAAAGCAGTTCTTTACACTGCAGATAGATTTGAATCTGTTTGAGAATACATTTCTCAAAAACTTTTGAAAGGAATGGCAGAATTGAGATAGGTCTGAATTCCACTGCATTTCCATTCGATTTCTTTGGAATAGGAATAATTTTAGCGTCTTTCCAATGAGTGGGAAAGACTGACGTCGTTAAAATTGAGTTGAAGATATGTGTTATATGGAAGCAGAAGCTTAACAAATTTTGGATGAATTTCATCGATCCCCATAGCATTTGATTTGATCGATAGTACCGCTTCTGCAACGTCTTCCTCGCGTAATCTGTAGAATTCAAAGTATGATTCTCTACAATCATCCGGTGGCTGGTCGAAAGTAGTTAAGCTTACTGAGGGTGGATCACTTGACATTAAAAAAGTTGAGTTAAGGTGGTTGCAGTCTATATCATCGGGAGTTTTAGGCCTTTGTTTTCCTAACCCAAGTTCACGGATATGTTTCCAAACCTCTCTGCCTGAGGAGCAGCTACCGAACTTCCGATAGTAGAAGACACGCTTGGCGTTTCTTATTTTAGAAACCGCTTCATTACGTAATTGGCGATATATATTTAAGAACTCAGGCATTCTGTATTTTTTCCAGCTTTTATAGGCATCATCACGCTTTTTCATAAGCTGTAGGATATTAGGGGTAAACCATTGAAGGTGAGGGGGCCTATCAGGTTTTGTTTTTAACGGCACATGTTTGTTAAAGAGGAAAGCAATTTTTTCCTGCAGAAAGTTAGTTTGATCATTGACAAGGGGCATCCGATAAATACGCTCCCAACTTGTGCCTATAGTATCAGCTTGCAATTGAGCATAATTTAAGTTATGGAAATCTCTAAACATGACTTTAGATTCAACAAAGTCATTTTTAGCTTGGTAAGTTATATATATCAAGTCATGTTTAGAGAATGCAGGTGCTGAGAGTTGGCTATATAACAGGACTTTACTCATATCGGATACAAAAATTGAATCGATCAGAGTTGAAGCAGTGGTCGTAAAATGGGTAGGGGTAGACGTGTTAACTGGGTTTAGATCAAGCGATTTCATTTGTTCCAAAAAGCCTATGGAGCCGGATGTATCTAACAGATTACAATTAAAGTCGCCGCATATAATGATGTTAGTGGCAATGTAGCAATGGCAATATATTGCCATTTTTATTTCAATTATTGAATTTCTGCAAGCTATTATCGGTCGGTATTTCATGCAATTCCTCCAATACCGCAGATTTACTGTTTATTTAAGTTTTTGGGTGCCTTTTTGCTGTTTCTTTTTTCAATGCTTTTAACAAACTTAAGGGGGTAGGAGGTTAAATTTGGGATTTTTTTTTTTTGCGAAAATGAAATACAATCTTCTTATGACAATTATACAGGGTGTCCCAAAAATCAACGTCAAGCTGGAAACGGGTGATAGGTCAAGTGGTGTTGGTTATCACAAAATTATATAAAAAAATCGAAGTCATGTAAAAGTACAAAATTATTGGCACTCAAAAAAAAAAATCGAGAAATCTGACACCTTGTGACGATCTTTCAAGTGCTGTGACCTCAAATCTTTACTTTTCTTCAATTTTTTTTGTCACGTAACTCTGAGTAACTCTTCTGTAAATACGGTCCAAAATTGAAACATAACTATATCGGTTTTAACTAAAATATTTCTTTTTTGTTCATCCATGTATCTGAAAATCATTAATCCCCCAACTTGAACTAACTGTACTGACAAAAAATGTACTATGCCATTTTGGCAAGTAACTTTAAAAGATAGCGTATTTAGTCTGGATTCCAAAATGGTATGACACTTGCTAGACTAGCGCTTAATTGAGGACAAAAAATAATATTTTCTTAAAGAAACCCGATTCATAGTTAATTCTTTTTAATAGGTTAAAATGAGTACCAAGTGTGAGCGAGATAAACAGTGACGCTGTGATTGAGACGGATAAACACGCCATTTCGACCCCCAGATTTCCGAAAAGATTATAATTCAGTAGAGTTGTCATTCTGTGCCGCAGAAGATTTAAAAGATTTGAGTGAAAAATAACAAAATGGCGGCCTTGTATAGTTTTTTTTTTAAATCGAGATAAAAACAGTGAATAAAAAAATGTAATTCTGATACCGGACAGAACCATTCATGTGTAGAATATTGTGTAAAAATTTCAGCCGAATCGGTCTAATAGTATTTTTTTAATCATCTAGGCCGATAGATAGAATATAGTTTCGAGAAAAACGCGCTTAAAGTTTGGTATAATCCTCTCATCTGCAGGGTACGCTCTCTTCTATTATTTGCTGTAACTTCAAAATAACTTAGTGTATCGGTCTTCATTTTCACAGTATATTCTCAGCTTATTAAACTTTCAAAATATGCAAAAAAATATAGATTTTTTGAAGATCGAACATGAGACTACCCCTTTAATTGGTCCCATCATTGTAATAAAACATCATTTTGGTTTCGTCGCAGAATATAACTTTATCCCAATAAGATGGTTCACCAATGTGTAATGTAGCGAAGGACAATTGCTTTTCAATGTTTTATGCAGAAAGCAGTGTTTTTTTCGACCAACTTGCAAATGTTCATGACCTGCCTTGTTTTTTCGTAGGAAACGACAACACTCCCACACGGCCATATATCTTGTTGAGTGAAATGTTTAGTGAATAGACGTGTTTTATACTCGCTCCACTTCTATCCACTTTTTATTAGTTTTTTTTTGTTTCCCCTTGAAAACATTTAAGTCATCCGAATTTGAAACCTAACTTTTGTTTCCAAATTAAAAGTGAACTCTATTTTTAAGTTTTCCATGTTAATTTGTGTAAATTAAGAACCATGACAATACGCCAATAAACACTCAAAGAAAAATCAACACTACTTTCTACAGTGGTCCTCGACAAATTTTCAGCAGCCACCAGCATTTCAAAGCAAAATCATGCATATGCAAAAACCTCAGAAAAAAAACTATCTCTATCTGAGCAGCTTCACGAAGTAGAGTCAAATCTACTGCTTAAATTTAAATCGATGCTCCAAGAATTTGAATGCAATTTTAATGATAAACTTAGTGCTGCCATTTCCTGTCTTGAGTTCAAAGTTCAGCAATTTGAGAATGACTTGTGTGAATTTCGCAAGGAAAATAAATCAATAAGAGAAGAATTAGCCGATCTTAAGAGAAAAGAACGACTCAAGGACGTCATTGTTCGTGGAATACCACGAAAACCTGGGGAAAGCCCCACAGACGTGGTAAAAACCATTGCCACCAAACTACGACACCATCTCTCACCACATTTTGATGCTTTTCGATTGAAGTCTAAAGCCGCCGATGATGATGATCACAGACCGTTACTCGTCCGTCTCTCTTCGCACACCGAGCAACGTGCATTGCTAGCTGCTTTCCGTGCCAATAAGGGATTAACACTGGCACAGCTTGACGGCCTCCCTTCGGATGGCAATAACAAAAACAATGATCATGTCTTCATCAACGAGAGTTTGACGCCAGAGAATAGCTCTATTATACGTCACGCTCTTCGGTTACGTAAAGAGGGTATTCTCTTTTCTGCTAGAACCCGTGACGGTTTGGTTAGTGTCTTGTCTTCTTCAAAGATTGTTAATTGCTATGTTGGTAAATACACTGAGATTCTTGTTCTGGTAGTCGCCGTGTCATCGGAATCTTATGGGTGATAATACCATAGTTGATGACGTGAACAATTTTAACAGCGGCCAAGTCATGCTCAACATTTTTGCTAATCGATGCACTGGATTAAAAGTTTGCCATGTTAATGTGCAGAGTCTAAAATCAAGTATTGATGAATTTAGAGAACTGTTTTCTTCGCAACGAGTAGATGTTATATGTGTTTTTGAAACATGGTTGATTCCTTTCAGGGCAGATGGGAGTGGTGATGATGATAATTGATTTGCCCTTTCCGGCTACAAAATACATGGTGGCGACAGATTGACAAGAGGAGGTGGGGTTGCAATTTATTATAGATCAGTGTTAAAATGCAAAGTTGTTAAAAGAAATGAAAATTCGACTGGTATTGATTTCTTGTTTGTCGAAATATCCGATAGTTATCAAAAGTGTCTTATTGGTTGTATTTACGTACCAAATCGAAACTTTGCTCTCACAGATGTTGAAACTGAATTATCCACCTATGTCTTTCAGTATCTAAATATAATTCTGTGCGGGGACTTCAATAAAGATATGTTGAGAAACGATGAAAAATCTAATTCCATTAAGAGTTTCGCTACCAATTGTGGCCTTAACATTATTCATAACTCCGTTCCCTCACATTTCCGAGTTGGTTGCCGACCTTCGCTTTTAGATTTTTTTTTTAATATCGGACATGAGGTTAGTGCTATTTCATGATCAGAAATCTGTGCCAGGTTTTAACTCTTCTCATGATCTTATATTTTTAACTTACGATCTTCAAATGAATGTGCAACCTTCCCTCAATAAAGTGCTTTTTAGAGACTTCACTAATATAAATTTAGTAAATCTGCATTTTGAAACCTCATTATACCCTTGGGATTTATGTTGGAATCTCTCAGAAGCTGATGACAAAGTTGTTTTATTCGAGTCAATGGTGTTTGAACTCTTCAACAAATATGTACCAATAAAACAAGTGGTAATTAAGGGGCGCCCTTGGTTTACTTTTAGTATAAAAAAGCTCATGAGACTTCGAGACAAAGCCTACCGAAGATGGAAGAACTATCCTTCAACTGCAATAGGACTAGGACTGTATTTGTTAAGGTGAGAAACTTAACAACCGCTGAGACTTGCAAATAAAAACAGTTTTATTACAAATCTAAGCTTAATACCAACTCTAAGACTCGAGATCTTTGGAAAAATTTGCGCCAGTTGGGAGTTATTCCCACTAAAAATGGTTTCTCCAACTATGCGGACATCAATCCGGATCTTTTTAACAACTTTTTTGCGACAACATCTGTTCCAGACAGTTCTATTCCTTCCACTGAAGCTAATTTATACCGTAGTTCCTCAGACCTCTTTGGCCCAAGATTTTCTTTCCAAACTATAAATAGCGTCGATGTCATTTTTGCCACTAAATCTATAAAGTCTAATGCTATAGGTCTAGATGGAATATCTCTAAGATTTATTAAAATAATTCTTTTACATGTGGTTGATACGCTTACTCATATTTTTAACTGCTGCCTAATTAAATACTGCTTTCCCTCCGCCTAGAAACTTGCAAAAGTAATCCCTATTCCGAAGAATTGCAATCCGTCTGGATACGCTGACTTTCGCCCAATAAGCATTCTCCCGAGTTTATCAAAAGTTCTGGAATTTATCATTAAGAAGCAACTTCAAACTCACGTTGACTCACTCAATTTGATAAGCCTGCATCAATCTGCCTATCGTGCAAGTCATAGTTGTACTACTGCACTTTTGAAAATAGTTGATGATATTCGTCTAAACTTTGACAAATCTTATATAACCCTACTATGTCTTTTAGATTTCTCAAAGGCATTTGATTCAGTAAATCATGAAAAATTGTATTGGAAACTCATTAATAGCTTTGGTTTGGGTAATAGAGCTGCTGAGCTTATTCTAAACTATCTTAGCGGTAGGTATCAGCAGGTTTCATTAAACGGAAAAATGTCAAGTAAGGTAAGACTATATAATGGTGTCCCTCAGGGGTCAATCCTAGGTCCATTGCTTTTTGTCCTATTCATTAATGACCTACCTCTTGTTTGTAAACATGCCAATGTACATCTATATGCTGACGATGCTCAACTATATGTTTCCTGCCCGCGAGCTAAAATTGATAGTTGTGTCAGTCAATTGAACGACGACTTAGAGGCAGTTCGACTTTGGGCTTCTTGTAATGGACTTCAACTTAACGCCAAAAAAACCTTATGTTTGCCTATTGGAAACAACTTAGGGCATGTTGAAGAATATCCACATGTTTACCTATCTGGAGATAAGATTAGTTATTCTAATAGTGTCAAAAACCTTGGTGTCATCATTAATAACTCTCTTAATGCCAATGATCATATTAACGCTTTAGTTAGAAAAATTTACATTGGCTTGCGGTTGATGTGGAAATCTGTCCGTTATACTCCAGTTGAAATCTGGCTAAAATTAGTTAGATCCTTACTTGTACCACACATAACTTACTCTAGCTTGGTTTACAGCTCACTGAACTCGGCATCATTCAGAAAATTGGAACTCGCTTTTAACTCCATGATAAGATTTGTGTTTCACTTGCGTAAATTCGATCACGTTTCTAGGTTTCGAATGTCAATATTAGGGTGTTCATTATTACAGTATTTGAACTATCGGAACTGCCTATTCATTGCACGACTTATAAATTATAAGAAGCCACATTACTTATATTGCAAGATACAGTTTCCTAGATCATCTAGGACTTGTACTATTAATACTCCTAATTTCTTTTACTTAGAAAGTAGCCGTCTGTTTTTTGTTCACTCTGTTAGGCTGTGGAATTCGCTTCCATGGGAAATCCGGCGTTTGGCCGGAACAAGAAATTTCAGTGTGTATCTATTCGGTTTTTTTAGGGATCTTTGGGGCATACATGGCACTAGCATTAATCAATAGATATTTTGTATATATGTAGGGGGAGGGCAAGGGAATGGAACCAAAATAACAACACTTGCAAGGCTTAATTTTGAAAAGAAAGATTTATTTAATCCATTAATAAAAAGGATGTGGATATTAAAAAAAAGTTAACAAAATAATTAAAGTCTCTAGGAACAGGCGGGGACCGACACGACTTTACGCTTAGCTTGGTTTTCATCAACTGCTCTCGCTTTTAGTTTTACATAATAAGAACTGTTAACTGAATTTGAATAAGAACTGTTAACTGAATTTTAGTGTTTAACATATAGGGTGAACCAGATTATGACAAGTTAATTAAGTTGATTTAAAAGGTCGGTCCCACACTCGGCCATCCTGTTTGTCGGCTGCCTCAGACGACTGTTGATTTAGACACACACTGCATCCCCTTCATCCGCTGACTCTTCGCATTCATCATCGTTGTCGTCTTCGCTGTCCATTTCATCGGGCCCCCGCCCAATTATCAAGGCTTCGCCCTTTAATGACGTTGTCTAATCATGAACGGGGGCAGAGCAAAGTACTGGTCTTATCGTAAACATCTTCAGATGACGCAACCGAAGGTTGCTACGATTTGATCAGTCACAAGCTGCCGGTCATAGGTCTTGTTGGCGGCTGGACCACCGGTAGTCCCTACCAGGACTTAAATCACGGTACCATGGGAGTCAGGAGCCCCCCGGATCTCGGTCCGGGCCTGACTTGTTAGAGGTAGGCCCCCTTGTGGGAGCGTCATGGTGGCTGTGGTTTAAACCCAAAATCGCGGGAAAGAGTCTTCCTATGGTTTTCCTTGGTTTTCCTTGGTTTTCCTTGGTTTTCCTTTGGTTGACTCAATGTGGAGTTGCAATAAGTGCTGGGTGCTGTGACCCTAAGAACAGTAAGAGGTTTTAGGTCGGCCTCGACTCATACCAAGGGTGGAACTTGTGCCGGCAACACAGTTCCGAATTGGTATCAATGGATTGACGGTGAGCGATGGCAAGGCGTATCCTTGCTCCCATGGATGTATGGGCCCACACGGCAGGTACTTACGTTAAAAAACATGAGACATCTATCCATTTCATCGCGCCACGGCTTCATAAAATCTGCTGATGACGATGTTGTATTTGGCCCTTCGTGGTTACCAACTTTGCAAACCTCGTAACGGTCATTCCGCTTTACTTTCACGACTTCATAAGGCCCTAGGTATTGTGGATAGAGCTTAATTCCAGGTGCGAATTGCGTTCTTTTGATTGCAACGAGATTGTGAAGTTTGTATTTCGTCGCAGTTTTCCGTTTGCGGTTAAAAGATTTTCGGTTTTCTTCTTGAACCTTTGCTATCTGCTCTTTGGCTTCCTTTCGCAAGTCCCTTCGTTCTTCCTCGAATTCATCGGCCAGCAAGGCTTCTAACGTTTCACGTAAGTTATAAAAATCGATATTCTTCATGCGTACTCCAAACATGAGTTCAAATGGGGTTTTGTTTGTGCTTCTGTTAACAGTAGAATTAATAATCCTTTGCAGTTTCGGTACATGTTTGAACCATTTGTCAGGACTATCTACAGATAATTTGGAGAGCATCTCAATAATTGTCCTGTTGATACGTTCAACTTGCCCATTACCACGAGCAACTCCAGTGGTTGACAAAGAGTGACTGATGCCTCGCTCATCGCAATATTGCTTAAAAACGTTCGATGTATACGCAGATCCCTTATCGGTAATGATTCTTTTCGGATCCCCAAAAACATCGCTTTGTGTCGTCATCTTCTTAAGTACCTCTTCTGCACCCGTAGACTTAACAGGGTAGATCCCCGTAAATTTGGTAAAAGCGTCAACAATAACAAATAAGTGTTTGTATCTTTTGGCGGTTGATTGAAGCGGTCCAAGATGATCAAGGTGGTAAGTATTCAGCGGCGTATCATACTTTTCAATGGGATTCAGCCAACATTCTTGCTTTTCGCTTTTCCTTGCTGTCAGAATACATGCGACACAGTTAGAAATAATTTGCTTAACCTTCTTTGATAAATTTGGAATGCAGAAATCCCTTTTCGCCAGCACTTCAACCTTCCTAGCATTGATATGCCCTTGTTCGTGGATGTTTCGCAGTATCTCTTTCTGTAAGCACTTAGGTACAACAAGTAAGTAGTCACCGTCCATGAATTTGTACAGGATGTCATTTCGGATACTGAAGTTCTCGTATTCCCCATTCTTCAGAATTGTACTGACCAGTTGACAGAATTCATCTCTTTTTTGTGTTTCCCTTATACGATAAAGTATGCCATCTTCAATCTTCATTATTACCGGAAATCGACTTAACGCATCCGCATGCCTCATAGCTGAACCACTTTTGTGTAGAACTTCGCAGTCGAAATCTTGAAGATATAATGCCCATCTAGCCACGCGCGTACATAGGTCTCGTTTTTTCATGGTTGCGGTAAATGCTTTACAATCTGTATAAATCTTAAACTTGATTCCCAAAAGATATGTTCTTAGCTTCTTTAGACATTTAATAATGGCAAGGACTTCGTGCTCATAGCTCGTATAGTTTTCCTCGGCTGGTGGATGTAGAAAACTGGATGGAGTTCTTTGTCGTCGTGCCTTTGCAGTAAAACACCTCCATAGCCTATCCTACTTGCATCCGTGTGTAATTCCGTATCTAAGACTGGATTAAAAAGCTTTAAAACTGGATCCTTACAAAGTGCTTCTTTAAGGGAGTTAAAAGCCAAAGCTTGATCAGGCCCAAAACAAAAGTTTGCATCTTTACGGAGAAGGTCTGATAGCGGCTTGGCAATAAGTGCATAGCTTGGGATAAATCGTCTAAAATATCCTGTGAGGCCCAAAAATTATTGTACTTTTTTCGTCGTATCTGGCTTTGGAAATTTATGCACGGCATGAATTTTTTCTGTTGATGCCTTCATGGATCCATTTTGAATAACATGTCCCAGGAAGTGTATAGATGGACTAATAAATAATGTAATAACAGCGTTTTGCAGAAAATTCTTACCCAGTATCATCATATCAGTCATCCAATCATCGGAAACAATATGGAACCTTATTTTATGCAAGTCTTTTTCAATGAGAACCTCAAAAACACAAGATCCATATGTCTTTTTCATATCATTACCACCAAAACCGAATAAATATTCGCCTAGTCCATCGATTTTCGCAGAGCCAAGTTTCTTCCATAGGCTTTGCTGCATCAGAGAAACGTCTGCTCCGGTATCGACTAAAGCATCATAACTACCTCCTGCAATCGTGAGCTTCACACAATAGTCCAGTCTGTTTATCCTCTTAACATTTGTTTGTTTTCTTGTTTCCTTGTTAGGACAATCCGTAGCAATGTGCCCAAACTCACTACACGAGAAGCATCTAGCACTCTTACTTATATTTGGACAACTATTTTGATGATGAGACAGTGAGCCACAGTTTGCGCATCGCTTGTGTTTAATTATTTTACTATTAACCGAAGTTGAGCTTACCACCTGAGAATTGTGGAGATTATGGCTAATTTTGTAGGATGAACTGGACTGAGCTCTGATATTTTCGTAAACTAAAAACTTCTTTTTGAGTTCGACCAGTGTAGTCGCTTCATAAAGAACTGTTTTATTAGCAGGGCTATCGGCAATGCCTTGGATTATATAAGCTATTATCGATTTTTCATCAAATTTTCCTCTCATTGCTATTTGCTTCATACTGTACATATACTCGAGAAAAGTTTCGTTCGGCTTTTTCTTTCGAGATTGTAGTATGTTATGAAGACTAATGCAAGTAGGAGTATCGTCGAATTCTGCTTCTAAAAAAATTTTCAAATCGTCCCAGCTGATTATTCCGCTTTCTGACTCGATAGCCAACTTCGCAGCTCCTTTTAATAGTCGCCTCGCATACAGGTATTTTTGTATAACGTTCCATTTACATACATTAGCTATATCTTCAAAATCCTTAAGCCACGGAGTAAAATTTTTCCCAGATTCACCTGAAAATCGATCCAATGATTCCTCAACATCTTTGAAAACAAAACCATTTGCTTCCGACATCTCAGCGCTAATTGGTGGCTTCACAACAACAACAGCAGCTTCAAATTTGTCCTCGTCTTGTTCCTTCGCACCTCCAAAGCAACCTTCAGTATTTTCTTCTTTTCTGATTGCTGACTTCTTTTCTGATTGCTGACTTCTTTTTTTCCGACATTGATTTATATAACCTTTCCACTAAATCTTTTTTGTAATTGTACCGGTATTGCAGTCCCCTTTCTTTTAACAAAATTTGCAGCTCTTTTGTTGTAAAATTATTTAGATCGTCCATTTACCTCTACGTCATCAATAGACCGTATGGTATATTTATTCACAATTTTACTCAAACGATCTCAGCTTTCACTCAAAGCAACAAAGAGAAATTGCGAAAGAGAGAGAAAAAAATAAAAATAATAATAAAACTGTTAAATGTTCTTTGCTTTTGGCATCCACAAATGTATGTGTTTTGTTCTTATATACTATATAGCATGCAAAAGAAAATCGAACGATCTCACCAGGTTATATACTTATTCCATGTACATATGAACTTAACAGCACTTTTTTTTTCTTTTTTTTTTTTGCCTTTCTGATTTTTAATTTTAATTTATTAAGCTTTTACTTGTTTTTTTTTCACACTTAATTTTTTTATCGGTTTTCTTGCTCTTATCAAATTTTCTTATTTTTATAAACGTTACACATTTAGTTTTAATTTCTTTACTACGGCACTACTTCAGCGAAACTTCTGACACCATTTGTAGGGGGGGGGCAAGGTAATGGAACCAAAATAACAACACTTGCAAGGCTTAATTTTGAAAAGAAAGGTTTATTTAATTCCTTAATAAAAAAAAATCAAAGAAAAAAGAAAAGGGTTGTGGATATTAAAAAAAAAGTTAACAAAATAAAGTCTCTAGGAACAGGCGGGGACCGACACGACTTTACGCTTAGCTTGGTTTTCATCAACTGCTCTCGCTTTTAGTTTTACATAATAAGAACTGTTAACTGAATTTTAGTGTTTAACATATAGGGTGAACCAGATTATGACAAGTTAATTAAGTTGATTTAAAAGGTCGGTCCCACATATATATACACAAATATGTAGCACCGCTTACTTTGTAAATTTTCTTTGACAGAATACGTGCTTTTTTTCTTTTTACATTTCTTCAGTATTTACATTTCATTAATATCGTTGAAAAATTATTATTATTATTGTTTTCTCCTGATTGGAATGAAATTATTTTTATTTTCTTTATTATTATTATAATAACGACCTTTTTCTTTTCCACTTTTTTTTAAATTGAATTATTTATTCCTTATGCATGTACTTGTAAAAGACCATGGCTCTTATTTGTACAAACTGCTGTAATTGTTAATTAAATAAATAAAAATAAAAAAATAAAAAAATAAATATCTTTTGGCACGAATTAAAATATTACGAGTTTATAGTGTTTGAAAACATCTCGAACAACTCTTGAGCACATTTTCCGATCTGGTGATTATACAAAGAAATAATTAAGACATATCAAAAAATGTTCTTTTGCATCTTAATTCTCATTAAGAGCAGGTGTACAAACGTGCACCATCAACTGATTAACAAAATTATAGATAAGCATCGATAAGATAACGGTATATGCATCGCAGAATTGGTGCAAAAAGAAGTTGCAAAAACACTTTCTGGACAAGCACAATTAAGACTGTTTTTTGATTTTGTTCTTCTCTTGATTATATTTACTATATTTTACAAAACACTTTCTTGACAAACTGTATATTGTACGAGTATTTGCACCCCATCATCCCTTTGGTTTTTAAAATGAAAGTTCGATAATTCGGCTTGTTCACTACCAAAGATAATTGTACCGTGAGTTTGTTGAAATAGGCCGAAAATCGGATTAACTTCTTTGAATTATTAGATTCTTAGATTTTTTATTATAACTAGTACATTCGAATTTATAGTGCTTTTGCATTTAGTTGTATTGTCTGGCTATTCCGAGTGTGGTCTATCTTAATGGCTGCCGGTTTCAGTCCATTGTCGGGTAGATTTCTTTGCTTGGATTCTCACCCGTAGCTGTGGATTTTAATCCCTTTTCAGAATATGCAGAGCTCAACTGAAGATCGAGTTACAGTTAAATGTTATATCATAGAAAGGTCTTATTGTAAATACACCCAACTCTCTTTTTACACGGATTTGAAGTTACACGGTTGAAAATTTTTTTTTTTTTAAAAATTGTTTTATCTAGTACGGTTTCAAAATCACTGTTTTGTAATTATGTTTGTTTTTACAACACTTGGCACCATTGCTGAAATGAACATATGTACATAGTAGTAACTGGGGAAATCCCCTCATTCGATAACTCTTACCTACACATTTTGTTCGCATGATATTTACATAAAATATTGCTTAATTAAAGTGTTTAAAGTTTATTAGCTCGCAATATTTTATCAATTGTTCGTGCTATTAATTAGGTTTGAACATTACTGAACTTAATAAGTGAAAAAAGGTATTTTATCTATAAATTTTTAGTTAAGCTTTAAAAATAAAATTTTTGCCCTTACTACAGTTAATAAAATGTCCAAAATTTCAAAGATTCGTAAAAGGCAAGCCATTTCTTTGGAAGTAAAATTAAAAATCTTGGACTGTCTGGCAAGAGGTGAAGGTTCAACATCTGTGGGCAAGGATTTTGGCTTAAACGAAGCTACTATCAGGATCATTAAGAAAAATGAGAATGAAATACGGAAATCTGTCATCAGTTCATCAAAACATAGTTCCAAAACATCGTCATACATTAGAGATGAAGTGTTAGTAAAAATGGAAAAATGTAGAGTACCTGTAGATGGAAATATTATAAAGCAGAAGTCACTACGAATTTATAAGCAACTGCAGATATCGGAGCCATCAACAAGTCGTCAAGATAAGAGAAAGGAATTTTCTGCTAGTGATGGATGGCTAACAGGATTTCTTAAAAGAAACGCATTTCATAATTTAAAAATTAAAGGAGAAATCGCATCAGCAGATGAAAAGGTAGCTAAAACCTTTCCAGCAGAACTAGCCAAAATAATTGAAGATGGGGGCTATGTCCCCGACCAAATTTTCAATGCCGATGAAACGGGTTTGTTCTGGAAAAAAATGCCTTCCAGAACTTTTATAGCAAAATCCGAAAAAATTGCTAGTGGTTTTAAAGTTGCTAAAGATCGGGTAACATTTTTATTGTGTAGCAACGCTTCTGGTGACAAAATTTTAAAGCCTCCTTTAATTAACCGATCATTAAGGCCACGTGCTTTGAGAGAAAAAAACATTCAAGAGTTGCCGGTTCATTGGAGGGCGAATAAAAAGGCCTGGATAACAGCAGGTCTATTTTCGGAATGGTTTGAAGAATGCTTTGTTCCTGAAGTTAAAATAAATATGGAACAGCAATGTCTTGATTTTAAAGTGCTTTTGCTCATCGATAATGCGCCAAGTCATCCCGTTTTAGGGCATTCAAATGTTCAAGTAATATTTTTGCCACCTAATACCACTTCCTTGATTCAACCATTAGATCAGGGTATAATTGCTACGTTTAAGCTTTATTATATTCAACGAGCATTCCAACATATTTTAGATGCAGTAGAGAAGGACAACCTTACGATCGTTGGTGCATGGAAAAAAGATTCTATTTTGGATTGCATTACATATGCTGCAATGGCCAAAGAAAAGCTAAGGGTATCAACATTAAATTCCTGCTGGAAAGCACTTTGGCCAGAATGCGTCAAGAGTGGTACCTCAGTGCCCCAAGCATCGATGGCGACTTCTGAAATTATAGCCTTGGCACGCGAAATCGAAGGAGAAGGATTTGAGGATCTACAAATTGACGATGTCGACGAATTAATGATAGATAAACCTCTAGATGATGATTGTCTGATTGAATTAATAACAGATGACGGCAAAACTGAGAACCATAATAGCGATAATGACGAGGAGACCGAAATATGTCAACTAACTGCTAGTTTAATTGATGACGGTCTAACATTTGGTAAAAGTATGGTGAATCATTTCTTAAAAAATGATCCAAATATGGAACGTGCCCTGAAATTCGAACGAGATATTAATAATTGTATTGCTGGGTATAAAGAGTTGTATAAAGAACTTAAAAAACCAAAAGTTCAACTTTCTATAAAAGATTTTTTAATAAAAAAGTCTACGGCGCAAGACCTTTCGGAAAGTAGTCCGACAGTTCAAAACTCTATTACCGGACGAACTCACCATTGGATAATTTGATGGATATCTCCAGTGATGATACCGACTTTAGTCCAGATCGTCGCAAACAATTGCTCTTGTTATCAAGTAGCTGGATTCTGGATTAACAATTTCTTTTGTTTTTTGCTTGCTCTACCAATTTTTCACCAGTATGAATTATGTATTTTAAGTTTTAATGCTCAATAAAATGCCATATGAACATACAATTTGTATGCATATCTGAAATTTTATAGTTTCCACATTTTTTACACGGTTTTTCGAAGTAAATATAGTTCTTTATTTCATCTTACACGGTTTTCAAATTTTACTATAGGAAACGCCTCTTTTTTTACACGGTTTCTTTTTACACGGATTTCTGAGGAACGTATCTACCGTGTAAAAAGAGAGTTGGATGTACATGTTTCCTTAGTACCGATTTAGTCCGATTTAATACTCGTGTTATACGAGTCGTATATATTATATGTATGCATTATCTGAGAAGAGCAGTTTTTTTTTCGCCTTTTCTCTAGGTATTCAACATGTCGAAAAAGTGGAAACATTAAAGAGCTATCACCGAACTAAGAAACGTCTGCGAAAATGTGCGGAAGTTACACACAACTTGCGGTTTTTTAAATGTAAACTGAAGTTCAAAGTTTCCATTTGCTTAACAAAACTCTGTTCACATTTTAAAATTAATTGCTTTTCCTGAAGTTTTCAATTGCCAATAAATTTCAACAAATTGAGACAATATTCCAAGTACACGAAATGAGAATAACTCTCAATTGATGTAATCTGGTAAATTGATCAATAATTGCACTCCATTAGCGATAAGTCAATACGAGTACATTTTTACAAATTTGATAGAATAACACTTGTAAGGCCAAATACTCGTACCAACCAATACCAGGACTTGTCAGGCGATCTATTATTAAATGACAGCTGCTTACTAGGTCCGTGCGACGTGTATAGAATTTTTTCCCATTTTCCTATTAAAGTTTGTGTATTTTCTATGGAGAACTACGTGCGAGTAGAAACTCCCATAAATCAGGTAAAAACACATAAATAAATCAGTCATTAGCCAGTGTGACCGACAGTTACAAGGATATTAGTGCTTTTTTACTTTCATTTTTAAGGACCTACAGTGACCCTTATTGATTGAAACATATGGAGTAAGAGGTTAAAGTTCAAATTTTATATTTCCTTTTATCCTTTTCAAATGTGGCTGCAGCAACCAATTGATGTAACATTTACGACATTTTCAATCTGAAACAAAAACTTCAGAACTTGCTAGAGGAAATTCATGCTTTGTGCGCTTTTACATTTTCTCATTTTCTCTGCCTCCCGGTATAGTCTGAATAGTCTCTACTCTGAAGCGGCTGTGAAGAGTTCTCAATAAAAGGAGATGATGTACATGCATCGATAAACTCCCCCCAACAGAACTGTTTACATTCCTTTGCATTTGCTTATCGATGTTTTGCCTCTTGCTGACCAGTACGAGTATGCTTTCCGTACGGAAATTAAAATCAAAATCAAAGTTTTGCAAGAAAATTAATAAAAGCGAAGCCGGAGGTTGTTTTAAAATTGAAAAGAAAATTTCAATTCAAACGATGATTCGAGCAAATACGAATAAGAGAAAAAGTTCCTTTAAGTCATTTTAAAACACATTACTTGAGTATGAATAAATTAAAACTGTGGGCGATGCTAGAACATTCAAAGTTTATTCAACGAAAGCGAAAATCTCAACTTTTCCAAACAGAGTAAAAGAAAATGACCTTCATATAGTCGTACGGAGCAGAGGAGTATGAATTTAACATCATGAAGGTTGTTTAATTTCCGATACACCGAAATCATTTTAGAGCAATCACAGAAAAGGAAACGAAGCGAAAGGGAGATATCTTAGTGGTAAATCATACACGTCAGATGTCCGTATCTACACAAAGTCTTTGTTTCAAGGATTTAAAGAGTTTATCATTTTAGTATTCTCAACTATGCAGTGTTGGAATGTCTGAACTATGTATCCATGTGATATTCTTGCAAGAGAGCAAAAGCAAATGTGAGAATTTTAATCTTCGATAGCTACAATATAATAAATAACGCATACATATGTACGTTCCTATGTAATACAAATGTATATTGGCGGATACATCAAATGTCGGAGATGAACTCTATTTGCAATTCCAACATCTTAAGCTTAAGCCTTAATAAGTTAAGAGTATGCCTCTTGAATCGAACATTTTATGGCTCTTTTTGTATTAATTAGTCCTTGTTTAATAATGGTTATTGTTGAATGTTTTAAAGAAAACAAAAGATCTCATTATCACTTAAAGTTGCCATCTCAATTTTAGCTTGGTAAAAGAGGTCTGAGTCAGAATTAGTGAAATTATTTAAATAGATTCTGCTTTTTTGAATTTATATTACAAACTAATTTATTAAGAAAACAAAAGCTATACAGGCAGACACTTGTCAAATGACCTACATTCACATAAGTGTATTCTATTTCGTTTATTTCTGAAACTAGGCTTGCATGGAAATTTTGCAGAGTTTTACCTTCCTTTTTGTGTAGATTTTATAAGGACATTGACTGATCAAATGATGACTGTTGCCTATCATACTTTGACAAAGAGGAAAAAACGTTATAATTTTAGATATCAAGACATCTCACACAAAGACATCTCTTGTGATAGCAACATAGTGGAAATATCTTAACAGCAAATTCTGGAGTAGACATCTGAGGACGAGAAGAATAAATTTTACAATCAGCTACTAAAAGCGCACAAGGCACCGACAGAGCTCAGACATTTTATGGGCAAACCAGGTATCAGATACTGTTAAGAGAAGAAAATTGAAATTTTCGCTAGTGAATAAACGACTCAGTAAGTTCAGGTTTATATCACTTAAAAATTCCTACAATATATGTATACATGAGTAAAGTTTCCTTAGATGTGTAAATGTATCCACTACTTTCTTCTGTGCGCCGCCAGAAACGCCAAAGCCTTGTGTTAACAATTGACACTTCGTAGGGTCCTTTCACATTACTGACTGCTCGCGACAGGCATTGCCAGGTCTGCCGCCACAGATACCAAATGGAAACATCATTGTTACAATAGGAGATTTAAATGCCTAGTAGGGATCAACAGCCAAGGGCTCAGACATGTTATGACCACATAAGGCCTTGAACATCAAAACGGTAACGGTGAATCCATACAAGACCGCAGTTTATTTTTTTTTTATAATCTGCGCGCACTCAAGAGATTTGAATATTCTTAAAATGTTTGCATACAGCACGGACGAAAGGAAGTTATGGAAGGAAAACAAAAAGTTTCCGATATGCGTTGGTCTTAAATGTTTGCAAGTTATAATGACTACCAAATTAAGAGCTGATCAGGGCATTCCATAAGCAAGTTGTACGGCATAGGAAATAATCATTCATTTCATTTTTAATGCATTTTATTTCACTCTTCTTAAATTTACTATACTTACATGCTAACCGAAAAAAATGCTTAAAAACTGGCTTAACATAACTTAATTAACTTATTCTAACTTACTGGCCCTCCAAGCGGGCGCTCTAAGCTAAACTATATTCTTATTCTAGGCCTTTCGATGTCTAAATTAACATTTTAAAAAATAATAATTTTTCATTAAACATCTAGTTAAACTAAGAAAGTATTGAGTATTTAAAAAAAACTTGGTAAATGAACTTTTTTTTTGTATTTATATAAAACTTAAACTTCTTAAACTAACTACCTATGCTAACTTATACTAAACCTTAAACTACTTAGCCTAACTATACAATCTAACTTAACCTAATTGTTAGCAAACCTCAAGTTGCTAACCTAATTGCTAGCAAACCCAAGGTTGTCAACCTTCATACCTTAAAACTACCCTAACCTATGTAAGTCGGGCATTTGCTAAACATAGCAAGGAAAATATGACCCACTTTGACTTCTGACCAGGCTAACCTGGACTTGAAGGAAGGTGCTGTAAAACAACATCTTTTTTATCGCGTTTTGAAACCGTGAGACGTTCAGTACTGCCGTGTACTGAACCTCTCACCAACTGCACGAGCTACGTGGAAGATTAGCGGCACCGCAAACCTATCCTGGATCAGCCCTTTCATGTCAAAATAGAGGAAAGCTTCAGGGGGGACGTAGCCTTTCAAGCGCACACCCTCATGATATAAGTAGTTGGGGTAGTACTAGCAGGTTATTGGACGAGGTCATTGCTCTTGCAATATACCCTCGAGTCAACTTAATAGCGAAGTTGTCCACTCTTATTAGATTCGACCTCATTGGGATAGAATTTTAGGAACTCCGATTCTGGTGTTCCTTAAAGGTGAAGACAAGACAAACCCGAAGGCAAGCCCTCTCAATCACCCGATTCTTTTCCATTAAGCTTGCTCTCACGTTGAACCACACGGGACACCCATATACCAGCATGGGTCGGATGAGGGCCATGTAGCAGATAACTTTCACCCTCGCATCGAGTTGGCTGCTATAAAACAGTCTCTTTGTTAGGGCAAAAGCACTTTTGGCCCTGGCCAGAGCAGCATCTACATTCTTGTTGAAATATAGATATTGGTCTAACCAGATCCCAAGGTATCTGACTACATTTCGACAAGCAAGTGGCTGGCCGTGTTGTCCAATGATAGAGAACTTTCGCCAATTATTTCTGATAACCCTAGAGGCACCAGACAACGGCGTTCAAAACAGAATGGTTTCAGACTTCTGAAAGTTGATTTTTAACTTCCAGACATCGCAAAATCGCCTAATTTGCTCGAAGTCACGTTGCAAAAGCATGTTAATGACCTCGACTTTTGGATCTGTTATGTACGCTATCAAGTCATCTGCGTACCCTATGCTATGGCGAAGTGAACCTATCAAATCGCTTGTGTAAATGTTGAATAAGATCGGCGAATTAACCGCACCTTGTTGCAGACCGTTTATAATGTGAAATGTCGCAACAGAAGTTGCATCGCCATTTTTCCCGATGAACTGTTTGCTGATGAGCATATTATGAAGAATATATAAAAGTGGTTTACTGATGCCTGGTCAGCCTGTAGAAAAGCTCCTCTAGCCATACGGTGTCGAAGGCCTTTTCCAAGTCAACCAGGCAGGCCCCGGTACACTGGTTTTTGCTTTTATTCCGTTGGATATCTGACACCATCTTAGACGCGGCATGTATGACATCATACCCCGCCTTGAAACCGAACTGATTGTTCGGAACAATATTTTTGTCCTCAACCCACTTAATCAGGACTCTATTGATCACTTTCTCGAACACCTTACTGATATTCGGAAGCAGACTTTTCGACCGGAGATTCGCCGGATTGGATGTATCTTTACCCCTTTTAGGGATGGGATAAACCACCGCAGTTTTCCAATGCTCTGGATAATGTACATTATTCAATGCATTGTTAAACAGGGCGGTGTAAATGTCTACCGCTTCTAGAGGGAGATTTCGAAGCACAATGTTCGGTATTCAATCGATTCCATAGGAAATAATCACGATGATGAGCATTCACATCGAGACGGGTGTTACAGTTAAAAATTTGAAGGGGCAGAATTCTACTGGCAATTTCGATGGAGCACTGGTGGTAGAAATAGCGATAGAACAGGGTGAGACAGGAGGCATTACGTCGATGTTTGAGAGTACCAATATTGGCGTCATCTATGAGCAGCAAATACACGGAGGTATTAGGGGTGTCTGATCAGATGTGGGCAATTTTGGGCGGATATATCCCTTATATTTTCAGGCCAGATCAGAGGCGAAAAAGTACTTCTTACATCGTTTTAGGAAACCTAGACATTTCGTTGCATTTTTGGCGACATCAAGGAAGATGTCATTGATACACATACCGAGAACAGAAAGTGTATCGGTTTCGACGACACAAGTGCCATTCATGTATAATGGTTGGGTGCTTAAATTTCGCTTTAACAACACCAGACAGCATTGTGATTTGGAAACATTAAATTCCATTCTGTGGGTGGTTCCCCATTTAGTAATGCTGTCTATATCAGAATTTAATGAGATTAGCATACGCTGCCGTTTTTGTTCTACTGCATGAAAAGAAGAAAACACTGTAGTCAGCAAAGGAATATATTAAATTAGAAGTAGCAGAAAAGAAACCATTGATGAAAATTAAAAAAAGTGTCGGAGACAGAACGGAGCCCTGGGGTACACCAGCATATATCAGATTTGAAACCATCCAAGACAACTTGAAAGGTGATTTCTAATCCATTGAAGAAAAGAGTCACCGATCCTAAAAGCACGCCTTTCTGACAAAAGAGCCTGATTCCAAACTCTGCTAAATGCCTCGGAAATATCAAGTGCAACCATATTGTTTTCTCCAGATTGATGTATGCTTTGGTTCCAGTTTCCGGTGAAGCATGCCTTTTACAGGACGGGCTGGGCAAATTCTGCTTCCATCTGCTCGAAAAGAGTCCCACAGAGTGGGGTTGATGAATAAGCTTAAGCAGTGGTTTTGCCTGCGAGGAAGAACAGCTCTCCAATAGAAGGGGAGATATACAATCTAGACCAGCGGAATTGAGTATATTAAGATCTTTAAATACTCTTGCTACCACACGAGTGTGAAAGTGGACTCGTCCCACTGAAGATTCGACGCACTCAAGTGTGTCTGCGGAAAATCAGATCGATTAGCCGGCGGCAAGTCGTCATTTCATAAGTCAATCCAAAACAGACCCGGAGTTGACATGAGATCGGCGTGTAACTATCAGTTTATAAATAGTTGCCACTTTTAGAATGTAAACTGTGTAACATTACAAGGATTGTGAGGAAAAAAGTCTAATAAACCCTTTAGTCACTGTGAAAATGTGTTTTTTTCCGAAGCGATAGATGTTATTGAAAGATTGCAATGAATAGAGAAATAGGAATTGTTAATGGTTTCCTAAACTTGTAGTGTATTCTAAGATTATGGACGGAGGTCAATGTGTTTTATAAAAGTAAGGCGGAAAAAAGCTTGCACGTTTATAGCAATGACTTAAGAATATCAGTCTGTTACCATTTTTTCTGAAAACCTTCGAAAGATTGTTCGATATCTCAGCTTTAAATTTAAATGTCAAAGGAATTTAAAAACCTGTCGTCTTTCTCTCAGCTATGTAAAATCAGTTCATAATCCACATTTGCTTGACACTGAAATACGTTAAGCCAGTAAATTTGCCAAATTTTGCATACCGAAACATCCTTTCACTCTCTAAGAGTATCATGCTCAAACTATATGCGATAAATGAATAACGATAACTCCAAGTTATCAGGGAGCATCAAATACACTTTGTCAAGGCATTTAAAGACGTACAAATAATTTCTAATTTGTGCACCTTATCGGCAACCAACAGACTTGACATTATATTTAAAGAGTTTTTAAGGAGGTGTAGAGCGAAACTACATTTCATTTGCTGTGTACTCGTAACTACCCTATTCTGATACGACATCTGATGCTACATATTGTACTTCTCCCACGAGGCCGCTCTATTTTGAATCACTTCGTTCGCGAGCAGAAGAGTTTGCTGATGTTTTTCGCATTTAGGTGACTCAAATATTTTTCTTTCGGACCATTTATTGAAATTTGGCTGAAACTGCTATTGTCTACTGCTATTTGAACCAGGTTTTCCGACGTTTAACTTGGAGCAAAAGGCTGATTTGCTGAAGCTGAAGTTTTTCCACTATCGGCTTCTTAATGAACAGACTTCCAAGAATTCGTACTTACGAGGGGCGTTCAACATATTCTCGGTGTCGGGGTGAAGCTGTGGTTGTATATATAAATTGACTTATTTATCAAGTAATACTATTATTTTAGTGCATTCATGTAAAATTTCATATAAATGTGATTATTAACTCGCGTTTTATCTCTAGTTAAACAGTATCATAATGGCAACTGAGACGATGATGGTGAAAATTGAGCATCGCGCTGTAATTAAATTTCTCACTAAGCAAGGAAAAAGTCAAAAAACTATTCATGAAGAGATGGTGGCTGTTTACCAGGGTTCCGCACCTTCATTATCAACTGTGCAAAAGTGGTCAAGTGAGTTCAAGAAGGGCAGAGAGAGCATTGAAGACGACCCCCGCTCCGGCGCCCCGGCTACTGCTTGTACGGGAGAAAGCATCAAAGAAGTCAAAAAACTTGTTCTTGAGGATGCCCGAATAAAGGTGAAAATGATGGCAGAGATCACCAAGCTTTCAATTGGTACCATTCACACCATTCTTCATGACCATCTTAACCTTTCAAAGGTCAGTGCAAGGTGGGTGCCACGAATGCTCACAGCGCCTCAGAAAAAAGTGAGAATCGCATGCTGTAGAGAGCTTTTGGAGATGTGTATTGTGAACGCGGACGGTGTTATGGATCGAATTGTTACTGGGAACGAAACATGGGTCCACCACTATGACCCTGAAAGCAAACAAGAGTCCATGCAGTGGCATAAAAAAGGAACAGACCTCCCGAAGAAGTTCAAAGTCACTCCGTCTGCCGGGAAGCCCATGGCCACAGTTTTTTGGGACTCAAAGGGAATCTTGCTCATTGAGTACAAAAAAAAAGGTGAAACCATCAACGCCACATCCTACGCTTCCACTTTGCATAATTTGCGGGAGGAAATTAAAAAGAAAAGACGAGGTAAACTCGCAGCGGGTGTGTTGCTTCTTCATGACAACGCTCCTGTTCACACGGCGCGAGTTTCCAAGGCTGCTGCGCGAGATTGTGGTTTCGAAGAAATCCAACACCCACCCTATAGTCCAGACCTTGCCCCTAGTGATTATTTCCTGTTTCCGGATTTGAAAAAATGTTTTCGTGGAAAAAGATTTTCGCATGATGAAGAACTCAAGTCGGCAATAAATGGGTATTTTGCAGAGAAAGAGGAAATTTATTTTTTTGAGGGTTTAAAAAAGCTTATCTCAAGATGTAACAAATGCAGTGATGTTAGGGGAGATTATATTGAAAAATAGAAACAATTTAAATTGAATTCGCATTTTCCTTCATATCGATACCGAGAATATATTGAACGCCCCTCGTAGATCTTAGAATGCGTTGCGGCCTATAATAACGCTACCATCAATTAAGAGAAACGAAGTCGTTCCGGACTCGTCAATGTGCCTAATTAATAGAAAACGTTGAACGACAACAAAAATCATCAGTTTTGATAATCTGCGCTAGTGTACTACAACTTTTACTCCAAATTCGATTTTCGCTTTTGCATTTAACTTTCGTTTAATGTTTCGTTTACGTGTATACTCTCTTGCAACTCTATGGAAAACTATTTTCCAAATTCGTGAAGATGATATGAAAATCTTTCCACGCGTGGGGGTATCTCTCCATAATTAATAATCCGTAAACAGTCGAGTAACGTTAATAACCGCGTTAAAATAATATTTTCACACACTGCGCCTTCAATTTATTTTGGTGATTAAATCTCTTGGGAGCTTCTATTTAAAATTATTAGGCCGCTTGTCTGTGCCTTGGCCTTTCAGTTGGTCTATTTATTTTCATTCGAGTATTGCTTGTAAGGCTACATGTTCTTAGTCCCTATACAATGCCCCTAGTGCTGCCTCGTTGTTTGCTATAATTTAAATGAACCACTCACATACACCTACATATATTAATATGATTTAAAGTAAAAAATGATTTGCGAGTTCAATACACCACAATACTTTTCATATCAAAAAATATCCTAAATATGTATTAAGTCAAAAACAAATTGAAAAAAAAAAAAAAAACTTTAACAGTTCAAAGACTGAATGAGTGGAACTGTATCGCTACTGCCTTAGCAACTTCGAAATGCAACAATCCATCTTGTTAACACTCGAACTTTGTGCGTCCTTTGTTTGAACTAAGGTGAGCAACAATGAGCTAGTTCAATGGCAATGCTCTTACTTATCGTTTTTCTTTAGTCCATCACTTTACCCATATTTTACAGAGTGCAAGAAAAAACTCCCTTTGTTGTGAAATCGTAAGCATTACCCACAAGACCATCAGGCAGATGCAGAATTGTTTCCAGTAGGATAATCGAAAAGCCAACGCCAGGATCACAAAGTCACAAAGGCTTCTTCACTTGAAAATCTGCTCCTATCTTCCTTTGGATACATTTGTATGTAGTTTTGTATGTATATATGAGGATGTAGGTACGTACATATATTTGCAACTGCACTTACTGGTGTATTATTGGCCTTTTGTTTCCATTTGTTTTAACGGTGCAAACTTCCCTTGAGAGAGCTTGACGGAGTGGGGCAAAAGTACGAGTACTTCCGCTATAAGAGACTTTTTTGATAGCTGCTTTAAGGGTCTTCAAATATCTGTTAGGTTTTGAATAAATTTGTTTGAGAGTGAATATCTTTACTCTTTGCTTTCTACTGAAAAAAAGAGGAAATTTCTTCAGAGAAAATGTATTTACGAGTATGTATCTACCGGTAGACGTACTTACTCGAATACAAATAAAATGTTGAAAAAGAAAATTTCGTTTTTGAATATTTTTACATGATTTGCTATTTGGATACGAGATACGATATTATGATTGGCATGTTAATACAGTAGAAAATTATACGTTAATAGATGAAAGGATGAATTCAGAAGCTTACATACGAGTAGACGATGTTTTGTACTCTGTACTCGTATAACGAAAAAAAAAAAAATTAAAGTAATTGAATTAGAACAAAATTTAAAATTGCCCTAGAAACTTAAAAAAAATTTTTTATTTTAATGCGAATTTTTTTCATGATATAACATATTGAATACATACACGTATTTATGGTATATGAACAGGTGTGGACATGGAAATCCGGACAGTTAGGAAAAACCCTTTAATGAGTTGTGTACTTTTGTTATCTTAGGAAACCGCCGCCGGTAGTCTTTAAGGATTTTGCATAAAAAGGCCTTGATGATACGATTTTACTTCACTTTGATTCTATAATAATAATGGCTGAAAGAAGTATTTAGAGTGGAAAAGTGCAAATTATGGCAAATGAAAAGAAAATGTGTGAAAAAACAAACATCGAAATATTAACATTAAAAAAAGAAAAACATAGTCTTCGTGATATAGCTGTATTATACATAGGTCGTCAGCGCCCGAATTCATCCAAAATGAATGATGAATGAGCCCGCAGAACAGTGAAACATGAAAACTGTAAAGGACCCAGTACGTAACCTTGAGGGACACCAAAGGAGACTTGAAGAAGCGAAGCGACAAATACATATTGAGAGCGGTCCGCTAAACATGAAGCCATTAAATTGCAGAGGGAGCTTTCAAAGAAAAATTGCCTTTCCAGCTGTGATTAACACTCTCAAATACCTTAGAAAAGCCGGGAAACACTATGAGACCCAACATATCGCAGTCTTAGCCGGAATGTACTCGTATATCTTCGCATACTTTGAGCGCGAAAACCCAACTGAAATTGTTTGATAAGATTTCTTCTATTTCAAAATAATGTTCAACATATTTCACACAAATAATATCATTAAATTTATAAAAACTATTGCTTGTATCAAACATTATATCTAGCTCTGAACTCGCCCAGTATGTACTTGTTAATAACTACCTATTTCCTTCGAAATTCTGATTGTCAAGTAATGTGTCAAAAAAGGCACATTGTTCGAAAGGATCGATTTCCTGTTTTTCTTTTATTATTCACTTGTACTCCGAAGAGGTTAAATCAAAAAATATTTAATAAATCTAAATCTAATAAAATTTATTGAAGTTTAAATTAATAGCATATTTATCAAAGATCACCAAAAACGCTTGGTTATCATATATTCATGGTGACCCCGACGTGATTTTTTCATACAAAATTTTAACTGAATTATCACGATGAACGAAAACACAAGGGATGAAGAAACTGCTGGCCATAACTCTGCATCATCCAGAGACTTGAAGAAATTAGAAGCCCTCAAAACTCGTCGTCTTGTTTGTACCAAACAAATGGATCGCATCAACGATTTTCTGTCGGATATTTCTGCAGAAACACTTGTTGTAGAATGTGAAGTTCGTCTTGAAGCTCTCGAGTCCAGCTTCAAAGCATTCCAGCTGCTCCAGGTGAAAGTGGAGGAGATCGATCCCAAGGAAACTACGACAAAAGTTGACATTCGAGCAAACTACGAAGAGATGTATTACAAATCACGATGAAAAATTCTACATAAAATCCAATGTCGGAAAGCCACGTTTCAAACCGAAAATGTCGTATCTACCCAATCAAAGTCGACTAATCAGTTAAAACTGCCGAAACTTAATATTCCTATATTTTCAGGTGAAGTTACCCAGTGGCTGTCCTTTCATGAAATCTTCAATTCCCTAATCCATAATAATCCATCATTAACCAATGTCTCAAAATTGCATTATCTCATCTCATCTTTATCTGGTCAAGCCGCTCGCACGGTGCAATCTTTGGAGATCACAGGCGATAACTATGAAGTGGCCCTTAAGCTTCTTATTGAAAACTACGACAACAAACGATTGATTGCCACCGAACACATTAAAAAGATTATGATGTACCCACCTATTCGGAAACCTACCTCGACAGTTCTTCGCCAGTTTTGTGATGAGATCAACAGTCACCTTCGTGCTCTCACCACTCTCGGACGTCCAGTCAACCAATGGGATGACTTATTAATCCAAGTACTTTTGCCAAAACTCGACTCTCTAACACTCAGCAAATGGAGCGAAGAAGGACCTACAGAAAGAATGCCCAGTTACCAGGAGCTGTTGAAATTCCTAACAAAACGCAGCCAAATTATCAGCGACGACAACTCACAGGCAAGTAATCAAATGCATGCTAAAAATCATAATAACTCTCGCGCAAAAACTTTTTCAATTCTACGTTCGAATAACAACAACATAGCTAGATCAAATTGTTTATTTTGCCAAAAACCTCACCATAACATTTACACGTGCTATAAATTTCTTAATTTGCCTATTGCGCAGAAACAAATATTTGTTAGCACCAATCAGTTATGCTTTAATTGCATTAAGCCAAATCATAATGCAAATAATTGTCAAGCATCGAAATGTCGTAAGTGCAACAGTCTGCATCATACCTTGCTTCATGACGAGAGCGTAGTGCGCAGCCCTCCGGAGGTTACACTCCCAACATCTATTCCTTGTAATATGCCATGTGGCTCAAATAACCAATCATCTACATTGAACAACACCGCATGTTCCTCCAATGGCACTCCTCTACCGACATTGCAAAACCACCATCAAAATTTCCATCTTCATAGGTGTTTGTCTCCATCTACGACTGCGTCTGATACTCAAAAATTTTCCACAACCGCAATTCTTGCCACCGCTATTGTCTTTGTTCTAAATAGACACAATTCCCCAGTGCCTTGTCGTGTTCTGCTTCTCATGTCAAC
Source organism: Volucella bombylans (assembly GCA_949129095.1). Taxonomy (NCBI): domain Eukaryota; kingdom Metazoa; phylum Arthropoda; class Insecta; order Diptera; family Syrphidae; genus Volucella; species Volucella bombylans. The sequence continues at coordinate 199,169,491 of OX422142.1, forward strand.
CTACTAACTGAGCGATTCGCAAATTTACTGGGACTAAGGCGACGGAATACAATAACATCCATCTGTGGTATAGGAGAAAATACATTAATTTGTAAACAGAAAGCAAATCTTACCATCAAATCGCGCCATAATAATTACGTTGAAAGCATTGAGGCCTTTATTATTACCAGGATATCGGACTTCCTTCCCGATTCTCCTATTAACTCAAGTGATTGGTCTATACCGTCAAACATCAATCTGGCAGATCCAATATTTGGAACACCAAATCGAGTTGATCTTCTTATAGGGGCCGAACACTTCTTTGGCTTATTATCCATCGGGCAAATAAAGCTTGGACTTCATCTTCCAACTCTTCAAAACACTGTATTCGGCTGGGTGGTGTCTGGAAGTGTCGCACAAAGAAAATGTCACAATATTGCGCTTTGCACTCATGTGTTCTCCGAAAATAATGAAGACAATAATATAGACATATTACTTAAGTCGTTCTGGGAAATAGAAAACCATGAACCATAACAATACTCATTTACGAGGAGTGAACAATTATGTGAAGAGCACTTCCTTAAACATGTAAAACGTCTTGATAATGGTCGAATCGAGGTAAGGTTGCCTTTTAAAGAGGATCCAGGTTCACTGGGTAAATCATACGCAACCGCACTTAAAAGATTTTACACCTTAGAACGCAAATTTAAAGGTAATCCCGACATTGCAGCGCAATATATTTCGTTTATGAGAGAATACAAACAACTAGCGCACATGGAGGAAGTTAAATCCTATGATCCGAACAGTCTACATTACTTTATTCCGCACCACTGCGTTACAAAGCCCGGGAGCTCTACTACGAAATTAAGAGTGGTTTTTGATGCCAGTGCCAAGTGTAACAACGGCGTGAGTTTAAATGACTTATTATACATAGGACCAGTTGTACAGCCCGATTTATTCTCGTTGCTCGTCAAGTTCAGGTCATACAATTATGTTTTTACTGCTGACATCACCAAAATGTACCGCCAATTTTCTCTTAACAAACACGATCGTGCATTTCACCTAATCTTGTGGAGAGACAGCCCAGATGAAGAGATAAAGATTTATAGTCTCTGCACGGTGACGTATGGCACGGCTTCAGCATCCTTTCTCGCTACCAGAGCGCCCTCCTACTTAGCCGAAAAAGAGAAAGAAAGATTTCCAATGGGAGCAGCAGCACTAAAATCAGATTTTTACGTCGATGACATTCTTACTGGTGCCAATACATTAGATGAACTTAAGTGTATCAAAACGGAATTACAAAATTTATTGCAGAGCTATGGATTAGAATTGAAAAAGTGGTGCTCCAATAATGATCGTTTATTATTGTAGAAGATATTTCAACAGAGAACAGAGAGCCATATTTTCAACTCAAGAATAATAATGTTGTCAAAGCACTCGGTGTGGTGTGGAATCCAAACGCTGATATATTTTATTACCAAGCCAATAACATAGAAAACATGAAAATTACAAAGCGAGCAGTTTTAGCAGATATTGCGCGTTTATTTGATCCATTAGGGCTCATCAACCCTGTTATTGTCTTGGCAAAAATATTCTTACAGGAACTCTGGAAGCAAAATTTTGATTGGGATGAGTCTCTCCCCCAATCATATTTTCAAATGTGGTTGTAATTTCGAATGGAACTACCAGATTTGGACAAAATCTCATTCAAAAGACAGGTCATGTGGGGTAAGGCTCAAGATGTGCAGTTACATGCCTTTTCTGACAGCTCTGAGAAAGCTTACGGAACGTGTATTTATATACGATCTATTTTATCAGATGGAAGCATTTCTGTGCGACTGTTGTGCGCTAAGTCTAAAGTAGCTCCTGTAAAGAAAGTTTGCCTACCACGACTTGAATTGTGTGCTGCTTTGATGATGGTACAATTAGTGAGAAGGGTTCGACTGATTTTTGGAGACAACTTTAAAAATGTATATTATTGGACAGATTCTAGTATCGATATCGTGTGGTTGTCTTCGGAATCGCATCACTGGCAGACTTTTGTTGCCAACCGAGTAGCAATAATACAAAGTCTGTCATCTTTAAAGGAATGGCATCATATAGGCACGAAAAATAATCCTGCGGATATTGTGTCCAGGGGAGCATCTCCAGCTGAATTGAAAGGCTCAAAGCTATGGTTTTACGGACCAGAATTTTTGTATCTTCCTCATGAAGACTGGCCTAAGTTCAGATCTTGTTATAAAACTGATGAACGACTTTTGGAGCGTAGTCCTACAAGACAGAATTTTTCCATACAAACAGAAAACGATTTCGTAACTAACATGGAATACAATAACGACTACAACAAAATACTGAGAACAACTGCTTACATGCTCAGGTTTTGTGAAAACGCATTAGCCAAACACAGAAGTGAATCAAGAGTTGGTGGACTATTAACACCAATTGAAACCAATAAGGCCTTGGATTGTATCTTAAAAATGGTTCAACGAAATAAATACACAAACGATATAACACTCTTGGAACAAAAAAGGGCAATATCTCCTAGATCTAATATTTGTTCCCTTAGTCCATTCCTCGATGAGAAGGGAATACTGAGAGTTGGTGGGCACATACGCAATGCAAATAGAGTATGACTATAAACATCCAGCACTTCTGCCAAATGATCACGTATTTACAATCGCTTTAATCATGGACAAACATAGAAAACATCATCACGTGGGAGTACAAGGACTGCTTTCAATAATTCGCGAACAATTTTGGCCAGTGCATGCGAAACCTCTTATTCGGCGAGTTATCAGCCGCTGCGTTCTGTGTGCTAGAACCCTACCTCGCTTTGAATATCCACAAATGGGGAATCTACCAGATTATCGATTACTGCCATCTCGCCCATTCACTGTCGTAGGAACAGACTTTTGTGGACCCTTTATGGTGCACTCTAGACGTCGTGGGACTGCTGCAGTGAAAGCATATATAGCTGTATTCATAACTAACCTTGAATTAGTTGGGGACCTCACTACTGCTTCGTTCTTGGGTGCCTTGCGTCGCTTCATCAGCCGACGAGGACTATGTCGTAAAATTTATAGCGATAACGCTACAAACTACATAGGAGCACGTAATGAGTTAAAGGCACATTATGAAATATTCCACAACCAACAGTCTACTTCCAAAATCATGAAGGCTTGTTTGGATGACGGCATTGAGTGGAAACATATACCACCCAGATCACCACATTTTGGTGGTATATGGGAAGCAGCCGTGAAGTTTGCGAAGCATCATATGAAACGCCTTTTACATCTAGCAGCTTTGACTTATGAAGAGCTCAACACACTTATTGTCCAGATAGAATGCATTCTTAATTCCCGTCCTCTTTCTCCTCTTTCCGAAGATCCCAATGACCTTAAACCTTTAACCCCGGGCCATTTTTTAACAGGTACTTCACTGGTCGGACTTGCAGAACCAGATTTGTGTGACAAAAATATCTCCTATCTGAGCCGGTGGCAGCGAGTTCAATGGCTCATGCAACATTTTTGGTATCTGTGGAAAAACGAGTACTTACACAACTTGCAGCAACGCAACAAATAGCGAAATAATAGCCCCGGGTTCCAGCTAAATGACATCATAATTATCAAATATGACAATGCTCCTCCTTTGAAATGGAGGCTTGGGAGAATAATCGAAACGCATCCTGGCTCCGATGGGATTGTTCGAGTGGTTACCTTAAAAACTGCTAGTGGAACCTGCAAACGAGCAGTTGGAAATCTCTGCCGGCTACCAGTTGAAGCACCTCCAGTTCTTCAAGAGGGGGAGAATGTTCAACATATTTCACACAAATAATATCATTAAATTTATAAAAACTATTGCTTGTATCAAACATTATATCTAGCTCTGAACTCGCCCAATATGTACTTGTTAATAACTACCTATTTCCTTCGAAATTCTGATTGTCAAGTAATGTGTCAAAAAAGGCACATTGTTCGAAAGGATCGATTTCCTGTTTTTCTTTTATTATTCACTTTATTCAAGAGGTTAAATCAAAAAATATTTAATAAATTTAAATCTAATAAAATTTATTGAAGTTCAAATTAATAGCATATTTATCAAAGATCACCAAAAACGCTTGGTTATCATATATTCAGGTTACTACCTAATAATAGTTTCAGATACTTTACTTAGAACAAGAATGATTGCTACAAACAATTTTCCACCTGTCGGAAAAAAAAAAATGATATAGTTATAATTGAGTTAAATATGCGGGTTTTGTTGAAGAATTTTATTAAACACCGGAAAAACATCATTCAAGCCAGCAGCTTTCGATTTGATCTTTAAAATTGTTTGACCAATCCTTAACTTATCAACTCTGGAAAGTTTTTTGTTTTTTTTAAAGGTTGCTTTATTTAATATTTTCATTAACAAATCTTTAATTTTACAAATTCATGTTTAAAAAATAAAAATATAAAATAGCAGGAATAATCTATTGTCCAAGTGACAAGAGTTGAATGTACCAGTCTACATACAAACATATAATATTGATGTTGATGGGGAGATTCAATATGAAAGCAAAAGATATTAGATAGAGTATTTTAAAGAACAAAATATAACGAAATAATTAGACATTCAAAGAACAAAATTCATTAATAAATAAACTATTTATAGCTGAGTAGTCAAAGGACAGTATCCATTTTTTAATAGCATTAAGAAATACATTTTTCACTCTTTCACATCTCATATTATCTGGAAGTACGAGTCGCTTAAACAGACGGGGTGCGGTGAAAAAGTAAAATCGTCCAAAATGAACTTTACGAACTATAGGAACGGTTACAAAATTTCTAGTATTTCCTCGCAAACCATAGTTATCGATATTTCTAACTGCGTAAAAACCCGCATTTTGAAAAAATATTTTTAGTACTTTATAGCAGTAAAGATGCCTTAAAAGGAGAGCTTTAAGGTTTCTGAACAAATTCAAACTTGGAGTTCGGTGATTTACTCTGTATAAGAATTTTATTAATAAAGGTTCCACCCCACGACGAAATACCATATTCCAATTTAGGTTTTAATAGACCATTATATACAAGTCCTAAGGTTGATTGTGGACAATAAAGGCTAAGGTGATACAGTTGTCTTACAACTTTATTAAGATATTGTTTGAGATAATGTGCATGATTGCTCCAACTAAGCTTGTTATCTAAGATAATACCTAGATATTTAAAATTGTCGACGCACTCAACCTTAAAACAATTGCTGCAACAAGGCGTTAAATTGTTAAAGGAAAAGTAATATCGTCGTAATTAAATAGGGGAAAGGTTCTGGAACTCGGAGAGTGGTAATATAACGGCAAATCATCACAAATTTTACTGTTAATACTGAATATCATAAATTTCGTTTTCTCGCTGATTTTGAGCTTGTGTATTGAAAACTATTTTCTCAGTAAATCGAAGTCATGGCTTACATCCGAGCAAATATTTAGCAAACTTTTACTTGAGTATGAGAGCGCAGCATCATCAGCAAATGCAGTAACTTTACCTTTAAAGGGTTGAATAAACAAAGAATTTACATATATTAAAAACAGAATAGGACCTAAAACCGAACCTTGTGGAACACCAATCTCGATATTTTTCGGAGAGCTATAAATTTTCTTGATTTTTACAATTTGCTGGCAGTTTTTTTAAATATGAAACAAATCAATCATATATACGAGTATGTATAACCTCTAATGCCGATATGGAACAGCTTATCTAATAATATTGCGTGATCCACCATATCAAAAGCTTTAGTGATATCTATAAACAAAGAATGCTGTGATATAATTCCCCAGTTAGTTTTAGCAGTGCAATTTCAGTGGACCTTCCACTTCTAAAACCGAATTGACAATCACTGCAAAAGTGTGTTCTTTCCAGAAACGACAATATTCTTGATTTCATACCCCTCTCAAATATTTTTGAAAATACTGGTAACAAAGATATAGGACGATATTTATTTAAAATAGTATTGTCGCCCTTTTTATAGAGTATCAATACTATTGCCGTTTTTTAAAGATTGTGGAAAAACTCCTAACTGTATACTGCTATTAAAAATTTAACATAAAACATCAGAGATTTGAAACGAAATTTTTTTCAACATAAAACTTGAAATCTTATCACAAGAAGTAAAATTGGATCTTTTAAGAGAATAGATTATCTTATGGATCTCTAGAGCAGTGAATGGTTCACAGAAAAAACTCTCTGCTTGACTTTCCATATCCACTAAATCAAAACTACTGCTGTAAGTGAAAAGTGAACCAATTTTGCAGAAGAAATCATTAAATAAACCAGCAATTCGCAAAGGGTCGGAGATGGTTGAGTTTGAACATTCAAAACTATTTCCACTTCTGAAGCTTTTCTATTAAGTATTTCGTCAACAACCCACCATTCTTTTTTGGAATTTCCAAGACTTGCAGTTAATTTACTACGAAAATAATTATCTCTGCATATTGCAGGACTTCCACTTTAAGCTCTTTATTTAGCTTTTCGTAATATTGTTTTAACCTAGTATTATTTGGGTATTTTCTGCAACGAAGACAGAGTCTATGATTATTTCGGATTTTTTTCAGGAGTGAAGTGAAAAGGCATCTTCTTGCTGGTGTCCATTGGTTATAGGGATGGTCTGAAAGTTAAGCGCGTTGAGGCTGCTCTCAACAAACTTTCTATTAATCTCATCTCGCGACTGTTCTCCTAAAATTTCGAGATCGAATCGCCTTGATTTTTGAAAAATTAACACAAACTAGAAAAGCATTTATGTTTAATAATATCAAATCATCATGTGAAAGAGCAGGTACCAGAAGTTGGTCGTTTTACATTGTAGATTTGACACAATAAACATATCTAAAAGCGAGAGATATCTGTTTGGCTCAAAATGAGTTGATTGATTGTAATTCGTGAAATGTAAATTGAAGGATTTACCATATTTTTTTCCCTCTGAATAACGTCGTTTTCTTGTTCTACCAAGGAAACAGCAGTAGTTGCCTCTCGATCATTCAGTGAGTTGATAAATCCCGAATCGAGAACATTCAACGCCGTTTACTTTGATTTGTTTTTCGAGGACTACCCTGGGATGACTATTTGATTTTACCACCTTATCGTCGAATTATTAACTGGAACAGCTTTGAAAATTGCGGAGACATTTTCTTTTCCCATATGCTCCGAAAGGTCAACACAAACTTCTCCATTTTTGATTTCAACCTAAGACTCCTCGTCTTAAACTGTAATAGATCTCCTCCACCATTTCCTTGATTACTAGTTTTTAAGTGTTTTGTCTTTGGTTTTTAGGTCTTAGTTTTTAAGTTCGATTAAGCTTGTGTTATATTAGTCAAATAAATGGAGCTTCGGCCCCCACCAAAATTAGCAGTCACTGTGCCTTTCTTAGTTAAGTAAAAGGGCCAATTATTCCTTAGACAGAAATCACGCCACACGGTGTTGTTGTGACACCAAAAATACATGATCTTCTCGTTTACCTAGCCATCGATATGAATATATGCTTTGTCACTGAACAGCAAGTTTCTGAGTGTACTTGCTATTCGAAAATATTTTAGGATACTGCACGCTTAGGT